>OZ012741.1:549862930-551062930 GCA_963859935.3 Lathyrus sativus
AAAGTAATTTACATTTACGAGAATAAAACTATTGAAAACAAAATTGTAATAGTAATAATTTCAGTTTTTAATTTGTTATTTTCTTACTTGATATTTTTAAATGATAATTAATTACTCTCTTATTATAGGAATCATTTTTTTTATTCTCGTTTAATTCCACACGTGATCAAATAAAGAAGAATAATATGTTTGAAATAAAGATTACTGTCATAACTACCTAGTGTTTATTTTATTTAGAGTAATTTATTAAATATGAGTATTATTTAACAGAAACTATAATTTAAATCAATTTTTTTAAGTAACTTAGAATATTTGAAGATTTTTATGTAACAGTTAAAAAGAATCATTGAATTTATGGTATGTTATGATTTGAAAAGATTTATCTATTAAAAAACAATATTTTGAATTACTTAGTGTAAGAAATAATTATTAACGTTTTAAAAAATTGTGATTTAGAATTAGTTTATGAAAATAAGATTTCTTTTGATCTTTTGTTGCTCTCAATTATGAAAAGTTAGAATTTAATAAGATATCTAGTTTTGCTGCTCTCAATTTGTAAAGTTAGAATTTAATGAAAATTATGATATATTTTTCTAAAAGTAAAAATAAAAATAAAATAAACATTTAAATTTTTTAAAGCAAATGTTCTACAATTATCCTTCTCAATTTGAAAAAGGTTATTGCTAATATTTTGTGGTATTTATATTACTATTTTAATTTAATATAAAATCAGATTCTTATAAAAGTCAACTATTTATAAGAAATTATGATTGCGTAATTTAAAAAAAAGAAAATGAGAATATATAAATATATAAATTTTTAAATGTTGTATATATGCATGTAAAACAAAGATTGCTAAAATAAACTTTTTAAATATTATTTGAACATTGAAATAAATTATTTAAAACATATAAATCAGTTATAAATATTTTTATTTTCGAAAAATATTATTGAAAAACAAATGGTTGAATAAATTTTACTTTAAAGACTTTATATGGCTAAAATAAATGTTTACCACAAATATTTTATTTACATAGTTTTTAGTATGGTAACTGATATCAATGTATTCTCGTTATTATTAAACATATTAATTTATTTTTAAATAAAAAGTTTAGAAACTTTAATTTTAAAGAAGGGATATATATATATATATATATATATATATATATATATATATATATATATATATATATATATATATATATATATATATATATATATATATATATATATATATATATATATATATATATATATATATATATATATATATATATATATATATATATATATATATATATATATATATATATATATATATATATATATATATATATATATATATATATATATATATATATATATATATATATATATATATATATATATATATATATATATATATATATATATATATATATATATATATATATATATATATATATATATATATATATATATATATATATATATATATATATATATATAAGTTTATCATATAATTGCTGTGAGAGATATATGAATTGGATTATGTGGAAAAAAAAGGTAATAAAATTGTTAGACAATGTTTGGAAGAGTTGAACTTTTGTATTTTTGTTTACTTTGATATAAACATATAATATTTTAATAGGTATTTTAAAAAAAATATTTACTTCCTAGTTTCGAGGACAAACTATTGTAAGGGGATAATAATGTAACACCCTGATATTTTATATAATTAGATATTTATCTTTATTAAACTATCTTGTTTTATTTTCTAAGTAGTTTGTTTTATGTGTATAATCTATAAATATTTATAAATTGTTAATATCGTGATTAATTTTCTTTATTTTTATTCATGCTATATTTTGTGATTTTATACATACATTTTTATTGGATATAATAATGAATATTGAGAGTTAAATATATATTTAATGTTTTATTATTTAAAGCATTTTTTAGATATGATGGAAAGATGATTATTATACTCTTTATTTTTGAAGTAATCGGAACAATGAGTTATAAGTTATAATGAATATTTATTTAGTTTTTTAATTTTAAATTGTCGTGATCATAATAAAATGAAATCTTATATATGATTTATTTTATTGTAATCAATTGATAATATTACTTTATATTATTCAACATGTGATTTATTTTATTATAAGTTGATAATAGTTCATTTTTTATTTATAGCGGAAACAATTATATTAAAGTAGTTTGTCTCTCTAATTTTTCATTTAATAAATATAAAAAGTTTTATATTCTTACGGTTACAAAGAAATTTATTTTAATTTCTTAATTATATCTTATTTATACTATTATCAAATTATTTTGATATAGCCAAAACAAAAATGAATAAAATGTCATTTCTAAATTGTAGATCATATATTTATATGATATTTTTATATTTATATTTAGATATATACATATAAAGTATTATTTATTCTTGAATATAATTATTGGCCAAATTGACAATAATATTAATAGTAATAAATATATCATTAGATGGTAAAAATGGAGTATATTCATTACGCCAAAATTAATTTTTGGCAGCACTAAATAGACAGCGCTTTTACACTAAAGCTGTGCTATAAGTTTAAAAATAAAAAGAAACTATAAAAAAAACGCTGCTAAAGGCCTTACGTAGGCTACACTTTAGAAAGCGTTTTTGGAAAGCGCAGTTAAAGGCTCCCTTTAGAAAGCGCTTTTGAAAAGCGCTGCTAAAGGTCATTCCTAAACTCAACTATAGAAAGCGCTTTTGGAAAGCGCTGCTATAAGCCTATGAAAACAAAGCACTTTTAATAAAAAAAAGCGATGCTAAATTATATACATAAGAAAGCGCTTTCTAAAAGTGCTGCCTTAGGTGTTTAATTTCTGAAAAATAAAAACAGAATCACGTTAATACTGTAGAACCCTAATTTCTGAAAACAACTTAGATACTCTCTCTTTCTCTCTCGTTTCTACTCCCACCGCCGTATCTCCCTCACGCTACTCCCTGTCTTTCTCTTTCTTTTCTACTATCATCGTCGTATCTCCGTCGTAAATTCCTCCGCCGATCATATCTCCCTCTCTTCGCAACTCCCTCCTCCACAACATACTCCCTCCTTCATAAATCCTCCTTTTTTGTTTCGGAACTCTTTCATTTTGAGCAAGGTATGTCTTCTTTTCCTATTTTGAGCAAGACGTTGATAGTGTTGATGTGGTTGTTGTGAGAATTTGATTTTGAAACTGTTGTAGTAAGGTTGAAGATGATGAATAGTGATATTTGTTATGATTTTATTTTGAAAATATTGGTGTTAATTTTGTAAGTTGATGTTGAATGTTAGTGATGAATTGTAGAAATTAATTGATGATAATGACATTGTTGATGGATAATTGTTAGTGATGAATTGTGGAAATTAATTGATGATAATGACATTGTTCATGGATAATTGTTAGTGATTACTTTGTTTTGATATAATTGTTGATTGAAAGTGATAATAAAATTAATTATTAATTGTTGAGGTTGAAGATGATGAATAGTGATGAAATTAATTGTTAATTGTTGAGGTTGAAGTTGCTATTGAGTTTAAATGTGGAATTGATAATTTTGATGATTGTTTTATGCTCGAATTGATGATTCTTTGTTGGATAGAACTTTGAAGTTAATTGAACTAAGTGATGAAGTTGTTTTTTGTGACTTACTTGAGTTGAAACATTAAGTATTGAATTAATGTATACCATGCTACTTGAATTAATGTGATTGAATTTGCACGTCGATTCCATGTTGCTTAATTGAAGGAAGTGTTGATGTTTACTAAATTTGATTCTTGAGACTTTGACTTATTTCTCCGATATATCTTGTTTGTCCTATTATATACTAAGTTTGTCCTGTTATATTTGATACACCATCAGTTACTAACTTAGTGAATTTGCATGCTATAGGGGTTACTTGTGAAGAGTGAAATTCTGATAGTTTCCAAGAATCTTACTCTGTGTGGTTCCAGAAGTTGTTGACTTCTCTACAGGTAAATAGATGTTCTTTTGCTATAGTTGCATGGATAATTAGTGTTTTTGTTTAGCTAACTTAGTAAAACCATGAATAAAAAATGGATGTCTTCCAATAGATTGTCAAAAGAGTACGAGAATGGGGTATCAGAATTCGTTAAGTTTGTTGTTGAACACGCCAAACACCCCAGTCGAATCACATGTCCTTTCTTAGGTTGCTATTATGGGCGTCAGATTGAAGCAATTCAATTGGAATCACATTTGAAAAGGCATGGAATTGATCAAAGTTATACATGTTTGATATTACATGGTGATGTAAGTAACGAGAATGTTGAACCGGGGAATAATACGACCTATGCTTCAAACGACAATGGCACAAATACATATAATTGTGATCGAGTCGAAGAGATTGCAGAAGCAGTTGAAGAAGATCTTCAGGATTGTCCCAAAATGTTTGAGAGGTTGGTAAGCGATGCTGAGAAACTGTTGTATAAAGGTTGCATTAAATTCAAAAGATTGTCTGCGGTATTAAAGTTGTACAACTTAAAGGTGGACAATGGATGGTCGGATAAAAGTTTCACAGAGTTATTAGCCCTTATGAAAGATATGCTTCCGGATGATAATGTACTTCCCAGTCGAACCTATGAGGCAAAAAAAATGTTGTTCTCTATTGGCATGAGCTGTGATAAGATACATGCTTGTCCAAATGGTTGTATTTTGTTTCGAAATGAATATGCATCGTTAAATGAGTTCCCTAAATGCAGTGTCTCTCTATATAAGAAAAAATTGTCTCCAGCAAAAATCTTATGGTGTTTTCCTATAATTTCAAGATTTAGATGCATGTTTTGGAGTGAAACCGATACAAAACACTTGACTTGGCATGTAGATGAAAGAATTATAGATGGAAAGTTTCGACATCCGAAAGATTCACCATAATAGATGAAAATTGATAATGATTATCCTTATTTTGGAAAAGAAGCAAGAAAACTTCGCTTGATATTATCTACTGATTGAATGAACCCACATGGTCTTTAAAGTATCTCACATACCACATGGCCTATGATTATTATGATTTATAACCTACCTCCATGGCTATGTATGAAGCATAAGTACATGATGTTATCTATGTTAATTTCTGGGCCAAAATAACTAGAGAATGACATAGACGTATACTTGACACCTTTAATCGAAGACTCTAATAAAACCTCTGACACATCTCCTGGTTGCTTTTCCTAAATGAGTTCCCTAAATGCAGTGTCTCTCTATATAAGAAAAAAATTGTCTCCAGCAAAAATCTTATGGTGTTTTCCTATAATTTCGAGATTTAGATGCATGTTTTGTAGTGAAACCGATGCACAACACTTGACTTGGCATGTAGATGAAAGAATTATAGATGGAAAGTTTTGACATCCGGAAGATTCACCATAATAGATGAAAATTGATAATGATTATCCTGATTTTGGAGAAGAAGCAAGAAACCTTCGCTTGACATTATCTACTGATTGAATGAACCCACATGGTCTTTAAAGTATCTCACATACCACATGGCCTGTGATTATTATGATTTATAATCTACCTCCATGGCTATGTATGAAGCATGAGTACATGATGTTATCTAGGTTAATTCATGGGCCTAAACAACCAGAGAATGACATAGACCTATACTTGACACCTTTAATCGAAGACTCTCATAAAACCTCTGACACATCTCCGGGTTGCTTTTCCTTAACCTGTTGACCAAAAATATCATAAGTAACCCTAATTTATAGATAAAATAATTGAAAAACAATAATCATTTTTCTTTTACCAAAATGAATATAGATGGCAAGACTTAAACTTTTATTCATGAAAGCGATGAACTTATAATGGAATTGTACTAATTTATTTTTTATTTTAAAAAACTAAATAATATTACAAGTAACAAATATACATGTAAATTTATAAAATTAAATAAAACATAAGCACAAATTAATATTAACCATAAATATTTTATTACATAGTTTTTAATAGGGTAATTGGTATAAATGTATTCTCGTGATTATTAAATTTATTTATTTATTTTTGAATGAAAATTATAGAAATTTTAGTTTTAAATAGGCGATATTATTTTTTTAAAATTACTTTTGTAATTGTTTTGAGAGATATATAAATTATATTGTGAAAAAAAGGGTAAATAAAGTGTCAGTTTTTGACACTAAGTGTGTTTGGAAGAGTTGAACTTTTGTATTTTTGTTTATTTTGATATAAAAACATAATATTTTTATGGGTTTTTAAAAAAATGTAAACTTACTAGTTTTGAGGACGGTCTGGGGTAATAATATAATCTCACGATATTATATATAATTATATATTTATTTTTATTAAATTATCTTGATTCATTTTTTAAGTAGTTTGTTTTATGTGCGTAATTATATGTGTATAATTATATTTTTAAGTATTTATAGTTATCAGCCCATTTTAAATGTATCTTTTATAATTTTTTATAAATTTTTAATGTCGTGATTATTAGTTTTTCATTTGTATTCATGCTATATTTTGTGATTTCATATATACATATTTATAGGATATAATAAAGAATATTGAGAGTCAAATATATATTTGATATTTTATTATTTTAAACATTTTTTAAATATGATGGAAAGATGATTATTATACTCTTTGATTTTATAGTATTCGGAACAAGCTCTTACTAATATCTAAAATTATTAGTTATTGTAAAAAATGATATAAAAACTAAATAATTTTTTTTGAAAAAGGTGGAAAAAAATTTTCTTTAAATTTCATCAATTTTATAAAACTCCATAATACTATATACCTCTTTCAGGTTTAGAGTCATTTTGATACTACTTGTAACTTTTTAAATCTTTTTATGATAAATAAACTTAATTATGGACATTATTATAAATAAAAAATAAAAACGTAAATCGAAAAATATTAAATATTAAATACTAATTCGTTACATAATTTATTTCTCAAAATTTATTTAAGTATTTGCAACAAAAAGGGAAAATGCAAAATGAATAAAATAAACTTCAAACCCATTAACCAAACATTCATAAGCATGGAGACCCCATAAATATAATAAAAAAGAAGACTCTAATTACCATAGAGAAGAGCCTCAATTATTGATCGTAAATTTATAAAATTAAATAAAACATAAATTAATATTAACCAATTGGATCGTATAACTTATCCTTGCACTCGCACTTCCACACCATTGATTCTGGTGTGGGCCCTGGAATGAGGACTGGTGTGCAGGGGGTGCAAGTTTCACAACTGTTTCTGCAAGTTGGAGCACGTGATCCAACTGGGCTAAGGAACCTCCTTGACGATAAAACCTCTGACACATCTCCTTGTTGCTTTTCCATAACCTGTTGACAAAAAATATCACAATTAACCCTAATTTATAGATAAAATAATTGAAAACCATGAACTCATAATGGAACTATAGTAATTTACTTTTGAGTTTTAAAAAAATAAATAACATTACAATTAACAAATATACAGTTTGCATATATTTAAGTTTCAAACTTTATAATTTAAAATAGTTTCCTTTTTATTAAATCTAAGAAACATAGCTATAAAAAAATGAAATTATCTCTTGGTTGCTTTTCCTAAATGAGTTCCCTAAATGCAGTGTCTCTCTATATAAGAAAAAAATTGTCTCGAGCAAAAATCTTATGGTGTTTTCCTATAATTTTGAGATTTAGATGCATGTTTTGTAGTGAAACCGATGCACAACACTTGACTTGGCATGTAGATGAAAGAATTATAGATGGAAAGTTTCGACATCTGGAAGATTCACCATAATAGATGAAAATTGATAATGATTATCCTGATTTTGGAGAAGAAGCAAGAAACATTCGCTTGACATTATCTACTGATTGAATGAACCCACATGGTCTTTAAAGTATCTCACATACCACATGGCCTGTGATTATTATGATTTATAATCTACCTCCATAGCTATGTATGAAGCATGAGTACATGATGTTATCTATGTTAATTCCTGGGCCTAAACAACCATAGAATGACATAGACGTATACTTGACACCTTTAATCGAAGACTCTCATAAAACCTCTGACACATCTCCTGGTTGCTTTTCCTTAACCTTGATGACCAAAAATATCATAAGTAACCCTAATTTATAGATAAAATAATTGAAAAACAATAATCCTATTTCTTTTACCAAAATGAATATAGATGGCAAGACTTAAACTTTTATTCATGAATGCGATGAACTTATAATGGAATTGTAGTAATTTATTTTTTATTTTAAAAAACTAAATAATATTACAAGTAACAAATATACATGTAAATTTATAAAATTAAATAAAACATAAACACAAATTAATATTAAGCATAAATATTTTATTACATAGTTTTTAATAGGGTAATTGGTATAAATGTATTCTCGTGATTATTAAATTTATTTATTTATTTTTGAATGAAAATTATAGAAATTTTAGTTTTAAATAGGCGATATTATTTTTTTTAAATTACTTTTGTAATTGTTTTTAGAGATATATAAATTATATTATGAAAAAAAAAGGTAAATAAAGTGTCAGTTGTTGACACTAAGTGTGTTTGGAAGAGTTGAACTTTTGTATTTTTGTTTATTTTGATATAAAAACATAATATTTTTATGGGTTTTTAAAAAAAATGTATACTTACTAGTTTTGAGGACGATCTGGGGTAATAATGTAATCTCACGATATTATATATAACTATATATTTATTTTTATTAAATTATCTTGATTTATTTTTTAAGTAGTTTGTTTTATGTGCGTAATTATACGTATATAATTATATTTTTTAGTATTTATAGTTATCATCCTATTTTAAATGTATCTTTTATAATTTTTTATAAATTTTTAATGTCGTGATTATTAGTTTTTTTATTTTTATTCATGCTATATTTTATGATTTCATATATACATATTTATTGGATATAATAAAGAATAGTGAGAGTCAAATATATATTTGATATTTTATTATTTTAAACATTTTTTAAATATGATGGAAAGATGATTATTATACTCTTTGATTTTATAGTATTCGGAACAATTAATTATAAGTTTGCCGATAACACTCTGCTTATAGGAGATGGTTCGATTATGAATATATGGGCTTT
Organism: Lathyrus sativus; assembly: GCA_963859935.3. NCBI lineage: Eukaryota > Viridiplantae > Streptophyta > Magnoliopsida > Fabales > Fabaceae > Lathyrus > Lathyrus sativus. Next base: position 549,872,035 of record OZ012741.1, read on the forward strand.
CAAGGCTGTCCTATGCGTGTTCGAATTGATTTCTGGTTTGAAAATTAATTTTTCTAAAAGCTGTCTTTATGGGATAGGAGTAGACCCTGCTTTCCTTGTTGCAGTTGAAGAATTTCTGCACTGTAAATCTGGTAGGCTGCCGTTCAATTTTCTCGGTCTTTAGGTAGGAGGAAATCATCGTCGGCATTCATTCTGGAATCCGGTTCTGTCTCGTATGAGGAGTAAGCTATCAAATTGGGCTGCGAGAAATCTGTCAATTGGAGGTAGAGTATTCCTCATTAACTCGATTTTAGCTAACTTGTCTATTCATTACTTGGCTTTCTTTAAGACTCCCAAGAAAATCGTGAACGATATTATCGCAATCCAACGGCGTTTTCTCTAGGCTGGGAACTCTAGTAAAAAGTTCATCTCTTGGATATCTTGGAACTCCATCTGTAAGTCGATGGAATACGGAGGTCTTGGCATTAAACACGTAGGTCGTTTTAATTATGCTTTTATAGCAAAATGGTTGTGGAGATTTCAAAACGGTGGTATTGAAATTTGGAGAAAGACGCTCAATCTCAGATACGGCAACTTGAGCATTGAGGTGCAAACTTTCGCCGACGTCGGTAGTTCGAAATTCGATTCTTGTTGGATGAAGGATATTCTGTCAAGTTCAACCTGCGACTTCAATATGGACTTCTGCAAGTTTATGGCTTGTACTATTGGAGAAGGTCACAGTATGGCGTTTTGGGAATCTAATTGGATTGGAGATTTACCGCTTAAAAGTAGGTTTTTGCGGCTGTTCCAGGAAAGTTTCGACAGTCAACAAGATGGGAAATTAGGAGGAAGATAAGTGGGTTTGGAAAGTTTAGAGAAACGTTGATAGATGAGGGATCCAATATTGAACCAGAATGGACAGATTGTAGTGATTTGTTGGATCAGGTGGCAGCCAACACCAATGTCGCAGATAATTGGAAATGGCTTCTTCATGATTCGCTTTCGTATAAGGTAAGCTCTTTCTATACTGCTTTATTCTCTTCTGCTTATGTTCACAATATTGGAAGTGATAGTGCTACTCTTCTAGAGATCCTTTGGAAAACGGTGTTACCGAAAAAAGTCCAAACTTTTATTTGGAGGTTGGCGCTTGATAGGCTGCCTACCAGATCTAATTTGATGAAAAGAAGGGTGATTGATTATTCCCAAAATTCGAATTGTGCGTTCTGATCGTCAAGCTACGAGGAAGTTTCACATCTTTTCTTCTCGTGCTCTAAATCATCGTTGGTGTGGAATAGGATTTGCGAATGGATGGATTAAGAGAACATCTCGGAGAATTGTTGTAGTCTTCATGCGAAGGCCTGGAAATCGAGACTTCTGGGCCGTTGTAAAGAGAACAAGGTCAGCTCAATTTGATTCATTTCTTGCTGGAGTTAAAGGAGGGTTAGAAATAACATTATTTTCAGTAATGTCACCATTGACGTTGAGGACATTGTTACCAATATTAAAGTTATCTCATGGAATTGGTTAATATTACATAGAAAGGATAGTAATCATTGCAGCTTGTATGATTGGTTTAAATTACCGTTCGATTTTATGTAACAGTCTTGTATTAGGTTCGAGTTGTATTCTTGTTGTTCAGAGATTTTTTTAGAAGGATAATATTGCAAAACCTTTTATTTTGACTTGCCAATACTAAAAGATCATACAAACTATGACATAAAATATGAGTATTCAACAACAAGAGAGTCATATATATATATATATATATATATATATATATATATATATATATATATATATATATATATATATATATATATATATATATATATATATATATATATATATATATATATATATATATATATATATATATATATATATATATATATATATATATATATATATATATATATATATATATATATATATATATATATATATATATATATATATATATATATATATATATGCTTCATTACCATAAATCATCCTAAGTATCCAATAATATGAACAACTATATCATATATCAAAGAATAATAAAGACATTAAAGTAAGCTTACTATTAAAAGTGACTTTAAGTTAATATAGAATCTTCGAGACGTCTTTGAAAAAATTACTCTAATAAACCATGTGAACATTTTGACAAAATATTATTTTCTTTTATTGAAAGACAATTTGCTCGTATTTGTGAGAAATTTTATTCTCTTTATAAAAGAGTAATCTTAAAAGTTTCGTTACGTTTATCATTAATTTATATTAGTTGTGGGTGAATTGCTCAAAGAATACACTAAGCCAATATTTTGATATCCAAATTAAATAAAATTAAATATTAATTTCTTACATAATTTATTTCTCAAAAAATATTTAACTATTTGTAACAAAAAGGGGAAATGCAAAATGAATAAAATAAACTTCAAACTCATTAACCAAACATTCATAAGCATGGGGACACCATAAATATAATAAAAAAGAAGACTCTAATTACCATAGAGAAGAGTCTTAATTATTGATCGTAAATTTATAAAATTAAATAAAACATAAACATAAATTAATATTAATCAATTGGATCGTATAACTTATTCTTGCACTCGCACTTCCACACCCTTGATTCTGGTGTGGGCCCTGGAATGAGGACTGGTGTGCAAGGAGTGCAAGTTTCACAACTGTTTTTGCAAGTTGGAGCACGTGATCCAGCTGGACTAAGAAACCTCCTTGACGATAAAACCTCTGACACATCTCCTTGTTTCTTTTCATTAACCTGTTGATCAAAAATATCACAATTATCCCTAATTTATAGATAAAATAATTGAAAAACAATAATCATTTTTCTTTTACCAAAATGAATATAGAAGACAAGACTTAATTTTTTATTCATGAAGCCATGAAATCATATTGGATCTGTAGTAATTTATTTTGAGTTTAAAAAACTAAATAATATTATAAATAACAAATATACAATTTGCATATATTTAAGTTTCAAACATTATAATTTAAAATAGTTTTCAGTTAAATCTAAGAAACATAACTATAAAAAAAATGAAATTATATAATCTTACACTGAAAAAGTGAGAATAAAAAGAATTGGTGGGAAAATATTAAAGTCATATATATTGCAAAAAAAAAAGCAAAGTCGCTTTACCGGAATATTAGAGTCAGGTAACATGGCACACCTACTATCTGTAAAGAAAACAATGATGGTCTGTTTTTTAATAGAAGATATAATATAAAACAATTTTAAATAAAAAATTACACAATATGGTATGAGATTTGGATAATATATTTCAAAGAATTGATACCTTTACATTTAATGGACGAAGCAATAGTATTGCTAAAAGTTATTAAGAAAATTGAGAATAAGACACATGTGAAATGACAAAGTTGTGTTTTTCTCAAAAACATAATGGAAATTCTCTCTTTCTTTGTATGACAATAAAAATTATCTTACTTTTGTTAGGGGGAAGAATGAATCACTACCTCTATATATATTGTAAAATATTATAATGTATTTTTTAGGAGTTTATTACTTTCATGTAGTCCTTTTTTTGTGTAATACCTTTTTTTAAGGAAACTTTATAAATGTTAATTAATAAAGATATTATTGATTTTGATTTTTGAATTTTAAATAATCGTTCATTATTTAAATTTAGTATAATTTATTCTTTTTCCTTAATACGTTGTAACTTATATGGTATTAGTTACATACATTTGATTCTGAGTTTTGTTCATATTTTGGAATTACTTGGTACAAGAATTTCTAGTAATCGTAATAAAATCTTTAAAAGATTATTTTATGGAGATATTATTAGTTCTAATGCTTAATTTTTATATTGAATATTTTTCATTATCTTACTTTAATTGAATTTCTTTCTTTTATTTTATAAAATTATTTAATATTTTTTAAAAATTTTAAAATGTTATTATTTGGATGGTTCTGGCAAAAAAAATATAAGAAGCATTTTCTAAGAATCAATTTGTTTTAATGAATTTGATTAATTTTGTTGACAACAAGGAATACGAGAACAAATTTTTTATCATCAGTGTTGAAATTTTATTGTGAAGTATGACAAGCAAGGAGTTGAATATAGAGCATCAATTTTTGAAAGAAGCCTTGAAGTTAAAAAATACACCATATGGCAACATAATTTTTTTTGTGTAATCAACCATTTGTGATACATTGAACAATATATGATTTGATCGAGGTTGTTTGTTAAAAATAAATTAAGCTTTTTTTATTTTTAGCATTTTAATGATCGCATCTTGCTCACTCATTTTAATTTTTTAATCTTATGTTCTAATATTATTTTTTGATACATAAGAAGGACAACATTATGAAACATTTTATACAGGTTTGTCAATACTAAAAGATCATACAAAATATGACATAAAATATGAGAATTCAAACTGTTGGGAGATAGTGGGCAAGGATTTCTCGAACTGCATTTTGGAATTTTTCGATACCGGTTACCTTCCGAAGTCCTTTGCATCTTCCTTCATCTCACTTGTCCCGAAGTCTAAAAATCCCTAACATTTTGAAGATTACTGGCCTATTAGCCTTGTCAGCTGTGTTCTGAAGGTAATATCAGAGATGCTTGCGTGTAGACTCAGGATGGTTATTCATAAAATTATTTCTCCCTTTCAAACTGCTTTCATTCCGGAGCGACAGATTTACGACGGTGTTCTGCTGGCTAACGAGGTGGCTGACTTTGCTAAGAGATTCAAAAGAGACTGATTTTTCTTCAAAGTAGATTTTGCTAAAGCCTATGATTGTGTGGATTAACTCTATCTAGATGCTCTGCTTTTAAAGATGGGGTTCAGAACTAAGTGGATGAAATGGATCTGTGGTTTTGTTTTCAATAGTTACGTTTCTATTCTCATCAATGGTAGTCCCTCGAAGGACTTTAGGGCTGGTAGGGGGCTAAAGCAGGGCGACCCCCTTGCTCCGTTCCTGTTCGCTATAGCTGCAGAGGGGCTGTCGAGCTTGGTGAAATCAACGATTGCCGGTAATATGCTATCTCAATTCAAAATTGATGTTCAACCAACCGTGAGTATTCTTCAATTCGCTGATGATACTCTGCTTATTGGAGACGACTCGACGTCTAATATTTGGGATTTCAAGGCTATTCTTCGTGCTTTCGAGTAGAACTTGATTTTCTTGTGGCTGCTGAAGAATTTCTTTACTGTAAATTCGGAAAGTTGCCGTTTAGTTTCTTTGGTATCATTGTTGGCGGCAACCATCGTCGCTACTCTTTCTGGAAGCCGGTTCTGATTTGTTTGAGGAATAAATTATCCAACTGGAATGGGATAAATCTGTCTATGGGGGGCAGAGTCACCCTCATTAATTCGGTTCTAGCTAATCTACCTATCCATTATCTGGCTTTCTTCAAGGCTCCCCATAAAGTCGTGAAGGATATTATTACGATCCAACGTCGGTTCTTATGGGTTGGAAACTCGAGCAAAACATTTATTCCTTGGGTTTCTTGGAATTTTGTCTGTAAATCTAAGGAAGATGATGGTGTGGGTATTAAGCATGTGTGTCGGTTCAACAGTTCTTTGTTGGCAAAATGGCTTTGGAGGTTCCAAACTGGCGGCAATGAAATATGGAGGAAGACCCTCACTAACAGATACGACAACCTCAGTATCAAGACGCAACCTTACCTTGACGTTGATAATTCAAAATCTGATTCGCTGTGGATGAAGGATATTATGACCAACGCGTCCCTAAATTCTCATGCCAACTTCTGCAAATTCACGGCCTATTCCGTTGTTGAAGGTAACGATGTGGCATTTTGGCAGTCAATTTGGAATGGTGAGCTTCCGTTTAAAGTCAGATTTAACGGCCGGTTTCAGTGTTTCTCTATGAAGATAGTGTCCGTTAGTGAAATGGGATACTGGGAGGAAGGGCAGTGGAATTGAAAATTGAGAGATTCTTTGATCGATTTAGACATCCCTCGTGAACCAGACTGGTCTGATTGCTGTAAATTGCTGGAAAATGTCTCAGTTATCCTCGGCGAGTCCGACAAATGGCGTTGGCTTCTTCATGTTTCTTTGTCTTTCAAGGTTAGTTCTTTACATTCAGTTCTATCTTCCTCCTTCTCTGATCAAGATATTAGTTTCGAATGTGCATCCCATCTTGAGTCTCTCTGGAAGACGGTTATTCCGGCGAAAGTTCAAACTCTCAGCTGAAGATTGGCGCTTGATAGATTGTCAACTAAATCTAATTTATTAAAAAGAAGGGTGTTTGATTCCGAGCAAGACTTAGATTGCGTGTTTTGTTCTAGTAGCCTCGAGGACGTATCCCAGCTCTTCTTCTCGTGCATTAAATCTACACAGGTTTGGAAAAAGATTTGTGAATGGGCTGATATAGAGATAATTTCTGAAAATTGTTGTTACTCTCACGCGAAGGTGTGAAACTCGAGCCTTAGTGGCCGGTGTCAAGCGAATAGAGTAAATACGATTTGGTTTATTACCTGCTAGAGTATTTGGAGATCTAGAAATGAATTTATTTTCAATAATGTACTTACTCAGATGTTTTCGACATTAAACTATCTTCTTGGAATTGGTTGATCCTAGGTAGAAATGGGAGCAAGCAATGTTGTTTGTATGATTGGTTCAAATTTTCATATATACATATAAAGGATTTATTATTCTTGATATAATTATCGAACAAATTAACAATAATATTAATAGTGATAAATATATCATTTTCTCATCAAAATTCAGTATATTTCAAAATGCTATTATGAGTAATATTTCTTATAATATGAATTATATTATATATCATATAATTAAGAATTATAATTGCAAATAAATATTTGATCCATGTTATGAAACTCCATATTAATCAAAGGTCACCATAATTTTTACTTTATATATATATATATATATATATATATATATATATATATATATATATATATATATATATATATATATATATATATATATATATATATATATATATATATATATATATATATATATATATATATATATATATATATATATTCAAGTAGTCTGTCCTTCTAATTTTTACCATAATAAAACTCCATATAAAACTATATATATATCTTTGTTTCAGTCGAGCTACACCTACTTCGACACAAGGAATTACATTTTCAAAACACCACCTAATTCGTTGTGTCTAATCTATCTATATTCATCATAGACCTTAACTTCTCAAACACTTCTACTTGTACTCCTTTTTTCATGATATCTACAATCTGATTCTCAGTTCTACAGCGTTCCAAGTTCATCTTTTCTTCTGCTACCTACTCTTGAAGATAGCAGAACCTCATTTTGATGTGCTTGCTTCGCCCATGTGCTATCGGATTTTTCGTCGGGTTAATAGCTGACATGCTGTTGATATTTATGGTAATTGCTCCATGACTCTTTGTTGTAATCTCTTCGACCAAGTTCATCATCCATGTTGCTTGACATGCACAGAGAAAATCAGATATGTATTATGCTTCGCAACGACGACGATGCCACTACTGGCTCTTTTCTCGAACTCCAAGTAATTGGTGCACCACCTAACATAAACACATAGCCTATTGTGGATTTTCTATCCTCAATATCACTGCACCAACTTGAGTCGGTGTATCCCACTAACTTGTATTCCCTTCCTTCATCAGCTGCAGGAAACAAAATATTATAGTAGAGACTTCCTTTCAGATACCTTAGTATCCTCTTCGTCGTTGCTAGGATTGATACCTTTGGCTTCTGCATAAATTTACTTACCATATTCACACTGTATGCTAGATCATACCTTGTGTGACAAAGGTATCGAAGTGATCGAATGAGTCTTCTGTACTGCGTTAGATCAACATCATCTTCATTTGATTCTTTCAACAGTTGTATTTTGGGCTCAGCTGGAGTCGAAGTTGGATTGTAATCTTGCATCTCAACCGCTTCTTCAAAAATGTATCGTTCAACAATACAACCCTCTGGTCGACTTTGGTTTTTAACATACCCTTTCAATATTTTCATATAACATTCAACAGGGTACATCCATCTCGTATAAGCTGGTCCACACAGTTGTGTCTCTTTCACAAGATGAACAACTACATGTACCATTATGTCAAACAATGATGGAGGAAAATACATTTCAAGCTCAAACAAAGTAATAACTATTTCTTTTTGCAATGTTGGTAAGATCTCAGGATCGATCACGTTACTACAAATTGACCTGAAGGTAAAACACAATTTAGTTATTGCGCTTCTCACTTTTTCTAGAAAAATAGAACGTATACCTATTGGTAGAAAGTGTTCCATTATAACATGGAAATCATGTGTCTTTAAACTCTTTAACTTGAGGTCATTCATAGAAACAAGTCTTCTACTATGTGTTAGACGCCAAATTTCACTTATTTGATCTATCAAATTTTGCCATCTTTCACTCATTTTCGTCAATTAAGTGTTGAAAATCACTCTTGTTTTGGTTGGTTTGCAACATTAAGAGAAAATCTCTTGGTACCTTTGATTTGTGTGTTATCGCGCAGGAATTAGTCACAAAACAAGTGAAGAGTAAGACAAAAGAAATGGGCAAGGAAACCAAGACAACATGCAAACCACCAAAATGCTGTCACACTCGCTAGGCGAGCAGGTAGCGAACGTGCCAACGAAGGCTTCACTAGCTTGCTCGCTAGGCGAGCAGGCCAGCGAACGCGCCTAGAATTAGAAAAAAAAAACAAACGATTATCAAGATATATAGTTTAACTAGTTTTATCAAGTAGAATTACTATAACAGTCAAAATTGTGAAAATATACCTGCACTCTGATCCAGCTAATGTTGTTAGCCTTCCTTTTTGGCAATTTTGCTTCTTTTTGTGATCAGAATATTTGTATAGCTCTAACATAATATAAACGAATATTTAGAACAATCTCACATAATAAATAAAGATAATTATTCAGAACAATATATCTCATCACTTACGTATCAACTATTTTCTTCATATCACGATATTTTGTTTGATCACCATCCAATAAATTCAGATAATACATTATTTGTTTCCTTTATATCCTTTATTAAATTTATATTATCTACAATTTTTCAACAATAAAAAATATTTATTTAAGTTTAACAGAAATGATAGAGATATAGGAAATTTGAAAAATGTTTAGGCGAGTTTTTGAATATTAATTTTTGGACTTTTATGATATCAACATTTATTGTAGATTTTATTGTTATTTTGTAAAATATATTTTTTCTATTAATTAAAATTAATTTTAATATAATAAATTATTTGTAAAATAAAATTTTAGTTTAAGAATTTTTTCAATTTTACTATTTTTTTACTTTTGTGAAATAAGCTTTTATGAAGTCTATTTTTCCAGTTGTAAAACAAGCTCTTACAAATATCTAAAATTATTAGTTAATGTAAAAAAACAATATATATAAAACATTGTTCCTTTTTGTGTAGAATGTGTGCATGTTCTTGAGTTATTTTTTTGTTGTTGTAGATATATAAAGAACATGAATTTGTTATTGTTTATTTCTTTGAAATATTTAATGAATTTAAAATTTTGGTTCATCGATGATCGATAGCTTTTTTTTTTTTTTTTGTTAAAGAGGAGATAAAAAAAAGTATTTACACTCCAAGTATTTACACTCCAAGTTAGAAATTTAAACTTGGTAATTCTACACATGATCAAATAAAGAAGAATAATATGTTTGAAATAAAGATTACTGTCATAACTACCTAGTGTTTATTTTATTTAGAGTAATTTATTAGAAAAAAATATTTTATTAAATATGAGTAATATTTAACAGAAACTATAATTTAAATCAATTTTTTTTAAATAACTTAGAATATTTGAAGATTTTTATGTAACAGTTAAAAAGAATCATTGAATTTATGGTATGTTATGATTTGAAAAGATTTATCTATTAAAAAACAATATTTTGAATTACTTAGTGTAAGAAATAATTATTAACGTTTTAAAAAATTGTGATTTAGAATTAGTTTAGGAAAATAAGATTTCTTTTGATCTTTTGTTGCTCTCAATTATGAAAAGTTAGAATTTAATAAGATATCTAGTTTTGCTGCTCTCAATTTGTAAAGTTAGAATTTAATGAAAATTATGATATATTTTTCTAAAAGTAAAAATAAAAATAAAATAAACATTTAAATTTTTTAAAGCAAATGTTCTACAATTATCCTTCTCAATTTGAAAAAGGTTATTGCTAATATTTTGTGGTATTTATATTACTATTTTAATTTAATATAAAATCAGATTCTTATAAAAGTCAACTATTTATAAGAAATTATGATTGCGGAATTTAAAAAAAAGAAAATGAGAATATATAAATATATAAATTTTTAAATGTTGTATATATATGCATGTAAAACAAAGATTGCTAAAATAAACTTTTTAAATATTATTTGAATATTGAAATAAATTATTTAAAACATATAAATCAGTTATAAATATTTTTATTTTCGAATAATGTTATTAAAATGTTATTGAAAAACAAATGGTTGAATAAATTTTATTTTAAAGACTTTATATGGCTAAAATAAATGTTTACCACAAATATTTTATTTACATAGTTTTTAGTATGGTAACTGATATCAATTTATTCTCGTTATTATTAAACATATTAATTTATTTTTAAATAAAAAGTTTAGAAACTTTAATTTTAAAGAAGGTATATATATATATATATATATATATATATATATATATATATATATATATATATATATATATATATATATATATATATATATATATATATATATATATATATATATATATATATATATATATATATATATATATATATATATATATATATATATATATATATATATATATATATATATATATATATATATATATATATATATATATATATATATATATTTAAAAGTTTATCGTATAATTGCTGTGAGAGATATATGAATTGGATTATGAGGAAAAAAAAGGTAATAAAATTGTTAGACTATGTTTGGAAGAGTTGAACTTTTGTATTTTTGTTTACTTTGATATAAACATATAATATTTTAATAGGTATTTTAAAAAAAATATTTACTTCCTAGTTTCGAGGACAAACTATTGTAAGGGGATAATAATGTAACACCCTGATATTTTATATAATTAGATATTTATCTTTATTAAACTATCTTGTTTTATTTTCTAAGTAGTTTGTTTTATGTGTATAATCTATAAATATTTATAAATTGTTAATATCGTGATTAATTTTCTTTATTTTTATTCATGCTATATTTTGTGATTTTATACATACATTTTTATTGGATATAATAATGAATATTGAGAGTTAAATATATATTTAATGTTTTATTATTTAAAGCATTTTTTAGATATGATGGAAAGATGATTATTATACTCTTTATTTTTGAAGTAATCAGGAACAATGAGTTATAAGTTATAATGAATATTTATTTAGTTTTTTAATTTTAAATTGTCGTGATCATAATAAAATGAAATCTTATATATGATTTATTTTATTGTAATCAATTGATAATTTTACTTTATATTATTCAACATGTGATTTATTTTATTATAAGTTGATAATAGTTTATTTTTTATTTATAGCGGAAACAATTATATTAAAGTAGTTTGTCTCTCTAATTTTTCATTTAATAAATATAAAAAGTTTTATATTCTTACGGTTACAAAGAAATTTATTTTAATTTCTTAATTATATCTTATTTATACTATTATCAAATTATTTTGATATAGCCAAAACAAAAATGAATAAAATGTCATTTCTAAATTGTAGATCATATATTTATATGATATTTTTATATTTATATTTAGATATATACATATAAAGTATTATTTATTCTTGAATATAATTATTGGCCAAATTGACAATAATATTAATAGTAATAAATATATCATTAGATGGTAAAAATGGAGTATATTCATTACGCCAAAATTAATTTTTGGCAGCACTAAATAGACAGCGCTTTTACACTAAAGCTATGCTATAAGTTTAAAAATAAAAAGAAACTATAAAAAAAACGCTGGTAAAGGCCTTACGTAGGCTACACTTTAGAAAGCGTTTTTGGAAAGCGCAGTTAAAGGCTCCCTTTAGAAAGCGCTTTTGAAAAGCGCTGCTAAGGGTCATTCCTAAACTCAACCATAGAAAGCGCTTTTGGAAAGCGCTGCTATAAGCCTATGAAAACAAAGCACTTTTAATAAAAAAAGCGATGCTAAATTTTATACATAAGAAAGCGCTTTCTAAAAGTGCTGCCTTAGGTGTTTAATTTCTGAAAAATAAAAACAGAATCACGTTAATACTGTAGAACCCTAATTTCTGAAAACAACTTAGATACTCTCTCTTTCTCTCTCGTTTCTACTCCCACCGCCGTATCTCCCTCACGCTACTCCCTGTCTTTCTCTCTCTTTTCTACTATCATCGTCGTATCTCCGTCGTAACTTCCTCCGCCGATCATATCTCCCTCTCTTCGCAACTCCCTCCTCCACAACATACTCCCTCCTTCATAAATCCTCCTTTTTGTTTCGGAACTCTTTCATTTTGAGCAAGGTATGTCTTCTTTTCCTATTTTGAGCAAGACGTTGATAGTGTTGATGTGGTTGTTGTGAGAATTTGATTTTGAAACTGTTGTAGTAAGGTTGAAGATGATGAATAGTGATATTTGTTGTGATTTTATTTTGAAAATATTGGTGTTAATTTTGTAAGTTGATGTTGAATGTTAGTGATGAATTGTAGAAATTAATTGATGATAATGACATTGTTGATGGATAATTGTTAGTGATGAATTGTGGAAATTAATTAATGATAATGACATTGTTCATGGATAATTGTTAGTGATTACTTTGTTTTGATATAATTGTTGATTGAAAGTGATAATAAAATTAATTATTAATTGTTGAGGTTGAAGATGATGAATAGTGATGAAATTAATTGTTAATTGTTGAGGTTGAAGTTGCTATTGAGTTTAAATGTGGAATTGATAATTTTGATGATTGTTTTATACTCGAATTGATGATTCTTTGTTGGATAGAACTTTGAAGTTAATTGAACTAAGTGATGAAGTTGTTTTTTGTGACTTACTTGAGTTGAAACATTAAGTATTGAATTAATGTATACCATGCTACTTGAATTAATGTGATTGAATTTGCACGTCGATTCCATGTTGCTTAATTGAAGGAAGTGTTGATGTTTACTAAATTTGATTCTTGAGACTTTGACTTGTTTCTCCGATATATCTTGTTTGTCCTATTATATACTAAGTCTGTCCTGTTATATTTGATACACCATCAGTTACTAACTTAGTGAATTTGCATGCTATAGGGGTTACTTGTGAAGAGTGAAATTCTGATAGTTTCCAAGAATCTTACTCTGTGTGGTTCCAGAAGTTGTTGACTTCTCTACAGGTAAATAGATGTTCTTTTGCTATACTTGCATGGATAATTAGTGTTTTTGTTTAGCTAACTTAGTAAAACCATGAATAAAAAATGAATGTCTTCCAATAGATTGTCAAAAGAGTACGAGAATGGGGTATCAGAATTCGTTATGGGCGTCAGATTGAAGCAATTCAATTGGAATCACATTTGAAAAGGCATGGAATTGATCGAAGTTATACATGTTTGATATTACATGGTGATATAAGTAACGAGAATGTTGAACCGGGGAATAATACGACCTATGCTTCAAACGACAATGGCACAAATACATATGATTGTGATCGAGTCGAAGAGATTGCAGAAGCAGTTGAAGAAGATCTTCAGGATTGTCCCAAAATGTTTGAGAGGTTGGTAAGCGATGCTGAGAAACTGTTGTATAAAGGTTGCATTAAATTCAAAAGATTGTCTGCGGTATTAAAGTTGTACAACTTAAAGGTGGACAATGGATGGTCGGATAAAAGTTTCAAAGAGTTATTAGCCCTTATGAAAGATATGCTTCCAGATGATAATGTACTTCCCAATCGAACCTATGAGGCAAAAAAAATGTTGTTCTCTATTGGCATGAGCTGTGATAAGATACATGCTTGTCCAAATGGTTGTATTTTGTTTCGAAATGAATATGCATCGTTAAATGAGTTCCCTAAATGCAGTGTCTCTCTCTATATAAGAAAAAATTGTCTCCAGCAAAAATCTTATGGTGTTTTCCTATAATTTCGAGATTTAGATGCATGTTTTGTAGTGAAACCGATGCACAACACTTGACTTGGCATGTAGATGAAAGAATTATAGATGGAAAGTTTCGACATCCGAAAGATTCACCATAATAGATGAAAATTGATAATGATTATCCTGATTTTGGAGAAGAAGCAAGAAACCTTCGCTTGATATTATCTACTGATTGAATGAACCCACATGGTCTTTAAAGTATCTCACATACCACATGGCCTGTGATTATTATGATTTATAATCTACCTCCATGGCTATGTATGAAGCATGAGTACATGATGTTATCTATGTTAATTCCTGGGCCTAAACAACCAGAGAATGACATAGACGTATACTTGACACCTTTAATCGAAGACTCTCATAAAACCTCTGACACATCTCCGGGTTGCTTTTCCTTAACCTGTTGACCAAAAATATCATAAGTAACCCTAATTTATAGATAAAATAATTGAAAAACAATAATCATTTTTCTTTTACCAAAATGAATATAGATGGCAAGACTTAAACTTTTATTCATGAAAGCGATGAACTTATAAAGGAATTGTAGTAATTTATTTTTTATTTTAAAAAACTAAATAATATTTCAAGTAACAAATATACATGTAAATTTATAAAATTAAATAAAACATAAACACAAATTAATATTAACCATAAATATTTTATTACATAGTTTTTAATAGGGTATTTGGTATAAATGTATTCTCGTGATTATTAAATTTATTTATTTATTTTTGAATGAAAATTATAGAAATTTTAGTTTTAAATAGGCGATATTATTTTTTTAAAATTACTTTTCTAATTGTTTTGAGAGATATATAAATTATATTGTGAAAAAAAAGGGTAAATAAAGTGTCGGTTGTTGACACTAAGTGTGTTTGGAAGAGTTGAACTTTTGTATTTTTGTTTATTTTGATATAAAAACATAATATTTTTATGGGTTTTTAAAAAAATATAAACTTACTAGTTTTGAGGACGGTCTGGGGTAATAATGTAATCTCACGATATTATATATAATTATATATTTATTTTTATTAAATTATCTTGATTCATTTTTTAAGTAGTTTGTTTTATGTGCGTAATTATATGTGTATAATTATATTTTTCAGTATTTATAGTTATCATCCCATTTTAAATGTATCTTTTATAATTTTTTATAAATTTTTAATGTCGTTATTATTAGTTTTTCATTTGTATTCATGCTATATTTTGTGATTTCATATATACATATTTATTGGATATAATAAAGAATATTGAGAGTCAAATATATATTTGATATTTTATTATTTTAAACATTTTTTAAATATGATGGAAAGATGATTATTATACTCTTTGATTTTATAGTATTCGGAACAAGTAATTATAAGTTTGCCGATAACACTCTGTTAGTTATGAATTGTGAAAATTAATTGATGATAATGACATTGTTGATGGATAATTGTTAGTGATGAATTGTGGAAATTAATTGATGATAATGACATTGTTGATGGATAATTGTTAATGATTACTTTGTTTTGATATAATTGTTGATTGAAAGTGATAATAAAATTAATTATTAAATCTTCCTAAGAAGGACAACATTATGAAATCTTATGTTCTAATGTTATGAATCTTATCTTCTAATGTTATTTTTTGATACATAAGAAGGACAACATTATGAAATCTTTTATACTGACTTGCCAATACTAAGAGATCATACAAAATATAAGAATTCAACAAGGGATATATATATATATATATATATATATATATATATATA
The DNA here is from genome assembly GCA_963859935.3 of Lathyrus sativus. Classification (NCBI taxonomy): domain Eukaryota; kingdom Viridiplantae; phylum Streptophyta; class Magnoliopsida; order Fabales; family Fabaceae; genus Lathyrus; species Lathyrus sativus. Next base: position 549,887,900 of record OZ012741.1, read on the forward strand.
TATATATATATATATATATATATATATATATATATATATATATATATATATATATATATATATATATATATATGCTCCATTACCATTAATCATCCTAAGGATCCAACAATATGAACAACTATATAATATATCAAAGAATAATAAAGACAGTATACGACGCCTACCACTAAAAGTGACTTTAAGTTAATATAGAACCTTAGAGACATCTTCGATAAAATTACTCTAACAAACCATGCGAACATTTTGGCAAAATATTTATCCTTTTATTGAAAGATATTTCGCTGGTATTTGTGAGAAATTTTATCCTCTTTGTAAAAGAATAATCTTAAAAGTTCCCATTCATTTTATCTTTAAGTTAGCTTAGTTGTGGGTGAATTGCTCAAAGGATATACTAAGACAATGTTTTAATATAACGAGTGTATTTTCCAATTATTAGTAGTTTTCCTTAGTGAATTCATCGGCATTGAATAGCCAAATTTAAAATTTTATTTTATGGGAGTGAACTAGATATCATGTATGAATCATTTTATTGATTCTTGCTTTCTTTTATATCCTTTATTAAATTTATTATATTTATATTACCTACAATTTTTTAGCAATGAAAAATATTTATTTAAGCTAACGGAAATAATAAAGATATAGGAAATTTGAGAAATGTTTAGGTGAATTTTTTAGTATTAATTTTTTTGGCTTTTATGATATTAATATTTATTACAGATTTAACTTTTATTTGGTAAAATATGTTTTTCCTATTATTTAAAATTTATTTTAATATAAAAAATTATTTGTGAAATAAAATTTTAATTATTTTTTCTTCAATAATAATATTTTTTACTTTTGGGAAATAAGCTTTTATATGGTCTTTTTCTCCAATTGTAAAACAAGCTCTTACTAATATCTAAAATTATTAGTTATTGTAAAAAATGATATAAAAACTAAATAATTTTTTTTGAATAAGGTGGAAAAAAAATTTCTTTAAATTTCATCGATTTTATAAAACTCCATAATACTATATACCTCTTTCTGGTTTAGAGTCATTTTGATACTACTTGTAACTTTTTAAATCTTTTTATGATTAATAAACTTAATTATGGACATTATTATAAATAAAAAATAAAAATGTAAATCGAAAAATATTAAATATTAAATATTAATTCGTTACATAATTTATTTCTAAAAAATTATTTAAGTATTTGCAACAAAAAGGGAAAATGCAAAATGAATAAAATAAACTTCAAACCCATTAACCAAACATTCATAAGCATGGAGACCCCATAAATATAATAAAAAAGAAGACTCTAATTACCATAGAGAAGAGCCTCAATTATTGATCGTAAATTTATAAAATTAAATAAAACATAAATTAATATTAACCAATTGGATCGTATAACTTATCCTTGCACTCGCACTTCCACACCATTGATTCTGGTGTGGGCCCTGGAATGAGGACTGGTGTGCAGGGAGGGGGTGCAAGTTTCACAACTGTTTCTGCAAGTTGGAGCACGTGATCCAACTGGGCTAAGAAACCTCCTTGACGATAAAACCTCTGACACATCTCCTTGTTGCTTTTCCATAACCTGTTGACAAAAAATATCACAATTAACGCTAATTTATAGATAAAATAATTGAAAACCAATAATCATTTTTCTTTTACCAAAATGAATATAGATGGCAGGACTTAAACTTTTATTCATGAAAACCATGAACTCATAATGGAACTATAGTAATTTACTTTTGAACTTAAAAAAAATAAATAATATTACAATTAACAAATATACAGTTTGCATATATTTAAGCTTCAAACTTTATAATTTAAAATAGTTTCCTTTTTATTAAATCTAAGAAACATAGCTATAAAAAAATGAAATTATATAATCTTACACCTAAAAAGTCAGAATAAGGAAAATTGGTGGAAAAATGTTAAACTATAATATGAGTCATATATGTTGAACAAAAAAAACTAAGTCGCTTTACCGGAATATTAGAACCAGGTAACATGGCACACTTGTTGTCTGTAATGAAAACAATGATGGTCTGTTATTTAATAGAAGATTTTACATAAAATAATTTTAAATCAAATATTAAACTATATGGTATGAGATTTGAATAATAAATTTCAAAGAATTGATGCCTCTACATGTAATGGATGAAGCAATAATACTGCTAAAAGTTATTAAGAAAATTGAGAGTATGACACATGTGAAATGACAAAGTTGTGTTTTTCTCAAAAACATAATGGAAATTCTCTCTTTCTTTGTATGACGATAAAAAATATCTTATTTTTGTTATTGAGAATAAGGATCCACTACCTCAATATATATTGTAAAATATTATAATGTATTTTTTAGGAGTTTATTACTTTCATGTAGTTCTTTTTTTGTGTAATACCTTTTATTTTATTTTTAGGAAATTTTGTAAATGTTAACTAATAAAGATATTATCGATCTTAATTTTTGAATTTTGAATAATCGTTCATTTCTTAAATTTAGTATAATTTATTCTTTTTCCTTAATTCGTTGTATTTATAAGGTATTAGTTACATGCATTAGATTATGAGTTTTGTTCATATTTTGGAATTACTCGGAACAAGAATTTCTAGTAATCGTAATAAAATCTTTAAAAAAATATTTTATGGAGATATTATTAGTTCTAATTCTTAATTTTTATATCGAATACTTTTCATTATCTTACAATAATTTAATTTCTTTCTTTTATTTTTTATAATTATATAATATTTTATAAAAAATTAAAAAATGTTATTATTTGGATGGTTCTAGAAAAATACATAAGAAGCATTTTCTAAGGATCAATTTGTTTTAAAGAATTTGATTAACTTTTTTGACAATAAGGAATAGGAGAACAAATTTATTATGATCAGCGTTAAAATTTTATTGTGAAGTAAGACAAGCAAGGAGTTGGATGTAGAGCATCAATTTTTGGCAGAAGTCTTGAAGTTAAAAAATACACCATATGGCAACATAATTTATTAGGTAATCAACCATTTGTGATGCATTGAACAGGATATGATTTGATCGAGGTTGTTTGTTGAAAAATAAATTAAGCTTTTTTTTTCGGGCTTTTTAATGATCGCATCTTGCTCACTCATTCTAATTATTTAATCTTATCTTCTAATGTTATTTTTTGATGCATAAGAAGGACAACATTATGAAATCTTTTATACGGACTTGCCAATACTAAGAGATCATACAAAATATAAGAATTCAACAAGGGAGATATATATATATATATATATATATATATATATATATATATATATATATATATATATATATATATATATATATATATATATATATATATATATATATATATATATATATATATATATATATATATATATATATATATATATATATATATATATATATATATATATATATATATGCTCCATTACCATTAATCATCCTAAGGATCCAACAATATGAACAACTATATAATATATCAAAGAATAATAAAGACAGTATACGACGCCTACCACTAAAAGTGACTTTAAGTTAATATAGAACCTTAGAGACATCTTCGATAAAATTACTCTAACAAACCATGCGAACATTTTGGCAAAATATTTATCCTTTTATTGAAAGATATTTCGCTGGTATTTGTGAGAAATTTTATCCTCTTTGTAAAAGAATAATCTTAAAAGTTCCCATTCATTTTATCTTTAAGTTAGCTTAGTTGTGGGTGAATTGCTCAAAGGATATACTAAGACAATGTTTTAATATAACGAGTGTATTTTCCAATTATTAGTAGTTTTCCTTAGTGAATTCATCGGCATTGAATAGCCAAATTTAAAATTTTATTTTATGGGAGTGAATTAGATATCATGTATGAATCATTTTATTGATTCTTGCTTTCTTTTATATCCTTTATTAAATTTATTATATTTATATTACCTACAATTTTTTAGCAATGAAAAATATTTATTTAAGCTAACGGAAATAATAAAGATATAGGAAATTTGAGAAATGTTTAGGTGAATTTTTTAGTATTAATTTTTTTGGCTTTTATGATATTAATATTTATTAGAGATTTAACTTTTATTTGGTAAAATATGTTTTTCCTATTATTTAAAATTTATTTTAATATAAAAAATTATTTGTGAAATAAAATTTTAATTATTTTTTCTTCAATAATAATATTTTTTACTTTTGGGAAATAAGCTTTTATATGGTCTTTTTCTCCAATTGTAAAACAAGCTCTTACTAATATCTAAAATTATTAGTTATTGTAAAAAATGATATAAAAACTAAATAATTTTTTTTGAATAAGGTGGAAAAAAATTTTCTTTAAATTTCATCGATTTTATAAAACTCCATAATACTATATACCTCTTTCTGGTTTAGAGTCATTTTGATACTACTTGTAACTTTTTAAATCTTTTTATGATTAATAAACTTAATTATGGATATTATTATAAATAAAAAATAAAAATGTAAATCGAAAAATATTAAATATTAAATATTAATTCGTTACATAATTTATTTCTCAAAAATTATTTAAGTATTTGCAACAAAAAGGGAAAATGCAAAATGAATAAAATAAACTTCAAACCCATTAACCAAACATTCATAAGCATGGAGACCCCATAAATATAATAAAAAAGAAGACTCTAATTACCATAGAGAAGAGCCTCAATTATTGATCGTAAATTTATAAAATTAAATAAAACATAAATTAACATTAACCAATTGGATCGTATAACTTATCCTTGCACTCGCACTTCCACACCATTGATTCTGGTGTGGGCCCTGGAATGAGGACTGGTGTGCAGGGAGGGGGTGCAAGTTTCACAACTGTTTCTGCAAGTTGGAGCACGTGATCCAACTGGGCTAAGAAACCTCCTTGACGATAAAACCTCTGACACATCTCCTTGTTGCTTTTCCATAACCTGTTGACAAAAAATATCACAATTAACGCTAATTTATAGATAAAATAATTGAAAACCAATAATCATTTTTCTTTTACCAAAATGAATATAGATGGCAGGACTTAAACTTTTATTCATGAAAACCATGAACTCATAATGGAACTATAGTAATTTACTTTTGAGTTTAAAAAAAATAAATAATATTACAATTAACAAATATACAGTTTGCATATATTTAAGTTTCAAACTTTATAATTTAAAATAGTTTCCTTTTTATTAAATCTAAGAAACATAGCTATAAAAAAATGAAATTATATAATCTTACACCTAAAAAGTCAGAATAAGGAAAATTGGTGGAAAAATGTTAAACTATAATATGAGTCATATATGTTGAACAAAAAAAACTAAGTCGCTTTACCGGAATATTAGAACCAGGTAACATGGCACACTTGTTGTCTGTAATGAAAACAATGATGGTCTGTTATTTAATAGAAGATTTTACATAAAATAATTTTAAATCAAAAATTAAACTATATGGTATGAGATTTGAATAATAAATTTCAAAGAATTGATGCCTCTACATGTAACGGATGAAGCAATAATACTGCTAAAAGTTATTAAGAAAATTGAGAGTATGACACATGTGAAATGACAAAGTTGTGTTTTTCTCAAAAACATAATGGAAATTCTCTCTTTCTTTATATGACGATAAAAAATATCTTTTTTTTGTTATTGAGAATAAGGAATCACTACCTCAATATATATTGTAAAATATTATACTGTATTTTTTAGGAGTTTATTACTTTCATGTAGTTCTTTTTTTGTGTAATACCTTTTATTTTATTTTTAGGAAATTTTGTAAATGTTAACTAATAAAGATATTATCGATCTTAATTTTTGAATTTTGAATAATCGTTCATTTCTTAAATTTAGTATAATTTACTCTTTTTCCTTAATTTGTTGTATTTATAAGGTATTAGTTACATGCATTTGATTATGAGTTTTGTTCATATTTTGGAATTACTCGGTACAAGAATTTCTAGTAATCGTAATAAAATCTTTAAAAATATATTTTATGGAGATATTATTAGTTCTAATTCTAAATTTTTATATCGAATACTTTTCATTATCTTACAATAATTTAATTTCTTTCTTTTATTTTTTATAATTATTTAATATTTTATAAAAAATTAAAAAATGTTATTATTTGGATGCTTCTAGAAAAATACATAAGAAGCAATTTCTAAGGATCAATTTGTTTTAAAGAATTTGATTAACTTTTTTGACAATAAGGAATAGGAGAACAAATTTATTATGATCAGCGTTAAGATTTTATTGTGAAGTAAGACAAGCAAGGAGTTGGATGTAGAGCATCAATTTTTGGCAGAAGTCTTGAAGTTAAAAAATACACCATATGGCAACATAATTTACTAGGTAATCAACCATTTGTGATGCATTGAACAGGATATGATTTGATCGAGGTTGTTTGTTGAAAAATAAATTAAGCTTTTTTTTTTCGGGCTTTTTAATGATCCAATCTTGCTCACTCATTCTAATTATTTAATCTTATGTTCTAATGTTATTTTTTGATACATAAGAAGGACAACATTATGAAATCTTTTATACAGACTTGCCAATACTAAGAGATCATACAAAATATAAGAATTCAACACGGGAGATATATATATATATATATATATATATATATATATATATATATATATATATATATATATATATATGCTCCATTACCATTAATCATCCTAAGGATCCAACAATATGAACAACTATATAATATATCAAAGAATAATAAAGACAGTATACGACGCCTACCACTAAAAGTGACTTTAAGTTAATATAGAACCTTAGAGACATCTTCGATAAAATTACTCTAACAAACCATGCGAACATTTTGGCAAAATATTTATCCTTTTATTGAAAGATATTTCGCTGGTATTTGTGAGAAATTTTATCCTCTTTGTAAAAGAATAATCTTAAAAGTTCCCATTCATTTTATCTTTAAGTTAGCTTAGTTGTGGGTGAATTGCTCAAAGGATATACTAAGACAATGTTTTAATATAACGAGTGTATTTTCCAATTATTAGTAGTTTTCCTTAGTGAATTCATCGGCATTGAATAGCCAAATTTAAAATTTTATTTTATGGGAGTGAACTAGATATCATGTATGAATCATTTTATTGATTCTTGCTTTCTTTTATATCCTTTATTAAATTTATTATATTTATATTACCTACAATTTTTTAGCAATGAAAAATATTTATTTAAGCTAACGGAAATAATAAAGATATAGGAAATTTGAGAAATGTTTAGGTGAATTTTTTAGTATTAATTTTTTTGGCTTTTATGATATTAATATTTATTACAGATTTAACTTTTATTTGGTAAAATATGTTTTTCCTATTATTTAAAATTTATTTTAATATAAAAAATTATTTGTGAAATAAAATTTTAATTATTTTTTCTTCAATAATAATATCTTTTACTTTTGGGAAATAAGCTTTTATATGGTCTTTTTCTCCAATTGTAAAACAAGCTCTTACTAATATCTAAAATTATTAGTTATTGTAAAAAATGATATAAAAACTAAATAATTTTTTTTGAATAAGGTGGAAAAAAATTTTCTTTAAATTTCATCGATTTTATAAAACTCCATAATACTATATACCTCTTTCTGGTTTAGAGTCATTTTGATACTACTTGTAACTTTTTAAATCTTTTTATGATTAATAAACTTAATTATGGACATTATTATAAATAAAAAATAAAAATGTAAATCGAAAAATATTAAATATTAAATATTAATTCGTTACATAATTTATTTCTCAAAAATTATTTAAGTATTTGCAACAAAAAGGGAAAATGCAAAATGAATAAAATAAACTTCAAACCCATTAACCAAACATTCATAAGCATGGAGACCCCATAAATATAATAATAAAGAAGACTCTAATTACCATAGAGAAGAGCCTCAATTATTGATCGTAAATTTATAAAATTAAATAAAACATAAATTAATATTAACCAATTGGATCGTATAACTTATCCTTGCACTCGCACTTCCACACCATTGATTCTGGTGTGGGCCCTGGAATGAGGACTGGTGTGCAGGGAGGGGGTGCAAGTTTCACAACTGTTTCTGCAAGTTGGAGCACGTGATCCAGCTGGGCTAAGAAACCTCCTTGACGATAAAACCTCTGACACATCTCCTTATTGCTTTTCCATAACCTGTTGACAAAAAATATCACAATTAACGCTAATTTATAGATAAAATAATTGAAAACCAATAATCATTTTTCTTTTACCAAAATGAATATAGATGGCAGGACTTAAACTTTTATTCATGAAAACCATGAACTCATAATGGAACTATAGTAATTTACTTTTGAGTTTAAAAAAAATAAATAATATTACAATTAACAAATATACAGTTTGCATATATTTAAGTTTCAAACTTTATAATTTAAAATAGTTTCCTTTTTATTAAATCTAAGAAACATAGCTATAAAAAAATGAAATTATATAATCTTACACCTAAAAAGTCAGAATAAGGAAAATTGGTGGAAAAATGTTAAACTATAATATGAGTCATATATGTTGAACAAAAAAAACTAAGTCGCTTTACCGGAATATTAGAACCAGGTAACATGGCACACTTGTTGTCTGTAATGAAAACAATGATGGTCTGTTATTTAATAGAAGATTTTACATAAAATAATTTTAAATCAAAAATTAAACTATATGGTATGAGATTTGAATAATAAATTTCAAAGAATTGATGCCTCTACATGTAACGGATGAAGCAATAATACTGCTAAAAGTTATTAAGAAAATTGAGAGTATGACACATGTGAAATGACAAAGTTGTGTTTTTCTCAAAAACATAATGGAAATTCTCTCTTTCTTTATATGACGATAAAAAATATCTTTTTTTTGTTATTGAGAATAAGGAATCACTACCTCAATATATATTGTAAAATATTATACTGTATTTTTTAGGAGTTTATTACTTTCATGTAGTTCTTTTTTTGTGTAATACCTTTTATTTTATTTTTAGGAAATTTTGTAAATGTTAACTAATAAAGATATTATCGATCTTAATTTTTGAATTTTGAATAATCGTTCATTTCTTAAATTTAGTATAATTTACTCTTTTTCCTTAATTTGTTGTATTTATAAGGTATTAGTTACATGCATTTGATTATGAGTTTTGTTCATATTTTGGAATTACTCGGTACAAGAATTTCTAGTAATCGTAATAAAATCTTTAAAAATATATTTTATGGAGATATTATTAGTTCTAATTCTAAATTTTTATATCGAATACTTTTCATTATCTTACAATAATTTAATTTCTTTCTTTTATTTTTTATAATTATTTAATTTTTTATAAAAAATTAAAAAATGTTATTATTTGGATGCTTCTAGAAAAATACATAAGAAGCAATTTCTAAGGATCAATTTGTTTTAAAGAATTTGATTAACTTTTTTGACAATAAGGAATAGGAGAACAAATTTATTATGATCAGCGTTAAGATTTTATTGTGAAGTAAGACAAGCAAGGAGTTGGATGTAGAGCATCAATTTTTGGCAGAAGTCTTGAAGTTAAAAAATACACCATATGGCAACATAATTTACTAGGTAATCAACCATTTGTGATGCATTGAACAGGATATGATTTGATCGAGGTTGTTTGTTGAAAAATAAATTAAGCTTTTTTTTTCGGGCTTTTTAATGATCGCATCTTGCTCACTCATTCTAATTATTTAATCTTATGTTCTAATGTTATTTTTTGATACATAAGAAGGACAACATTATGAAATCTTTTATACAGACTTGCCAATACTAAGAGATCATACAAAATATAAGAATTCAACAAGGGAGATATATATATATATATATATATGCTCCATTACCATTAATCATCCTAAGGATCCAACAATATGAACAACTATATAATATATCAAAGAATAATAAAGACAGTATACGACGCCTACCACTAAAAGTGACTTTAAGTTAATATAGAACCTTAGAGACATCTTCGATAAAATTACTCTAACAAACCATGCGAACATTTTGGCAAAATATTTATCCTTTTATTGAAAGATATTTCGCTGGTATTTGTGAGAAATTTTATCCTCTTTGTAAAAGAATAATCTTAAAAGTTCCCATTCATTTTATCTTTAAGTTAGCTTAGTTGTGGGTGAATTGCTCAAAGGATATACTAAGACAATGTTTTAATATAACGAGTGTATTTTCCAATTATTAGTAGTTTTCCTTAGTGAATTCATCGGCATTGAATAGCCAAATTTAAAATTTTATTTTATGGGAGTGAACTAGATATCATGTATGAATCATTTTATTGATTCTTGCTTTCTTTTATATCCTTTATTAAATTTATTATATTTATATTACCTACAATTTTTTAGCAATGAAAAATATTTATTTAAGCTAACGGAAATAATAAAGATATAGGAAATTTGAGAAATGTTTAGGTGAATTTTTTAGTATTAATTTTTTTGGCTTTTATGATATTAATATTTATTACAGATTTAACTTTTATTTGGTAAAATATGTTTTTCCTATTATTTAAAATTTATTTTAATATAAAAAATTATTTGTGAAATAAAATTTTAATTATTTTTTCTTCAATAATAATATTTTTTACTTTTGGGAAATAAGCTTTTATATGGTCTTTTTCTCCAATTGTAAAACAAGCTCTTACTAATATCTAAAATTATTAGTTATTGTAAAAAATGATATAAAAACTAAATAATTTTTTTTGAATAAGGTGGAAAAAAATTTTCTTTAAATTTCATCGATTTTATAAAACTCCATAATACTATATACCTCTTTCTGGTTTAGAGTCATTTTGATACTACTTGTAACTTTTTAAATCTTTTTATGATTAATAAACTTAATTATGGACATTATTATAAATAAAAAATAAAAATATAAATCGAAAAATATTAAATATTAAATATTAATTCGTTACATAATTTATTTCTCAAAAATTATTTAAGTATTTGCAACAAAAAGGGAAAATGCAAAATGAATAAAATAAACTTCAAACCCATTAACCAAACATTCATAAGCATGGAGACCCCATAAATATAATAAAAAAGAAAACTCTAATTACCATAGAGAGGAGCCTCAATTATTGATCGTAAATTTATAAAATTAAATAAAACATAAATTAATATTAACCAATTGGATCGTATAACTTATCCTTGCACTCGCACTTCCACGCCATTGATTCTGGTGTGGGCCCTGGAATGAGGACTAGTGTGCAGGGAGGGGGTGCAAGTTTCACAACTGTTTCTGCAAGTTGGAGCACGTGATCCAACTGGGCTAAGAAACCTCCTTGACGATAAAACCTCTGACACATCTCCTTGTTGCTTTTCCATAACCTGTTGACAAAAAATATCACAATTAACGCTAATTTATAGATAAAATAATTTAAAACCAATAATCATTTTTCTTTTACCAAAATGAATATAGATGGCAGGACTTAAACTTTTATTCATGAAAACCATGAACTCATAATGGAACTATAGTAATTTACTTTTGAGTTTAAAAAAAATAAATAATATTACAATTAACAAATATACAGTTTGCATATATTTAAGTTTCAAACTTTATAATTTAAAATAGTTTCCTTTTTATTAAATCTAAGAAACATAGCTATAAAAAAATGAAATTATATAATCTTACACCTAAAAAGTCAGAATAAGGAAAATTGGTGGAAAAATGTTAAACTATAATATGAGTCATATATGTTGAACAAAAAAAACTAAGTCGCTTTACCGGAATATTAGAACCAGGTAACATGGCACACTTGTTGTCTGTAATGAAAACAATGATGGTCTGTTATTTAATAGAAGATTTTACATAAAATAATTTTAAATCAAAAATTAAACTATATGGTATGAGATTTGAATAATAAATTTCAAAGAATTGATGCCTCTACATGTAACGGATGAAGCAATAATACTGCTAAAAGTTATTAAGAAAATTGAGAGTATGACACATGTGAAATGACAAAGTTGTGTTTTTCTCAAAAACATAATGGAAATTCTCTCTTTCTTTGTATGACGATAAAAAATATCTTATTTTTGTTATTGAGAATAAGGAATCACTACCTCAATATATATTGTAAAATATTATACTGTATTTTTTAGGAGTTTATTACTTTCATGTAGTTCTTTTTTTGTGTAATACCTTTTATTTTATTTTTAGGAAATTTTGTAAATGTTAACTAATAAAGATATTATCGATCTTAATTTTTTAATTTTGAATAATCGTTCATTTCTTAAATTTAGTATAATTTATTCTTTTTCCTTAATTCGTTGTATTTATAAGGTATTAGTTACATGCATTTGATTATGAGTTTTGTTCATATTTTGGAATTACTCGGTACAAGAATTTCTAGTAATCGTAATAAAATCTTTAAAAAAATATTTTATGGAGATATTATTAGTTCTAATTCTAAATTTTTATATCGAATACTTTTCATTATCTTACAATAATTTAATTTCTTTCTTTTATTTTTTATAATTATATAATATTTTATAAAAAATTAAAAAATGTTATTATTTGGATGGTTCTAGAAAAATACATAAGAAGCATTTTCTAAGGATCAATTTGTTTTAAAGAATTTGATTAACTTTTTTGACAATAAGGAATAGGAGAACAAATTTATTATGATCAGCGTTAAAATTTTATTGTGAAGTAAGACAAGCAAGGAGTTGGATGTAGAGCATCAATTTTTGGCAGAAGTCTTGAAGTTAAAAAATACACCATATGGCAACATAATTTATTAGGTAATCAACCATTTGTGATGCATTGAACAGGATATGATTTGATCGAGGTTGTTTGTTGAAAAATAAATTAAGCTTTTTTTTTTTGGGCTTTTTAATGATCGCATCTTGCTCACTCATTCTAATTATTTAATCTTATCTTCTAATGTTATTTTTTGATGCATAAGAAGGACAACATTATGAAATCTTTTATACGGACTTGCCAATACTAAGAGATCATACAAAATATAAGAATTCAACAAGGGAGATATATATATATATATATATATATATATATATATATATATATATATATATATATATATATATATATATATATATATATATATATATATATATATATATATATATATATATATATATATATATATATATATATATATATATATATATATATATATATATATATATATATATATATATATATATGCTCCATTACCATTAATCATCCTAAGGATCCAACAATATGAACAACTATATAATATATCAAAGAATAATAAAGACAGTATACGACGCCTACCACTAAAAGTGACTTTAAGTTAATATAGAACCTTAGAGACATCTTCGATAAAATTACTCTAACAAACCATGCGAACATTTTGGCAAAATATTTATCCTTTTATTGAAAGATATTTCGTTGGTATTTGTGAGAAATTTTATCCTATTTGTAAAAGAATAATCTTAAAAGTTCCCATTCATTTTATCTTTAAGTTAGCTTAGTTGTGGGTGAATTGCTCAAAGGATATACTAAGACAATGTTTTAATATAACGAGTGTATTTTCCAATTATTAGTAGTTTTCCTTAGTGAATTCATCGGCATTGAATAGCCAAATTTAAAATTTTATTTTATGGGAGTGAATTAGATATCATGTATGAATCATTTTATTGATTCTTGCTTTCTTTTATATCCTTTATTAAATTTATTATATTTATATTACCTACAATTTTTTAGCAATGAAAAATATTTATTTAAGCAAACGGAAATAATAAAGATATAGGAAATTTGAGAAATGTTTAGGTGAATTTTTTAGTATTAATTTTTTTGGCTTTTATGATATTAATATTTATTACAGATTTAACTTTTATTTGGTAAAATATGTTTTTCCTATTATTTAAAATTTATTTTAATATAAAAAATTATTTGTGAAATAAAATTTTAATTATTTTTTCTTCAATAATAATATTTTTTACTTTTGGGAAATAAGCTTTTATATGGTCTTTTTCTCCAATTGTAAAACAAGCTCTTACTAATATCTAAAATTATTAATTATTGTAAAAAATAATATAAAAACTAAATAATTTTTTTTGAAAAAGGTGGAAAAAAATTTTCTTTAAATTTCATCGATTTTATAAAACTCCATAATACTATATACCTCTTTCTGTTTTAGAGTCATTTTGTTACTACTTGTAACTTTTTAAATCTTTTTATGATTAATAAACTTAATTATGGACATTATTATAAATAAAAAATAAAAATGTAAATCGAAAAATATTAAATATTAAATATTAATTCGTTACATAATTTATTTCTCAAAAATTATTTAAGTATTTGCAACAAAAAGGGAAAATGCAAAATGAATAAAATAAACTTCAAACCCATTAACCAAACATTCATAAGCATGGAGACCCCATAAATATAATAAAAAAGAAGACTCTAATTACCATAGAGAAGAGCCTCAATTATTGATCGTAAATTTATAAAATTAAATAAAACATAAATTAATATTAACCAATTGGATCGTATAACTTATCCTTGCACTCGCACTTCCACACCATTGATTCTAGGGTGGGCCCTGAAATGAGGACTGGTGTGCAGGGAGGGGGTGCAAGTTTCACAATTGTTTCTGCAAGTTGGAGCACGTGATCCAATTGGGCTAAGAAACCTCCTTGACGATAAAACCTCTGACACATCTCCTTGTTGCTTTTCCATAACCTGTTGACAAAAAATATCACAATTAACCCTAATTTATAGATAAAATAATTGAAAACCAATAATCATTTTTCTTTTACCAAAATGAATATAGATGGCAAGACTTAAACTTTTATTCATGAAAACCATGAACTCATAATGGAACTATAGTAATTTACTTTTGAGTTTAAAAAAAAATAATATTACAATTAACAAATATACAGTTTGCATATATTTAAGCTTCAAACTTTATAATTTAAAATAGTTTCCTTTTTATTAAATCTAAGAAACATAGCTATAAAAAAATGAAATTATATAATCTTACACCTAAAAAGTCAGAATAAGGAAAAGTGGTGGAAAAATGTTAAACTATAATATGAGTCATATATGTTGAACAAAAAAAACTAAGTCGCTTTACCGGAATATTTGAACCAGGTAACATGGCACACTTGTTGTCTGTAATGAAAACAATGATGGTCTGTTATTTAATAGAAGATTTTACATAAAATAATTTTTAATCAAAAATTAAACTATATGGTATGAGATTTGAATAATAAATTTCAAAGAATCGATGCCTCTACATGTAACGGATGAAGCAATAATACTGCTAAATGTTTAGGTGAAAATTGAGAGTATGACACATGTGAAATGACAAAGTTGTGTTTTTCTCAAAAACATAATGGAAATTCTCTCTTTCTTTGTATGACGATAAAAAATATCTTATTTTTGTTATTGAGAATAAGGAATCACTACCTCAATATATATTGTAAAATATTATACTGTATTTTTTAGGAGTTTATTACTTTCATGTAGTTCTTTTTTTGTGTAATACCTTTTATTTTATTTTTAGGAAATTTTGTAAATGTTAACTAATAAAGATATTATCGATCTTAATTTTTTAATTTTGAATAATCGTTCATTTCTTAAATTTAGTATAATTTATTCTTTTTCCTTAATTCGTTGTATTTATAAGGTATTAGTTACATGCATTTGATTATGAGTTTTGTTCATATTTTAGAATTACTCGGTACAAGAATTTCTAGTAATCGTAATAAAATCTTTAAAAAAATATTTTATGGAGATATTATTAGTTCTAATTCTAAATTTTTATATCGAATACTTTTCATTATCTTACAATAATTTAATTTCTTTCTTTTATTTTTTATAATTATATAATATTTTATAAAAAATTAAAAAATGTTATTATTTGGATGGTTCTAGAAAAATACATAAGAAGCATTTTCTAAGGATCAATTTGTTTTAAAGAATATGATTAACTTTTTTGACAATAAGGAATAGGAGAACAAATTTATTATGATCAGCGTTAAAATTTTATTGTGAAGTAAGACAAGCAAGGAGTTGGATGTAGAGCATCAATTTTTGGCAGAAGTCTTGAAGTTAAAAAATACACCATATGGCAACATAATTTATTAGGTAATCAACCATTTGTGATGCATTGAACAGGATATGATTTGATCGAGGTTGTTTGTTGAAAAATAAATTAAGCTTTTTTTTTCGGGCTTTTTAATGATCGCATCTTGCTCACTCATTCTAATTATTTAATCTTATCTTCTAATGTTATTTTTTGATGCATAAGAAGGACAAAATTATGAAATCTTTTATACGGACTTGCCAATACTAAGAGATCATACAAAATATAAGAATTCAACAAGGGATATATATATATATATATATATATATATATATATATATATATATATATATATATATATATATATATATATATATATATATATATATATATATATATATATATATATATATATATATATATATATATATATATATATATATATGCTCCATTACCATTAATCATCCTAAGGATCCAACAATATGAACAACTATATAATATATCAAAGAATAATAAAGACAGTATACGACGCCTACCACTAAAAGTGACTTTAAGTTAATATATAACCTTAGAGACATCTTCGATAAAATTACTCTAACAAACCATGCGAACATTTTGGCAAAATATTTATCCTTTTATTGAAAGATATTTCGCTGGTATTTGTGAGAAATTTTATCCTCTTTGTAAAAGAATAATCTTAAAAGTTCCCATTCATTTTATCTTTAAGTTAGCTTAGTTGTGGGTGAATTGCTCAAAAGATATACTAAGACAATGTTTTAATATAACGAGTGTATTTTCCAATTATTAGTAGTTTTCCTTAGTGAATTCATCGGCATTGAATAGCCAAATTTAAAATTTTATTTTATGGGAGTGAATTAGATATCATGTATGAATCATTTTATTGATTCTTGCTTTCTTTTATATCCTTTATTGAATTTATTATATTTATATTACCTACAATTTTTTAGCAATGGAAAATATTTATTTAAGCTAACGGAAATAATAAAGATATAGGAAATTTGAGAAATGTTTAGGTGAATTTTTTAGTATTAATTTTTTTGGCTTTTATGATATTAATATTTATTACAGATTTAACTTTTATTTGGTAAAATATGTTTTTCCTATTATTTAAAATTTATTTTAATATAAAAAATTATTTGTGAAATAAAATTTTAATTATTTTTTCTTCAATAATAATATTTTTTACTTTTGGGAAATAAGCTTTTATATGGTCTTTTTCTCCAATTGTAAAACAAGCTGTTACTAATATCTAAAATTATTAGTTATTGTAAAAAATGATATAAAAACTAAATAATTTTTTTTGAATAAGGTGGAAAAAAGTTTTCTTTAAATTTCATCGATTTTATAAAACTCCATAATACTATATACCTCTTTCTGGTTTAGAGTCATTTTGATACTACTTGTAACTTTTTAAATCTTTTTATGATTAATAAACTTAATTATGGACATTATTATA
Organism: Lathyrus sativus; assembly: GCA_963859935.3. Classification (NCBI taxonomy): domain Eukaryota; kingdom Viridiplantae; phylum Streptophyta; class Magnoliopsida; order Fabales; family Fabaceae; genus Lathyrus; species Lathyrus sativus. Next base: position 549,905,384 of record OZ012741.1, read on the forward strand.
AATAAAAAATAAAAATGTAAATCGAAAAATATTAAATATTAAATATTAATTCGTTACATAATTTATTTCTCAAAAATTCTTTAAGTATTTGCAACAAAAAGGGAAAATGCAAAATGAATAAAATAAACTTCAAACCCATTAACCAAACATTCATAAGCATGGAGACCCCATAAATATAATAAAAAAGAAGACTCTAATTACCATAGAGAAGAGCCTCAATTATTGATCGTAAATTTATAAAATTAAATAAAACATAAATTAATATTAACCAATTGATTCGTATAACTTATTCTTGCACTCGCACTTCCACGCCATTGATTCTGGTGTGGACCCTGGAATGAGGACTGGTGTGCAGGGAGGGGGTGCAAGTTTCACAACTGTTTCTGCAAGTTGGAGCACGTGATCCAACTGGGCTAAGAAACCTCCTTGACGATAAAATCTCTGACACATCTCCTTGTTGCTTTTCCATAACCTGTTGACAAAAAATATCACAATTAACGCTAATTTATAGATAAAATAATTGAAAACCAATAATCATTTTTCTTTTACCAAAATGAATATAGATGGCAAGACATAAACTTTTATTCATGAAAACCATGAACTCATAATGGAACTATAGTAATTTACTTTTGAGTTTAAAAAAAATAAATAATATTACAATTAAAAAATATACAGTTTGCATATATTTAAGTTTCAAACTTTATAATTTAAAATAGTTTCCTTTTTATTAAATCTAAGAAACATAGCTATAAAAAAATGAAATTATATAATCTTACACCTAAAAAGTCAGAATAAGGAAAATTGGTGGAAAAATGTTAAACTATAATATGAGTCATATATGTTGAACAAAAAAAACTAAGTCGCTTTACCGGAATATTAGAACCAGGTAACATGGCACACTTGTTGTCTGTAATGAAAACAATGATGGTCTGTTATTTAATAGAAGATTTTACATAAAATAATTTTTAATCAAAAATTAAACTATATGGTATGAGATTTGAATAATAAATTTCAAAGAATCGATGCCTCTACATGTAACGGATGAAGCAATAATACTGCTAAATGTTTAGGTGAAAATTGAGAGTATGACACATGTGAAATGACAAAGTTGTGTTTTTCTCAAAAACATAATGGAAATTCTCTCTTTCTTTGTATGACGATAAAAAATATCTTATTTTTGTTATTGAGAATAAGGAATCACTACCTCAATATATATTGTAAAATATTATACTGTATTTTTTAGGAGTTTATTACTTTCATGTAGTTCTTTTTTTGTGTAATACCTTTTATTTTATTTTTAGGAAATTTTGTAAATGTTAACTAATAAAGATATTATCGATCTTAATTTTTTAATTTTGAATAATCGTTCATTTCTTAAATTTAGTATAATTTATTCTTTTTCCTTAATTCGTTGTATTTATAAGGTATTAGTTACATGCATTTGATTATGAGTTTTGTTCATATTTTGGAATTACTCGGTACAAGAATTTCTAGTAATCGTAATAAAATCTTTAAAAAAATATTTTATGGAGATATTATTAGTTCTAATTCTAAATTTTTATATCGAATACTTTTCATTATCTTACAATAATTTAATTTCTTTCTTTTATTTTTTATAATTATATAATATTTTATAAAAAATTAAAAAATGTTATTATTTGGATGGTTCTAGAAAAATACATAAGAAGCATTTTCTAAGGATCAATTTGTTTTATAGAATTTGATTAACTTTTTTGACAATAAGGAATAGGAGAACAAATTTATTATGATCAGCGTTAAAATTTTATTGTGAAGTAAGACAAGCAAGGAGTTGGATGTAGAGCATCAATTTTTGGCAGAAGTCTTGAAGTTAAAAAATACACCATATGGCAACATAATTTATTAGGTAATCAACCATTTGTGATGCATTGAACAGGATATGATTTGATCGAGGTTGTTTGTTGAAAAATAAATTAAGCTTTTTTTTTCCGGGCTTTTTAATGATCGCATCTTGCTCACTCATTCTAATTATTTAATCTTATCTTCTAATGTTATTTTTTGATGCATAAGAAGGACAACATTATGAAATCTTTTATACGGACTTGCCAATATTAAGAGATCATATAAAATATAAGAATTCAACAAGGGAGATATATATATATATATATATATATATATATATATATATATATATATATATATATATATATATATATATATATATATATATATATATATATATATATATATATATATATATATATATATATATGCTCCATTACCATTAATCATCCTAAGGATCATACAATATGAACAACTATATAATATATCAAAGAATAATAAAGACAGTATACGACGCCTACCACTAAAAGTGACTTTAAGTTAATATAGAACCTTAGAGACATCTTCGATAAAATTACTCTTACAAACCATGCGAACATTTTGGCAAAATATTTATCCTTTTATTGAAAGATATTTCGCTGGTATTTGTGAGAAATTTTATCCTCTTTGTAAAAGAATACTCTTAAAAGTTCCCATTCATTTTATCTTTAAGTTAGCTTAGTTGTGGGTGAATTGCTCAAAGGATATACTAAGACAATGTTTTAATATAACGAGTGTATTTTCCAATTATTAGTAGTTTTCCTTAGTGAATTCATCGGCATTGAATAGCCAAATTTAAAATTTTATTTTATGGGAGTGAATTAGATATCATGTATGAATCATTTTATTGATTCTTGCTTTCTTTTATATCCTTTATTAAATTTATTATATTTATATTACCTACAATTTTTTAGCAATGAAAAATATTTATTTAAGCTAACGGAAATAATAAAGATATAGGAAATTTGAGAAATGTTTAGGTGAATTTTTTAGTATTAATTTTTTTGGCTTTTATGATATTAATATTTATTACAGATTTAACTTTTATTTGGTAAAATATGTTTTTCCTATTATTTAAAATTTATTTTAATATAAAAAATTATTTGTGAAATAAAATTTTAATTATTTTTTCTTCAATAATAATATTTTTTACTTTTGGGAAATAAGCTTTTATATGGTCTTTTTCTCCAATTGTAAAACAAGCTGTTACTAATATCTAAAATTATTAGTTATTGTAAAAAATGATATAAAAACTAAATAATTTTTTTTGAATAAGGTGGAAAAAAAATTTCTTTAAATTTCATCGATTTTATAAAACTCCATTATACTATATACCTCTTTCTGGTTTAGAGTCATTTTGATACTACTTGTAACTTTTTAAATCTTTTTATCATTAATAAACTTAATTATGGACATTATTATAAATAAAAAATAAAAATGTAAATCGAAAAATATTAAATATTAAATATTAATTCGTTACATAATTTATTTCTCAAAAATTATTTAAGTATTTGCAACAAAAAGGGAAAATGCAAAATGAATAAAATAAACTTCAAACCCATTAACCAAACATTCATAAGCATGGAGACCCCATAAATATAATAAAAAAGAAGACTCTAATTACCATAGAGAAGAGCCTCAATTATTGATCGTAAATTTATAAAATTAAATAAAACATAAATTAATATTAACCAATTGGATCGTATAACTTATCCTTGCACTCGCACTTCCACACCATTGATTCTGGTGTGGGCCCTGGAATGAGGACTGGTGTGCAGGGAGGGGGTGCAAGTTTCACAATTGTTTCTGCAAGTTGGAGCACGTGATCCAACTGGGCTAAGAAACCTCCTTGACGATAAAACCTCTGACACATCTCCTTGTTGCTTTTCCATAACCTGTTGACAAAAAATATCACAATTAACCCTAATTTATAGATAAAATAATTGAAAACCAATAATCATTTTTCTTTTACCAAAATGAATATAGATGGCAAGACTTAAACTTTTATTCATGAAAACCATGAACTCATAATGGAACTATAGTAATTTACTTTTGAGTTTAAAAAAAAATAATATTACAATTAACAAATATACAGTTTGCATATATTTAAGCTTCAAACTTTATAATTTAAAATAGTTTCCTTTTTATTAAATCTAAGAAACATAGCTATAAAAAAATAAAATTATATAATCTTACACCTAAAAAGTCAGAATAAGGAAAAGTGGTGGAAAAATGTTAAACTATAATATGAGTCATATATGTTGAACAAAAAAAACTAAGTCGCTTTACCGGAATATTTGAACCAGGTAACATGGCACACTTGTTGTCTGTAATGAAAACAATGATGGTCTGTTATTTAATAGAAGATTTTACATAAAATAATTTTTAATCAAAAATTAAACTATATGGTATGAGATTTGAATAATAAATTTCAAAGAATTGATGCCTCTACATGTAACGGATGAAGCAATAATACTGCTAAAAGTTATTAAGAAAATTGAGAGTATGACACATGTGAAATGACAAAGTTGTGTTTTTCTCAAAAACATAATGGAAATTCTCTCTTTCTTTGTATGACGATAAAAAATATCTTATTTTTGTTATTGAGAATAAGGAATCACTACCTCAATATATATTGTAAAATATTATACTGTATTTTTTAGGAGTTTATTACTTTCATGTAGTTCTTTTTTTGTGTAATACCTTTTATTTTATTTTTAGGAAATTTTGTAAATGTTAACTAATAAAGATATTATCGATCTTAATTTTTTAATTTTGAATAATCATTCATTTCTTAAATTTAGTATAATTTATTCTTTTTCCTTAATTCGTTGTATTTATAAGGTATTAGTTACATGCATTTGATTATGAGTTTTGTTCATATTTTGGAATTACTCGGTACAAGAATTTCTAGTAATCGTAATAAAATCTTTAAAAAAATATTTTATGGAGATATTATTAGTTCTAATTCTAAATTTTTATATCGAATACTTTTCATTATCTTACAATAATTTAATTTCTTTCTTTTATTTTTTATAATTATATAATATTTTATAAAAAATTAAAAAATGTTATTATTTGGATGGTTCTAGAAAAATACATAAGAAGCATTTTCTAAGGATCAATTTGTTTTAAAGAATTTGATTAACTTTTTTTGACAATAAGGAATAGGAGAACAAATTTATTATGATCAGCGTTAAAATTTTATTGTGAAGTAAGACAAGCAAGGAGTTGGATGTAGAGCATCAATTTTTGGCAGAAGTCTTGAAGTTAAAAAATACACCATATGGCAACATAATTTATTAGGTAATCAACCATTTGTGATGCATTGAACAGGATATGATTTGATCGAGGTTGTTTGTTGAAAAATAAATTAAGCTTTTTTTTTTCGGGCTTTTTAATGATCGCATCTTGCTCACTCATTCTAATTATTTAATCTTATCTTCTAATGTTATTTTTTGATGCATAAGAAGGACAACATTATGAAATCTTTTATACGGACTTGCCAATACTAAGAGATCATACAAAATATAAGAATTCAACAAGGGAGATATATATATATATATATATATATATATATATATATATATATATATATATATATATATATATATATATATATATATATATATATATATATATATATATATATATATATATATATATATATATATATATATATATATATATATATATATATATGCTCCATTACCATTAATCATCCTAAGGATCCAACAATATGAACAACTATATAATATATCAAAGAATAATAAAGACAGTATACGACGCCTACCACTAAAAGTGACTTTAAGTTAATATAGAACCTTAGAGACATCTTCGATAAAATTACTCTAACAAACCATGCGAACATTTTGGCAAAATATTTATCCTTTTATTGAAAGATATTTCGCTGGTATTTGTGAGAAATTTTATCCTCTTTGTAAAAGAGTAATCTTAAAAGTTCCCATTCATTTTATCTTTAAGTTAGCTTAGTTGTGGGTGAATTGCTCAAAGGATATACTAAGACAATGTTTTAATATAACGAGTGTATTTTCCAATTATTAGTAGTTTTCCTTAGTGAATTCATCGGCATTGAATAGCCAAATTTAAAATTTTATTTTATGGGAGTGAATTAGATATCATGTATGAATCATTTTATTGATTCTTGCTTTCTTTTATATCCTTTATTAAATTTATTATATTTATATTACCTACAATTTTTTAGCAATGAAAAATATTTATTTAAGCTAACGGAAATAATAAAGATATAGGAAATTTGAGAAATGTTTAGGTGAATTTTTTAGTATTAATTTTTTTGGCTTTTATGATATTAATATTTATTACAGATTTAACTTTTATTTGGTAAAATATGTTTTTCCTATTATTTAAAATTTATTTTAATATAAAAAATTATTTGTGAAATAAAATTTTAATTATTTTTTCTTCAATAATAATATTTTTTACTTTTGGGAAATAAGCTTTTATATGGTCTTTTTCTCCAATTGTAAAACAAGCTCTTACTAATATCTAAAATTATAAGTTATTGTAAAAAATAATATAAAAACTAAATAATTTTTTTTGAAAAAGGTGGAAAAAAATTTTCTTTAAATTTCATCGATTTTATAAAACTCTATAATACTATACACCTCTTTTAGGTTTAGAGTCATTTTGATACTACTTGTAACTTTTTAAATCTTTTTATGATTAATAAACTTAATTATGGACATTATTATAAATAAAAAATAAAAATGTAAATCGAAAAATATTAAATATTAAATATTAATTCGTTACATAATTTATTTCTCAAAATTTATTTAAGTATTTGCAACAAAAAGGGAAAATGCAAAATGAATAAAATAAACTTCAAACCCATTAACCAAACATTCATAAGCATGGAGACCCCATAAATATAATAAAAAAGAAGACTCTAATTACCATAGAGAAGAGCCTCAATTATTGATCGTAAATTTATAAAATTAAATAAAACATAAATTAATATTAACCAATTGGATCGTATAACTTATCCTTGCACTCGCACTTCCACACCATTGATTTTGGTGTGGGCCCTGGAATGAGGACTGGTCTGCAGGGGGTGCAAGTTTCACAACTGTTTCTGCAAGTTGGAGCACGTGATCCAACTGGGCTAAGAAACCTCCTTGACGATAAAATCTCTGACACATCTCCTTGTTGCTTTTCCATAACCTGTTGACAAAAAATATCACAATTAACCCTAATTTATAGATAAAATAATTGAAAACCAATAATCATTTTTCTTTTACCAAAATGAATATAGATGGCAAGACTTAAACTTTTATTCATTAAAACCATGAACTCATAATGGAACTATAGTAATTTAATTTTGAGTTTAAAAAAAAATAATATTACAACTAACAAATATACAGTTTGCATATATTTAAGCTTCAAACTTTATAATTTAAAATAGTTTCCTTTTTATTAAATCTAAGAAACATAGCTATAAAAAAATGAAATTATATAATCTTACACCTAAAAAGTCAGAATAAGGAAAAGTGGTGGAAAAATGTTAAACTATAATATGAGTCATATATGTTGAACAAAAAAAACTAAGTCGCTTTACCGGAATATTTGAACCAGGTAACATGGCACACTTGTTGTCTGTAATGAAAACAATGATGGTCTGTTATTTAATAGAAGATTTTACATAAAATAATTTTTAATCAAAAATTAAACTATATGGTATGAGATTTGAATAATAAATTTCAAAGAATTGATGCCTCTACATGTAACGGATGAAGCAATAATACTGCTAAATGTTTAGGTGAAAATTGAGAGTATGACACATGTGAAATGACAAAGTTGTGTTTTTCTCAAAAACATAATGGAAATTCTCTCTTTCTTTGTATGACGATAAAAAATATCTTATTTTTGTTATTGAGAATAAGGAATCACTACCTCAATATATATTGTAAAATATTATACTGCATTTTTTAGGAGTTTATTACTTTCATGTAGTTCTTTTTTTGTGTAATACCTTTTCTTTTATTTTTAGGAAATTTTGTAAATGTTAACTAATAAAGATATTATCGATCTTAATTTTTTAATTTTGAATAATCGTTCATTTCTTAAATTTAGTATAATTTATTCTTTTTCCTTAATTCGTTGTATTTATAAGGTATTAGTTACATGCATTTGATTATGAGTTTTGTTCATATTTTGGAATTACTCGGTACAAGAATTTCTAGTAATCGTAATAAAATCTTTCAAAAAATATTTTATGGAGATATTATTAGTTCTAATTCTAAATTTTTATATCGAATACTTTTCATTATCTTACAATAATTTAATTTCATTCTTTTGTTTTTTATAATTATTTAATATTTTATAAAAAATTAAAAAATGTTATTATTTGGATGGTTCTAGAAAAATACATAAGAAGCATTTTCTAAGGATCAATTTGTTTTAAAGAATTTGATTAACTTTTTTGACAATAAGGAATAGGAGAACAAATTTATTATGATCAGCGTTAAAATTTTATTGTGAAGTAAGACAAGCAAGGAGTTGGATGTAGAGCATCAATTTTTGGCAGAAGTCTTGAAGTTAAAAAATACACCATATGGCAACATAATTTATTAGGTAATCAACCATTTGTGATGCATTGAACAGGATATGATTTGATCGAGGTTGTTTGTTGAAAAATAAATTAAGCTTTTTTTTTCGGGCTTTTTAATGATCGCATCTTGCTCACTCATTCTAATTATTTAATCTTATCTTCTAATGTTATTTTTTGATGCATAAGAAGGACAACATTATGAAATCTTTTATACGGACTTGCCAATACTAAGAGATCATACAAAATATAAGAATTCAACAAGGGAGATATATATATATATATATATATATATATATATATATATATATATATATATATATATATATATATATATATATATATATATATATATATATATATATATATATATATATGCTCCATTACCATTAATCATCCTGAGGATCCAACAATATGAACAACTATATAATATATCAAAGAATAATAAAGACAGTATACGACGCCTACCACTAAAAGTGACTTTAAGTTAATATAGAACCTTAGAGACATCTTCGATAAAATTACTCTAACAAACCATGCGAACATTTTGGCAAAATATTTATCCTTTTATTGAAAGATATTTCGCTGGTATTTGTGAGAAATTTTATCCTCTTTGTAAAAGAATAATCTTAAAAGTTCCCATTCATTTTATCTTTAAGTTAGCTTAGTTGTGGGTGAATTGCTCAAAGGATATACTAAGACAATGTTTTAATATAACGAGTGTATTTTCCAATTATTAGTAGTTTTCCTTAGTGAATTCATCGGCATTGAATAGCCAAATTTAAAATTTTATTTTATGGGAGTGAATTAGATATCATGTATGAATCATTTTATTGATTCTTGCTTTCTTTTATATCCTTTATTAAATTTATTATATTTATATTACCTACAATTTTTTAGCAATGAAAAATATTTATTTAAGCTAACGGAAATAATAAAGATATAGGAAATTTGAGAAATGTTTAGGTGAATTTTTTAGTATTAATTTTTTTGGCTTTTATGATATTAATATTTATTACAGATTTAACTTTTATTTGGTAAAATATGTTTTTCCTATTATTTAAAATTTATTTTAATATAAAAAATTATTTGTGAAATAAAATTTTAATTATTTTTTCTTCAATAATAATATTTTTTACTTTTGGGAAATAAGCTTTTATATGGTCTTTTTCTCCAATTGTAAAACAAGCTCTTACTAATATCTAAAATTATTAGTTATTGTAAAAAATAATATAAAAACTAAATAATTTTTTTTGAAAAAGGTGGAAAAAAATTTTCTTTAAATTTCATCGATTTTATAAAACTCTATAATACTATACACCTCTTTCAGGTTTAGAGTCATTTTGATACTAGTTGTAACTTTTTAAATCTTTTTATGATTAATAAACTTAATTATGGACATTATTATAAATAAAAAATAAAAATGTAAATCGAAAAATATTAAATATTAAATATTAATTCGTTACATAATTTATTTCTCAAAATTTATTTAAGTATTTGCAACAAAAAGGGAAAATGCAAAATGAATAAAATAAACTTCAAACCCATTAACCAAACATTCATAAGCATGGAGACCCCATAAATATAATAAAAAAGAAGACTCTAATTACCATAGAGAAGAGCCTCAATTATTGATCGTAAATTTATAAAATTAAATAAAACATAAATTAATATTAACCAATTGGATCGTATAACTTATCCTTGCACTCGCACTTCCACACCATTGATTCTGCTGTGGGCCTTGGAATGAGAACTGGTCTGCAGGGGGTGCAAGTTTCACAACTGTTTCTGCAAGTTGGAGCACGTGATCCAACTGGGCTAACAAACCTCCTTGACGATAAAACCTCTGACACATCTCCTTGTTGCTTTTCCATAACCTGTTGACAAAAAATATCACAATTAACCCTAATTTATAGATAAAATAATTGAAAACCAATAATCATTTTTCTTTTACCAAAATGAATATAGATGGCAAGACTTAAACTTTTATTCATGAAAACCATGAACTCATAATGGAACTATAGTAATTTACTTTTGAGTTTAAAAAAAAAAATAATATTACAATTAACAAATATACAGTTTGCATATATTTAAGTTTCAAACTTTATAATTTAAAATAGTTTCCTTTTTATTAAATCTAAGAAACATAGTTATAAAAAAATGAAATTATCTCCTGGTTGCTTTCCTAAATGAGTTCCCTAAATGCAGTGTCTCTCTATATAAGAAAAAAATTGTCTCCAGCAAAAATCTTATGGTGTTTTCCTATAATTTTGAGATTTAGATGCATGTTTTGTAGTGAAACCGATGCACAACACTTGACTTGGCATGTAGATGAAAGAATTATAGATGGAAAGTTTCGACATCTGGAAGATTCACCATAATAGATGAAAAATAATAATGATTATCCTGATTTTGGAGAAGAAGCAAGAAACATTCGCTTGACATTATCTACTGATTGAATGAACCCACATGGTCTTTAAAGTATCTCACATACCACATGGCTTTTGATTATTATGATTTATAATCTACCTCCATGGCTATGTATGAAGCATGAGTACATGATGTTATCTATGTTAATACCTGGGCCTAAACAACCAGAGAATGACATAGACGTATACTTGACACCTTTAATCGAAGACTCTCATAAAACCTCTGACACATCTCCTGGTTGCTTTTCCTTAACCTGTTGACCAAAAATATCATAAGTAACCCTAATTTATAGATAAAATAATTGAAAAACAATAATCATTTTTCTTTTATCAAAATGAATATAGATGGCAAGACTTAAACTTTTATTCATGAATGCGATGAACTTATAATGGAATTGTAGTAATTTATTTTTTATTTTAAAAAACTAAATAATATTACAAGTAACAAATATACATGTAAATTTATAAAATTAAATAAAACATAAACACAAATTAATATTAAGCATAAATATTTTATTACATAGTTTTTAATAGGGTAATTGGTATAAATGTATTCTCGTGATTATTAAATTTATTTTTTTATTTTTGAATGAAAATTATAGAAATTTTAGTTTTAAATAGGCGATATTATTTTTTTAAAATTACTTTTGTAATTGTTTTGAGAGATATATAAATTATATTATGGGAAAAAAAGGTAAATAAAGTGTCAGTTGTTGACACTAAGTGTGTGTGGAAGAGTTGAACTTTTGTATTTTTTGTTTATTTTGATATAAAAACATAATATTTTTATGGGTTTTTAAAAAAAATGTATACTTACTAGTTTTGAGGACGATCTGGGGTAATAATGTAATCTCACGATATTATATATAACTATATATTTATTTTTATTAAATTATCTTGATTTATTTTTTAAGTAGTTTGTTTTATGTGCGTAATTATACGTATATAATTATATTTTTTAGTATTTATAGTTATCATCCTATTTTAAATGTATCTTTTATAATTTTTTATAAATTTTTAATGTCGTGATTATTAGTTTTTTATTTTTATTCATGCTATATTTTGTGATTTCATATATACATATTTATTGGATATAATAAAGAATAGTGAGAGTCAAATATATATTTGATATTTTATTATTTTAAACATTTTTTAAATATGATGGAAAGATGATTATTATACTCTTTGATTTTATAGTATTCAGAACAATTAATTATAAGTTTGCCGATAACACTCTGCTTATAGGAGATGGTTCAGTTATGAATATATGGGCTTTCAAGGTTGTCTTGCGCGTGTTCGAATTGATTTCTGGTTTGAAAATTAATTTTTCTAAAAGATGTCTTTATGGGATAGGAGTAGACCCTGCTTTCCTTGTTGCAGCTGAAGAATTTCTGCACTGTAAATCTGGTAGGCTGCCGTTCAATTTTCTCGGTCTTTAGGTAGGAGGAAATCATCGTCGGCATTCATTATGGAATACGGTTCTGTCTCGTATGAGGAGTAAGCTATCAAATTGGGCTGGGAGAAATCTGTCAATTGGAGGTAGAGTATTCCTCATTAACTCGATTTTAGCTAACTTGCCTATTCATTACTTGACTTTCTTTAAGACTCCCAAGAAAATCGTGAACGATATTATCGCAATCCAACGGTGTTTTCTCTAGGCTGGGAACTCTAGTAAAAAGTTCATCTCTTGGATATCTTGGAACTCCATCTGTAAGTCGATGGAATACGGAGGTCTTGGCATTAAACACGTAGGTCGTTTTAATTATGCTTTTATAGCAAAATGGTTGTGGAGATTTCAAAACGGTGGTATTGAAATTTGGAGAAAGACGTTCAATCTCAGATACGGCAACTTGAGCATTGAGGTGCAAACTTTCGCCGACGTCGGTAGTTCGAAATTCGATTCTCTTTGGATGAAGGATATTCTGTCAAGTTCAACCTGCGACTTCAATATGGACTTCTGCAAGTTTATGGCTTGTACTATTGGAGAAGGTCACAGTACGGCGTTTTGGGAATCTAATTGGATTGGAGATTTACCGCTTAAAAGTAGGTTTTTGTGGCTGTTCCAGAAAAGTTTTGACAGTCAACAAGATGGGAAATTAGGAGGAAGATAAGTGGGTTTGGAAAGTTTAGAGAAACGTTGATAGATGAGGGATCCAATATTGAACCAGAATGGATAGATTGTAGTGATTTGTTGGATCAGGTGGCAGCCAACACCAATGTCGCAGATAATTGGAAATGGCTTCTTCATGATTCACTTTCGTATAAGGTAAGCTCTTTCTATACTGCTTTATTCTCTTCTGCTTATGTTCCTAATATTGGAAGTGATAGTGCTACTCTTCTAGAGATCCTTTGGAAAACGGTGTTACCGAAAAAAGTCCAAACTTTTATTTGGAGGTTGGCGCTTGATAGGCTGCCTACCAGATCTAATTTGATGAAAAGAAGGGTGATTGATTATTCCCAAAATTCGAATTGTGCGTTCTGATTGTCAAGCTACGAGGAAGTTTCACATCTTTTCTTCTCGTGCTCTAAGTCATCATTGGTGTGGAATAGTGTCGCTACTGCGAAAATCGGCGCCGACAATACAGAAGAGTCGCCACCGTGCGTTATTTATCCCAACGGAGGGAAAGGAAACACTCGAAGTAAACCTCGCGAAAAAGGGAAAGGTATGGTCATCGCAACCAAAACCTGGGTTCGGGAGTCGGTTACGCAAGGGGAAGGTATTAGCACCCCTCACGTCCATCGTACTCGATGGGATCCACGCTTGCTTGGTTGTACGGATTACACTTCTATCTAAACTAAAGGATGAGGTCTGAAAAGAAAAGAAAACATGACTCGGCAAAGCATCGCACTTTATGCCTACGTATTCCCGTCTGGAACGAGAAATCAGAGTCAACGTAGTTCGCCTAACTACGGGTGAAGGTGGGTGAAGGTTGCTCGCTAGGATATCGCATCCTATGCCTACGTACTTCCATACTGCATGGAAGATCAGAGCAAACGTAGTTCGGGCTACGCACGACACAAGCTGTTCAAGTGTCTTTTATGAAAAACCTCACCTTAAACAAGGGTTTTCTTATTGCAAAAAGGTTTGTGTTTGTTCAAATCTTTTGACGGAAGAAATGAATTGATTTTGTTATAACCTTTATTAATGTTTTTCTGTTGTTTGAAGGAAGAAGAGATGACACTCTACAAATCCTAGGGTTAAAAGGGAATAAAATCTACCCTAATGTTATCATGCATGGGTTAACTCCTAATGTCTATCACATCCTCCCTTGAACAAGGAAGAATGGAAGTCCTACGGGAAAGGAAACGAAAGGAAGAAACGGAAATACAAGTAATAACCGCATACAAGTGAACATGAATATAGCAATGGTAAATGCAATGCAAAGGAGGGAGGAAGGTCCGTCTCAACCTCAAGCCCATTCATGGATGGAATAAGAAAATATCAAGTGATCATATGCAAAGAATCGAGTGAAAACTCCGAATGAAACGCGTAATCCACTATTTGGAATCGCAACGTGCTATCATGCAAACAAGTCGATAATTGGGCAAGCTACACATACAAATAACAGCCACCTAAGGGTCTTCCAATACCTCTAACCTATCTACAATAAGAAATATAAGCCACGGCGTTCATCACGCAAACACAAAGCGGCTGTTGGAGCCTTAACAAAAATAAAGTCCGTTCGGAAGTCCAAATTACAAGTTCGAATACAAAACATAAGAAAAATAGCAAAAGGTGCTAAAAAATTCAAATAAAAATCTCCAATGCCCTACATCAAGCCACAAACCAGGGGTGAGAGATACCACAAAAATATCCAAAGATAAATGGTCAAACAAGATGAAAACATTGCAAGATATCTCATGTATACCAAAGGAAAGATGAAAGTGGAGCATGTTAAAGAAAGCATCCAAAACCAATTAAAATGGTACAATAAAATTCCCACAAAAATATATCACAATACCTCAACGTGTGTATGAGATCCCTGCAAAAGGATTGACATTTAAATTGTGTTTTGATAGGTCAAAGAAATTCAACAAAATGATAGCACCAGCATTGGCCTTTTTATGACGACCCAAATGTAAAAACTCCAAAGAAAATTTCAAAATATGGTAAAATTATAATTCCAGTTTTATTAAATCCTAGACATCTTAAAGATTCAGCACAAAAAAATGGGGATCAAAAAGACTAATTTTCCTATTTTTTATGATTATTTGAAGTCAGCATATAAAACAGAAAAATTAAAAGAAACATGGCAATAGGAAAATAAAAGAAAATAACATGAATAAATAAAAGTGGCATGAGGCTTATGTGGCCGATTACGTGGCGCAGTGAGAGGCGTTGGATGAATGGAAGAAACCTTGACTTGGAAATGCATCCGACGGTGTTAACACCTTCTTCTCCAAATCAAAATTTTCAACTTTGTGAATAGTAACCCGCAGCCCCATGAACATGAGTTTTTTGCTACTTTGAAGCACCATAACTCCATCAATAATCATCCGTTTCGCACAAAATTTTGGTCAAACTTGAAGGAAAAAAATCAAGGAATCCAAATATGGTCTTAGATTTTCTTGAAACTCTCTCTAACTCCCAAAACGTGGCACCTCAAGAAAAACTCAAGAACCAAAAATTGTCATAAAACCCATCTTTTTTGTACTAGAATCCATGTAGACCTTTATGGCAATGGAATGCAATAAAAATAATGCAAGAAAGACTCCTAAATAATGAGTTATGTCGAATTCTTTATACCTCCGAAAAATGGCTTATGGAGCTTCACTCGATCACCAATTCTTTGAGAAAATGATGTAGAATCACTCAACAATACTTGGTGAATATGTTTGAAGCCTTGACAAGTCTTGAATTGATGAAAAAGTGAAAATTAGAATTTGAGTTTTCACCACTTTTTCATGTTACTACAAGGTTCCTCTTGCTCCAATTCTCTCAAAAAAAATGATGAACCATCTCTATAATTGTTGTGTAATTGATTGGTGAAGAGAAAAAGTATGGAAAGTGAGAGAGAAAAAAAAAGATTGAAAAAAATGGAAATTCCAAAATGTGAAAGTGTGGGAAAAATGGAGAAAAAATTCAATATGATTTGAAAAATGGATTCAACATCAACTATCACTAATCCTTACTCTTAATGATCTCAATCCAATATATAGATGATGATTAACAAACTTAGAGGTTTCTAGAATAATCTTGGAGGATTATAGAAAGTTGTGGAAATTTCATGAACTTCTCATGCCATGATACTTTGAATATCTCTTATCTCATGCTTGCACCTTTCCAAACTTATGTCAAAATCTCCTTACATGAGATATGGGAAGTGTATGCAAGCTCCTTGCCTTGAAAATTCATCTTGTGCCAAGTTTTCTATACTTGCCTTATTATGCAAGTAACAAAAATACAAAGCAAGTCCAATTTTTAAACCCTAACTCAAAAAAGTGGCTGAACCAATGTCTTTAAAATGATGTTTGGAATCAATTTGGTATATTGGATGACCCATATTGAATTTGTAGATCTCCCAAACCAATTTTTCATTTCAACTTTTTCAACTTATAAGCCATTTTCAAGTCATTTGCACCAATTTTAAAATTCCATGCTCTAAGCTTTTCCAAACTTTCACACCTTCTTTTCTAGCCTTAAAATCCCATTTTGAACAACTTTGATGTTGTGAAGTTTTTCATTTGAAGCTTCCTTGTATGAGTTTTAGGCATATACTAAGAATGACCTGTAATCCTCAAATGACCAAAATACCCTTTGCTTGCCAAGACCATAAGTAGAGTTCCATAAATCATATGAATTCATACCATACCATTCTAGAAAGCTAAGACAATAAGGAACAATTCTCATGTTGGCCAGAAATCCATTTGAGGTACCCTTGAAAGTCAAAAGTTGCTTGGAATACAGACAATTTTCACAGACAAATTTCAGTGCCCTCAGATGGCCTGTAACTTGCAAGAGCCATAACTTGAGTTCTACAAATCATCATGATGACTTCCACCACTCAAATTAAAGCTATGAAGATATTATACAAGTTTCATGTGGACCAAGAATCCATATGAAGCTTGCATCTTGAGTTACACTGCTTTGAAGTTTGACCTAAATCAGGGGATTTTACAATAAAACCCTAATTTAGTAACTCCAGTTCTCCTTGACTCCTCTTGATTTTTCTTTATCATAACATAATATCCATATCCACCTAGCAAATAATGAATCCCCCATTCTTCAAATGATCCTTGATGCCCTTCAAAACACTTCTTTGACCTAGAATTGACCCAGTGTTGACCCTAGTTTACTGACTTCAACTGAGGTCCTTGCAATCATTCAAATGACTTGGTTCTCCTCAAAAATGATTCTCTAGACTCTTCATAACATCCATACACACCTCATTCTCTTGGCTCATAGCTCACATTTCCTCTGATGATCCCCCACTAGCCTCACGATAGGAGAGAATTCACTGATCAACCTGGCAGCTCTTCAAAGCTCAAATTCTTCCCTGATGACCTGAGTAGTCTTGAATATGACTGAAACCCTTGGATATACCTCTTGAAATAAGAACAGCACTTGATCCCCTAATAAAGGTAGTTTTCTTATGCTGTGCAATGCAGATGAATACACTATGTACATGATGACAATGCAAATGACTATGCGATTGAAACATAAACCTAGGTTAGAAAAGGTTGGGCAAATTTTGGGGTGCAACAGCTGCCCCTATTCAAGCGACTTGGACCCGACTGGATGAAGAGCGCGCAGCCTTCAGACAATCGAGGTACGAGACGGTTGAATACGAAAGAACCCGGAAATTTGCCAACCGCAAAAATAAATTGCGAAAACGACTACTGCTTGAGAAAACCCTGGGAACTGGCTTTTGTTGTCACGGCAACAACTAGCCATCCATCTGTCAAATAAACTGATGCTGTCCGCAGGCCACTCCATTCCGAAGAAATGAGCATACACCACATAACGAGAAATTGTTGATATCACTTATCAACCTTTGTTGATCTCACTTATCAACCTCTGTTGATCTCACTTATCAACCTCTGTTGATCTCACTTATCAACTGAGCACACGCTAACCAGCGGGAGAATATTGACTTCACTTGTCATGTTGACTTCACTGATCAACTTTTCGTATCCTGAAGAAACGAGAGAACGCTTAACCAAACGAGACAAGGTCCGAAGACATGAACAACCGACTCTGCGGGGAAATGAGAAACTTAACCAAGCAACTCTGAGGGGACAAATTCTGACGACTGCCGTTAAACACCTGCTGGGGAAAATGGGAACTTAACCAAGCACCCTCGTTGAAAACTACGAGTAATTTAACCAAACAACTCCTGTAGCGAGCTCCCTGCTGGAGACTATGAGGGACTTAACCAAGAAACCCATTGAAGTAACACCCTGTTGGAGAACATAACTCTGTTGGGGAATTGCGGGTAACCACCCGAAAATCTGTATTACCACCTTCTAATACTGATACCCCATCCTCCTGAGAAAGACTCAGCTGGGGAAATACAAGTGACTTAACCAAGCGACTTGTCAAAGGATACCCTGCCAGGGACTACGAGGAACTTAGCCAAGTATCTCGTTGAAGAACAACCCGCTGGGGATTACGTCTCTACTGGGGAAACTGTGGGTAACCACCCAGAAATTGCATTATGCCATCTCTACAGCATTCTGAGAAAGGACTTGGCTGGGGAGAAAGAGAAGTGCTTGGCCAAGCAACTCTGCTAGGGGAATATGCCATGACGGACACGATCACTGCGTGTCTGGCAGAACAAATCCACAAAACTGCGACGAACACGGTCACTGCGTGTCTTACAAACAAAAACCATTTAACGGGACAAACACGACGAACACGATCACTGCATGCTGCGTTACAATCACATCGACCATAAATCCAACCGGATGAGATAAACACGATCACTGCGTGCCAGACGAAATAAATCCACATAGGAGAGGCGAACACGTTCACTGCGTACTTCAACAACCAATATGATAAACACGATCCCTGCGTGTGCTGCAATAGGGCGAATGCGATCACTGCGCATCTCGACCAACAAAACCCCAGAATTATGTCAACACGATCACTGCGTGTGTCACAAAATCAACCCATGTAACAGGACGAATACGATTACTGCATATGTCGACCAACAACCCACTGATACAATAGCCACGATCACTGCGCGCTCCGCATCATAAGTTCCCATGGTATTAACAACACGATCACTGCATGCTGTACGAATATGATCACTGCGTATCTTGAACACGATCCCTGCGTGTTCGAACACGATCACTGCGCATTCTGAGCCACGATCCTCTTGACTGGAGAAAAAACACGATCCCTGCGTTTTGCGTGAATACGGTCACTGCGTATCTGGAACACGATCACTGCGTGTTTGAACACGATCACTGCGCGTTCTGAGCCACGATCCTCTTGACTGGAGAAAAACACGATCCCTGCGTGTTGCGTGCCTCAACTAACCCACATAACTGGACGAATACGATCACTGCATATTCCAATCATACCTAGGGTGAACGCGATCACTGCGCGCTTCATGTCACGACCCTCTTGACTGGAGGAAACACGATCCCTGCGTGCTGTGACACAATTTCAAACATGGGACGAATACGATCACTGCGTACTTCGGCCACCAACAACCCGATGAACACATTCACTGCGTGTCCTACAGCATAATCAAACTGCATAACGGGCGAATACGGTCACTGCGTATCAACCCATAATCACTGTAACACGGACGAATACGATCACTGCATATATCGACCAACAACTGGATGAACATGATCACTGCGTGCCTTGCTCAATAAAACCCCCGAAACGATACCAACACGATCACTGCGTGCCTTACAAAACAATCTTCTTAGATCGGGACGAATACGATCACTGCGCCATTCGACCACAGATACACATTCCAAGATCAACACGATCACTGCGTGTCCTACGACATGAACCCCATACTGGCACAAATACGATCACTGCATACTTGGGCAACAAATCAACATCTCGAAATTAACACGATCACTGCGTGCCTTACAATATGAACCCCATACTGGCACAAATACGATCACTGCATACTTGGGCAACAAATCAACATCTCGAAATTAACACGATCACTGCGTGCCTTACAATATGAACCCCATAGAGGGTACAAATACGATCACTGCGTACTTTGACCACAAAACCCACATCTTCCTGAATCACGATTTCTCTTATCGACAAGGAATAACATATCTGAAACTAGAGAGGTAACCACCTGGCTTATGTTTCAAATATGCATGTTTGATAATGACGAAATGCTTCCATACTGCATGGAAATGCTACATACTTGGGTAGAATGCAAATGCTCATGATGCATGCTTATGCAAAGAGTTACTTCAGCAAAATAAATGCTGAAGACACACTGGACCCGCTGGGGATGATCGGAATACCGCCGATACGCTTCCAACAAAATAAATGTTGGAGAGATGAACTAACTCCGCTGGGGATGACCACCCTGCTGGGAAAATAGCTCACGAACTCAGAACTCCAAAATCTGCTGATGACGGTCCTCCTGACGAGAAAGAGCGACTTGCTGGGGAAAGAAAGGACAATCCCGCTCGGGAAAACTCCTTTCAGCTGCTCCAACCACCTGATCACACTCTGTGGTAAACCTCTCCTGCTATCACTGAGCTGGGGAAATCATCCCGCCATCACTGCAGCTGGGGACTGAACCACACATTCTGATTTGCACTACACGAGAACCCTCAGGGAGTTAATCGTATCCATCTCGACCTTCACTGGGGAGGACTCTGCCCTGCTTGATAAGCTAATGCTGAACTGAAGATACATTAATCTTAACTCTCCTGGGGAATTAACATTCAGTTTTGCCCGGGGCGACTTCACTGGGGAAGACACAACATACAATCTCTGGAGAGGGTATCAGCCTGCCATGGATTCTGGCGGGGAACTTTGCGAGCTTTTGAATAGCTTTCCCCAGTGCACTCCACTTGCCCCTATCTACCTCCTGGGAATACTTGCGCTGAACCGCTTACTATGAGACAACCTCGAGATTTCTTGCCCCGGTAACTATACGGCAAAAAGATTCAATCTCTATTAGCTCCGATCAACCCAGTCGGTTTCAATGCTCTCTGCGGCGACTCGCCCCTGAATGAGCGTTCTAGCGACCTATCCTGATCTGATTTTCCACCTGAAGTATCTGCTTTCAAATCCCCACGTTCTGCATGACTGCCCCTGATGGGATCTCGAGAAGACTCTCTTCCGATTAGTTGCCTCTCAAGCATACTGCCCCTTAATCAACTGAAGCTTCGGGACTTGTCCTCAGACTAACCGATTCCGAACTCACTGGAAGTCAATGCCCCTAATTCACATGACTTTGCCCCCGATTAGCTGGTCCAGAACAGTACCTCCAACTACGAGAGATTTACTGAATCTCGACCTGCTTGCCCCAGAGTAGCTGACTTTGCATGGCTGACCTGACTGGGAATCACGATAATAGCTTGCCCCTGCTCTCGGAACATTCGGGCGCTCTGTATTCTATCCTGACCATACTTTCCATTGCAGAAAACTTTCCTGCTGTCAAGCGCTTACTCGCAAGTAAAACAAGTTGTTCTGCGTAAAAGACATATTAATGCAACACATATGATAGTTTTGACATCCAATCTGATCACTGGGAAAAGGGAAAAACAGTTTATGGCATATAATGCACAAAACATTTATCAACATCAGTACCAACACGGTAAGAGGAACCCTTTTAGGAGTCAGAATCGACGCGGCCTTTACCGAAGTATGCTTCCGAAACAACCTGCTTCAATTAGGACTTTTGAAGGTTATAACGTGGTCAGGTTCACGGTTTTGAAGGAAAGGATAAAGGCTCAAAGTTTATTTTAACCCACCCATTCTCCTTGATGTTCTCCGATCCTATGTTCAGCTAATTCGACCTTAGCGCTCACCTCTCAGAGGCTGAAAGATAGGAGTGATAGTTCGAGAACCCATGAACTTTTGGAGTGACAGCCACTCACTTTTCGTCTTTGACACTTAGGGTCACACGACTCACATTTGATTCGAGGATTTTTCTTTTTGTCCTCCTTTCATCTTTTTTCTTATCCCTAACTTTTGCCTGGACTGACTCTTTTTGAGTTTCTTTTGATTTTTTAAGTCCAGCGGGATGCCCTCATTTTTGCCTAAGTCATTTGTCTTGAAGTTGTGACTTAGAGGGCTTTTGATTCTTCTCACTTTTCGTTTTTTTCGAATAAGTCGTGTGACACTGGTTGTTTGACTCTTTGGGGAATGATGTGACTGTCTCACTCTTGATTTAACCATTGTGGTTTTTTAGGCACGACCTCTAGAGGTGTGATTGATCCTCGAATGGACACTCCTTTTGCAACTTGAACGCTCGGTCAAATTAGCTAACACCTACCCTGCCCCAGGTTAAGATTGAGGGTTTTTCATTCACAGAAAGAAACTCCTACTACAAGGCTCAAAAGGGTCGACAAGGGATTATCTTCCTTATAACTCCGGTGTTTAGGGATTTGAAACAATGCTTGTACATCATCAACAGGTTTTATTTCAAAAGCATACAATATCGGAAGTTGCATGTCATTCATTTTCGTCATCCCCCCAGATTCCTCTTAACCAGGTGTTGGACATTTATAAAAACAATTAGTGAACACGAATGGATTTAATCAAAACATGCATATTTATTTCATCATCATCAATTGAAATGAAAACAACAAGTTTTACAAACAAGATCGCAATTCAAACATGAAAGAAACTACAAACGTAAAGAAATGATAAGATAAAACAAAGAAAAACGCCAGCTTCCGAGAACCGGGCTTTCACATCTGTCCTGCTGCTGAACCAGCTATCTTCACAATCAGTTATGAGAGGCAGCCTGCCGCTGTTCTGATCTACTTTTAACGGCCCACACGAACTATAGAACTCCTCTTTGTCCACCATATTCCAGCCTATTCATGGTTTGGCATTGGTTTTTGTGTAATGTTGGAACCTTCCTTCCCAAAATTGATGGCTGAGCTATCAAGCAAATCTTGCACTTTGTGCTTGAAAGCTAAACAATTCTCGATGTTGTGCCCGGGTGCACCAGAGTGAAAATCACAATGCTCGTTGATGTCGTACCCTACTGGTGGCGTGCCAGTCGGCGGCGCCAAGGTTCTCTTTTCAACTAGCTGTAACTTCAATAGAGTCTGAAGGAGCTCTGCGTAAGACATCGGCGGTACCTCAAATACCCTCCTCGGCCTTGGAGCCTGAAACCGCCGCTGATTCTGATTAGGCTGCTGCTGAGCCTGCTGCTGTTGTTGTCTCTGTTGCTGAGGTGGTCCCGGAATAGTCACACTTGCAACTTGAGGCTGTGGACGCCGATTCTGATTCCTATTTCTCCGCTGAGCGTTATACACCGCATTAGCATCATCTTGCCTTTTACCACCAAAGGCTTTCTTGTTGCTTCCAGCTGAAGCAGATTCTCCCGGTTGAATCTTACCAATTTTTATCCCGTTCTCTATACGCTCCCCCATCAGGATCAGTTCGGAGAAGGTACTCATTGAGAAGTTAAGCAGCCGGTCATAGTACATCCCTGAGAATGTCCCTACGAACAAGTCCATCATTTCCCGCTCGACCATAGGTGGTTGTACTCTCGCGGCCAGGTCACGCCATCTCTGGGCGTACTCTTTGAAGCTTTCCTTGGGCTTCTGGGACATGCTTTGCAACTGAACTCTGTTAGGAGCGAGATCGCTGTTGTATTGGTAGTGCCTTACGAAAGCTTCCGCCAATTCTTTCCAAGTTCTGATCTGTGTTGGCTCCAGGCTCATGTACCACTCCAACGACGGCCCTGACAAGCTGTCTTGGAAAAAGTGCATAAGCATCTTTTCGTCGTCTGAATACGCAGACATCCTTCTATAAAATGAACGGACATGCACCCTCGGGCATGTGTCGCCTCTATACTTATCAAAAGATGGCGCCTTGAACTTCAGAGGTACCCTCAGCCCCGGTACCCACCCCATGTTAGACATATCCAGTCCCACAGCGTTCTGATTAGCCAGACCATTTACCTTTTCTTCCAACAATCTCATGTGGAGGCTGTCCCCTGCAGGCCTCCCGTAGCCTTCATTATGACCGGAGAAAACGTCTTCCTGATGGTCCTCCCAACGAGGTATCTCTTCATATGCAGCATGTCCAGCGTTACGACCCAGACCTGCTTGGAAGTACCCGGGGTTACCCCTCAGGTTGCCCATATCCTGGCCGTTGTTCATACCCATTCCGTATCCTGCATTACCATAACCATGGTCTCCGTATCCAGTTTTGGCGCCAGCCACATTGCCATATCCCACATTCATACCCTGAAAGCCCTGATTACCATTGCCTCCATTCAGCCCGACGTTCTCCGCACCCAAGTTGAAACCCTGGTTGACGTTCCCTATGAACACTCCTGCAGTATCTCCGTTAGTGTTACCAGTGTTTCCGTTCCCACCAGTAGGACCAGCTTCACCGTTGTTCAGCCCAACGAATTGAATGTGATCAGCACTTTGATGATTTTCAACCCTAGGAGAGTTAGCTACATTTTCACCACGCGGGGTACCATTGTTCTCAGCACGAGCAACCAACGGCTGCACCAGACTCTGCAACTGTTCCTGTCCCTTGGCGATAGTCTCCATGGTTTGCATGAACAGGGCCATCCTGTCACGCATCTCTTGCATTTCAAGCTGCATGGCGTCCATGATCTTCTTCTGGTTGATTCTTGTAGAGTAACGGTGGACCCGCCTTTCTTCAATCCTGAAAATACCTAGAACGGATGCGGGAGATAAGATACACGGCTCACAAACCTGTAATGCAAATATGAGTATGTATGCAAAATGCAATGATAAATGGGTATGCAAACAATGCAATGCAAACAGCTGCAACAGGGGGTCAAGTGCCCTGAATAAGAAGCCCAAGTCACACCAAGAACAGGTCTCAGACAGACCCTCCAATGCTCATTAAACTCTGGTCTCAGACAGACCTCACAAAGAACTCCAGCCTGGTCTCGGATAGACCCGATAATATAACCCATACCTGGTCTCTGTCAGACCTCATAACATAACTCCAACTGGTCTCTGATAGACCTCATACCATAACTCTGGCTGGTCTCTGATAGACCTCACAACTATCCATAAATACCAAGGATCTCTGATCAAGAAATAACCGGTATCTGGAGGTCTAGTTACCTGCATATCCCCAAACCCTCTCACAGGTGGATGTCCTAGTAACTGACAAAGCTATGGCATCCTATGCGGTCGTCGGCGTCACAGACTTTCAGGAGTGACGATACGATTCCCAGAAGGAGTGGCATCATCACATCCTGAAGAGGCCTCACTTAGCCAACTTCCAAATGATCGGTCCCCAGAGTCGACAATCCAACTAACCAGCAACCCGAGCCACCCAAAGGGCAGGACAGGAGGCCAACCAGAAGAACCTCGTCTGAGCGTAGATTTCGCGGGACACTAGGACATGCAAAGCACGTGCGCGCCCACTAATCTCTACTCTAAGTCTAGGTGCACTCAAGCCCAGGTCCGGCTTATCTCTCCATCATGGAACACCCGTCACAACCCCACAATACAACAATAATAATGATAATATAATGCTGAAAGGTAAATACAGAAACGTAAATCCATACAAATTCCTCGACGGGAAAACAAGCGCTAGGATTGACTCTCTTAAGGGACGTTGGATCCCAAATGCATAAGAACTATCGCAGTCCTTAGCAGCAAGGGGACGTTGGGTCCCCAGCAGAGTCGCCAGCTGCTGGGGATGACCCCAAACAGCTAGGAAAAAACCCAAGGCGAGACTCGTATAGGGAACTATCGCAGTCCCCAGCAGAGTCGCCAGCTGTCGCTACAGCGAAAATCGGCGCCGGCAATACAGAAGAGTCGCCACCGTGCGTTATTTATCCCAACGGAGGGAAAGGAAACGCTCGAAGTAAACCTCGCGAAAAAGGGAAAGGTATGGTCATCGCAACCAAAACCTGGGTTCGGGAGTCGGTTACGCAAGGGGAAGGTATTAGCACCCCTCACGTCCATCGTACTCGATGGGATCCACGCTTGCTTGGTTGTACGGATTACACTTCTATCTAAACTAAAGGATGAGGTCTGAAAAGAAAAGAAAACATGACTCGGCAAAGCATCGCACTTTATGCCTACGTATTCCCGTCTGGAACGAGAAATCAGAGTCAACGTAGTTCGCCTAACTACGGGTGAAGGTGGGTGAAGGTTGCTCGCTAGGATATCGCATCCTATGCCTACGTACTTCCATACTGCATGGAAGATCAGAGCAAACGTAGTTCGGGCTACGCACGACACAAGCTGTTCAAGTGTCTTTTATGAAAAATCTCACCTTAAACAAGGGTTTTCTTATTGCAAAAAGGTTTGTGTTTGTTCAAATCTTTTGACGGAAGAAATGAATTGATTTTGTTATAACCTTTATTAATGTTTTTTTGTTGTTTGAAGGAAGAAGAGATGACACTCTACAAATCCTAGGGTTAAAAGGGAATAAAATCTACCATAATGTTATCATGCATGGGTTAACTCCTAATGTCTATCACATCCTCCCTTGAACAAGGAAGAATGGAAGTCCTACGGGAAAGGAAACGAAAGGAAGAAACGGAAATACAAGTAATAACCGCATACAAGTGAACATGAATATAGCAATGGTAAATGCAATGCAAAGGAGGGAGGAAGGTCCGTCTCAACCTCAAGCCCATTCATGGATGGAATAAGAAAATATCAAGTGATCATATGCAAAGAATCGAGTGAAAACTCTGAATGAAACGCGTAATCCACTATTTGGAATCGCAACGTGCTATCATGCAAACAAGTCGATAATTGGGCAAGCTACACATACAAATAACAGCCACCTAAGGGTCTTCCAATACCTCTAACCTATCTACAATAAGAAATATAAGCCACGGCGTTCATCACGCAAACACAAAGCGGCCGTTGGAGCCTTAACAAAAATAAAGTCCGTTCGGAAGTCCAAATTACAAGTTCGAATACAAAACATAAGAAAAATAGCAAAAGGTGCTAAAAAATTCAAATAAAAATCTCCAATGCCCTACATCAAGCCACAAACCAGGGGTGAGAGATACCACAAAAATATCCAAAGATAAATGGTCAAACAAGATGAAAATATTGCAAGATATCTCATGTATACCAAAGGAAAGATGAAAGTGGAGCATGTTAAAGAAAGCATCCAAAACCAATTAAAATGGTACAATAAAATTCCCACAAAAATATATCACAATACCTCAACGTGTGTATGAGATCCCTGCAAAAGGATTGACATTTAAATTGTGTTTTGATAGGTCAAAGAAATTCAACAAAATGATAGCACCAGCATTGGCCTTTTTATGACGACCCAAATGTAAAAAATCCAAAGAAAATTTCAAAAAATGGTAAAATTATAATTCCAGTTTTATTAAATCCTAGACATCTTAAAGATTCAGCACAAAAAAATGGGGATCAAAAAGACTAATTTTCCTATTTTTTATGATTATTTGAAGTCAGCATATAAAACTGAAAAATTAAAAGAAACATGGCAATAGGAAAATAAAAGAAAATAACATGAATAAATAAAAGTGGCATGAGGCTTATGTGGCCGATTACGTGGCGCAGTGAGAGGCGTTGGATGAATGGAAGAAACCTTGACTTGGAAATGCATCCGACGGTGTTAACACCTTCTTCTCCAAATCAAATTTTTCAACTTTGTGAATAGTAACCCGCAGCCCCATGAACATGAGTTTTTTGCTACTTTGAAGCACCATAACTCCATCAATAATCATCCGTTTCGCACAAAATTTTGGTCAAACTTGAAGGAAAAAAATCAAGGAATCCAAATATGGTCTTAGATTTTCTTGAAACTCTCTCTAACTCCCAAAACGTGGCACCTCAAGAAAAACTCAAGAACCAAAAATTGTCATAAAACCAATCTTTTTTGTACTAGAATCCATGTAGACCTTTATGGCAATGGAATCCAATAAAAATAATGCAAGAAAGACTCCTAAATAATGAGTTATGTTGAATTCTTTATACCTCTGAAAAATGGCTTATGGAGCTTCACTCGATCACCAATTCTTTGAGAAAATGATGTAGAATCACTCAACAATACTTGGTGAATATGTTTGAAGCCTTGACAAGTCTTGAATTGATGAAAAAGTGAAAATTGGAATTTGAGTTTTCACCACTTTTTCATGTTACTACAAGGTTCCTCTTGCTCCAATTCTCTCAAAAAAAATGATGAACCATCTCTATAATTTTTGTGTAATTGATTGGTGAAGAGAAAAAGTATGGAAAGTGAGAGAGAGAGAAAAAGATTGAAAAAAATGGAAATTCCAAAATGTGAAAGTGTGGGAAAAATGGAGAAAAAATTCAATATGATTTAAAAAATGGATTCAACATCAACTATCACCAACCCTTACTCTTAATGATCTCAATCCAATATATAGATGATGATTAACAAACTTAGAGGTTTCTAGAATAATCTTGGAGGATTCTAGAAAGTTGTGGAAATTTCATGAACTTCTCATGCCATGATACTTTGAATATCTCTTATCTCATGCTTGCACCTTTCCAAACTTATGTCAAAATCTCCTTACATGAGATATGGGAAGTGTATGCAAGCTCCTTGCCTTGAAAATTCATCTTGTGCCAAGTTTTCTATACTTGCCTTATTATGCAAGTAACAAAAATACAAAGCAAGTCCAATTTTTAAACCCTAACTCAAAAAAGTGGCTGAACCAATGTCTTTAAAATGATGTTTGGAATCAATTTGGTATATTAGATGACCCATATTGGATTTGTAGATCTCCCAAACCAATTTTTCATTTCAACTTTTTCAACTTATAAGCCATTTTCAAGTCATTTGCACCAATTTTAAAATTCCATGCTCTAAGCTTTTCCAAACTTTCACACCTTCTTTTCTAGCCTTAAAATCCCATTTTGAACAACTTTGATGTTGTGAAGTTTTTCATTTGAAGCTTCCTTGTATGAGTTTTAGGCATATACTAAGAATGACCTGTAATCCTCAAATGACCAAAATACCCTTTGCTTGCCAAGACCATAAGTAGAGTTCCATAAATCATATGAAGGCATACCATACCATTCTAGAAAGCTAAGACAATAAGGAACAATTCTCATGTTGTCCAGAAATCCATTTGAGGTATCCTTGAAAGTCAAAAGTTGCTTGGAATACAGACAATTTTCACAGACAAATTTCAGTGCCCTCAGATGGCCTGTAACTTGCAAGAGCCATAACTTGAGTTCTACAAATCATCTTGATGACTTCCACCACTCAAATTAAAGCTATGAAGATATTCTACAAGTTTCATGTGGACCAAGAATCCATATGAAGCTTGCATCTTGAGTTACACTGCTTTGAAGTTTGACCTAAATCAGGGGATTTTACAATAAAAACCCTAATTTAGTAACTCCATTTCTCCTTGACTCCTCTTGATTTTTCTTTATCATAACATCATATCCATATCCACCTAGCAAATAATGAACCCCCCATTCTTCAAATGATCCTTGATTCCCTTCAAAACACTTCTTTGACCTAGAATTGACCCAGTGTTGACCCTAGTTTACTGACTTCAACTGAGGTCCTTGCAATCATTCAAATGACTTGGTTCTCCTCAAAAATGATTCTCTAGACTCTTCATAACATCCATACACACCTCATTCTCTTGGCTCATAGCTCACATTTCCTCTGATGATCCCCCACTAGCCTCACGATAGGAGAGAATTCACTGATCAACCTGGCAGCTCTTCAAAGCTCAAATTCTTCCCTGATGACCTGAGTAGTCTTGAATATGACTGAAACCCTTGGATATACCTCTTGAAATAAGAACAACACTTGATCCCCTGATAAAGGTAGTTTGCCTATGTTGTGCAATGCAGATGAATACACTATGTACATGATGACAATGCAAATGACTATGCGATTGAAACATAAACCTAGGTTAGAAAAGGTTGGGCAAATTTTGGGGTGCAACAAATAGGATTTGCGAATGAAATTCGTAATAAGGCAAATCTTTACGTATTAATTTTTGGGCTTTTATGATATCAACATTTACTGTAGATTTTATTTTTATTTCGCAAAAATTATTTTTTCCTATTATTTATAATTAATTTTAATATAATATATAATTGTAAAATAAAATTTTAATTAAGAATTTTTTCAATTTAAATTTTTTTACTTTGGTGAAATAATCTTTTATATTGTCTATTTTTCCAGTTGTTAAGTAAGCTTTTGTTAGTTAATGTAAAAAAATATATAAAAATTAAATATTTTGATTTTTGATAAAGGTGAAAAAGTTTTTTCTTTAAATTTCATCGATATTATAAAACTCCATAATACTATATTCTTTTTCAGGTTTAGAATCATTTTGATACTACTTGTAACTTTTTAATCTTTTTATGATTAACAAACTTAATTATGCACATTATTATTATAAATAAAAATTAAAAATTCAAATTAAATAAAATTAAATATTAATTTCTTACATAATTTATTTCTCAAAAATTATTTAACTATTTGCAACAAAAAGGGGAAATGCAAAATGAATAAAATAAACTTCAAACTCATTAACCAAACATTCATAAGCATGGGGACACCATAAATATAATAAAAAAGAAGACTCTAATTACCATAGAGAAGAGTCTTAATTATTGATCATAAATTTATAAAATTAAATAAAACATAAACATAAATTAATATTAATCAATTGGATCGTATAACTTATCCTTGCACTCGCACTTCCACACCCTTGATTCTGGTGTGGGCCCTGGAATGAGGACTGGTGTGCAAGGAGTGCAAGTTTCACAACTGTTTTTGCAAGTTGGAGCACGTGATCCAGCTGGACTAAGAAACCTCCTTGACGATAAAACCTCTGACACATCTCCTTGTTGCTTTTCATTAAGCTGTTGATCAAAAATATCACAATTATCCCTAATTTATAGATAAAATAATTGAAAAACAATAATCATTTTTCTTTTACCAAAATGAATATAGAAGACAAGACTTTATTTTTTATTCATGAAGCCATGAAATCATATTGGATTTGTAGTAATTTATTTTGAGTTTAAAAAACTAAATAATATTATAAATAACAAATATACAATTTGCATATATTTAAGTTTCAAACATTATAATTTAAAATAGTTTTCAGTTAAATCTAAGAAACATAACTATAAAAAAAATGAAATTATATAATCTTACACTGAAAAAGTGAGAATAAAAAGAATTGGTGAGAAAATATTAAAGTCATATATATTGCAAAAAAAAGCAAAGTCGCTTTACCGGAATATTAGAGTCAGGTAACATGGCACACCTACTATCTGTAAAGAAAACAATGATGATCTGTTTTTTAATAGAAGATATAATATAAAACAATTTTAAATCAAAAATTAAACAATATGGTATGAGATTTGGATAATATATTTCAAAGAATTGATACCTTTACATGTAATGGACGAAGCAATAGTATTGCTAAAAGTTATTAAGAAAATTGAGAATAAGACACATGTGAAATGACAAAGTTGTGTTTTTCTCAAAAACATAATGGAAATTCTCTCTTTCTTTGTATGACAATAAAAATTATCTTACTTTTGTTAGGGGGAAGAATGAATCACTACCTCTATATATATTGTAAAATATTATAATGTATTTTTTAGGAGTTTATTACTTTCATGTAGTCCTTTTTTTGTGTAATACCTTTTTTTAAGGAAACTTTATAAATGTTAATTAATAAAGATATTATTGATTTTGATTTTTGAATTTTAAATAATCGTTCATTACTTAAATTTAGTATAATTTATTCTTTTTCCTTAATACGTTGTAACTTATATGGTATTAGTTACATACATTTGATTCTGAGTTTTGTTCATATTTTGGAATTACTTGGTACAAGAATTTCTAGTAATCGTAATAAAATCTTTAAAAGATTATTTTATAGATATATTATTAGTTCTAGGGTCATGCTAACCAGTGCCCTCAGGGCACTAGTTAAGAATTCCAAATAAGGAAAATATGTTATATTTAGTTCACTCAATACACACAATATTCTTTAAAAAGTCTGATTATTTCTCTTTTCAGGGCATTGAATACGCATATATTTAGAAAAAAAATATATTTTCAATGTCTTAAATAATGCTCAACTTACCATTTTAATCTCTTAACCAATGCCCTGAGGGCACTCGTTAGCATTTCCCTTAGTTCTAATGCTTAATTTTTATATTGAATACTTTTCATTATCTTACTTTAATTGAATTTCTTTCTTTTATTTTATATAATTATTTAATATTTTTTAAAAATTCAAAAATATTATTATTTGGATGGTTCTAGCAAAAAAATATAAGAAGCATTTTCTAAGAATCAATTTGTTTTAATGAATTTGATTAATTGTGTTGACAACAAGGAATACGAGAATAAATTTTTTATTATCAGTGTTGAAATTTTATTGTGAAGTAAGACAAGCAAGGAGTTGAATATAGAGCATCAATTTTTGAAAGAAGCTTTGAAGTTAAAAAATACACCATATGGCAACATAATTTTTTGTGTAATCAACCATTTGTGATGCATTGAACAATATATGATTTGATCGAGGTTGTTTGTTAAAAATAAATTAAGCTTTTTTTATTTTGAGCATTTTAATGATCGCATCTTGCTCACTCGTTTTAATTTTTTAATCTTATGTTCTAATGTTATTTTTTGATACATAAGAAGGACAACATTATGAAACGTTTTATACAGGTTTGTCAATACTTAAAGATCATACAAAATATGACATAAAATATGAGAATTCAAACTGTTGGGAGATAGTGGGCTAGGATTTCTCGAACTGCATTTTGGAATTTTTCGATACTGGTTACCTTCCGAAGTCCTTCGCGTCTTCCTTCATCTCGTTTGTCCCGAAGTCTAAAAATCCCTAACATTTTGAAGATTACAGACCTATTAGCCTTGTCAGATGTGTTCTGAAGGTAATATCAGAGATGCTTGCGTGTAGACTCAGGAAGGTAATTCATAAAATTATTTCTCCCTCTCAAACTGCTTTCATTACGGAGCGGCAGATTTACGACGGTGTTCTGCTGGCTAACGAGGTGGCTGACTTTGCTAAGAGATTCAAAAGGGACTGATTTTTCTTCAAAGTAGATTTTGCTAAAGCCTATGATTGTGTGGATTGACTCTATCTAGATGCTCTGCTTTTAAAGATGGGGTTCGGAACTAAGTGGATGAAATGGATCTGTGGTTCTGTTTTCAATAGTTACGTTTCTATTCTCATCAATGGTAGTCCCTCGAAGGACTTTAGGGCTGGTAAGGGGCTGAAGCAGGGCGACCCCCTTGCTCCGTTCCTGTTCGCTATAGCTGCAGAGGGGCTGTCGAGCTTGGTGAAATCAACGATTGCCGGTAATATGCTATCTCAATTCAAAATTGATGTTCAACCGACCGTGAGTATTCTTCAATTCACTGATGATACTCTGCTTATTGGAGATGGCTCGACGTCTAATATTTGGGCTTTCAAGGCTATTCTTCGTGCTTTCGAGTAGAACTTGATTTTCTTGTGGCTGCTGAAGAATTTTTTCACTTTAAATCCGGAAAGTTGCCGTTTAGTTTCCTTGGTATCATTGTTGGTGGCAACCATCGTCACTACTCTTTCTAGAAGCCGGTTCTGATTTGTTTGAGGAATAAATTATCCAACTGGAATGGGATAAATCTGTCTATGGGGGGCAGAGTCACCCTCATTAATTCGGTTCTAGCTAATCTACCTATCCATTATCTGGCTTTCTTCAAGGCTCCCCATAAAGTCGTGAAGGATATTATTACGATCTAACGTCGGTTCTTATGGGTTAGAAACTCGAGCAAAACATTTATTCCTAGGGTTTCTTGGAATTCTGTCTGTAAATCTAAGGAAGATGATGTTGTGGGTATTAAGCATGTGGGTCGGTTCAACAGTTCTTTGTTGGCAAAATGGCTTTGGAGGTTCCAAATTGGCGGCAATGAAATATGGAGGAAGGCCCTCACTAACAGATACGACAACCTCAGTATCAAGACGCAAACTTACCTTGACGTTGATAATTCAAAATCTGATTCGCTGTGGATGAAGGATATTATGTCCAACGCGTCCCTAAATTCTCATGCCAACTTCTGCAAATTCACGGCCTATTCCGTTGTTGAAGGTAACGATGTGGCGTTTTGGCAGTCAATTTGGAATGGTGACCTTCCGTTTAAAGTCAGATTTAACGACCGTTTTCAGTGTTGCTCTATGAAGACAGTGTCCGTTAGTGAAATGGGATACTGGGAGGAAGGGCAGTGGAATTGGAAATTGAGAGATTCTTTGATCGATTCAGACATCCCTCCTGAACCAGACTGGTCTGATTGCTATAAATTGCTGGAAAATGTCTCAGTTATCCTCGGCGAGTCCGACAAATGGCGGTGGCTTCTTCATGTTTCTTTGTCTTTCAAGGTTAGTTATTTACATTCAGTTCTATCTTCCACCTTCTCTGATCAAGATATTGGTTCCGAATGTGCATCCCATCTTGAGTCTCTCTGGAAGACGGTTATTCCGGCGAAAGTTCAAACTCTCAGCTGGAGATTGGCGCTTGATAGATTGCCAACTAGATCTAATTTATTAAAAAGAAGGGTGTTTGATTCCGAGCAAGACTTAGATTGCGTATTTTGTTCTAGTAGCCTCGAGGACGTATCTCACCTCTTCTTCTCGTGCATTAAATCTACACAAGTTTGGAAAAAGATTTGTGAATGGGCTAATATAGAGATAATTTCTGAAAATTGTTGTTACTCTCACGCGAAGGTGTGGAACTCGAGCCTTAGTGGCCGGTGTCAAGCAAATAGAGTAAATACGATTTGGTTTATTACATGCTAGAGTATTTGGAGGTCTAGAAATGAATTTATTTTCAATAATGTACTTACTCAGATGTTTTCGACATTAAACTATCTTCTTAGAATTGGTTGATCCTAGGTAGAAATGGGAGCAAGCAATGTTGTTTGTATGATTGGTTCAAATTTCCATTTGACTTTTTGTAATTTATCTTTTGGTTTGAGATTTCTTTAATCTCTTATTAATAAATTCTGCTTATTAAAAAAAACAAGGAAGATATATATGCTCTATTATCAATAATCATTCTAAGTATACAATAATATGAACAAATATATCATATATCAAAGAATAATAACAACAGTATAATACGCCTACCATTAAAAGTGACTTTAAGTTAATATAGAATCAAAAACATCTTCGAAAAAATTATTCTAAAAAACCATTCGAATATTTTGGCAAAACATTTATTCTGTTATTGAAAGATATTTCGCTCGTATTTGTGAGATATTTTATCCTCTTATTTGTGGGTGAATTGTTCAAAGGATATACTAAGCTAATATTTTAATATAATGAGTGTATTGTCCAATTATTAATAGTTTACCTCATTGAATTCATTGGCATGCAATAGCCATATATAAAATTTCAATTTTATGGGAGTGAATAAGATATCATGTATGAATCATTTTATTGATTCTCGCTTTTCTTTATATCCTTTATTAAATTTATTATTTTTATATTCTCTACAATTTTTTAGCAATGAAAAATATTTATTTAAGCTTGACGGAAATAATAAAGATATAAGAAATTTGAGAAACGTTTACGTGAATTTTTGAATATTAATATTTTGGCTTTTTTGATATCAACATTTATTGTAGATTTATGTTTTATTTTGTAAAATATATTTTTCATATTATTTAAAATTATTTTTAATATAATAAATTATTTAAAAAATTAAATTTTAATTAAATTTTTTTCAATTAATCAAAGGTCACCATAATTTTATATTATAATGGATATATATATATATATATATATATATATATATATATATATATATATATATATATATATATATATATATATATATATATATATATATATATATATATATATATATATATAAAGGATTTATTATTCACATATATACATATAAAGGATTTATTATTCTTGATATAATTATCGAACAAATTAACAATAATATTAATAGTGATAAATATATCATTTTCTGATCAAAATTCAGTATATTTCAAAATGCTATTATGACTAATATTTCTTATAATATGAATTATAGTATATATCATATAATTAAGAATTATAATTGCAAATAAATATTTGATCCATGTTATGAAACTCCATATTAATCAAATGTCACCATAATTTTTACTTTATATATATATATATATATATATATATATATATATATATATATATATATATATATATATATATATATATATATATATATATATATATATATATATATATATATATATATATATATATATATATATATATATATATATTCAAGTAGTCTGTCCTTCTAATTTTTACCATAATAAAACTCCATATAAATATATATATATATATATATATATATATATATATATATATATATATATATATATATATATATATATATATATCTTTGTTTCAGTCGAGCTACATCTGTTTCGACACAAGGAATTACATTTTCAAAACACCACCTAATTCGTTGTGTCTAATCTATCTATATTTATCATAGACCTTAACTTCTCAAACACTTCTACTTGTACTCCTTTTTTCATGATATCTACAATCTGATTCTCAGTTCTGCAGCGTTCCAAGTTCATCTTCTCTTCTGCTACCTACTCTTGAAGATAGCAGAACCTCATTTTGATGTGCTTGCTTCGCCCATGTGCTATCGGATTTTTCGTCGGGTTAATAGCTGACATGCTGTTGATATTTATGGTAATTGCTCCATGACTCTTTGTTGTAATCTCTTCGACCAAGTTCATCATCCATGTTGCTTGACATGCACGGAGAAAATCAGATATGTATTCTGCTTCGCAACGACGACGATGCCATTACTGGCTCTTTTCTCGAACTCCAAGTAACTGGTGCACCACCTAACAT
This sequence comes from Lathyrus sativus, assembly GCA_963859935.3. Lineage (NCBI taxonomy): Eukaryota > Viridiplantae > Streptophyta > Magnoliopsida > Fabales > Fabaceae > Lathyrus > Lathyrus sativus. The sequence goes on from OZ012741.1 coordinate 549,942,265, forward strand.
AAACACATAGCCTATTGTGGATTTTCTATCCTCAATATCACTACACAACCTTGAGTCGGTGTATCCACTAACTTGCATTCCCTTCCTTCATCAGTTGCAGGAAACAAAATGTTGTAGTAGAGAGTTCCTTTCAGATACCTTAGTATCCTCTTCGTCGTTGCTAGGATTGATACCTTTGGCTTCTGCATAAATTTACTTACCATATTCACAATGTATGCTAGATCATACCTTGTTTGACAAAGTTATCTAAGTGATCGAATGAGTCTTCTGTACTGCGTTAGATCAACATCATCTTCATTTGATTCTTGTTAAATATAATTCATTGTGTAAACAGATTAGATTTGATATCATATGATTAGATTTGATATCATATGATTAATTTGATATGATATGATTAGATATCATATGATTAGATTTGATTTCATATGATTAAATTTGATTTCATATGATTAGATTTGATTTAGAATATTTTGGGTCTTTTATGTTTTGGGCTAGTGTAAACCTAAAACTATAAATATAGTGGGTTTGTTATTCTTCTTCTCTTTTGTTGTTCTTAATAATTACTTGTTATTACCATCATTATCATATAGTGGGTTTGTTCATCAATCTTGAGATCAAGATTGAAGGGAATTCTTCATAGGGTGTGAGGTGAATTTCCAATATCTAGTATCAGAGCTCCGGTTAAGAGATTCAAGGAAGGAAGATAGTGATGGCGATGAACTATTCGAACGGCAACTTTCCGGCGACCCTGCCAATTCTCAAGAAAGACAATTATGAGAATTGGTGCAAGCAGGTTAAAGTGATTTTCTGTTATCAAGATCTTTGGGATCTTGTGAAGGACGGAGTGACACCGCTTGTGGAGAATGCAACGGAGGCGGAAAAGGCTGCGCACAAAGAATTGAAGAAGAAGGATTATAAAAGCACTCTTTATAATTCATCAGTGTGTTGATCCTGATAACTTTGAAAAGGTTAGTGATGTTGATTCAGTAAAAGAAGCATGGGAGATTCTTGAAAAGTCGTTTGGAGGCGCAGAGAAGGTGAAAGAGGTGAGGTTACAAACTCACAAGAGAACCTATGAGTTTCTTCAGATGGAAGACAATGAAAGCATTACAGATTTCTTCACCAGAGTTACAAGGTTGGTGAATCAAATCAAAGTATGTGGAGAAACGCTGACGACGAAAGCAGTTGTCTCAAAGATTTTGAGATCGTTGGCTCCAAAATTCGACCACGTGGTAGTTGCCATAGAAGAGCCGAAAGATCTGTCAATGTTGACGAAGGAAGAGCTTCAAGGGACTCTTGAGTCTCATGAACAGAGGATGGCTGAGAGAGCTGCAGGAAAGTCGAAAGATATGGCTTTGCAGGCACAGACAGAAAAGGAGAGAAAAGGTAAAGGTAGCTGGAATGACAACAAAGGAGGAAACCAGTCGAATCAAAAGAAACCTTGGAACCAAGGCAACCAAAGAGGTGGTGTTGCAGGTAAAGGAAGAGGTGGTGATCGAAAGACAGACAAAAGCCACATTCAATGTTTCAATTGCCAGAAGTATGGTCATTATGTTAGTGATTGTCCAGAAAAGAAGAGAAATCAAGAGACTGATGCAAAGCTGGCGAAACATAAAGAAGAAGAAACATTGCTAATGGTCACAACAAACGATGAAGAAAGATTCCAAGATCAGTGGTACTTGGACTCAGGATGCTCATCACACATGACTGGAAGGAAAGATTGGTTTGTCAACATGAAGCCCTCGTCGAAGAATACGGTGAAGTTTGCAAATGACAACACTCTAGCAGCTGAAGGTGTTGGTGATGTTCTGATTATGAGGAAAGATGGCAAAAGGTCAACAATTTCCAATGTGTTGTACATACCAGGCATGAAGAGTAATTTGCTCAGTATAGGGCAGCTTGTCGAAAAGAACTACAAGGTAGTTGTCGAAGACAAGATGATGAGAGTCCTCGACGCAGGTGGTAGACTAATCTTGAAGGCTCCAATGTCTCAGAATAGGACCTTCAAGATTGGACTCAATGTGATGGAGCATAAGTGTCTAGCAACTGCAGCCAACAGAGATGAGTGGTTATGGCATTTTCGACTAGGTCATCTCAACTTTAATGACATCAGAGAACTGAAGAAAAGAAATATGGTTTCAGGATTACCAGAAATCGACATTCCAAGTGAAGTCTGTGAGGAATGTGTTCAGTCGAAACAACACAAGAATAGCTTCAGCAAGGATGCAAGAAGGAAGTCGAAGGTAATACTTGAAGTCATATACTCTGATGTATGTGGTCCAATCCAGGTGGATTCAATTGGTGGCAATAGATACTTTGTCACGTTTATAGATGATTACAGTCGAAAGCTGTGGACTTACCTCATCAAGAAGAAAAGTGATGTGATTGAGGTATTTTCCAGATTCAAGTCCATGGTCGAATGACAGAGTGGTCGAAAGCTGAAAATTATGAGGACTGATGGTGGTGGAGAGTATGTGTCGAAAGAGTTCAATACACTATGTGTAAAAGAAGGGATTGTACATGAGGTGGTGCCACCCTACACTCCACAGCAAAATGGGATTGCAGAACGCAAGAACAGAACCATCATGAATATGGTGAGAAGTATGTTGAATGGAAAGCATCTACCCAAAGAATTATGGGGAGAAGCAGTTTCGACATCAACATATATATTGAACAGATGTCCGACGAAGAAGCTTGAAGGAATCACACCAGAAGAATGTTGGTCTGGTGTCAAACCTAGTCTCAGTCACTTAAAGGTGTTTGACTCTATAGTACATAGACATGTGCCAGATCAGTTGAGAAGGAAGCTTGATGATAAGTCGAATCAGATGATCTTGATAGGATATCATTTGACAGGAGGTTACAAGTTGTTCGACCCAGTGAATAAGCAAGTAGTGATCAGCAGGGACGTGATCATAGATGAGCTTAAAGAATGGGATTGGACCGAGAATGCCAAGAAGGATTCAGTGAGAATATCTTGTGAAGAACCAGCCACTGAAGTCGAAATAGAAGTTCGACAGGAACCAGTTGCAGATGAAGCAGGTTCAAGCAGACCTCGACGAACAAGACACATGCCTGCAAGGTTGCAAGAATGTGTAATCACATCAGATGATGTAGTCGATGAAGAGGGTGAGCTGGTACATTATGCTTTCTACGCAGATGTCGAACCAGTCAATGCAGCTGAGGCATTGAAAGATTCGAAGTGGGTGAAAGCAATGGTTGAAGAGTTAGAGTCCATCGAAGTCAATGATACCTGGTCACTTGTCGAATTGCCGCAAGGCAAGAAGGCAATTGATGTGAGGTGGGTTTACAAGGTGAAGGTAAATCCTAAAGGAGAAGTAACTCGACACAAAGCGAGACTTGTGGCGAAAGGATTTCTTCAGAAGGAAGGAATCGACTTCGATGAAGTATTCGCACCTGTTGCTAGAATCGAAACAATCAGGTGGTTGTTGGTATAGCAAATATGAACAACTGGCACACATGTCAGATGGACGTGAAGTGGGCCATGATGAATGTAGACAGTTTAGACACAATGAATTAGGTGGTGTATTAAATATAATTCATTGTGTAAACAGATTAGATTTGATATCATCTAATTAGATTTGATATCATATGATTAATTTGATATGATATGATTAGATATCATATGATTAGATTTGATTTCATATGATTAGATTTGATATCATATGATTAGATTTGATTTAGAATATTTTGGGCCTTTTATGTTTTGGGCTAGTGTAAACCTAAAACTATAAATAGGGTGCATTGCTTTGTATTCTACATCACAACAGAACAAATTTCACAGTTGCAGTTAGCAAGTGAAAGTTCAATAAGAAATCCCACAGTTGTGGGTAACACATTCTCTCCAAATACTTCTTCTCTCATTCTTCTCTTTCTTGTTTGTTGTTCTTAATAATTACTTGTTATTACCATCATTATCATATAGTGGGTTTGTTCATCAATCTTGAGATCAAGATTGAAGGGAATTCTTCATAGGGTGTGAGGTGAATTTCCAACAATTCTTTCAACAGTTGTATTCTGGGCTCAGCTGGAGTCGAAGTTGGATTGCAATCTTGCATCTCAACCGCTTCTTCAAAAATGTATCGTTCAACAATACAACCCTCTGGTCGACTTTGGTTTTTAACATACTCTTTCAATATTTTTATATAACGTTCAACAGGGTACATCCATCTCGTATAAGCTGGTCCACACAGTTGTGTCTCTTTCACAAGATGAACAACTACATGTACCATTATGTCAAAAAATGATGGAGGAAAATACATTTCAAGCTCACACAAAGTAATAACTATTTCTTTTTGCAATGTTGGTAAGATCTCAGGATCGATCACCTTACTACAAATTGACCTGAAGATAAAACACAATTTAGTTATTGCGCTTCTCACTTTTTCTAGAAAAATAGAACGTATACCTATTGGTAGAAAGTGTTCCATTATAACATGGCAATCATGTGTCTTTAAACTCTTTAACTTGAGGTCTTTCATAGAAACAAGTCTTCTATTATCTGTTAGACGCCAAATTTCACTTATTTGATCTATCAAATTTTGGCATCTTTCACTCATTTTCGGCAATTAAGTGTTAAAAATCACTCTTGTTTTGGTTGGTTTGCAACATTATGAGAAAATCTCTTGGTACCTTTGATTTGTGTGTTATCGCGCAAGAATTAGGCACAAAACAAGTGAAGAGTAAGACACAAGAAATGGGCAAGGAAACCAAGACAACATGCAAACCACCAAAATGCTGTCACACTCGCTAGGCGAGCAGGTAGCGAACGTGCCAGCGAACGCGCCCAGAATTGAAAAAAAAACAAACGAATATTTATCAAGATATATAGTTTAACTAGTTTTATCAAGTAGAATTACTATAACAGTCAAAATTGTGAAAATATACCTGCACTCTGATCCAGCTAATGTTGTTAGCCTTCCTTTTTGGCAATGTTGCTTCTTTTTGTGATCGGAATATTTATATAGCTCTAACATAATATAAACGAATATTTAGAACAATCTCACATAATAAATAAAGATAATTATTCAGAACAATATATCTCATCACTTACGTGTCAACTATATTCTTCATATCAGGATATTTTGTTTGATCATCATCCAATAAATTCAGATAATACATTATTTGTTTCCTTTATATCCTTTATTAAATTTATATTATCTACAATTTTTCAGCAATAAAAAATATTTATTTAAGTTTAACAGAAATGATAGAGATATAGGAAATTTGAAAAATGTTTAGGCGAATTTTTGAATATTAATTTTTGGACTTTTATGATATCAACATTTATTGTAGATTTTATTGTTATTTTGTAAAATATATTTTTTCTATTAATTAAAATTAATTTTATTATAATAAATTATTTGTAAAATAAAATTTTAGTTTAAGAATTTTTTCAATTTTAATATTTTTTTTACTTTTGTGAAATAAGCTTTTATGAAGTCTATTTTTCCAGTTGTAAAACAAGCTCTTACAAATATCTAAAATTATTAGTTAATGTAAAAATACAATATATATAAAAATTAAATATATTTTTTTTATAAAGGTGGAAAGGGTTTTTCTTTAATTTTCATCAATTTTATAAAACACTTTATTAATCAAAGGTGAAATAATACTCTTTATTATTTTTACTGTATATAAATACTATTGATAATTATTTACAATTTAATGGAGATAAATATTATTGATAATTATTCAAGGTGAAATAAGAAAGTAATTTACATTTATGAGGATAATAATATTGAACTAATGAGTGGCTGATTAATAAAATAATTGAAAAATAAAATTGTTACCATAATAATCTCACTTTTTAATTTGTTATTTTCTTACTTGATTTTTTTAAATAGTAATTAATTGCTCTATTATTACAGGAATCCTTTTTTTTATTCTTGTTTAATTCGACCAAATAGAGATAAGTAATATATTTGAAATAAGTATTATGTCATAACTACCTATTATTTTCCTTTATTTCCAATAACTCTTAGAGTTGAATGAAAACAACAAAAAAAAAACATTCAATTCTTCTTTTTTTTTTTTTGTGGAATTTGACACTTAGAAAATAAAACACGATAAAAAATTTAGGATTTAATGAAAATTATGGTATATTTTTCAATAAATAAAAATAAAAGTAAAATAAACATTTAAAAATTTAAAAGCAAATGTCCTACAATTATCCTGTTCAGCTTAAAAAAGGTTATTGTTATTATTTTGGAGTATTTATATTACTATATTAAATTAATATAAAATCAAATTGTTAAAACAATCAACTACCTATATGAAATTATGATTGCGGAATTAATTTTTTAAAAAGTAAATGAGAATATTAGAGTATATAAATTTTGATATGTTGTAAATATGCATGTAAAAATAAGTATGTTAAAATGAATTTTTTTAAATATTGTTTGAACATTGAAATAAATTGTTTAAAACTTATAAATCAGTTATAAATATTTCTATTTTTGAAAAATGATATTGAAAAAAAATGGTTGAGTAAATTTTCTTTTAAAAAGATTTATATGGCTAAAATAAATATTTACCAAAAATATTTTAATTACATAATTTTTAGTATGGTAACTGATATAAATATATTCTCGTCATTATTAAATATATTTATTTATTTTTGAATGAAAATTTTAAAAATTTTAATTTTAAAGAAGCGATATTATTTTTAATTTAAATTTAATTATAAGTTTCTTGTGTAATTGTTGTGAGAGAAATATATAAATTGTTTTGTGAGAAAAAAAAGATAACAAAATTGTCGGTGTTTGACACTATGTGTGTTTGTAAGAGTTGAACTTTTGTATTTTTGTTTAGTTTGATATAAACACATAATATTTTTATGGATTTTAAAAAAAAAAATTTACTTTATATTCACATATATACATATAACATATTATTTATTCTTGATATAATTATCGGCCAAATTGACAATAATATTAATAGTGATAAATATATCATTAGATGATAAAAATGTTGTATATTTAAAAATGCTATATAGTGACTGATATTTGTTATACTCTTAATTATATCATATATTTAAGAATTTTAATTGCAAATAAATATGTTACTTTTAAATATTTGTAATAAAATATTCTGAAAATAAATTTTGGATACTAAGAGATGAAAATTGATTCAATTATCAGCCAAATGACTATCAACTTTATTTAACAGTCTCTTTCCCTGTGCAATTCACGTGAAATATTCAAATAAGTGGAAAGTAAATTGATTCCGAATGAGTAATGATTTTTTGAAATTGAATTAATTGGATTAAGTGTGAAACTATTTCCCTTCCCATACTTTAAGAAAAACATTGTTCCTTTTTGTGTAGAATGTGTGCATGTTCTTGAGTTATTTTATTTAGAGTAATTTATTAGAAAAAAATATTTTATTAAATATGAGTATTATTTAACAGAAACTATAATTTAAATCATTTTTTTTTAAATAACTTAGAATATTTGAAGATTTTTATGTAACAGTTAAAAAGAATCATTGAATTTATGGTATGTTATGATTTGAAAAGATTTATCTATTAAAAAACAATATTTTGAATTACTTAGTGTAAGAAATAATTATTAACGTTTAAAAAAATTGTGATTTAGAATTAGTTTATGAAAATAAGATTTCTTTTGATCTTTTGACTTGGAACCTTAAACTATGATATATTTTATCTATTATGGAAGGTAATTGATATAATTTTAATAAGATATCTAGTTTTGCTGCTCTCAATTTGTAAAGTTAGAATTTAATGAAAATTATGATATATTTTTCTAAAAGTAAAAATAAAAGTAAAATAAACATTTAAATTTTTTAAAGCAAATGTTCTACAATTATCCTTCTCAACTTGAAAAAGGTTATTGCTAATATTTTGTGGTATTTATATTACTATTTTAATTTAATATAAAATCAGATTCTTATAAAAGTCAACTATTTATAAGAAATTATGATTGCGGAATTTAAAAAAAAGAAAATGAGAATATATAAATATATAAAATTTTAAATGTTGTATATATATGCATGTAAAACAAAGATTGCTAAAATAAACTTTTTAAATATTATTTGAACATTGAAATAAATTATTTAAAACATATAAATCAGTTATAAATATTTTTATTTTCGAAAAATGTTATTGAAAAACAAATGGTTGAATAAATTTTATTTTAAAGACTTTATATGGCTAAAATAAATGTTTACCACAAATATTTTATTTACATAGTTTTTAGTATGGTAACTGATATCAATGTATTCTCGTTATTATTAAGCATATTAATTTATTTTTAAATAAAAAGTTTAGAAACTTTAATTTTAAAGAAGGGATATATATATATATATATATATATATATATATATATATATATATATATATATATATATATATATATATATATATATATATATATATATATATATATATATATATATATATATATATATATATATATATATATATATATATATATATATATATATATATATATATATATATATATATATATATATATATATATATATATATATATATATATAAAAGTTTATCGTATAATTGCTGTGAGAGATATATGAATTGGATTATGAGGAAAAAAAAGGTAATAAAATTGTTAGACTATGTTTGGAAGAGTTGAACTTTTGTATTTTTGTTTACTTTGAAAAATAATGTAACACCCTGATATTTACTTCCTAGTTTCGAGGACAAACTATTGTAAGGGGATAATAATGTAACACCCTGATATTTTATATAATTAGATATTTATCTTTATTAAACTATCTTGTTTTATTTTCTAAGTAGTTTGTTTTATGTGTATAATCTATAAATATTTATAAATTGTTAATATCGTGATTAATTTTCTTTATTTTTATTCATGCTATATTTTGTGATTTTATACATACATTTTTATTGGATATAATAATGAATATTGAGAGTTAAATATATATTTAATGTTTTATTATTTAAAGCATTTTTTAGATATGATGGAAAGATGATTATTATACTCTTTATTTTTGAAGTAATCGGAACAATGAGTTATAAGTTATAATGAATATTTATTTAGTTTTTTAATTTTAAATTGTCGTGATCATAATAAAATGAAATCTTATATATGATTTATTTTATTGTAATCAATTGATAATTTTACTTTATATTATTCAACATGTGATTTATTTTATTATAAGTTGATAATAGTTTATTTTTTATTTATAGCGGAAACAATTATATTAAAGTAGTTTATCTCTCTAATTTTTCATTTAATAGATATAAAAAGTTTTATATTCTTACGGTTACAAAGAAATTTATTTTAATTTCTTAATTATATCTTATTTATACTTTTATCAAATTCTTTTGATATAGCCAAAACAAAAATGAATAAAATGTCATTTCTAAATTGTAGATCATATATTTATATGATATTTTTATATTTATATTTAGATATATACATATAAAGTATTATTTATTCTTGAATATAATTGTTGGCCAAATTGACAATAATATTAATAGTAATAAATATATCATTAGATGGTAAAAATGGAGTATATTCACTACGCCAAAATTAATTTTTGGCAGCACTATATAGACAGCCTTTTTACACTAAAGTTGTGCCATAAGTTTAAAAATAAAAAGAAACTATAAAAAAAACGCTGCTAAAGGCCTTACGTATGCTACACTTTAGAAAGCGTTTTTGGAAAGCGCAGTTAAAGGCTCACTTTAGAAAGCGCTTTTGAAAAACGCTGTTAAAGGTCGTTCCTAAACTCAACCATAGAAAGCGTTTTTGGAAAGCGCTGCTATAAGCCTATGAAAACAAAGCACTTTTAATAAAAAAAGCGATGCTAAATTTTATACATAAGAAAGCGCTTTCTAAAAGTGCTGCCTTAGGTGTTTAATTTCTGAAAAATAAAAACAGAATCACGTTAATACTGTAGAACCCTAATTTCTGAAAACAACTTAGATTCTCTCTCTTTCTCTCTCGTTTCTACTCCCACCGCCGTATCTCCCTCACGCTACTCCCTGTCTTTCTCTCTCTTTTCTACTATCATCGTCGTATCTCCGTCGTAACTTCCTCCGCCGATCATATCTCCCTCTCTTCGCAACTCCCTCCTCCACAACATACTCCCTCCTTCATAAATCCTCCTTTTTGTTTCGGAACTCTTTCATTTTGAGCAAGGTATGTCTTCTTTTCCTTTTTTGAGTAAGACGTTGATAGTGTTGATGTGGTTGTTGTGAGAATTTGATTTTGAAACTGTTGTAGTAAGATTGAAGATGATGAATAGTGATATTTGTTGTGATTTTATTTTGAAAATATTGGTGTTAATTTTGTAAGTTGATGTTAAATGTTAGTGATGAATTGTGGAAATTAATTGATGATAATGACATTGTTGATGGATAATTGTTAGTGATGAATTGTGGAAATTAATTGATGATAATGACATTGTTCATGGATAATTGTTAGTGATTACTTTGTTTTGATATAATTGTTGATTGAAAGTGATAATAAAATTAATTATTAATTGTTGAGGTTGAAGATGATGAATAGTGATGAAATTAATTGTTAATTGTTGAGGTTGAAGTTGCTATTGAGTTTAAATGTGGAATTGATAATTTTGATGATTGTTTTATGCTCGAATTGATGATTCTTTGTTGGATAGAACTTTGAAGTTAATTGAACTAAGTGATGAAGTTGTTTTTTGTGACTTACTTGAGTTGAAACATTAAGTATTGAATTAATGTATACCATGCTACTTGAATTAATGTGATTGAATTTGCACGTCGATTCCATGTTGCTTAATTGAAGGAAGTGTTGATGTTTACTAAATTTGATTCTTGAGACTTTGACTTGTTTCTCCGATATATCTTGTTTTTCCTATTATATACTAAGTTTGTCCTGTTATATTTGATACACCATCAGTTACTAACTTAGTGAATTTGCATGCTATAGGGGTTACTTGTGAAGAGTGAAATTCTGATAGTTTCCAAGAATCTTACTCTGTGTGGTTTCAGAAGTTGTTGATTTCTCTACAGGTAATTAGATGTTCTTTTGCTATAGTTGCATGGATAATTAGTGTGTTTGTTTAGCTAACTTAGTAAAACCATGAATAAAAAATGGATGTCTTCCAATAGATTGTCAAAAGAGTACGAGAATGGGGTATCAGAATTCGTTAAGTTTGTTGTTGAACACGCCAAACACCCCAGTCGAATCACATGTCCTTGCTTAGGTTGCTATTATGGGCGTCAAATTGACGCAATTCAATTGGAATCACATTTGAAAAGGCATGGAATTGATCGAAGTTATACATGCACTAGTGCAGAAATGACTTTTTACATCGGGCGAAATTGATTTTTTACATCGGGTCTTAGTCCGATGTAAAGCCAGGCGATGTAATAAATCAAAGACATTTTACATCGGGTTTGTGGCCCGATGTAAGAAATACACCAATCACATCGGTTAAATTTTTAAGTCTGATGTGAAAAAAATTTATAACTGTAAATTTTAATTATAAAATGGTGTTTTTTACATCGGTTGCAGAGAAAAACCGATGTAAAAGGTGGGTATTTTACATCGATTGCGTGACAAAACGATGTAAAAAGTACTGGAGGAAAATTTTTTTTTCATGCTGACACTTTTTTACATCGGTTTGTTGGTTCAACTGATGTGAAAAGTACTGTAGGAAAAAAATTGCTGAGACTTTTTACATCGGTTCTGTGGTTAAACCGATGTAAAAGGTAGTTTTTTACATCGGTTTTTTTTCCGCCCGATGTAAAAAGTACTGTTACGAGTATAAATTATTTGCCTATTTTTTAGTGGTTTCCCGTATCTTTTTTGGTACCTAATTTTTCATATTTTTCCAACATTACACAGACCATAATTAGGTCGCTATTTTTCATAGTGCACATCATATAGACCACATTTAGGTCGCTATTTTCATAGTTTTGCAACATCACATAGACCATATTTAGGTCGTTAGTTTCATATTTTTCTGATAAATCTAATTTGATTGCACCAATTATCTAGTATACAAATAATTGATTCACAAAAGTGTCAATATAAAGGATATACACAAATGTACTAACAACAAAAAGGCCGGTTAACCTTTATACACAAATGTGCTAACAACAAAAAGCTACACAAATGTACTACAACAACAAAAAGGTTAACCTTTATATAATTCAAAGAAACATGTTGCCCAACGGAGTCGCAAATCATACAAATCATCGGGCGATAGGTTCGTTGGGTCATCAAATACCTACAACACGTAAGTAACAATAGAGTTATTCTTTGAAAATTCATATTAAGTTGCAAAACGTAAAGTAAATAACAAATTAAAGTCATTTTTATTACCTTCATCCAAGAGTTAGTTATATTGGCAGAGACAATATCCAACATATTTTTCATCACATAATACCCACAATCATTAGAGTTAGGTTGTTTCCTTGTCTACAAATGAATGACATAATTAGTAAATACTTATATGATAAAATTAAATATCTAATTATAATTTACACCACACTTACATTGGGTTGAAGCCATGTAGCCTTTTTTCTATTCCCATTTGCCGCTTGATGAACCCCAAAAGCACTAATTCAGAAGAAAAAAATTCATATAAAGCCACACAATATATGATATTACTTTTGTAACAAATTATGTATATAGGATGAAGTGAACATTAAAAAATAAACTTACTTTGTAACAATTTTTGTCATGGTTTGATTAAGTTCATGATGAAGGGAACAAAAGACGACCACCGTATTATCATTTGGACACATGACTATTAATTGCCAATGACCTCTGTACATGTGTGTGGAAACACAAAAGTCACAATTTCATGTTACCAAAATTGAATTATATATGTTACCAAAATTAAAAAAATAGAAAACATAGTTTCATACAAACTTACCCATGAATAAATGGTAGCAAGTGACACTCTCTCTTTTCGTCACGTAACTTATGTTGTATGTATTGTTTGACATCTGCTTGAGTTCTCGGCACATGATCAACGTACGAACACATAGCAGGGTCCATAAATCCGTATACTTTAGATTGTGAAGTATCAATACACAAACGATGAATATACCTGAAAAATTTTAAAATCAACATTATAATAAAAGTGATGAGAGATATAACATATTAATAGATATTGACACTGATAAAAATAGAAAATGTACTTACGTGCACCAAACTTGGAGGGTAGACAAATCAAGCCAATTAAAACCCACCAACAGCTCTCTGATACACTTAGCTGACATATGAAAATTACTGGCGCTCACACAATGACTTAATTCTATTGTCAAATGATCATCACCCATTCTTAGAACCATTCTCATTAATCTCTCAACATTGTCCTCTCCTTCTCTTTCTTTTGTGCTTACTTTTGCAGCTGAACAACTTCCTTTTCCACTTCCATCAACAGCTTCACATTGTACAATGCATTTATTATTATTTTCAGTGCTTTGTTGCGAGAGACCCATAGACCTAAGTGTATCCATGAAAGATTGTTCCATTGCCTTACGCTCTTCAGCCAACTTTTGATCAAAATCAGCTCTAAGCTTTGCTTCTAATTCAGATGAAAACTGTGTAAATTGTTCTCTTATATCGTCTTGTCGTTGACGTGAAGATGATCTACTAAAGAAAGTGTTTTGTTTATGGTGTTTTCCAACACCACGAACACGACCGCCATGCTCAGATGTTCCAATGGCTGCTGTTAAGATATCATTACGTCCATCTGAAACAAAGCCACCCTTTTCAGCTTCTTCAACTAGAGAATCCTACAAAATGAAAAAACCATATTTTTTTATCAATCACAATTATAACTAGAGAATCCTGCAAAATGAAAAAACCATATTTTTTTACTTACAATTTTCTCAGCAACAACTTGTGTAGCCTTTGATGTGTATTCTCCCCCTTTCTTTTGCCGTGCTCTTTTCCATAACTCATGGCGTGACGGTGGAGATGGACTACCAGTATCATCTAAGGTAGAATCATCTCTCGATGATCTCCTTTTATTTATCATTTTCTCCTCAAGCAAACGATACCCTCCACGAGATAATACATGTGGGTATACATTCTTAGCCATATTTGCTGCACCCTTTTGACTTTTATCCTATTATAAACTCAAAAAGTTATTAATCATACTAAACATAATAAAAATGTTATGCAAAAAAAAATTATAACTCCTACTAACCTTAAATTCAGGAGTGTCTCGAGACTGCACAAAATCCTTCCATACTTCTTCTTTAATATAATTATACCTGATATATGGAGGAGCTAGACCTTCTTTGGGGTGTCTAATATACTCGCTTGTGAGTTGTGTCTTAAAAGCTCTCCATCGCTCTCCTGCATATTTAATCCATTTTTTCTTCAACGGATCCTTCTTTGAATCATGAGGTTCTGGAATAGTGAAATGAGCCTACACATATAGTATACGACATATGTTGTTAGTATATGATTATAAAATATAATAAAGTGTAGCAGTAAAACATACCTGAACATCAGTCCAAATAGCCTATTTTATGCCTTCATCTATGTCTTTCCACTCATTTTTCAAAATACTACATCTTTGTCGAGCAAGAGACGCTATGTAACTCCTAAAATTTGAAGAATTTTTACCCATACATCCCTTAGTCATCGGATGAAACTCGACCTTTATCTTTTCACCCGTTTGATGAACTTTGTTAATTTGTGTCATCAAAGTGGGACCTCTAACTCTTCTTTTTTTAGGGTCACTAGATGAAGAAGGGTTGTCGGTTGAATCAGTCATGTATCTGTTAACACAAAATAAAAACAATTAGAAATCAAATTAAGCACAAAATATAAACAATTAGACATCAAATTAAGCACACAATATAAACAATTAGACATCAAATTAAGCATAAAATATAAACAATTAGACATCAAATTAAGCACAAAATAAATAAATAAATAGAAATTAAAGTATAAAATAACCTTACTAGTCCTCCCATATGCCTTCTTCATGATCTATGCGAATAGCATGCACGTCATCCTCTTCGTTTTCTTCAACGAAGGTATGCACATTCATTGAGAAAGGAGGAGTTTCGGAAATATCAAGGTTTGCATCTTGGTTTTCATCACTATCATGCACCTTTCCTTGTATAACCACTGACCACCTTTTATTAGAAGGATCTGTGACATAAAACACTTGTTTTGCTTGAGACGCCATAATGAAAGGTTCGTCCGCATAAGCTAGCTTGCTAAGATCAACCGATGTAACTCCGAATTCATCGATTCTTACACCACTGTTGATATCAATCCATTTGCATTTAAATACAGGAACTTTAAACACAACATAATCAACTTCCCAAATCTCTTCAATCACCCCAAAGTAGGGTGTAGATGCCATAACCGGGTTTTTATCTTTAGCACTAGAGAAGTGCATGGACTCGGCCACAATCATAACCCCACTATTCTGTGTGGTACTACGATCATCCTTTGACTTTGTACAAAAGCAAGTTTTATTAATATCATATCCACTCCAAGTTATTATGTTACATTTAGGCTCATAGGACAACCACTTAATTGTATTGGAAGCACTATCCTCATTAGAAATTTTTTCTTTAAACCACTCAGAGAAACTCTTATTATGCTCTTTTAACAACCATCTTTCATTCATCTTGGGGTACTTTTTCTTTATGATGCTTTTGTGAACAGATAAGTAAGGTTGAACTTCATCCGTGTTATTCAATATATACAAATGCGCTCGAAGAACCACATCAATACTTAAGCTCTTGACCTTTAAACCTTGTGTACCCACACCCTCACATCTTCCATCATGACGAGACTTGGGAACCCCTACAGCATCCACTTCTGACAAATAGTTCGAACAAAACTCAATTGCTTCTTCTGCGATGTACCTCTCAACAATTGATGCTTCCGGACGGTGTGGGTTTTTTGTATACCCTTTTAAGATCTTCATGTATCGCTCTATTGGGTACATCCATCGTAAATAAATTGGACCACATAATCTAATCTCCCTTACTAGATGAACAATCAAGTGAACCATAATGTCAAAAAATGAAGGAGGAAAATACATCTCTAATTGGCATAAGATAACTGCAGCCTCATTTTCCAAATTTTCTAGCTTTAATGGATCAATGGCTTTACAACAAATTGCATTGAAAAATAAGCACAACCTAGTTATAGTCTTCCTAACATTGTTAGGCAATATCCCACGAATAGCCACTGGTAGTAGCTGTTGCATTAAGACATAACAATCATGAGATTTTAATCCAATTAATTTGAGATCTTTACCTGAGACAAGCCTATTGACATTTGATGAGTAGCCATGCGACACTTTAATACTTTGTAAACACTCACAGAAACTTATTTTTTCTTTTTTAGACAGAGTGTAGCAGGCAGGAGGCAAATATATCTTATTACCTATATGTTGTGGAGTTAACTCTTCTCGTATACCCATCAAACTCAAATCCAGACGAGCATTATAACCATCTTTTGTCTTGCCTTGAATGTTGAGAAGTGTTCCGATTAAACTATCACATACATTTTTCTCCACGTGCATCATATCAATACAATGTCTTACATCAAGACTAGACCAATATGGAAGATTGAAGAAAACCGACCTCTTTTTCCATATATTTTTCACAGTAGATTGCTTTTGGTATTTTCCAAAGACGACATTAATGCCTTGTTGTCGTTGATAAACTTCCTCTCCATTTAAGGGCTTTGGAGCAACACCATGCTCTTGTTCCCCATTGAAAGCTTTCCGCAATCTACGATATGGATGATAACGATCTAGAAATTTTTGATGCCCGAGATAAACAGTCTTCTTTCCTTTTACAAGTTGATGGTAACATGTGTCCTTTTCACATATAGGACATGCTCTATGCCCTTTAACTTTATAACCAGACAAATTGCCATATGCCGGAAAATCGTTGATGGTGCAAAACAACATGGCACGCATATTGAACTGTTCACCAGAATACGCATCAAAAACATCCACCCCTTCCTCCCACAACACTTTTAAATCATCAATCTGAGGACTTAGATAAACATCTATGTCATTTCCGGGTTGTTTTGGGCCCGAAATCATCATCGATAACATAATATATTTACGCTTCATGCACAACCTAGGAGATAGGTTGTAGATCATCAGGAGAACAGGCCAACAAGTATGGTTAGTACTTAGATTACCAAACGAATTCATTCCATCAGTTGAAAGTCCAAGTCTAAGGTTTCTCGACTCTTTGCCAAAATTTGGAAACAAAACATCTATTTTCTTCCATTGTAAAGAATCAGCTACATGGCAAATTTTTCCATCACACTTTCTTTCTTCTGCATGCCATCTAAGATTCTTTGCGTCATTTGCATTAGCGAATAGTCTCTTGAACCTTGAAATTATTTGATATTACATGGTGAGATAAGTAACGAGAATGTTGAACCGAGGAATAATACGACCTATGCTTCAAACGACAATGGCACAAATACATATGATTGTGATCGAGTCGAAGAGATTGCAGAAGCAGTTGAAGAAGATCTTCAGGATTGTCCCAAAATGTTTGAGAGGTTGGTAAGCGATGCTGAGAAACCGTTGTATAAAGGTTGCATTAAATTCAAAAGATTGTCTGCGGTATTAAAGTTGTACAACTTAAAGGTGGACAATGGATGGTCGGATAAAAGTTTCACAGAGTTATTAGCCCTTATGAAAGATATGCTTCCGGATGATAATGTACTTCCCAATCGAACCTATGAGGCAAAAAAATGTTGTTCTCTATTGGCATGAGCTGTGATAAGATACATGCTTGTCCAAATGGTTGTATTTTGTTTCGAAATGAATATGCATCGTTAAATGAGTTCCCTAAATGCAGTGTCTCTCTATATAAGAAAAAAATTGTCTCCAGCAAAAATCTTATGGTGTTTTCCTATAATTTCAAGATTTAGATGCATGTTTTGGAGTGAAACCGATACAAAACACTTGACTTGGCATGTAGATGAAAGAATTATAGATGGAAAGTTTCGACATCCGGAAGATTCACCATAATAGATGAAAATTGATAATGATTATCCTTATTTTGGAGAAGAAGCAAAAAAACTTCGCTTGATATTATCTACTGATTGAATGAACCCACACGGTCTTTAAAGTATCTCACATACCACATGGCCTGTGATTATTATGATTTATAACCTACCTCCATGGCTATGTATGAAGCATAAGTACATGATGTTATCTATGTTAATTTCTGGGTCTAAATAACTAGAGAATGACATAGACGTATACTTGACACCTTTAATCGAAGAATCTAATAAAACCTCTGACACTTCTCCTAGTTGCTTTTCCTAAATGAGTTCCCTAAATGCAGTGTCTCTCTATATAAGAAAAAAATTGTCTCCAGCAAAAATCTTATGGTGTTTTCCTATAATTTCGAGATTTAGATGCATGTTTTGTAGTGAAACCGATGCACAACACTTGACTTGGCATGTAGATGAAAGAATTATAGATGGAAAGTTTTGACATCCGGAAGATTCACCATAATAGATGAAAATTGATAATGATTATCCTGATTTTCGAGAAAAAGCAAGAAACCTTCGCTTCACATTATCTACTGATTGAATGAACCCACATGGTCTTTAAAGTATCTCACATACCACATGGCCTATGATTATTATGATTTATAATCTACCTCCATGGCTATGTATGAAGCATGAGTACATGATGTTATGTTAATTCCTGGGCCTAAACAATCAGAGAATGACATAGACGTATACTTGACACCTTTAATCGAAGACTCTCATAAAACCTCTGACACATCTCCTGATTGCTTTTCCTTAACCTGTTGACCAAAAATATCATAAGTAACCCTAATTTATAGATAAAATAATTGAAAAACAATAATCATTTTTCTTTTACCAAAATGAATATAGATGGCAAGACTTAAACTTTTATTCATGAAAGCGATGAACTTATAATGGAATTGTAGTAATTTATTTTTTATTTTAAAAAACTAAATAATATTACAAGTAACAAATATACATGTAAATTTATAAAATTAAATAAAACATAAACACAAATTAATATAAATATTTTATTACATATTTTTTAATAGGGTAATTGGTATAAATGTATTCTCGTGATTATTAAATTTATTTATTTATTTTTGAATGAAAATTATAGAAATTTTAGTTTTAAATAGGCGATATTATTTTTTTTTAAATTACTTTTGTAATTGTTTTGAGAGATATATAAATTATATTGTGAAAAAAAAAGGTAAATAAAGTGTCAGTTGACACTAAGTGTGTTTGGAAGAGTTGAACTTTTGTATTTTTGTTTATTTTGATATAAAAACATAATAATTTTATGGGTTATTTAAAAAAATGTAAACTTACTAGTTTTGAGGACGGTCTGGGGTAATAATGTAATCTCACGATATTATATATAATTATATATTTATTTTTATTAAATTATTTTGATTTATTTTTTAAGTAGTTTGTTTTATGTGCGTAATTATATTTTTCAGTATTTATAGTTATCATCCCATTTTAAATGTATCTTTTATAAATTTTTATAAATTTTTAATGTCGTGATTATTAGTTTTTTATTTGTATTCACGCTATATTTTGTGATTTCATATATACATATTTATTGGATATAATAAAGAATATTGAGAGTCAAATATATATTTCATATTTTATTATTTTAAACATTTTTTAAATATGATGGAAAGATGATTATTATACTCTTTGAATTTATAGTATTCAGAACAATTAATTATAAGTTTGCCGATAACACTCTGCTTATAGGAGATGGTTCGGTTATGAATATATGGGCTTTCAAGGCTGTCCTGCGCGTGTTCGAATTGATTTCTGGTTTGAAAATTAATTTTTCTAAAAGCTGTCTTTATGGGATAGGAGTAGACCCTGCTTTCCTTGTTGCAGCTGAAGAATTTATGCACTGTAAATCTGGTAGCTGTCGTTCAATTTTCTCGGTCTTTAGGTAGGAGGAAATCATCGTCGGCATTCATTCTGGAATCTGGTTCTGTCTCGTATGAGGAGTAAGCTATCAAATTGGGCTGGGAGAAATCTGTCAATTGGAGGTAGAGTATTCCTCATTAACTCAATTTTAGCTAACTTTCCTATTCATTACTTGGCTTTCTTTAAGACTCCCAAGAAAATCGTGAACGATATTATCGCAATCCAACGACGTTTTCTCTGGGCTGGGAACTCTAGTAAAAAGTTCATCTCTTGGATATCTTGGAACTCCATCTGTAAGACGAAGGAATACGGAGGTCTTGGAATTAAACAAGTAGGTCGTTTTAATTGTGCTTTTATAGCAAAATGGTTGTGGAGATTTCAAAACGGTGGTATTGAAATTTGGAGAAAGACGTTCAATCTCAGATACGGCAACTTGAGCATTGAGGTGCAAACTTTCGCCGACGTCGGTAGTTCGAAATTCGATTCTCTTTGGATGAAGGATATTCTGTCAAGTTCAACCTGCGACTTCAATATGGACTTCTGCAAGTTTATGGCTTGTACTATTGGAGAAGGTCACAGTACGGTGTTTTGGGAATCTAATTGGATTGGAGATTTACCGCTTAAAAGTAGGTTTTTGCGGCTGTTCCAGGAAAGTTTCGACAGTCAACAAGATGGGAAATTAGGAGGAAGATAAGTGGGTTTGGAAAGTTTAGAGAAACGTTGATAGATGAGGGATCCAATATTGAACCAGAATGGACAGATTGTAGTGATTTGTTGGATCAGGTGGCAACCAACACCAATGTCGCAGATAATTGGAAATGGCTTCTTCATGATTCGCTTTCGTATAAGGTAAGCTCTTTCTATACTGCTTTATTCTCTTCTGCTTATGTTCACAATATTGGAAGTGATAGTGCTACTCTTCTGGAGATCCTTTGGAAAATAGTGTTACCGAAAAAAGTCCAAACTTTTATTTGGAGGTTGGCGCTTGATAGGCTGCCTACCAGATCTAATTTGATGAAAAGAAGGGTGATTGATTATTCCCAAAATTCGAATTGTGTGTTCTGATCGTCAAGCTACGAGGAAGTTTCACATCTTTTCTTCTCGTGCTCTAAATCATCGTTGGTATGGAATAGGATTTGCAAATGGATGGATTTAGAGAACATCTCGGAGGATTGTTGTAGTCTTCATGCGAAGGCCTGGAAATTGAGACTTCTGGACCGTTGTAAAGAGAACAAGGTCAACTCAATTTGATTCATTTCTTGCTGGAGTTAAAGGAAGGTTAGAAATAACATTATTTTCAGTAATGTCACCATTGACGTTGAGGACATTGTTACCAATATTAAAGTTATCTCGTGGAATTGGTTAATATTACATAGAAAGGATAGTAATCATTGTAGCTTGTATGATTGGTTTAAATTACCGTTCGATTTTATGTAACAGTCTTGTATTAGGTTCGGGTTGTATTCTTGTTGTTCAGAGATTTTTTTAGAAGGATAATATTGCAAAACCTTTTATTTTTACTTGCCAATACTAAAAGATCATACAAACTATGACATAAAATATGAGTATTCAACAACAAAAGAGTCATATATATATATATATATATATATATATATATATATATATATATATATATATATATATATATATATATATATATATATATATATATATATATATATATATATATATATATATATATATATATATATATATATATATATATATATATATATATATATATATATATATATATATATATATATATATATATATATATATATATATATATATATATATATATATATATATGTGAGACATTGGATCGAACTCTAGTGTGGTCGAAGTCTGTTCGCAAGTAATGCGTGTTGTAGTCGAAGTTTGTTCTAACATGCATGAGTAAATATTGCTAAGGTTGTTAGCATGAGTAAATATTGCTAAGATTGTTAGCATGCGTAAATATTGCTAGGGTTGTTAGCATGTTGAATTGGGTCTTGCTTGTAAGCCCAATTGTTTAAGTTAGCTTGTACCCTAAGTTAGCTTGTAATGGGTAATTGTTAAAAAGCCCATTAGGTTAGTGTGCTATTTTATTATAAATAGGATGCTAGTTTCTCAATCTTGAGAATAAGGAAAAATAGGAAAATAAAATCCTAATTTCAAGGGAGAGAGGTTATTTTGCTATTCTTGTATACTTGTAATCTTGTTCTAAGAGAAAGGAAAGAATAACAGTTTAATAACCAATCCTTGTTGTTCCTTGTTGTTTTACCTTGTTTTCTTTGTTAACCCTAACCCTTGTGAGTTTCTTGATCATTAAGAAACTGTTTATACTTTGTTTAAAGGTATCTGATTCACAACAAATTGGTGCGGTGAGCGTGGAGAAGATGCCTTCAACAAAGTATAAGATTGAAAAGTTCACCGGAGTGAACGACTTTGGTCTGTGGCGCTTGAAGATGAAAGCCCTATTGGTTCAGCAGGGTTGTTTGGAAGCGTTGAAGGGTGAGGCAGCCATGGACGTTGCGTTAACGGCAAAAGAAAAGACGGGCATGATCGAGAAAGCCCATAGCGCAATATAATTGAGCCTTGGTGATAAGGTTCTTCGACAGGTATCAAAGGAGACTACAGCATCGGGATTATGGGTGAAACTTGAAAGTTTGTACATGACCAAATCTCTGGTGAATCGACTATACCTGAAGCAAGCTTTATATTCATTCAAGATGAGTGAATTCAAAGTGTTGGCTGAGCAGTTGGATATGTTCAACAAGCTGATTCTTGATCTTGAAAATATTGATGTGAAGATCGATGATGAAGATCAAGCACTATTGTTGCTGTGTGCTTTGCCCAGAACACATGCTCACTTCAAAGAAACTCTCTTGTATGGAAGGGAGTCCCTGACCTTTAAAGAAGTTCAATCAGCCTTGTATTCTAAGGACTTGAACGAACGAAAGGAGCATAAACCTTCGACGGTGGGCGAAGGTTTGGCCGTTAAGGGAAAATTCTTGCGAAAGGATGGTAAGTTCGACAAGAAAAAAGGTAAAAGTCAACAGAAGTCTTATAGTGGCGAAACATCTAGCATTCGATGTTACCACTGTAAGAAGGAGGGTCACATAAGAAAGCTGTGCCCTGAACGCCTGAAAGATCATGGAGGTAATGGCAATGCAGCCATTGTTCAAGATGACTTCGACTCATCTGATGTTCTTGTGGTTTCAAGTGGCGACTCGAGGAAAGAGTGGATTATGGATTCAGGTTGCACTTGGCACATGACTCCAAACAGAGAATTGTTCGAGGAGCTATGTGATCAAGATGGTGGATCTGTGCTGTTAGGAAACAACAAATCTTGCAAAATTGCAGGTATTGGATCTGTGAGATTCAAGCTCCATGATGAGTCAATAAGGTTATTGACTGAAGTCAGGTACGTACCTGACTTGAAGAGAAATTTGATTTCTCTTGGTGAATTCGACAGAAAAGGATATGTTTTTCAAGGAGAGAAAAGTATCCTAAGAGTCATGAAGGGGTCGAAGGAAGTCTTGAGAGGCGTGAAGAAACAAGGCTTGTATACCCTTGAGGCTGAGGTTGTAAGTGGTTCGACAAATGTTGCATCCACGAAATCTATGTCGAAGACAGAATTATGGCACATGAGATTGGGCCATGTCAGCGAAAGAGGCCTGGTCGAATTGGGGAAGCAGAACCTGCTAGGAGGTGACAAAGTCGAAAAGTTGGAATTTTGTGAATCTTGTGTATTTGGTAAATCCTGTAGGGCGAAGTTTAACAAAGGCAAGCAAAGAACACATGGATCTCTGGATTACATTCATGCTGATCTTTGGGGGCCTGCAAGGAATCCTTCACACTCAGGTGCAAGGTATTTTCTATCCATCGTTGATGACTATTCCAGAAAACTATGGGTATTCATTCAGAAGACGAAGGATGAAACTTTTGAGAATTTCAAAAGTTGGAAGATTCTAATAGAAACTCAGACTGGCAGAAAGGTTAAGAGGTTGAGAACCGACAATGGCCTTGAATTCTGCAACGAAGCTTTCGACAGTTACTATGTTGGGTCTGGGATTGAAAGGCATAAGACTGTAGCAGGTACTCCTCAACAAAATGGCTTAGCTGAGAGATTCAATCGAACAATCCTTGAAAGGGTTAGATGCATGTTGGTTAGTGCTGGATTGAAGAAGGTGTTTTGGGCGGAAGCTGTTTCGACAACAGCTTACCTGATAAATAGATGTCCCTCGACTGCCTTGGGAATGAAGACACCTGAAGAAGTTTGGTCGGGACATCCACCTAGTCTCGACAGACTGAGAGTATTTGGTTGTGTGGCCTATGCTCATATTAGGCAAGACAAGGTCGAACCTAGAGCTCTGAAATGCATGTACATGGGATACCCTGAAGGAGTCAAAGCTTATAGGCTATGGTGCCTAGAGCCAGGTCACAGGAGGTGTATCACCAGTCGAGATGTAGTTTTCAACGAAGCAGAGATGGTTTTCAAGAAAACTGATGATGCTGACGAAGAGCTGGAACAGGGAGAGATTCCTGTTGAGGTGGAGCATGTTGATGCTGAATTGCTTACCCCAGATGAAGTCGAAGAAGACACAGAAGATGTTGTCGAAGATGAGGAGACTGATAATTACTACCTGCTAGCAAGAGACAGGTCGAGGAGAGTCATCAAGCAACCTCAGAGACTTGGGTATGCAGATCTTATAGCTTATTCCTTAATCTCTGCAAGTGAGGTTCTAGACGAAGAACCTAGAGACTATAAGGAAGTTATGAGGAATCAAAAGAAGACAAATTGGTCTTTGATGTATGCTATGGTCTGTACTAGACCCGACATAACATATGCAGTAAGTCTTGTAAGCAGGTACATGGCGAATCCTGGAAAGGCTCACTCGCAAGAATTGAAGTGGATTTTAAGGTACATAAATGGGTCTCTAAATAGAGTCCTAATTTATGGTGGAGCCTTAGGTGAAGATAGTAAAGCAGCAATCGATGGATATGTCGACTCTGATTATGCAGGTTGTATGGATTCCAGAAAATCTATCTCTGGATATGTGTTCACTATGTTTAGGACAGCAATCAGTTGGAAAGCAACACTTCAGAAGGTCGTTGCCCTATCAACCACTGAAACGGAGTATATTGCCCTAACTGAAGCTGTGAAGGAAGCATTGTGGCTTGAAGGTTTTGCAAAGGAGCTAAAACTTCAAGGTCAAGTTATCACTGTTAAATGTGATAGTCAAAGTGCAATACACCTGTCGAAGAATTTAGCCTATCATGAGCGAACCAAGCACATTGATGTGAGGCTGCATTTCATCAGAGGGGTAATCGAGCGTGGAGAAGTCCAAGTGCTGAAAGTTTCGACAGATCATAATGCTGCTGATATGATCACCAAGACATTGCCCAGTTGCAAGTCTGTCCACTGTATGCAGTTAATAAATCTGCATGAAGAAATCTAGTTTCTTGATGTTATAGAGTTAGATCCAAGGTGGAGATTTGTGAGACATTGGATCGAACTCTAGTGTGGTCGAAGTCTGTTCGCAAGTAATGCGTGTTGTAGTCGAAGTTTGTTCTAACATGCATGAGTAAATATTGCTAAGGTTGTTAGCATGAGTAAATATTGCTAAGATTGTTAGCATGCGTAAATATTGCTAGGGTTGTTAGCATGTTGAATTGGGTCTTGCTTGTAAGCCCAATTGTTTAAGTTAGCTTGTACCCTAAGTTAGCTTGTAATGGGTAATTTTTAAAAAGCCCATTAGGTTAGTGTGCTATTTTATTATAAATAGGATGCTAGTTTTCTCAATCTTGAGAATAAGGAAAAATAGGAAAATAAAATCCTAATTTCAAGGGAGAGAGGTTATTTTGTTATTCTTGTATACTTGTAATCTTGTTCTAAGAGAAAGGAAAGAATAACAGTTTAATAACCAATCCTTGTTGTTCCTTGTTGTTTTACCTTGTTTTCTTTGTTAACCCTAACCCTTGTGAGTTTCTTGATCATTAAGAAACTGTTTATACTTTGTTTAAAGGTATCCGATTCACAACAATATATATATATATATATATATATATATATATATATATATATATATGCTTCATTACCATAAATCATCCTAAGTATTCAATAATATGAACAACTATATCATATATCAAAGAATAATAAAGACATTAAAGTAAGCTTACTATTAAAAGTGACTTTAAGTTAATATAGAATCTTCGAGACGTCTTTGAAAAAATTACTCTAATATTATTTTCTTTTATTGAAAGATAATTTGCTCGTATTTGTGAGAAATTTTATTCTCTTTATAAAAGAGTAATCTTAAAAGTTTCCTTACGTTTATCATTAATTTAGATTAGTCGTGGGTGAATTGCTTAAAGGATACACTAAGCCAATATTTAGATTAGTTAATGTAAAAATTTATATAAAAATTGAATAATTTGTTTTTTGATAAAGGTGAAAAAGTTTTTTCTTTAAATTTCATCGATATTATAAAACTCCATAATACTATATTCTTTTTTCAGGTTTAGAATCATTTTGATACTACTTGTAACTTTTTAATCTTTTTATGATTAACAAACTTAATTATGCACATTATTATTATAAATAAAAATTAAAAATTCAAATTAAATAAAATTAAATATTAATTTCTTACATTATTTATTTCTCAAAAATTATTTAACTATTTGCAACAAAAAGGGGAAATGCAAAATGAATAAAATAAACTTCAAACTCATTAACCAAACATTCATAAGCATGGGGACACCATAAATATAATAAAAAAGAAGACTCTAATTACCATAGAGAAGAGTCTTAATTATTGATCGTAAATTTATAAAATTAAATAAAACATAAACATAAATTAATATTAATCAATTGGATCATATAACTTATCCTTGCACTCGCACTTCCACACCCTTGATTCTGGTGTGGGCTCTGGAATGAGGACTGGTGTGCAAGGAGTGCAAGTTTCACAGCTGTTTTTGCAAGTTGGAGCACGTGATCCAGCTGGACTAAGAAACCTCCTTGACGATAAAACTTCTGACACATCTCCTTGTTGCTTTTCATTAACCTGTTGATCAAAAATATCACAATTATCCCTAATTTATAGATAAAATAATTGAAAAACAATAATCATTTTTCTTTTACCAAAATGAATATAGAAGACAAGACTTAATTTTTTATTCATGAAGCCATGAAATCATATTGGATCTGTAGTAATTTATTTTGAGTTTAAAAAACTAAATAATATTATAAATAACAAATATACAATTTGCATATATTTAAGTTTCAAACATTATAATTTAAAATAGTTTTCAGTTAAATCTAAGAAACATAACTATAAAAAAAATGAAATTATATAATCTTACACTGAAAAAGTGAGAATAAAAAGAATTGGTAGGAAAATATTAAAGTCATATATATTGCAAAAAAAAAGCAAAGTCGCTTTACCGGAATATTAGAGTCAGGTAACATGGCACACTTACTATCTGTAAAGAAAACAATGATGATCTGTTTTTTAATAGAAGATATAATATAAAACAATTTTAAATCAAAAATTAAACAATATGATATGAGATTTGGATATTATATTTCAAAGAATTGATACCTCTACATGTAATGGACGAAGCAATAGTATTACTAAAAGTTATTAAGAAAATTGAGAGTAAGACACATGTGAAATGACAAAGTTGTGTTTTTCTCAAAAACATAATGGAAATTCTCTCTTTCTTTGTATGACAATAAAAATTATCTTACTTTTGTTAGGGGGAAGAATGAATCACTACCTCTATATATATTGGAAAATATTATAATGTATTTTTTAGAAGTTTATTACTTTCATGTAGTCCTTTTTTTGTGTAATACCTTTTTTTAAGGAAACTTTATAAATGTTAATTAATAAAGATATTATTGATTTTGATTTTTGAATTTTAAATAATCGTTCATTACTTAAATTTAGTATAATTTATTCTTTTTCCTTAATACGTTGTAACTTATATGGTATTAGTTACATACATTTGATTCTGAGTTTTGTTCATATTTTGGAATTACTTGGTACAAGAATTTCTAGTAATCGTAATAAAATCTTTAAAAGATTATTTTATGGAGATATTATTAGTTCTAATGCTTAATTTTTATATTGAATACTTTTCATTATCTTACTTTAATTGAATTTCTTTCTTTTATTTTATATAATTATTTAATATTTTTTAAAAATTCAAAAATGTTATTATTTGGATGGTTCTAGCAAAAAAATATAAGAAGCATTTTCTAAGAATCAATTTGTTTTAATGAATTTGATTAATTGTGTTGACAACAAGGAATACGAGAATAAATTTTTTATTATCAGTGTTGAAATTTTATTGTGAAGTAAGACAAGCAAGGAGTTGAATATAGAGCATCAATTTTTGAAAGAAGCCTTGAAGTTAAAAAATACACCATATGGCATCAATATATGATTTGATCGAGGTTGTTTGTTAAAAATAAATTAAGCTTTTTTTATTTTGAGCATTTTAATGATCGCATCTTGCTCACTCGTTTTAATTTTTTAATCTTATGTTCTAATGTTATTTTTTGATACATAAGAAGGACAACATTATGAAACATTTTATACAAGTTTGTCAATACTTAAAGATCATACAAAATATGACATAAAATATGAGAATTCAAACTGTTGGGAGATAGTGGGCAAGGATTTCTCGAACTGCATTTTGGAATTTTTCGATACTGGTTACCTTCCGAAGTCCTTCGCGTCTTCCTTCATCTCGCTTGTCCCGAAGTCTAAGAATCCCTAAGATTTTGAAGATTACAGGCCTATTAGCCTTGTCAGCTGTGTTCTGAAGGTAATATCAGAGATGCTTGCGTGTAGACTCAGGAAGGTTATTCATAAAATTATTTCTCCCTCTCAAACTGCTTTCATTCCGGAGCGGCAGATTTACGACGGTGTTCTTCTGGCTAACGAGGTGGCTGACTTTGCTAAGAGATTCAAAAGGGACTGATTTTTCTTCAAAGTAGATTTTGGTAAAGCCTATGATTGTGTGGATTGACTCTATCTAGATGCTATGCTTTTAAAGATGGGGTTCGGAACTAAGTGGATGAAATGGATCTGTGGTTCTGTTTTCAATAGTTACGTTTCTATTCTCATCAATGGTAGTCCCTCAAAGGACTTTAGGGCTGGTAAGGGGCTGAAGCAGGGCGACCCCCTTGCTTCGTTCCTGTTCGCTATAACTGCAGAGGGGCTGTCGAGCTTGGTGAAATCAACGATTGCCGGTAATATGCTATCTCAATTCAAAATTGATGTTCAACCAACCGTGAGTATTCTTCAATTCACTGATGATACTCTGCTTATTAGAGACGGCTCGACGTCTAATATTTGGGCTTTCAAGGCTATTCTTCGTGCTTTCGAGTAGAACTTGATTTTCTTGTGGCTGCTGAAGAATTTCTTCACTTTAAATCCGGAAAGTTGCCGTTTAGTTTCCTTGGTATCATTGTTGGCGGCAACCATCGTCGCTACTCTTTCTGGAAGCCGGTTCTGATTTGTTTGAGGAATAAATTATCCAACTGGAATGGGATAAATCTGTCTATGGGGGGCAGAGTCACCCTCATTAATTCGGTTCTAGCTAATCTACCTATCCATTATCTGGCTTTCTTCAAGGCTCCCCATAAAGTCGTGAAGGATATTATTACGATCTAACGTCGGTTCTTATGGGATGGAAACTCGAGCAAAACATTTATTTCTTGGGTTTCTTGGAATTCTGTCTGTAAATCTAAGGAAGATGATGGTGTGGGTATTAAGCATGTGGGTCGGTTCAACAGTTCTTTGTTGGCAAAATGGCTTTGGAGGTTCCAAATTGGCGGCAATGAAATATGGAGGAAGACCCTCACTAACAGATACGACAACCTCAATATCAAGACGCAAACTTACCTTGACGTTGATAATTCAAAATCTGATTCGTTGTGGATGAAGGATATTATGACCAACGTGTCCCTAAATTCTCATGCCAACTTCTGCAAATTCACGGCCTATTTCGTTGTTGAAGGTAACGATGTGGCGTTTTGGCAGTCAATTTGGAATGGTGAGCTTCCGTTTTAAGTCAGATTTAACGGCCGGTTTCAGTGTTGCTCTACGAAGACAGTGTCTGTTAGTGAAATGGGATACTGGGAGGAAGGGCAGTGGAATTGGAAATTGAGAGATTCTTTGATCGATTCAGACATCCCTCCTGAACCAGACTGGTCTGATTGCTGTAAATTGCTGGAAAATGTCTCAGTTATCCTCGGCGAGTCCAACAAATGGCAGTGGCTTCTTCATGTTTCTTTGTCTTTCAAGGTTAGTTCTTTACACTCAGTTCTATCTTCCTCCTTCTCTTATCAAGATATTGGTTCCAAATGTGCATCCCATCTTGAGTCTCTCTGGAAGACGGTTATTCCGGCGAAAGTTCAAACTCTCAGCTGGAGATTGGCGCTTGATAGATTGCCAACTAGATCTAATTTATTAAAAAGAAGGGTGTTTGATTCCGAGCAAGACTTAGATTGCGTGTTTTGTTCTAGTAGCCTTGAGGACGTATACCACCTCTTCTTCTCGTGCATTAAATCTACACAGGTTTGGAAAAAGATTTGTGAATGGGCTGATATAGAGATAATTTCTGAAAATTGCTGTTACTCTCACGCGAAGGTGTGGAACTCGAGCCTTAGTGGCCGGTGTCAAGCGAATAGAGTAAATACGATTTGGTTTATTACCTGCTAGAGTATTTAGAGGTCTAGAAATGAATTTATTTTCAATAATGTACTTACTCAGATGTTTTCGACATTAAACTATCTTCTTGGAATTGGTTGATCCTAGGTAGAAATGGGAGCAAGCAATGTTGTTTGTATGATTGGTTCAAATTTCCATTTGACTTTTTGTAATTTATCTTTTGGTTTGAGATTTCTTTAATCTCTTAATAATAGATTATGCTTATTAAAAAAAAACAAGGAAGATATATATGCTCTATTATCAATAATCATTCTAAGTATACAATAATATGAAACTATATCATATATAAAGAATAATAACAACAGTATAATATGCCTACCATTAAAAGTGACTTTATGTTAATAATATAGAATCAAAGGATATACTAAGCTAATATTTTAATATAATGAGTGTATTATCCAATTATTAATAGTTTACCTCATTGAATTCATTGGCATGCAATAGCCATATATAAAATTTCGATTTTATGGGAGTGAATAAGATATCATGTATGAATCTTTTATTTATTCTCGCTTTTCTTTATATCTTTAATACCCCAAATTTTTCCCTAAGATTAGTCGTTTCATCTTGCATCCCATTTCATTTTGCATTGCGTTTAAGCTAACCACTAACGGGTTGTGCAGTTGGTTGATTATTGCATGAAAACATCATGTGGCGCGCTCTTTTAGTTTACAGGGTTTCTAGTGCCACTTTATTTTGAATGAATAAAATAGCACAATTGGCAAGAGACCCTGTGTAAGGAGTTGTGAGTGTGAGAGGTTGAGAGTTCAAATCCCACCTTCTTCACTTTTTGTTTTGTTTCTTTTATTTTTATTCTAACTTTTCTATTTTCATAAAAAAAAATAACAAAAATAATTTTTTATTATTTAATTATTATTTTCGTATTTTATTTAAATTATTTTTTAAAAAATATTATTTTTTCACTTTTTTCCATATTATTCATAAAAACATCCAAAAATCATAAAATTAAAAATATTAGAAAAGATTTTATTCTTTTTATAATATTTTTAATGTTTAGTATAAATAAATAGAATTTTAAGTTTATTTTAAATTGTTTGAATTTTATTTAGTTTTAATTAATATTAATTTAAGTTGGGCTTTAAAGTGGGCATTAGGTTAGAGTTAACCCTAATTTGTTACCTATATAAACATAAGTTGTGGTTGAGAAGGGGGGAGGAGACAAAAGAAAAAACGGCGGTCGTTCTCACGATTTATCAGAAGAGGGGATTTTTTTGGAAGAACCTTAAAGGTTTGAATTCATCATCGGCCAAGCGCTACCGGCGAACAAAAAGTCCCAACGGCGGAGGCTCAGTTCGTTCAACATCATCGCCGTTACCGTAAGCTTTCTCTTTCCTTTGATTTACGACATTTTATGATTTTTGTGTGTTGTTTTGTTCATTGATTGTAGATTAATGGGAAGAATAAATAGAAGAAGGAACCATTGACATGCAAGGATTAAAGGAGAGGAAAAGCTTCGATAGCCATCCATGGAGAAAACGGCATAAGCCTTTTTATTTACGTTTCATTTTTTTTATTATTATTCAATTGTTTATTTTTTGATTATATTAACTATGTGGTTTGTAATTAATAATGCAATAAAGTTTAGGTAAGCTATTTCAACAAAAAAACATAACGTAATTAGTTTTTTTAAAATTAAGATCTTTCTAAAAAGTTTTTTCAAAATTAAACCATTTTTTATTTAAAAACGTATTTCTAAATAAAACAGTTTTTCTTAATTAAAATTTTTTTCCAATTAAAACCATTTTTCATTAAGTTAAAACAAAAGTTAAAAAATGACCTTTCTTTCACTAAAACAAAAATTAAAACCTTTTTCGTTGAATTTAAATCAAAATTTTTTCATTAAAATTTAAAACATTTTTTTCATTAAAATTTAAAACATTTATTTTCGATAAAATTAACACATTTTTTTCCAATAAGATTAAGACATTTTTTCATTAAAATTAAAACCAGTTTCTTTATTAAAAATTTTAGTAAATAATTAGGATAGTTTCTCCATTTAAGCATGAAATTAATTCTCCTCTCCTCTTTTCAATAAAAATTCACAAAAATAAAGTTTGATTTAGCCGTTTCATTTTCGTCTAACCCTTGTTAATTCGTTTGTTTCAGCTTATTATTATTTCGTTTGTTCGTTTTTGTCCCATGGATGTAAGTTACGCGAGGCCATGGTCGCGGTTTATTTTTATTTCGCATTTTTTTGGGATTTGTAATTTATGCGAGTGATCGTCGCGACGCTTTCTTTACTTTCCGCACTTTAATTTTGCCGTACGATATTTTGTTTGTTTGCATGGTTTACCGTTAGGATTCCCTCCGAAGGAATTAGGTATAGTCGTTTGACCGCCGAGTCAATAACCCTAATTTTGACTGTTCCAAAACCCTAATAGCCTAGGTGTCCCGCCGTGGACGAAAAGACCCTTTACCCTAGTTTTAGGTCAAAGAGTCGTTGTACTCTGTTTAGGGTTTCCCGCCGTGGAATCCCTAATTTAACCCTAATTTCATTTAACAAATACAACATAGAAATAAGAGTTTTAAGACTCCACGTATGCGTGTCCTTAAGATACGTTTACTCCCCATTGAAACCTTGACCGCAGTCAAGAAGTTTCTAACCTCCCTTTCAAGGGGAACTACGATTACTCTGATTCCATTCCCTATCCAGGATACGTAGGCACAAGATGCGACGTCTTGCCGAGTAAACTTAGGACTAACCCTTAGGTCTTTAGGTCACTATATCCCTTAGCTCAATATATATATTAAAGCAGATAATAAATAAAAATAAAAAGACATACAATAAACAAAAGGTTCCTGTAGAGTACTACAGAAGTTTAGGGTGCTAGTACCTTCCCTAAACTTAACCAACCCCTTACCTAGGTCTCTCCCCGCATTGTGTTTACGATGCAAAAATAGGTTTTCCCTCTTTTGACCTTTTCCTTCGGATAAATCAAAGAGCGGTTGTGAATTGAATTGTGATTCAAACTAATTAATAGTTTGATATCCTATTTCCACCGCAACAGATAATGGCGACTTCACTGGGGACCGCCATAACTTTTAAGGGTTATCCCTATTTTGTTTATTGTATGATATTTTTTATTATTTATTCTCTTGTATATATTATTATTGTGCTTTGCTTGGGGGGTACCTTGCTATTGTGAGATAAGTCCTAACCCGGACTTGAGCGACCTTATTATAGGAAGGTGAGATATTCGACGAGGCTTGCCGGGAGTGAGTCCTGACCAAGTTGACTCGAGAATCACCGCTCAGTTGAGACCCTTTCGAAAATGGTTCGGTTGATCGAGTGCAGTCGTGAAAACTTTTACTATTTTCGATTGGAGTCTATGATATTGAGGACCGTAGTACCTTAACACCACTTTGGCCTTATATAGGACGTAGTGCGGGAACTATGTGGGAGTAGTCCTACAATAGTTGCTACGCGATGCTACACTCAAAAGAGGTTCTCTTGAGAATATTATCGACCCCCGAGTTAGTTGGAAAGTTGATAATATCCGAAGGATGGACTAATGATTTTGGGCACTTCTTAGAACCTTCTTCTGTAGGTACAACTAACCTTAGTACATACCTTATTGGGATGGGTAGACCCTAACTCCTTGCATATACCTTTAACCTAGGACTTTGTGTATATGCATTGCATCCATAAGACATCACATTGCATCACATGTCATGGAATTCAAATTTTATTTATGAATATTGCAGGATACCATGGAAAACAAAAAAAAAACTTTGAGATATTCTTTTAAAGGACTTAAGTTAGATGACCTAAGGAAGCTAGGAGCTTTGGTTCAAGATCAATAAAGGATCTAGAAACAAGTATGGAAGGCCGTTATTTTTGTTGAAACCTCAAGTAGACGAAGGTTTCCTTTCGACTTTGTTACAGTCCTAGGATCCAGAGTATCTTTGCCTTGCATTCTCTGAGTATCAGCTCTTGCCTACCCTAGAAGAGTACTCTCAATTGGTGGGGTTACCTATTCTGAAGGAGTCTTTGTTCCTTTTCTTTGAGAAAGACCCTAAAGGACAAGACCGTTGCTAAAGCCATATGCTCGAAGTTCTCCGACATCAAGGACACTAATCACCAACAATTGTGAAGACTTTTCCAACGTACCCTTGTTTGGTTTTGATGAAGGATTTATTTTCCTCTAACTATCGATTTACCTTTTGAAGATAGGCTCATCCTCAAAAAGGCCTAGCCCAAATAGCAGAGCAAAGGGGCAGAACAGGAAGCTTCCTTAGGGTCATTTTTAGCTTTTATTTAGCTATTATGCCAAGACTTCTCTAAGAATGTTATTTGTAATCCGTTTTCAAATTAATAAATAAAGTTGTGGTATTCTGCGATATTTGTAAATATTTGAATTCCATAAAATCATTTCATTCGCATCTTAGCATCATATTTTTGCATTCCATGTGTCTCTCGGTTTCTTATTCTCGGTTCTCTCGCCTGCCAGTTTCGTCACCCTGGGTCCTCCGCATCAGTACAACACTAGAGCCCAAGCTCAAAAAAAGGATGGAAGAACAAGCTCAAGAGATCGACCGTGTCAGCCATGAACTCGAAGATCTTCGAGGAAGTGTGGGGCAGATTATGGAGATGTTGCAAGCCCTTAAGGTGAAGATGGATAATCAACCTACCTTTGTTTCTGAAATTACCGATACTATTGTGGATCCTCAACCAGCTCTTACTATCAAGAACATACCTCCTCAAAATCGTCAATCCAGTTCAGTGAATCCTACTATTGTTCAACCAGTTCGACGAGTTACTCCTCCGAAGTGCAAAACTCCGAGCGTTGACCACCATAAAGGACCTACACGTCCGAGGAATCGCTCGATGGCTACTCACCAACCTTGGCAACCTCAGCAAAATTATGTTCAAGGTTATCTAGTTCAGTATGCTCCACAACCCTATGTAGCTACTGTTGCACCTCCTTTTAGTCAGCAATTTCCTACATATCAGCCTGTGCAACCGGCTCCGGTCTATCAGCATCTGGTTTATCATCCTGCACAAGCTCCTGTCAACTCTCAACGAGTGCCCAACGCTCCCGTGTGCCAACCATCAGAGGAGACGATACCTCGTCAAAATAGGAGACCATACAAGCCTTGTCCTCCGATCCCAATGACGTTCACTAAGTTGTATCCGTTCTTAATGCAACAAGGTCTGGTTGTTACCCGAACTTTGGGTCCACCTCCTAATCCGGTACCTGTCAATTACAATGCCATCGCTCATTGTTTATTTCATGAGGGTGCACTTGGTCATGATTTGGAAGGATGTTACGCGCTTAAGAATATTGTCAGAGATTTGCTAGAAAAGAAGGTCCTGTCTTTTGACGATCCTCATCCGAAAGTCAAGACTCCTCTCAGGGCGTCCCAGGGGCCAGAATCAAGCTCTGCAAAGCCTGTTTTCAACATATCTCAACCAGTGATGCATACGGTGAATCAGCCGAAGCCGGTAGTTCTTCATATGGCTAGTCCTTTTCATTTCAGCAATCATCAAGATGATGCAACCCCGATCAACAGAGAATCTGGGAGAGTTATTCTGAGTGAAGATTTGAAGACCGATAATGAAGTAATGACAGACGTAGCTGGGGCAAGTAAGACGACTCCTTCCAGTGAGGCTCCGCCAGAGGAAACCACTACCATGCCGGTCTCAGACGCGAAGACTTCATAAAACACATCTTGAAGGACTTTGAGACATTACATTTTAATTATTTATATGTTTATTTTCTTTGATTAAGCATAATTAGCATGTACGAACTTGTTTATTTTGGAATAATTAATGCAATGCATATGTTTGTCTTGAATAAATCCATTCGTTTCACTCATTAAAAATATTTTTCATAAACTTATAATGCCAATTTTACCCGATCTCTTGTTTGATAGAGAATTGGAAGGAGGATGATGAACCAAAAATGTCAAATCTCTTGTCGTATGCTTCCAATTGAAACCTGCTGATGATGTAAGGCATTGTTTCAAATCCCAAATAATGGAGACATAAGGATGATAACCCCTCTTTAACCCCTTTGAGCCTTGAAGTAGGAGTTTTCTTCTTTTCCCAATTAAAACCCTTATTTTAACCTGGGGTAGGGTAGTTCTTCAGTTAAATCGATTGAGCACTCAGACTCTCAAAAAGGAGGAGCGAACCTTCGAGGATCCATTTTATCCCTAATATCTTAGGAAGTTAGAATTCAATGACTATCCCTTTACTACTAAAAGAGTGGGGCAGACATAAGCCTTTCAAAAGAGTCACACGACTTAGTCAACAAAAAAATTATACATACAGCCCGCTAAGTCAAAACCTATGAAGTAGACTTAGGCAAAACTGGGGCATCCCGCTGGACTCCAAAGTCAAAAATCCAAAGGACGTCGTCCAGGCAAAAGTTAGGGAATGAAAAAAATATAACAAAAACAAGGGATTACAATAAGGAATCCCTAATAAATAACAAAGTTGGGTGACCAATTGCCATTAGAAATAGGTGAGTGACTGCCATGTCCAAAGCCTTGATAAGTTCGCGACCATATCAAATCCGACTGAGATACGAGTGCTCGTATCCGATTGACTGAATTAGGATTGGAGAACATCACGAAGAATGGGTGGGTACAAATAACTTTGGGCCTTTATCCTTTGTTTCCTAAACCGTGCACCAAGCCACGATACAACCATTAAAAGACCTAATTGAAGTAGGTTTCTTTTGAAAGCATCTCGACGAGATAACGTTTCCTGACTCCTACGAGCTATGCTCAATTTACCGTTGGCATTACAAGTTAAATTCATATCCTAGCTACGCGACTTCGGTCACGAGTTATAGCGACATCTTTTTTTAAAATGAAAACAAAAAAACTTTCAAGACAAATGTTGTTGCATTGATAGTTTCAGGATAACATTTCATGCGTGTTGATTTTGCTTGATATCTTAGAAATTTACATAAGTACATCCATGATGGAACTCGAAGGTCCTGCTAAACAGGGGCAGGTGGTCTCCAATTCACTTACTGATGCAAGCCTGACGTACTTAAGAGTTATTCTTGTAGACTCAGTCATAACACGGTTGATCTATGCCAGTTACGTCGAGATCTGACAAATCTCTCCAAGAGTTTGAAAATAGTGGGGCATCTGGACTCCATGTTTCTCTGTAAAATCCTCTCGAGATGACTTTCTCATAAAGCAGGTACTCTGGGGCATGATATTTTTCAAAATGGCGATCTCGACAAAGTCCATTGAGATAAAAGTTAGCTTCGTTTCATGACATTCTTCGTGCACCCGATGGATTTTACTCCCGGCGATCTTCATTCCCTAGTAAATATCATCGTTGCAGAATCTACATCTTAACCATTGGCTCAACACAGTCCCCGGAGAGACTTTAAGCTGACACATCCCCAGAGAGACTTTAAGCCGACACAGTCCCCAGCGAGACTATAAGCTGACAACACTTTGGACCGAGCCAGTAATCTCCAAGACAACAGAGATTTTACAAGCATCTTTTCAGTGATAGTCCCCAGCGAGAATTTAAGCTGACAACACTTTTGGGATCCATCCGATAAATCCCCAGTGACTCTCAAGACTGCAGAGATATCCCCGGTATCCTCCAAGTGATATATGTTCTTGAACCCCATTCTCAGCGGAATTATCTGTTCCTCAGTGAAATTGCCTTACTTTCCTCAGGAAATACTTCCCAGGAGACTGCCATATTCTCCCCAAGAGGTCAAGATACCTTCCCCAAGAATGTCTGTTGATTTCTCCCCAGTAAGTCCGATGAACTCTCCAGGGAAGTTTTGATATCTTTTATCCCCAGTCGGACGTACCTTTTCCCTAGGAAGCCGAAGTATTATTCCCAGGAAGTTGCTACGCTATCTCCATGAAGTTGCCTAATTCCACATCTTCCCCACGAAGCGGATATTTATTTTATCCCCGAAAATCTTTGATCCCAAGAGTTCTTTGGTTGATTACGGTTCATGATAGCAATCCCTCCCGTGAAGTCATGACATCATATCCTCGTGCAGAGGTCATGGATCCCCAGTTGAAGTCGTGACATCGTACTCTCCAGTGAAGACGTATCCCCATGTGGAAGTCATGATCTTTTCTCCCCAGGGAAATTTTAACTTTGAAGCCAGATTCAGTCTTACCATCAACTATTCCTATCCTCTAATAGATGTACTGTTGCAGAGGTCACTGGGTATTCCTGTCGAGACGTTTATTTCATCTCATGTCTCCTCTCTCATCTGTTTTGTCAGCATAAGCATAAGCATGAGCATTACATACTCATTTTCATTTCATTGTCATACACATGAACATACACATTCGTATACACTTTGGCATACACATTAGCATTTGCATGCTTGCTATTTAACATCATCATTGTTGTTACCGCCGAGTAACTAGGTTTGTCCGCTCTCTCCAAGTAGATCGTCAGCCCTAAGCATAAAATACCTACTTGTTTCCAGTTTCCCCATAGAGTTCAACCCTCGTGGACGATGGTTATTTCCGTTGCCTTTCCGCGTTAAGATAAGGTAGTCCTCATTCGAGTTCGTTTCCTCAATGGAGTTTTGTTTATCAGTTCTTTCTAGCCCAATTCTAGATCGAATTTCAGCCCTGTCAGTCACCAAACCTACCTGGATGTGCATTTATTTTGCACTATCTCTCAAGAAAAGAATTTACAATCCTTTGCAGATATGCGACAGTTCTCGCCTGAGAAGCTTATCACTACATTGCACAATAGACAAGCAATAGTTCCCAGCCGAGGAGCTTATCACCTACCTTACACTTTACAATACACTCTACAATTGATCTTCTCATACAAGGAGCTCATTATTACATTACAGTGATCTAGATGTTTGTCGTCATCACAACATTCTTGACAATTTACATTACAGTGATCTAGATGTTTGCCATCATCACAACATTCTTGACAATTTACATTACAGTGATCTAGATGTTTGCCATCATCACGACCTTCTTTACAATTTATGTTACCTACTATCACTCAGTGATCTAGATGTTTGCCATCATCACAACATTCTTGACAATTTACATTACAGTGATCTAGATGTTTGCCATCATCACGACCTTCTTTACAATTTATGTTACCTGCTATCACTCAGTGATCTAGATGTTTGCCATCATCACAACTTTCTTTACAATTTACATTACATGTTACCACCTCTACAAGCAGTTCTCACCCGAGAAGCTTATTATTGCCACTCTTGCAAATAAGCGGCATTTCTCGCCCGAGAAGCTTATCCTATCTTCGTTATGACTTACAGCAAATGGCCATCTCCAGCGAGCAGTTTGGTTTCCATTTCCCGTATCATTTTGAAGAAAGGGGAGGTTTGAGCGGAATCATATTCAGGAGAGCACAAATCTTGAAGTATGAAGAAGTTCATTTACCCTTTAGTAAAAGAAGGAGCGGAATCATATTCAGGAGAGCACAGATCTTGATGTATGAAGAAGTTCGTTTATCCTTTAGTAAAAGAAGGAACAAAATCATATTCAGGAGAGCACAAATCTTGAAGTATGAAGAAGTTCGTTTACCCTTTAGTAAAAGAAGGAGCCGAATCATATTCGGGAGAGCACCGATCTCGAATTATGAAGAAGTTTATTTTATCCTTTAAAAAAAGAAGAAACTGAATCATGTCCAGGGAGCACAGACTTGAGAGGTGAAGAAGTTTATATTATCAATCAATCTATTATCCACAGATAAGCAGCAGTCTCTTTATTTGAGAGCTTATCCAGTTTGGCATATAAGTCCCTTCCAACGATAAGTGGCAGTTCTCTCTCGAGAAAGCTTATCAGGGCGTTTCCCATTTAAGACCATTTATTTTGGCATATAGCCGGTTTTACCCTGTATATTTTCTACGGATTCCTAAAAGAAGGAACAAAATCATATTCAGGAGAGCACAAATCTTGAAGTATGAAG
This sequence comes from Lathyrus sativus, assembly GCA_963859935.3. Lineage (NCBI taxonomy): Eukaryota > Viridiplantae > Streptophyta > Magnoliopsida > Fabales > Fabaceae > Lathyrus > Lathyrus sativus. The sequence continues at coordinate 549,982,872 of OZ012741.1, forward strand.
AAGTTCGTTTACCCTTTAGTAAAAGAAGGAGCCGAATCATATTCGGGAGAGCACCGATCTCGAATTATGAAGAAGTTTATTTTATCCTTTAAAAAAAGAAGAAACTGAATCATGTCCAGGGAGCACAGACTTGAGAGGTGAAGAAGTTTATATTATCAATCAATCTATTATCCACAGATAAGCAGCAGTCTCTTTATTTGAGAGCTTATCCAGTTTGGCATATAAGTCCCTTCCAACGATAAGTGGCAGTTCTCTCTCGAGAAAGCTTATCAGGGCGTTTCCCATTTAAGACCATTTATTTTGGCATACAACCGGTTTTACCCTGTATATTTTCTACGGATTCCTAAATTTCGTTTGATCCTGTCACGAGGGAAAGTTTACAGAAGCTCGGATGTTATTCTTTGCTCAATGCTCCAGCATCTTGTTAATCGATCCTACAGTCGTGCAGATCTAGTTTTATTTTCTTACTCTAGAGTATCAGCCGGTCACGCCTGAACCTGTTGATGATTACTCTTAAATTCCCCCAGTGGAGGCCGTCTCATCGGTGCCATCTCCATTGAGGATCCCGCTCTTACCATTCCTTTTCCTAAAGTGATAATTGATCCTACTCGCACCAGTTGACTATCACTTTAGAATTCCCCAGTGTCGTGCTGTCACCCAGTGCGTCGTATTCCCAGTGTGGTTCGTTTGTCGCGTCTGTCCCCTATGTTGTCGTGTCGTCTGCATCTATGCATTTACCATTCCATCGTACGCACCATACTAAATTCATGGCATTGTCAACATTATAGTTTATTTTCGTTTTGGCCATAGCATTGCATATCACTGCATCTAAGGGCAAAATTTTCGGTTATCTATATTTAAATCCCTCCACCATGATTTCTCGAGCCTTCGTCGCTCAAATCATCCGGTGAAGCTATTTAAATAGGGGCAACTGTAATACCCCAAATTTTGCCCTAAGATTAGTCGTTTCATCTTGCATCCCATTTCATTTTGCATTGCGTTTAAGCTAACCACTAACGGGTTGTGCAGTTGGTTGATTATTGCATGAAAACATCATGTGGCGCGCTCTTTTAGTTTACAGGGTTTCTAGTGCCACTTTATTTTGAATGAATAAAATAGCACAATTGGCAAGAGACCCTCCTGTGTAAGGAGTTGTGAGTGTGAGAGGTTGAGAGTTCGAATCCCACCTTCTTCACTTTTTGTTTTGTTTCTTTTATTTTTATTCTAACTTTTCTATTTTCATAAAAAAAAAAAAACAAAAATAATTTTTTATTATTTAATTATTATTTTCGTATTTTATTTAAATTATTTTTTAAAAAATATTATTTTTTCACTTTTTTCCATATTATTCATAAAAACATCCAAAAATCATAAAATTAAAAATATTAGAAAAGATTTTATTCTTTTTATAATATTTTTAATGTTTAGTATAAATAAATAGAATTTTAAGTTTATTTTAAATTGTTTGAATTTTATTTAGTTTTAATTAATATTAATTTAAGTTGGGCTTTAAAGTGAGCATTAGGTTAGAGTTAACCCTAATTTGTTACCTATATAAACATAAGTTGTGGTTGAGAAGGGGGGAGGAGACAAAAGAAAAAACGGCGGTCGTTCTCACGATTTATCAGAAGAGGGGATTTTTTTGGAAGAACCCTAAAGGTTTGAATTCATCATCGGCCAAGCGCTACCGGCGAACAAAAAGTCCCAACGACGGAGGCTCAGTTCGTTCAACATCATCGCCGTTACCGTAAGCTTTCTCTTTCCTTTGATTTACGACATTTTATGATTTTTGTGTGTTGTTTTGTTCATTGATTGTAGATTAATGGGAAGAATAAATAGAAGAAGGAACCATTGACATGCAAGGATTGAAGGAGAGGAAAAGCTTCGATAGCCATCCATGGAGAAAACGGCATAAGCCTTTTTATTTACGTTTCATTTTTTTTATTATTATTCAATTGTTTATTTTTTATTTATATTAACTATGTGGTTTGTAATTAATAATGCAATAAAGTTTAGGTAAGCTATTTCAACAAAAAAACATAACGTAATTAGTTTTTTTAAAATTAAGATCTTTCTAAAAAGTTTTTTCAAAATTAAACCATTTTTTATTTAAAAACGTATTTCTAAATAAAACAGTTTTTCTTAATTAAAACTTTTTTCCAATTAAAACCATTTTTCATTAAGTTAAAACAAAAGTTAAAAAATGACCTTTCTTTCACTAAAACAAAAATTAAAACCTTTTTCATTGAATTTAAATCAAAATTTTTTCATTAAAATTTAAAACATTTTTTTCCATTAAAATTTAAAACATTTATTTCCGATAAAATTAACACATTTTTTTCCAATAAGATTAAGACATTTTTTCATTAAAATTAAAACCAGTTTCTTTATTAAAAATTTTAGTAAATAATTAGGATAGTTTCTCCATTTAAGCATGAAATTAATTCTCCTCTCCTCTTTTCAATAAAAATTCACAAAAATAAAGTTTGATTTAGCCGTTTCATTTTCGTCTAACCCTTGTTAATTCGTTTGTTTCAGCTTATTATTATTTCGTTTGTTCGTTTTTGTCCCATGGATGTAATTTACGCGAGGCCATGGTCGCGGTTTATTTTTATTTCGCATTTTTTTGGGATTTGTAATTTATGCGAGTGATCGTCGCGACGCTTTCTTTACTTTCCGCACTTTAATTTTGCCGTACGATATTTTGTTTGTTTGCATGGTTTACCGTTAGGATTCCTTCCGAAGGAATTAGGTATAGTCGTTTGACCGCCGAGTCAATAACCCTAATTTTGACCGTTCCAAAACCCTAATAGCCTAGGTGTCCCGCCGTCGACGAAAAGACCCTTTACCCTAGTTTTAGGTCAAAGAGTCGTCGTACTCTGTTTAGGGTTTCCCGCCGTGGAATCCCTAATTTAACCCTAATTTCATTTAACAAATACAACATAGAAATAAGAGTTTTAAGACTCCACGTATGCGTGTCCTTAAGATACGTTTACTCCCCATTGAAACCTTGACCGCAGTCAAGAAGTTTCTAACCTCCCTTTCGAGGGGAACTACGATTACTCTGATTCCATTCCCTATCCAGGATACGTAGGCACAAGATGCGACGTCTTGCCGAGTAAACTTAGGACTAACCCTTAGGTCTTTAGGTCACTATATCCCTTAGCTCAATATATATTAAAGCAGATAATAAATAAAAATAAAAAGACATACAATAAACAAAAGGTTCCTGTAGAGTACTACAGAAGTTTAGGGTGCTAGTACCTTCCCTAAACTTAACCAACCCCTTACCTAGGTCTCTCCCCGCATTGTGTTTACGATGCAAAAATAGGTTTTCCCTCTTTTGACCTTTTCCTTCGGATAAATCAAAGAGCGGTTGTGAATTGAATTGTGATTCAAACTAATTAATAGTTTGATATCCTATTTCCACCGCAACAGAAAATGGCGACTTCACTGGGGACCGCCATAACTTTTAAGGGTTATCCCTATTTTGTTTATTGTATGATATTTTTTATTATTTATTCTCTTGTATATATTATTATTGTGCTTTGCTTGGGGGGTACCTTGCTATTGTGAGATAAGTCCTAACCCGGACTTGAGCGACCTTATTATAGGAAGGTGAGATATTCGACGAGGCTTGCCGGGAGTGAGTCCCGACCAAGTTGACTCGAGAATCACCGCTCAGTTGAGACCCTTTCGAAAATGGTTCGGTTGATCGAGTGCAGTCGTGAAAACTTTTACTATTTTCGATTGGAGTCTATGATATTGAGGACCGTAGTACCTTAACACCACTTTGGCCTTATATAGGACGTAGTGCGGGAACTATGTGGGAGTAGTCCTACAATAGTTGCTACGCGATGCTACACTCAAAAGAGGTTTTCTTGAGAATATTATCGACCCCCGAGTTAGTTGGAAAGTTGATAATATCCGAAGGATGGACTAATGACTTTGGGCACTTCTTAGAACCTTGTTCTGCAGGTACAACTAACCTTAGTACATACCTTATTGAGATGGGTAGACCCTAACTCCTTGCATATACCTTTAACCTAGGACTTTGTATATATGCATTGCATCCATAAGACATCACATTGCATCACATGTCATGGAATTCAAATTTTATTTATGAATATTGCAGGATACCATGGAAAACAAAAAAATTTTTTTGAGATATTCTTTTAAAGGACTTAAGTTAGATGACCTAAGGAAGCTAGGAGCTTTGGTTCAAGATCAATAAAGGATCTAGAAACAAGTATGGAAGGCCGTTATTTTTGTTGAAACCTCAAGTAGACGAAGGTTTCCTTTCGACTTTGTTACAGTCCTAGGATCCAGAGTATCTTTGCCTTGCATTCTTCGAGTATCAGCTCTTGCCTACCCTAGAAGAGTACTCTCAATTGGTGGGGTTACCTATTCTGAAGGAGTCTTTGTTCCCTTTCTTTGAGAAAGACCCTAAAGGACAAGACCGTTGCTAAAGCCATATGCTCGAAGTTCTCCGACATCAAGGACACTAATCACCAACAATTGTGAAGACTTTTCCAACGTACCCTTGTTTGGTTTTGATGAAGGATTTGTTTTCCTCTAACTATCGATTTACCTTTTGAAGATAGGCTCATCCTAAAAAAGGCCTAGCCCAAATAGCAGAGCAAAGGGGCAGAACAGGAAGCTTCCTTAGGGTCATTTTTAGCTTTTATTTAGCTATTATGCCAAGACTTCTCTAAGAATGTTATTTGTAATCCGTTTTCAAATTAATAAATAAAGTTGTGGTATTCTGCGATATTCGTAAATATTTGAATTCCATAAAATCATTTCATTCGCATCTTAGCATCATATTTTTGCATTCCATGTGTCTCTCGGTTTCTTATTCTCGGTTCTCTCGCCTGCCAGTTTCGTCACCCTGGGTCCTCCGCATCAGTACAACACTAGAGCCCAAGCTCAAAAAAAGGATGGAAGAACAAGCTCAAGAGATCGACCGTGTCAGCCATGAACTCGAAGATCTTCGAGGAAGTGTGGGACAGATTATGGAGATGTTGCAAGCCCTTAAGGTGAAGATGGATAATCAACCTACCTTTGTTTCTGAAATTACCGATACTATTGTGGATCCTCAACCAGCTCTTACTATCAAGAACATACCTCCTCAAAATCGTCAATCCAGTTCAGTGAATCCTACTATTGTTCAACCAGTTCGACGAGTTACTCCTCCGAAGTGCAAAACTCCGAGCGTTGACCACCATAAAGGACTTACACGTCCGAGGAATCGCTCGATGGCTACTCACCAACCTTGGCAACCTCAGCAGAATTATGTTCAAGGTTATCTAGTTCAGTATGCTCCACAACCCTATGTAGCTACTGTTGCACCTCCTTTTAGTCAGCAATTTCCTACATATCAGCCTGTGCAACCGGCTCCGGTCTATCAGCATCCGGTTTATCATCCTGCACAAGCTCCTGTCAACTCTCAACGAGTGCCCAACGCTCCCGTGTGCCAACCATCAGAGGAGACGATACCTCGTCAAAATAGGAGACCATACAAGCCTTGTCCTCCGATCCCAATGACGTTCACTAAGTTGTATCCGTTCTTAATGCAACAAGGTATGGTTGTTACCCGAACTTTGGGTCCACCTCCCAATCCGGTACCTGTCAATTACAATGCCGTCGCTCATTGTTTATTTCATGAGGGTGCGCCTGGTCATGATTTGGAAGGATGTTACGCGCTTAAGAATATTGTTAGAGATTTGCTAGAAAAGAAGGTCCTGTCTTTTGACGATCCTCATCCGAAAGTCAAGACTCCTCTTAGGGCGTCCCAGGGGCCAGAATCAAGCTCTGCAAAGCCTGTTTTCAACATATCTCAGCCAGTGATGCATACGGTGAATCAGCCGAAGCCGGTAGTTCTTCATATGGCTAGTCCTTTTCATTTCAGCAATCCTCAAGATGATGCAACCCCGATCAACAGAGAATCTGGGAGAGTTATTCTGAGTGAAGATTTGAAGACCGATAATGAAGTAATGACATACGTAGCTGGGGCAAGTAAGACGACTCCTTCCAGTGAGGCTCCGCCAGAGGAAACCACTACCATGCCGGTCTCAGACGCGAAGACTTCATAAAACACATCTTGAAGGACTTTGAGACATTACATTTTAATTATTTATATGTTTATTTTCTTTGATTAAGCATAATTAGCATGTACGAACTTGTTTATTTTGGAATAATTAATGCAATGCATATGTTTGTCTTGAATAAATCCATTCGTTTCACTCATTAAAAATATTTTTCATAAACTTATAATGCCAATTTTACCCGATCTCTTGTTTGATAGAGAATTGGGAGGAGGATGATGAACCAAAAACGTCAAATCTCTTGTCGTATGCTTCCAATTGAAACCTGCTGATGATGTAAGGCATTGTTTCAAATCCCAAATAATGGAGACATAAGGATGATAACCCCTCTTTAACCCCTTTGAGCCTTGAAGTAGGAGTTTTCTTCTTTTCCCAATTAAAACCTTATTTTAACCTGGGGTAGGGTAGTTCTTCAGTTAAATCGATTGAGCACTCAGACTCTCAAAAAGGAGGAGCGAACCTTCGAGGATCCATTCTATCCCTAATATCTTAGGAAGTTAGAATTCAATGACTATCCCTTTACTACTAAAAGAGTGAGGCAGACATAAGCCTTTCAAAAGAGTCACACGACTTAGTCAACAAAAAAATTATACATACAGCCCGCTAAGTCAAAACCTATGAAGTAGACTTAGGCAAAACTGAGGCATCCCGCTGGACTCCAAAGTCAAAAATCCAAAGGACGTCGTCCAGGCAAAAGTTAGGGAATGAAAAAAATATAACAAAAACAAGGGATTACAATAAGGAATCCCTAATAAATAACAAAGTTGGGTGACCAATTGCCATTAGAAATAGGTGAGTGACTGCCATGTCCAAAGCCTTGATAAGTTCGCGACCATATCAAATCCGACTGAGATGAAGATTGATTCAATTATCAACCAAATGAAATATTCAAATAAGTGGAAAGTAAATTGATTCCGAATGAGTAATGATTTTTTGAAATTGAATTAATTGGATTAAGTGTGAAACTATATCCCTTCCCATACTTTAAGAAAAACATTGTTCCTTTTTGTGTAGAATGTGTGCATGTTCTTGAGTTATTTTTTGTTGTTGTAGATATATAAAGAACGTGAATTTGTTGTTGTTTATTTCTTTGAAATATTTAATGAATTTAAAATTTTGGTTCATCGATGATCGATAGCCTTTTTGTTTTGTTTTGTTAAAGAGGAGATAAAAAAAGTATTTAAACTTCAAGTTAGAAATTTAAACTTGGTAATTTATATATATATATATATATATATATATATATATATATATATATATATATATATATATATATATATATATATATATATATATATATATATATATATATATATATATATATATATATATATATATATATATATATATATATATATATATATATATATATATATATATTATTAAAAAAGACTATGTTTTAAGAATATTATTAATTATAAAATTATTTGATTAATTTCAGTGTTAGATATATGTTATTAGTAAGCATGGAATTTTATTGTGTAATATAAGAATTTTGACTTACAAACTTGTTACTAGGAATTAAATATTTATTTTTGTTTATGTTATTGTTGTCTTGTGTTATTTTATTTAGATAATATAAAAAATAAAATATTATTTTTATTTAGTGATAAATAGATTTTATTGAATAAAAACTGATTAATGAAGATAATAGAAATGAAAGAAACCGTAACTATTAAAGATGTGTAAGAAGGAAATTATTCTTAGTATAAATAAATACTATTGATAATTATTTATATTTAGTGGAGATAAATATTATCGATAATTATTAAAGGTAAAAATAAGAAAGTAATTTACATTTACGAGAATAAAACTATTGAAAACAAAATTGTAATAGTAATAATCTCAGTTTTTAATTTGTTATTTTCTTAATTGATATTCTTAAATGATAATTAATTACTCTCTTATTATAGGAATCATTTTTTTATTCTCGTTTAATTCCACACATGATCAAATTAATAAATAAAGTTGTGGTATTCTGCGATATTCGTAAATATTTGAATTCCATAAAATCATTTCATTCGCATCTTAGCATCATATTTTTGCATTCCATGTGTCTCTCGGTTTCTTATTCTCGGTTCTCTCGCCTGCCAGTTTCGTCACCCTGGGTCCTCCGCATCAGTACAACACTAGAGCCCAAGCTCAAAAAAAGGATGGAAGAACAAGCTCAAGAGATCGACCGTGTCAGCCATGAACTCGAAGATCTTCGAGGAAGTGTGGGGCAGATTATGGAGATGTTGCAAGCCCTTAAGGTGAAGATGGATAATCAACCTACCTTTGTTTCTGAAATTACCGATACTATTGTGGATCCTCAACCAGCTCTTACTATCAAGAACATACCTCCTCAAAATCGTCAATCCAGTTCAGTGAATCCTACTATTGTTCAACCAGTTCGACGAGTTTCTCCTCCGAAGTGCAAAACTCTGAGCGTTGACCACCATAAAGGACCTACACGTCCGAGGAATCGCTCGATGGCTACTCACCAACCTTGGCAACCTCAGCAGAATTATGTTCAAGGTTATCTAGTTCAGTATGCTCCACAACCCTATGTAGCTACTGTTGCACCTCCTTTTAGTCAGCAATTTCCTACATATCAGCCTGTGCAACCGGCTCCGGTCTATCAGCCTGCACAAGCTCCTGTCAACTCTCAACGAGTGCCCAACGCTCCCGTGTGCCAACCATCAGAGAAGACGATACCTCGTCAAAATAGGAGACCATACAAGCCTTGTCCTCCGATCCCAATGACGTTCACTAAGTTGTATCCGTTCTTAATGCAACAAGGTCTGGTTGTTACCCGAACTTTGGGTCCACCTCCCAATCCGGTACCTGTCAATTACAATGCCGTCGCTCATTGTTTATTTCATGAGGGTGCGCCTGGTCATGATTTGGAAGGATGTTACGCGCTTAAGAATATTGTCAGAGATTTGCTAGAAAAGAAGGTCCTGTCTTTTGACGATCCTCATCCGAAAGTCAAGACTCCTCTTAGGGCGTCCCAGGGGCCAGAATCAAGCTCTGCAAAGCCTGTTTTCAACATATCTCAGCCAGTGATGCATACGGTGAATCAGCCGAAGCCGGTAGTTCTTCATATGGCTAGTCCTTTTCATTTCAGCAATCCTCAAGATGATGCAACCCCGATCAACAGAGAATCTGGGAGAGTTATTCTGAGTGAAGATTTGAAGACCGATAATGAAGTAATGACATACGTAGCTGGGGCAAGTAAGACGACTCCTTCCAGTGAGGCTCCGCCAGAGGAAACCACTACCATGCCGGTCTCAGACGCGAAGACTTCATAAAACACATCTTGAAGGACTTTGAGACATTACATTTTAATTATTTATATGTTTATTTTCTTTGATTAAGCATAATTAGCATGTACGAACTTGTTTATTTTGGAATAATTAATGCAATGCATATGTTTGTCTTGAATAAATCCATTCGTTTCACTCATTAAAAATATTTTTCATAAACTTATAATGCCAATTTTACCCGATCTCTTGTTTGATAGAGAATTGGGAGGAGGATGATGAACCAAAAACGTCAAATCTCTTGTCGTATGCTTCCAATTGAAACCTGCTGATGATGTAAGGCATTGTTTCAAATCCCAAATAATGGAGACATAAGGATGATAACCCCTCTTTAACCCCTTTGAGCCTTGAAGTAGGAGTTTTCTTCTTTTCCCAATTAAAACCTTATTTTAACCTGGGGTAGGGTAGTTCTTCAGTTAAATCGATTGAGCACTCAGACTCTCAAAAAGGAGGAGCGAACCTTCGAGGATCCATTCTATCCCTAATATCTTAGGAAGTTAGAATTCAATGACTATCCCTTTACTACTAAAAGAGTGAGGCAGACATAAGCCTTTCAAAAGAGTCACACGACTTAGTCAACAAAAAAATTATACATACAGCCCGCTAAGTCAAAACCTATGAAGTAGACTTAGGCAAAACTGAGGCATCCCGCTGGACTCCAAAGTCAAAAATCCAAAGGACGTCGTCCAGGAAAAAGTTAGGGAATGAAAAAAATATAACAAAAACAAGGGATTACAATAAGGAATCCCTAATAAATAACAAAGTTGGGTGACCAATTGCCATTAGAAATAGGTGAGTGACTGCCATGTCCAAAGCCTTGATAAGTTCGCGACCATATCAAATCCGACTGAGATGAAAATTGATTCAATTATCAACCAAATGAAATATTCAAATAAGTGGAAAGTAAATTGATTCCGAATGAGTAATGATTTTTTGAAATTGAATTAATTGGATTAAGTGTGAAACTATATCCCTTCCCATACTTTAAGAAAAACATTGTTCCTTTTTGTGTAGAATGTGTGCATGTTCTTGAGTTATTTTTTGTTGTTGTAGATATATAAAGAACGTGAATTTGTTGTTGTTTATTTCTTTGAAATATTTAATGAATTTAAAATTTTGGTTCATCGATGATCGATAGCCTTTTTGTTTTGTTTTGTTAAAGAGGAGATAAAAAAAGTATTTAAACTCCAAGTTAGAAATTTAAACTTGGTAATTTATATATATATATATATATATATATATATATATATATATATATATATATATATATATATATATATATATATATATATATATATATATATATATATATATATATATATATATATATATATATATATATATATATATATATATATATATATATATATATATATATATATATATATATATATATATATATATATATATATATATATATATATTATTAAAAGACTATGTTTTAAGAATATTATTAATTATAAAATTATTTGATTAATTTCAGTGTTAGATATATGTTATTAGTAAGCATGGAATTTTATTGTGTAATATAAGAATTTTGACTTACAAACTTGTTACTAGGAATTAAATATTTATTTTTGTTTATGTTATTGTTGTCTTGTGTTATTTTATTTAGATAATATAAAAAATAAAATATTATTTTTATTTAGTGATAAATAGATTTTATTGAATAAAAACTGATTAATGAAGATAATAGAAATGAAAGAAACTGTAACTATTAAAGATGTGTAAGAAAGAAATTATTCTTAGTATAAATAAATACTATTGATAATTATTTATATTTAGTGGAGATAAATATTATCGATAATTATTAAAGGTAAAAATAAGAAAGTAATTTACATTTACGAGAATAAAACTATTGAAAACAAAATTGTAATAGTAATAATCTCAGTTTTTAATTTGTTATTTTCTTAATTGATATTCTTAAATGATAATTATTACTCTCATATTATAGGAATCATTTTTTTATTCTCGTTTAATTCCACACATGATCAAATTAATAAATAAAGTTGTGGTATTCTGCGATATTCGTAAATATTTGAATTCCATAAAATCATTTCATTCGCATCTTAGGATCATATTTTTGCAATCCATGTGTCTCTCGGTTTCTTATTCTCAGTTCTCTCGCCTGCCAGTTTCGTCACCCTGGGTCCTCCGCATCAGTACAACACTAGAGCCCAAGCTCAAAAAAAGGATGGAAGAACAAGCTCAAGAGATCGACCGTGTCAGCCATGAACTCGAAGATCTTCGAGGAAGTGTGGGGCAGATTATGGAGATGTTGCAAGCCCTTAAGGTGAAGATGGATAATCAACCTACCTTTGTTTCTGAAATTACCGATACTATTGTGGATCCTCAACCAGCTCTTACTATCAAGAACATACCTCCTCAAAATCGTCAATCCAGTTCAGTGAATCCTACTATTGTTCAACCAGTTCGACGAGTTACTCCTCCGAAGTGCAAAACTCCGAGCGTTGACCACCATAAAGGACCTACACGTCCGAGGAATCGCTCGATGGCTACTCACCAACCTTGGCAACCTCAGCAGAATTATGTTCAAGGTTATCTAGTTCAGTATGCTCCACAACCCTATGTAGCTACTGTTGCACCTCCATTTAGTCAGCAATTTCCTACATATCAGCCTGTGCAACCGGCTCCGGTCTATCAGCATCCGGTTTATCATCCTGCACAAGCTCCTGTCAACTCTCAACGAGTGCCCAACGCTCCCGTGTGCCAACCATCAGAGGAGACGATACCTCGTCAAAATAGGAGACCATACAAGCCTTGTCCTCCGATCCCAATGACGTTCACTAAGTTGTATCCGTTCTTAATGCAACAAGGTCTGGTTGTTACCCGAACTTTGGGTCCACCTCCCAATCCGGTACCTGTCAATTACAATGCCGTCGCTCATTGTTTATTTCATGAGGGTGCGCCTGGTCATGATTTGGAAGGATGTTACGCGCTTAAGAATATTGTCAGAGATTTGCTAGAAAAGAAGGTCCTGTCTTTTGACGATCCTCATCCGAAAGTCAAGACTCCTCTCAGGGCGTCCCAGGGGCCAGAATCAAGCTCTGCAAAGCCTGTTTTCAACATATCTCAGCCAGTGATGCATACGGTGAATCAGCCGAAGCCGGTAGTTCTTCATATGGCTAGTCCTTTTCATTTCAGCAATCCTCAAGATGATGCAACCCCGATCAACAGAGAATCTGGGAGAGTTATTCTGAGTGAAGATTTGAAGACCGATAATGAAGTAATGACATACGTAGCTGGGGCAAGTAAGACGACTCCTTCCAGTGAAGCTCCACTAGAGGAAACCACTACCATGCCGGTCTCAGACGCGAAGACTTCATAAAACACATCTTGAAGGACTTTGAGACATTACATTTTAATTATTTATATGTTTATTTTCTTTGATTAAGCATAATTAGCATGTACGAACTTGTTTATTTTGGAATAATTAATGCAATGCATATGTTTGTCTTGAATAAATCCATTCGTTTCACTCATTAAAAATATTTTTCATAAACTTATAATGCCAATTTTACCCGATCTCTTGTTTGATAGAGAATTGGGAGGAGGATGATGAACCAAATCTCTTGTCGTATGCTTCCAATTGAAACCTGCTGATGATGTAAGGCATTGTTTCAAATCCCAAATAATGGAGACATAAGGATGATAACCCCTCTTTAACCCCTTTGAGCCTTGAAGTAGGAGTTTTCTTCTTTTCCCAATTAAAACCCTTATTTTAACCTGGGGTAGGGTAGTTCTTCAGTTAAATCGATTGAGCACTCAGACTCTCAAAAAGGAGGAGCGAACCTTCGAGGATCCATTCTATCCCTAATATCTTAGGAAGTTAGAATTCAATGACTATCCCTTTACTACTAAAAGAGTGAGGCAGACATAAGCCTTTCAAAAGAGTCACACGACTTAGTCAACAAAAAAATTATACATACAGCCCGCTAAGTCAAAACCTATGAAGTAGACTTAGGCAAAACTGAGGCATCCCGCTGGACTCCAAAGTCAAAAATCCAAAGGACGCCGTCCAGGTAAAAGTTAGGGAATGAAAAAAATATAACAAATAAAAGGGATTACAATAAGGAATCCCTAATAAATAACAAAGTTGGGTGACCAATTGCCATTAGAAATAGGTGAGTGACTGCCATGTCCAAAGCCTTGATAAGTTCGCGACCATATCAAATCCGACTGAGATGAAAATTGATTCAATTATCAACCAAATGAAATATTCAAATAAGTGGAAAGTAAATTGATTCCGAATGAGTAATGATTTTTTGAAATTGAATTAATTGGATTAAGTGTGAAACTATATCCCTTCCCATACTTTAAGAAAAACATTGTTCCTTTTTGTGTAGAATGTGTGCATGTTCTTGAGTTATTTTTTGTTGTTGTAGATATATAAAGAACGTGAATTTGTTGTTGTTTATTTCTTTGAAATATTTAATGAATTTAAAATTTTGGTTCATCGATGATCGATAGCCTTTTTGTTTTGTTTTGTTAAAGAGGAGATAAAAAAAGTATTTAAACTCCAAGTTAGAAATTTAAACTTGGTAATTTATATATATATATATATATATATATATATATATATATATATATATATATATATATATATATATATATATATATATATATATATATATATATATATATATATATATATATATATATATATATATATATATATATATATTATTAAAAAAGACTATGTTTTAAGAATATTATTAATTATAAAATTATTTGATTAATTTCAGTGTTAGATATATGTTATTAGTAAGCATGGAATTTTATTGTGTAATATAAGAATTTTGACTTACAAACTTGTTACTAGGAATTAAATATTTATTTTTGTTTATGTTATTGTTGTCTTGTGTTATTTTATTTAGATAATATAAAAAATAAAATATTATTTTTATTTAGTGATAAATAGATTTTATTGAATAAAAACTGATTAATGAAGATAATAGAAATGAAAGAAACCGTAACTATTAAAGATGTGTAAGAAGGAAATTATTCTTAGTATAAATAAATACTATTGATAATTATTTATATTTAGTGGAGATAAATATTATCGATAATTATTAAAGGTAAAAATAAGAAAGTAATTTACATTTACGAGAATAAAACTATTGAAAACAAAATTGTAATAGTAATAATCTCAGTTTTTAATTTGTTATTTTCTTAATTGATATTCTTAAATGATAATTAATTACTCTATTATTATAGGAATCATTTTTTTATTCTCGTTTAATTCCACACATGATCAAATTAATAAATAAAGTTGTGGTATTCTGCGATATTAGTAAATATTTGAATTCCATAAAATCATTTCATTCGCATCTTAGCATCATATTTTTGCATTCCATGTGTCTCTCGGTTTCTTATTCTCAGTTCTCTCGCCTGCCAGTTTCGTCACCCTGGGTCCTCCGCATCAGTACAACACTAGAGCCCAAGCTCAAAAAAAGGATGGAAGAACAAGCTCAAGAGATCGACCGTGTCAGCCATGAACTCGAAGATCTTCGAGGAAGTGTGGGGCAGATTATGGAGATGTTGCAAGCCCTTAAGGTGAAGATGGATAATCAACCTACCTTTGTTTCTGAAATTACCGATACTATTGTGGATCCTCAACCAGCTCTTACTATCAAGAACATACCTCCTCAAAATCGTCAATCCAGTTCAGTGAATCCTACTATTGTTCAACCAGTTCGACGAGTTACTCCTCCGAAGTGCAAAACTCCGAGCGTTGACCACCATAAAGGACCTACACGTCCGAGGAATCGCTCGATGGCTACTCACCAACCTTGGCAACCTCAGCAGAATTATGTTCAAGGTTATCTAGTTCAGTATGCTCCACAACCCTATGTAGCTACTGTTGCACCTCCTTTTAGTCAGCAATTTCCTACATATCAGCCTGTGCAACCGGCTCCGGTCTATCAGCATCCGGTTTATCATCCTGCACAAGCTCCTGTCAACTCTCAACGAGTGCCCAACGCTCCCGTGTGCCAACCATCAGAGGAGACGATACCTCGTCAAAATAGGAGACCATACAAGCCTTGTCCTCCGATCCCAATGACGTTCACTAAGTTGTATCCGTTCTTAATGCAACAAGGTCTGGTTGTTACCCGAACTTTGGGTCCACCTCCCAATCCGGTACCTGTCAATTACAATACCGTCGCTCATTGTTTATTTCATGAGGGTGCGCCTGGTCATGATTTGGAAGGATGTTACGCGCTTAAGAATATTGTCAGAGATTTGCTAGAAAAGAAGGTCCTGTCTTTTGACGATCCTCATCCGAAAGTCAAGACTCCTCTTAGGGCGTCCCAGGGGCCAGAATCAAGCTCTGCAAAGCCTGTTTTCAACATATCTCAGCCAGTGATGCATACGGTGAATCAGCCGAAGCCGGTAGTTCTTCATATGGCTAGTCCTTTTCATTTCAGCAATCCTCAAGATGATGCAACCCCGATCAACAGAGAATCTGGGAGAGTTATTCTGAGTGAAGATTTGAAGACCGATAATGAAGTAATGACATACGTAGCTGGGGCAAGTAAGACGACTCCTTCCAGTGAGGCTCCGCCAGAGGAAACCACTACCATGCCGGTCTCAGACGCGAAGACTTCATAAAACACATCTTGAAGGACTTTGAGACATTACATTTTAATTATTTATATGTTTATTTTCTTTGATTAAGCATAATTAGCATGTACGAACTTGTTTATTTTGGAATAATTAATGCAATGCATATGTTTGTCTTGAATAAATCCATTCGTTTCACTCATTAAAAATATTTTTCATAAACTTATAATGCCAATTTTACCCGATCTCTTGTTTGATAGAGAATTGGGAGGAGGATGATGAACCAAATCTCTTGTCGTATGCTTCCAATTGAAACCTGCTGATGATGTAAGGCATTGTTTCAAATCCCAAATAATGGAGACATAAGGATGATAACCCCTCTTTAACCCCTTTGAGCCTTGAAGTAGGAGTTTTCTTCTTTTCCCAATTAAAACCCTTATTTTAACCTGGGGTAGGGTAGTTCTTCAGTTAAATCGATTGAGCACTCAGACTCTCAAAAAGGAGGAGCGAACCTTCGAGGATCCATTCTATCCCTAATATCTTAGGAAGTTAGAATTCAATGACTATCCCTTTACTACTAAAAGAGTGAGGCAGACATAAGCCTTTCAAAAGAGTCACACGACTTAGTCAACAAAAGAATTATACATACAGCCCGCTAAGTCAAAACCTATGAAGTAGACTTAGGCAAAACTGGGGCATCCCGCTGGACTCCAAAGTCAAAAATCCAAAGGACGTCGTCCAGGCAAAAGTTAGGGAATGAAAAAAATATAACAAAAACAAGGGATTACAATAAGGAATCCCTAATAAATAACAAAGTTGGGTGACCAATTGCCATTAGAAATAGGTGAGTGACTGCCATGTCCAAAGCCTTGATAAGTTCGCGACCATATCAAATCCGACTGAGATGAAAATTGATTCAATTATCAACCAAATGAAATATTCAAATAAGTGGAAAGTAAATTGATTCCGAATGAGTAATGATTTTTTGAAATTGAATTAATTGGATTAAGTGTGAAACTATATCCCTTCCCATACTTTAAGAAAAACATTGTTCCTTTTTGTGTAGAATGTGTGCATGTTCTTGAGTTATTTTTTGTTGTTGTAGATATATAAAGAATGTGAATTTGTTGTTGTTTATTTCTTTGAAATATTTAATGAATTTAAAATTTTGGTTCATCGATGATCGATAGCCTTTTTGTTTTGTTTTGTTAAAGAGGAGATAAAAAAAGTATTTAAACTCCAAGTTAGAAATTTAAACTTGGTAATTTATATATATATATATATATATATATATATATATATATATATATATATATATATATATATATATATATATATATATATATATATATATATATATATATATATATATATATATATATATATATATATTATTAAAAAAGACTATGTTTTAAGAATATTATTAATTATAAAATTATTTGATTAATTTCAGTGTTAGATATATGTTATTAGTAAGCATGGAATTTTATTGTGTAATATAAGAATTTTGACTTACAAACTTGTTACTAGGAATTAAATATTTATTTTTGTTTATGTTATTGTTGTCTTGTGTTATTTTATTTAGATAATATAAAAAATAAAATATTATTTTTATTTAGTGATAAATAGATTTTATTGAATAAAAACTGATTAATGAAGATAATAGAAATGAAAGAAACCGTAACTATTAAAGATGTGTAAGAAGGAAATTATTCTTAGTATAAATAAATACTATTGATAATTATTTATATTTAGTGGAGATAAATATTATCGATAATTATTAAAGGTAAAAATAAGAAAGTAATTTACATTTACGAGAATAAAACTATTGAAAACAAAATTGTAATAGTAATAATCTCAGTTTTTAATTTGTTATTTTCTTAATTGATATTCTTAAATGATAATTAATTACTCTCTTATTATAGGAATCATTTTTTTATTCTCGTTTAATTCCACACATGATCAAATAAAGAAGAATAATATGTTTGAAATAAAGATTACTGTCATAACTACCTAGTGTTTATTTTATTTAGAGTAATTTATTAGAAAAAATATTTTATTAAATATGAGTATTATTTAACAGAAACTATAATTTAAATCAATTTTTTTTAAATAACTTAGAATATTTGAAGATTTTTATGTAACAGTTAAAAAGAATCATTGAATTTATGGTATGTTATGATTTGAAAAGATTTATCTATTAAAAAACAATATTTTGAATTACTTAGTGTAAGAAATAATTATTAACGTTTTAAAAAATTGTGATTTAGAATTAGTTTATGAAAATAAGATTTCTTTTGATCTTTTGTCTTGGAACCTTAAACTATGATATATTTTATCTATTATGGAAGGTAATTGATGTAATTTTAATAAGATATCTAGTTTTGCTGCTCTCAATTTGTAAAGTTAGAATTTAATGAAAATTATGATATATTTTTCTAAAAGTAAAAATAAAAATAAAATAAACATTTAAATTTTTTAAAGCAAATGTTCTACAATTATCCTTCTCAACTTGAAAAAGGTTATTGCTAATATTTTTTGGTATTTATATTACTATTTTAATTTAATATAGAATCAGATTCTTATAAAAGTCAACTATTTATAAGAAATTATGATTGCGGAATTTAAAAAAAAGAAAATGAGAATATATAAATATATAAATTTTTAAATGTTGTATATATGCATGTAAAACAAAGATTGCTAAAATAAACTTTTTAAATATTATTTGAACATTGAAATAAATTATTTAAAACATATAAATCAGTTATAAATATTTTTATTTTCCAAAAATGTTATTGAAAAACAAATGGTTGAATAAATTTTATTTTAAAGACTTTATATGGCTAAAATAAATGTTTACCACAAATATTTTATTTACATAGTTTTTAGTATGGTAACTATATCAATGTATTCTCGTTATTATTAAACATATTAATTTATTTTTAAATAAAAAGTTTAGAAACTTTAATTTTAAAAAAGGGATATATATATATATATATATATATATATATATATATATATATATATATATATATATATATATATATATATATATATATATATATATATATATATATATATATATATATATATATATATATATATATATATATATATATATATATATATATATATATGAATTGGATTACGAGGAAAAAAAAGATAATAAAATTGTTAGTTGTTGACACTTTGTATTTTTGTTTGCTTTGATATATATATTTGGAAGAGTTGAACTTTGTATTTTTGTTTGCTTTGATATTTTAATTGGTATTTTAAAAAAAATATTTATTTCCTAATTTCGAGGACAAAACTATTGTAAGAAGATAATAATGTAACACTCCGATATTTTATATAATTAGATATTTATCTTTATTAAACTATCTTGTTTTATTTTTTAAGTAGTTTGTTTTATATGTATAATCTATAAATATTTATAAATTGTTAATATCGTGATTAATTTTCTTTATTTTTATTCATGCTATATTTTGTGATTTTATACATACATTTTTATTGGATATAATAATGAATATTGAGAGTTAAATATATATTTAATGTTTTATTATTTAAAGCATTTTTTAGATATGATGGAAAGATGATTATTATACTCTTTATTTTTGAAGTAATCGGAACAATGAGTTATAATGAATATTTATTTAGTTTTTTAATTTTAAATTGTCGTGATCATAATAAAATGAAATCTTATATATGATTTATTTTATTGTAATCAATTGATAATTTTACTTTATATTATTCAACATGTGATTTATTTTATTATAAGTTCATAATAGTTTATTTTTTATTTATAGCGGAAACAATTATATTAAAGTAGTTTGTCTCTCTAATTTTTCATTTAATAGATATAAAAAGTTTTATATTCTTACGGTTACAAAGAAATTTATTTTAATTTCTTAATATATCTTATTTATACTATTATCAAATTATTTTGATATAGCCAAAACAAAAATGAATAAAATGTCATTTCTAAATTGTAGATCATATATTTATATGATATTTTTTATATTTATATTTAGATATATACATATAAAGTATTATTTATTCTTGAATATAATTATCGGCCAAATTGACAATAATATTAATAGTAATAAATATATCATTAGATGGTAAAAATGGAGTATATTCACTACGCGAAAATTAATTTTTGGCAGCACTAAATAGACAGCGCTTTTACACTAAAGCTCTGCTATAAGTTTAAAAATAAAAAGAAACTATAAAAAAAACGCTGTTAAAGGCCTTATGTAGGCTACACTTTAGAAAGCGTTTTTGGAAAGCGCAGTTAAAGGCTCCCTTTAGAAAGTGCTTTTGAAAAGCGCTGCTAAAGGTCATTCCTAAACTCAACCATAGAAAGCGCTTCTGGAAAGCGCTGCTATAAGCCTATGAAAACAAAGCACTTTTAATAAAAAAGCGATGCTAAATTTTATACATAAGAAAACGCTTTCTAAAAGTGCTGCCTTAGGTGTTTAATTTCTGAAAAATAAAAACAGAATCACGTTAATACTGTAGAACCCTAATTTCTGAAAACAACTTAGATACTCTCTCTTTCTCTCTCGTTTCTACTCCCACCGCCGTATCTCCCTCACGCTACTCCCTGCCTTTCTCTCTCGTTTCTACTATCATCGTTGTATCTCCGTCGTAACTTCCTCCGCCGATCATATCTCCCTCTCTTCGCAACTCCCTCCTCCACAACATACTCCCTCCTTCATAAATCCTCCTTTTTGTTTCGGAACTCTTTCATTTTGAGCAAGGTATGTCTTCTTTTCCTTTTTTGAGCAAGACGTTGATAGTGTTGATGTGGTTGTTGTGAGAATTTGATTTTGAAACTGTTGTAGTAAGGTTGAAGATGATGAATAGTGATATTTGTTGTGATTTTATTTTGAAAATATTGGTGTTAATTTTGTAAGTTGATGTTGAATGTTAGTGATGAATTGTGGAAATTAATTGATGATAATGACGTTGTTGATGGATAATTGTTAGTGATGAATTGTGGAAATTAATTGATGATAATGACATTGTTCATGGATAATTGTTAGTGATTACTTTGTTTTGATATAATTGTTGATTGAAAGTGATAATAAAATTAATTATTAATTGTTGAGGTTAAAGATGATGAATATTGATGAAATTAATTGTTAATTGTTGAGGTTGAAGTTGCTATTGAGTTTAAATGTGGAATTGATAATTTTGATGATTGTTTTATGCTCGAATTGATGATTCTTTGTTGGATAGAACTTTGAAGTTAATTGAACTAAGTGATGAGGTTGTTTTTTGTGACTTACTTGAGTTGAAACATTAAGTATTGAATTAATGTATACCATGCTACTTGAATTAATGTGATTGAATTTGCACGTCGATTCCATGTTGCTTAATTGAAGGAAGTGTTGATGTTTACTAAATTTGATTCTTTAGACTTTGACTTGTTTCTCCGATATATCTTGTTTGTCCTATTATATACTAAGTTTGTCCTGTTATATTTGATACACCATCAGTTACTAACTTAGTGAATTTGCATGCTATAGGGGTTACTTGTGAAGAGTGAAATTCTGATAGTTTCCAAGAATCTTACTCTGTGTGGTTCCAGAAGTTGTTGACTTCTCTACAGGTAATTAGATGTTCTTTTGCTATAGTTGCATGGATAATTAGTGTTTTTGTTTAGCTAACTAACTTAGTAAAACCATGAATAAAAAATGGATGTCTTCCAATAGATTGTCAAAAGAGTACGAGAATGGGGTACCAGAATTCGTTAAGTTTGTTGTTGAACACGCCAAACACCCCAGTCGAATCACATGTCCTTGCTTAGGTTGCTATTATGGGCGTCAGATTGACGCAATTCAATTGGAATCACATTTGAAAAGGCATGGAATTGATCGAAGTTATACATGTTTGATATTACATGGTGAGATAAGTAACGAGAATGTTGAACCGGGGGATAATACGACCTATGCTTCAAACGAAAAAGGCACAAATAGATATGATTGTGATCGAGTCGAAGAGATTGCAGAAGCAGTTGAAGAAGATCTTCAGGATTGTCCCAAAATGTTTGAGAGGTTGGTAAGCGATGCTGAGAAACCGTTGTATAAAGGTTGCATTAAATTCAAAAGATTGTCTGCGGTATTAAAGTTGTACAACTTAAAGGTGGACAATGGATGGTCAGATAAAAGTTTCACAGAGTTATTAGCCCTTATGAAAGATATACTTCCGGATGATAATGTACTTCCCAATCGAACCTATGAGGCAAAAAAATGTTGTTCTCTATTGGCATGAGCTGTGATAAGATACATGCTTGTCCAAATGGTTGTATTTTGTTTCGAAATGAATATGCATCGTTAAATGAGTTCCCTAAATACAGTATCTCTCTATATAAGAAAAAATTGTCTCCAGCAGAAATCTTATGGTGTTTTCCTATAATTTCAAGATTTAGATGCATGTTTTGGAGTGAAACCGATACAAAACACTTGACTTGGCATGTAGATGAAAGAAATATAGATGGAAAGTTTCGACATCCGGAAGATTCACCATAATAGATGAAAATTGATAATGATTATCCTTATTTTGGAGAAGAAGCAAGAAAACTTCGCTTGATATTATCTATTGATTGAATGAACCCACATGGTATTTAAAGTATCTCACATACCACATGGCCTATGATTGTTATGATTTATAACCTACCTCCATGGCTATGTATGAAGCATAAGTACATGGTGTTATCTATGTTAATTTCTGGGCCTAAATAACCAGAGAATGACATAGACGTATACTTGACACCTTTAATCGAAGACTCTAATAAAACCTCTGACACATCTCCTGGTTGCTTTTCCTAAATGAGTTCCCTAAATGCAGTGTCTCTCTATATAAGAAAAAAATTGTCTCCAGCAAAAATCTTATGGTGTTTTCCTATAATTTCGAGATTTAGATGCATGTTTTGTAGTGAAACCGATGCACAACACTTGACTTGGCATGTAGATGAAAGAATTATAGATGGAAAGTTTTCACATCCGGAAGATTCACCATAATAGATGAAAATTGATAATGATTATCCTGATTTTGGAGAAGAAGCAAGAAACCTTCGCTTGATATTATCTACTGATTGAATGAACCCACATGGTCTTTAAAGTATCTCACATACCACATGGTCTGTGATTATTATGATTTATAATCTACCTCCATGGCTATGTATGAAGCATGAGTACATGATGTTATCTATGTTAATTCCTGGGCCTAAACAACCAGAGAATGACATAGACGTATACTTGACACCTTTAATCGAAGACTCTCATAAAACCTCTGACACATCTCCTGGTTGCTTTTCCTTAACCTGTTGACCAAAAATATCATAAGTAACCCTAATTTATAGATAAAATAATTGAAAAACAATAATCATTTTTCTTTTACCAAAATGAATATAGATGGCAAGACTTAAACTTTTATTCATGAAAGTGATGAACTTATAATGGAATTGTAGTAATTTATTTTTTATTTTAAAAAACTAAATAATATTACAAGTAACAAATATAAATATAAATGTATAAAATTAAATAAAACATAAACATAAATTAATATTAACCATAAATATTTTATTACATAGTTTTTAATAGGGTAATTCGTATAAATGTATTCTCGTGATTATTAAATTTATTTATTTATTTTTGAATGAAAATTATAGAAATTTTAGTTTTAAATAGGCGATATTATTTTTTTTTAAATTACTTTTGTAATTGTTTTGAGAGATATATAAATTATATTGTGAAAAAAAAAAGGTAAATAAAGTGTCGGTTGTTGACACTAAGTGTGTTTGGAAGAGTTGAACTTTTGTATTTTTGTTTATTTTGATATAAAAACATAATATTTTTATGGGTTTTTAAAAAAAAATGTATACTTACTATTTTGAGGACGGTCTGGGGTAATAATGTAATCTCACGATATTATATATAATTATATATTTATTTTTATTAAATTATCTTGATTTATTTTTTAAGTAGTTTGTTTTATGTGCGTAATTATACGTGTATAATTATATTTTTCAGTATTTATAGTTATCATCCCATTTTAAATGTATCTTTTATAATTTTTTATAGATTTTTAATGTCGTGGTTATTAGTTTTTTATTTGTATTCATGCTATATTTTGTGATTTCATATATACATATTTATTGGATATAATAAAGAATATTGAGAGTCAAATATATATTTGATATTTTATTATTTTAAACATTTTTTAAATATGATGGAAAGATGATTATTATACTCTTTGATTTTATAGTATTCGGAACAATTAATTATAAGTTTGCCGATAACACTCTGCTTATAGGAGATGGTTCGGTTATGAATATATGGGCTTTCAAGGCTGTCCTGCGCGTGTTTGAATTGATTTCTGGTTTGAAAATTAATTTTTCTAAAAGTTGTCTTTATGGGATAGGAGTAGACCCTGCTTTCCTTGTTGCAGCTGAAGAATTTCTGCACTGTAAATCTGGTAGGCTGCCGTTCAATTTTCTCGGTCTTTAGGTAGGAGGAAATCATCGTCGGCATTCATTATGGAATCCGGTTCTGTCTCGTATGAGGAGTAAGCTATCAAATTGGGCTGGGAGAAATCTATCAATTAGAGGTAGAGTCACTACGCCAGAATTGACATTTAGCAGCGCATACAAAGACAGCGCTTTTAGAAAAAGCGCTGCTAAAGAGGAATACAAAAAAAAGAAAAAAATTGATAACCAAAGATAGCGCTTTTTCAAAAAGTGCTGCTAAAGGGGGGTCCTAAGACAGCGCTTCTAAAAAGCGCTGCTAAAAGGGGGGTCTAAGACAGCCCAAAGACAACGCTTTTTAAAAAGCGCTGCTAAAGGGGGATCCTAAGACAGCGCTTCCAAAAAGCGCTGCTAAAGGGGGGGTCTAAGACAGCCCAAAGACAACGCTTTTCTAAAGCGCTGCTGTATGTCTAGTCTACGAGAGCGCTTTTTCCATAAAGCGCTGCTATATGGGATACATAAGAAGATCTTTGAGAGCGCTTTTTAAAGCGCTGCTAAAGCCATTAAAAAGCGCTGCTATAGGTTTAGTTATAATTAATTTAAAATACCCATCAAAATTTTTATGAGAAACAGAACAGTCATATCGTATTTCTTTCTTTCTTTTTCTCTGGCGAACAAAGAACGTTGCCCTATAAATCCACCGTTGCCGTCCAACCGTCGCCGTCCAACTGTCGCCCTCCTCTGTTGCATTTCGCCGCCGTTCACCGTCCGTTTTCGATATCCTCTGCTCGTCTGCATTGCATTTCCGTCATTGTCACGGTATTTGAAGTTTTACTTGGTTTTCTTTTTTACGTATATTTTCACCATTGTTGCTGTAATCTTTAAGTAGAACTGAATATGTTTTTATTATTTGAATGCAATCAAGTTAAGTCTTTATAAACAAAGAGTTTTTATTTGAGAGTTTATATGAGAGTTTATATTTGAGAGTTTATATTTGAGAGTTTATAACCCGAATCAAGTTAAGTATTTGAACTGAATATGTTTTCTACAAGAGTTTATATTTTTTAAGAGAGTTTATATTTTGTATGTTTTAAAAGAGTTTATAAGAGAGTTTTTATAAACAGAGAGTTTTTTAGAAGAGTTTATAAGAGAGTTTTTTAAGAGAGTTTGTATGTCTTGACAGAGAGTTTATATGTTAAGTCTCTCTGTTGAATATGTTTTTAAGAGAGTTTATATTTTGTATGTTTTAGATTGACAAACAGGAGTTTATATTTTGCATGTTCAATATAGTTTGGAAATTCCTATTTTTTAAGAGAGTAGACAACATGAATATGGTTTTATATGATATGGTTTTATATGTTATTATGGTTTTATATGTTTAGTTAGGATTTCTCAATGTTTAGTAAGGGTGTCATTTTGGTTTAAGGATTATCTAGTATTTTTAATATGATTTGTTTTGGTGGATTATCTAGTATTTTTGTCTTGGTTAATTATTAATATGATTTTAATAAAATTTATATTTTGTTTGCTATAGGGGTTACCTGTGAAGAGCAAAGTTGTGATCGTTTCCAAGCATCCTATTGTGTAGCATTCTTAGAAGTTAGTGATTTCTTTACAGGTATTCTCTGCTTTGTTTAACTTTCATAGTTTAGTGTAGATTACTCAATTAGTATGGATAAAAATGGATGTCTGGTAATCGATTATCAAAAGAGTACGAGAATGGGGTATCGAAGTTCGTTAAGTTTGTTGTTAAACACGCCAAAGACCCCAGTAGGATCACATGTCCTTGCTTAGGATGCTGTTATGGGCGTCGAGTTGACGCCGTTCAATTGGAATCTCATTTAATGAGACATGGAATTGATCGAAGTTACACATGTTGGACATTACATGGTGAGATAAGTAACGAGAATGTTGAACCCCGGAATAATACGACATGTGCTTCAAAGGACAATGGTAGGGATACATATGATTGTGATCGAGTCGAAGAGATTGTAGAAGCACTTGAAGAAGATCTTCAAGATTGTCCCAAGATGTTTGAGAGGTTGGTAAGTGATGCAGAGAAACCGTTGTATAAAGGTTGCACTACTTTCACAAGATTATCCGCGGTATTAAAGTTGTACAATTTAAAGGCGGGTAATGGATGGTCGGATAAAAGTTTCACAAAGTTGTTAGCCCTAGTTCAAGAGATGCTTCCGGAGGATAATGTTCTTCCCAATCGAACCAATGAAGCTAAAAAAATGTTATGCTCTATTGGCATGAGCTATGATAAGATACATGCTTGTCCAAATGATTGCATTTTGTTTCGAAATGAATATGCATCATTAAACGAGTGTCCTAAATGCGGTGTATCTCGGTATAAGAAAAAATTGTCACCAGCAAAAGTATTATGGTATTTTCCTATAATTCTGAGATTCAGACGCATGTTTCGCAGTGAATCAGATGCAAAACACCTGACTTGGCATGCAGATGATAGAATTGTATATGGGAAGTATCGACATCCGGCAGATTCACCACAATGGATGAAAATTGATAATGATTATCCTGATTTTGGAGAAGAAGCTAGAAACCTTCACTTCGCATTATCGACTGATGGAATGAATCCGCGTGGTCTGCAGAGTATCTCACATTCCACCTGGCCTGTAATTATTATGATTTATAACCTACCTCCATGGCTATGTATGAAGCGTAAGTACATGATGTTATCTATGTTAATTTCTGGCCCTAAACAACCAGGGAATTACATAGACGTATACTTGACACCTCTAATCGAAGACTTAAAGAGTTTGTGGGAGAACGGTGTGGAGGTTTATGATGGATATAGGTAAGAAAGTTTCAATTTGAGGGCGATTTTGTTTGGCACAATTAATGATTTCCCAGTATACGAAAATCTATCGGGGTATAGCATTAAAGGTCAATGTGCGTGTCCTATCTGTGAAGAAAACACAGATTGGACGTGGTTGGAATTTGGTCAGAAGAATGTCTTTCTTGGTCATCGTAGATTCTTAAATTCTAGTCATCACTACCGTGGGTGGAGAAAAGCATTCAATGGAAATTCATAACAACGTAAAGCTCCACCTACATTGACCAGCGAACAACTTTTTGAAAAGGTGAAAGCTGTGAGTACTAAGTTTGGCAAGCCTTTTGCTCATACGCTTGTCACGCGTGGGTGGAAGAAGAGGTCAATTTTGTTTGAGTTGCCGTATTGGAAGTCGTTGTATGTAAGACATTTTCTTGATGTTATGCATATTGAAAAAAATGTATTTGAAAGTGTTATTGGTACGTTACTCAATATACAAGGAAAGTCTAAGGATGGCCTTAAAGCAAGAAAGGACTTGGTAGCAATGGGAATAAGAAATGAATTAGGACCCTTGAAGAAAGGAAATCGCACATATCTACCACCTGCTGCTTATACTTTATCTAGAAAGGAGAAAAAGATATTGTGTAAGTTTCTGAGTGAAGTTAAAGTTCCAGAAGGATACTCTTCAGATATTAGAAGACTTGTTTCTATGAAAGACCTCAAGTTAAAGAGTTTAAAGACACATGATTGCCATGTTATAATGGAACACTTTCTACCAATAGGTATAGGTATACGTTCTATTTTGCCAGAAAAAGTGAGAGGCGCAATAACTAAATTGTGTTTTTTCTTTAGGTCAATCTGTAGTAAGGTGATAAATCCTGCGATCTTACCAACATTGCAAAGAGAAATAGTTATTACTTTGTGCGAGCTTGAAATGTATTTTCCTCCATCATTTTTTGACATCATGGTACATCTAGTTGTTCATCTTGTAAAAGAGACACAACTGTGTGGACCTGCCTATATGAGATGGATGTACCCTGTTGAACGTTATATGAAAATATTGAAAGGGTATGTGAAAAACCGAAGTCGACCAGAGGGATGTATTGTTGAACGATACATTGTTGAAGAAGCTATTGAGTTTTATACTGAATACTTGTCCAACGTTCAATCCATTGGCCTCCCAAAATCTCATGTTGTTGAAAAAATAGTAGGTAAACAGTTAATTGGAAATAAAGTTGTGACAGTTTCAAGGGATGAACGGGAGCAAGTGCATTTGTATATTCTGCACAATGACATTGAGGTTGAGCCGTATGTTGAAATGCACAAGGACGTTCTCCGAGGTTTAAATCTGAATAGAAATAAAAATTGGATAGTACGTGAGCACAATCGAAGTTTTATAACATGGTTCAAGGAGCATATTTTTTCAAAGTTTTATTCTGATCCCGCTTCAATAACAGAAAGGTTGAGATGTTTAGCATATGGTCCAAGTTTGCATTTGTTTTCTTATAGCGCATACGCAATTAATAGATACACATCTTATACCAAGGAACAAGATGATAAAAGTACAATGCAAAATAGTGGTGTCACCGTGCTTGCCGAAGCAATGCACATTTCCTCGTATTATGGGTGTTTGATTATGAGAAGTTTCAGATTCCTATCTTTGGATGCAAGTGGGTTGAAAGTAATAGTGGCATATGAATGGATAAATCAGGTTTTTTGAAAGTGGATCTTAATAAGGTGGGGTACAAAGATGAGCCTTTTATTCTAGCCACGCAAGCTAAACAAGTGTTCTATGTCACTGATCCGACAAGTACGAAATGGTCTATAGTTCTTTTTTCCAACAAAGTAATCGATGATAACATTGGAGAAAAGGGGGATGTTGATGTTGAGAATGAATCTTATATTATAGATGACCCAGATGAGAATATTAGAGCGGACGAATCATATATTAGAAATGATCATAACGAGGGAATTTGGATCAATCCATCTGTTCGTGTTGTTAAGAGACAAGTAAACCCCGTTAAAACGAAAAAAAGAAAGAGATGTTAAAGGTACTTGTAACATATTATTTCTTATTTATACCATGTTTTTCTTATTTACACATTTCTTATGTATATATTTGTTATTTACATATTTGCATGTCATTCATTTGATAATTTGGTTTTTCTGAATTACAGGTATATATATTATGGCCAGCAACGAGGAAACATCACATGATGGAAAAAAAAACAACAAAAGACGTGGAAGGCGATATTAAAAGAGGCATAACGATTATGAAAAAAATCATTCGTGCGAGAGATAAAGGAGTAAAGTATGATGTCCATTGGAATGAAAGAGATCAGTTAGTTGAGTCTAATGGTGCGTTGCTAACAAGTTACATCGGAGCACTTGTACGTTCGTAAGTTCCGATTACTTGCGATAATTGGAGAATTGTTTTATTACAACCGGCTAAAGATAAAATTTGGACTGAGATTCAAGTATGATATTTGATTATTTTTAATTATGTTGACAGTTACGTCTTTAAATTAATTATACTAACATGTTATATGTATGTGTGTTTGTTTGCAGAGATCTTTTAATATTGAAGATCGTAGGAGAAAATATTGTATTCAATTGGCCGGAAAACTCTTGAGGGGATTTAGAGTGTTTTTAACAAACAAGTTTCTAAAAGATTCTGAAGGAAATTTTGTTGACTCGGAGCGTCCAATGAAGTACGCGGATTTGATTTCGGAGGAAGAATGGGAAACGTTTGTTGCAAAGTGAAGAACAAAAGAATTTGAAGTAAGTACAACTTATCATGAACTATGTATAGTATATATACTTCTTCCACAAGAGTTCTGATAAACTTGTTTTTTCAGGTTGTTAGTGGCGTAAATCGTCAACGGGCATCAAATCCCGCATATCCATACAAAAAGGGTCGTTTGGGATATGCACGCTTAGAACAAAAAATAGTAAGTACATATAAATGCTTTAATATGATATATTTACAAAAAATAGTAAGTATATATAATAGGATATAATGCTTTATTATCCGTCTTAATGCGTAGTTGGAAGAGGAGAAGAGTGATGCGGCATCTCTTTCGGACCATGTTGTATGGAAGGCTGCCCGTGTGGGACGAGATGGAGTCGTTCAGGAAGAAGTTCAACAAGTCTTTGAATAATGTGTAAGTACAACGTTATCTTTGTCAGTAACTGGTCAAAAGTGTATAATATATTTATATATGTTTTTATCTATATTTCAGGAGACTCTATCCCAGACCATAACTCCCGCTGAGGATGATGATTGCAGGAGCTTACTGAGCCGGGTGTTGAATATTCCTGAGTATTCTGGGCATGTGAGGGGTAAGGGATTCGGTGTCACTCCATCCAAACTGTATAAGCAGCCAAAGAAAAAAAAATCCAACCAATAAAGAAGTGATGGATACTTTGGAGGAATTAAAAGTGCAGATCCGTGAATTACAGAA
Organism: Lathyrus sativus; assembly: GCA_963859935.3. NCBI lineage: Eukaryota > Viridiplantae > Streptophyta > Magnoliopsida > Fabales > Fabaceae > Lathyrus > Lathyrus sativus. The sequence continues at coordinate 550,013,603 of OZ012741.1, forward strand.
GGACAAGGAGAGATACATGTCGGAAAGACGCGCTCCAGAGGGTAAAGCTACTAGTGACAAAGATAGTATCGGTTGTCCGCAGAAGCTTCCAGAGGTAATTGTATATATTACATTGAAACTAATTTAGCACAGTTTACTTAATTGACACATTAACTGATCATTATTTGTTTAGGGCATTTCACTTTGCCGACTATATTTATCGTCACCTACTCATCGAATGGTTGGCAAGGGAAAGGTGCATAACTTTCTGGGAAACTTACTTCACCACAAACCGCTCCCTTCTGGATTTTTGAAAGTATCTATTGATATTGCGTTAGAGGGGGGTGCATTGTTGCCTATACCAAATGATATTCCAGGCGCAACAGTGGTGGGAGACGCAATAGGAGCGTATGTGGCATGGCCGGCAAATCTCATTTGCATAGATGATGAGGTAGGTTGAACCTTTTAATACTCAAATGTTTTATGATCCAGACATGAAAGTTATTCTTACATTTACATTTTCTTATTTACATGATGATCTTAGACTCCTACAAAATCCAAATCAAAAGATGATAGAATTATTGTGCGGGATACCGATTCAGCTGCATCAAAGAAACAGGTACTACTACAGTTACATGATTATCTTGTTATACATTAATTACTGAACTTATATATGACTTTTAGGTTCATGATCAGCAGTCGCAACAAGTCAGCAAGGGTAAGATGCCTGAAACTTCCAAGGTGCCCAGAAAAGCATTTGTTCCTCAATTTAGGATGTGCCTTGAAACATATGTGGGAACATCAGATGTGCCTGAGGGTGGCATCCGTCAAATACATATGGACGAAGGTATTTTTGGTTTTGAATATCCCGAAACAATTGCTAAGGAGGATTTTGATCAGGTTTTCAACCATTCTGAATTGGGCGTCGGTGTTATGCATTCATACATCAGGTACTTCGATCCATTTTAATAAAATAATTGAACATTTTAAAATTTTCTCGTTTAACTAAATATTCTAATGTTGATTATGTTTTTTTAGGTTCTTGTATGACAAGTTGTTGGTCCCGAATGAATTGACTTCAGTATTCACATTCTTATCTGCTAGCTGTGTCAACACACAGATAATAGACCAGACACCAGATACAGTCAAAGAGTACACAGTGCAGAGATTTATGGGCGCGACTACGGAGAAGTTGTTCTTGTTGCCATATAATATTGGCCATGGGTTAGATTTTATTCTAAATTCATTTATTATAATTGTTCGATTTTTCCCTTTCTATATAACATTTCCGTCTAAACTGTTGTCTTATTTTATAGTGGACATTGGTTTTTGGTCGCGATTAATCCGAGGAAAGAAATAATGTATTATATAGATTCATTGGATGGCGATACAACAAAATATGAAAATCTGAGGAACATGGTTGATACGTAAGTGATGAGATATACTGTTGTCTTTAATTATATATCTTTATTTATTATGTGACATTGTTCTAAATATGCATTTATATTATGTTAGAGTTATACAAAAATTCAGAGCACAAAGAGATGCAACGGTGCCAAAAAGCAAGGCTAACAACATCAACTGGATCAGAGTGGAGGTATATTTTCCCATGTTTGACTGTTATAGTGGTTCTACTTGATAAAACTATTTAAACTATATATCCTGATAAATGTTCGTTTGTTTTTTCCATTTACAGTGTCCTCGGCAGCGCAATAGTATTGACTGTGGATATTTTGTATTGTGCTTTATGAAGGAAATTATTCTTTCTGGTCAACTTGAGATTCCAGTCATGGTATGGATCAATTCATTATAAGTTATATGATTCATTTTGATAATTATCTGATACTTCATCTGAGTAATTAGTTTTAAAATTAAATCTTGCATGTTCTGTTATATTATGTAGTATTTTGATGAATTCAAGTGCGTTACTTACACGAAAGCAAAATTGGAAGAAATTAAAGAGGAATGGTGTCAATTTATTCTTGGGTTGAGAATTGTATAAAGTTATCGGATTGGAAGAATTGTAATTATATGTAAATTGAATGTATTTGTGATGTTGTAATTCTCAGGATCGAATTTTGTTGTAACATATTTAAGCAGGTTTATGTGTATTAAAATGTTTATGAACAAAGTGATGAGTTACAATGTATCCAAAGTTTTGAATTGTATATATAAGGCCAAAGTTTTGAATTGTATATTTAAGGCCAAAGTTTTGAATTGTATATATAAGGCTAAAGTGTTGAAATAAAGGCCTGAATTATAAGCAGGTTTGTGTAATATAAGCAGGTTGTTGGTAAATATACAAAACAGGGTGAATATTTTTAAAAAAAAATTTTTAAAATCTGGGACATTAGACAGCGCTTTTAGAAAAAAGTGCTGCTGAAGGTCACAAACATAGCGCTACAAAAGCGCTGCTATAGGTTTGGAAGGGGGGGTCTAAGACAGCGTTGCTATAGGTTTGGAAGGGGGGGTCTAAGATAGCGCTTCTAAAAAGCGCTGCTAAAGGGAGGGCTATGGCAGCGCTTTGTAAAAGTGCTGCTAAAGGTGGGCTCTAAGACAGCGCTTTGTGAAAGCGCTGCTAAATGAGGGGGATGGTTAGGGGGAATATGCAGCGCTTATGAAAGCGCTGCTAAAGGGCTATAAAAGCGCTGCTAAAAGTGTTGCTGAAGGGAGCCTTTAGCAGCGCTTTTTCCATAAAAAAAGCGTTGCCTTTACCTTTAGCAGCGCCACTTTTGACAGCGCTTTAAAGCGCTGCTAAAGGTCTTTTTTGGCATAGTGAGTATTCCTAATTAACTCGATTTTAGCTAACTTGCCTATTCATTACTTGGCTTTCTTTAAGACTTCCAAGAAAATCGTGAGCGATATTATCGCAATCCAACGTCGTTTTCTCTGGGTTGGGAACTCTAGTAAAAAGTTCATCTCTTGGATACCTTGGAACTCCATCTGTAAGTCGAAGGAATACGGAGGTCTTGGCATTAAACACGTAGGTCGTTTTAATTGTGCTTTTATAGCAAAATGGTTGTGGAGATTTCAAAACGGTGGTATTGAAATTTGGAGAAAGGCGCTCAATCTCAGATACGGTAACTTGAGCATTAAGGTGCAAACTTTCGCCGACGTCGGTAGTTCGAAATTCGATTCTCTTTGGATGAAGGATATACTGTCAAGTTCAACCTGCGACTTCAATATGGACTTATGTAAGTTTATGGCTTGTACTATTGGAGAAGGTCACAGTACGGCATTTTGGGAATCTAATTGGATTGTAGATTTACCGCTTAAAAGTAGGTTTTTGCGGCTGTTTCAGGAAAGTTTCAACAGTCAACAAGATGGGAAATTAGGAGGAAGATAAGTGGGTTTGGAAAGTTTAGAGAAACGTTGATAGATGAGGGATCCAATATTGAAGCAGAATGGACAGATTGTAGTGATTTGTTGGATCAGGTGACAGCCAACATCAATGTTGCAGATAATTGGAAATGGCTTCTTCATGATTCGCTTTCGTATAAGGTAAGCTCTTTCTATTATGCTTTATCATCTTCTGCTTATGTTCACAATATTGGAAGTGATAGTGCTACTCTTCTGGAGATCATTTGGAAAACGGTGTTACCGGCAAAAGTCCAAACTTTTATTAGGAGGTTGGTGCTTGATAGGCTGCCTACCAGATCTAATTTGATGAAAAGAAGGGTGATTGATTATTCAAAAAATTTGAATTGTGCGTTCTGTTCGTCAAGCTACGAGGACGTTTCACATCTTTTCTTCTCGTGCTCTAAATCATCGTTGTTGTGGAATAGGATTTGCGAATGGATGGATTTAGAGAACATCTCGGAGGATTGTTGTAGTCTTCATGCGAAGGTCTGGAAATCGAGACTTCTGGGCCGTTGTAAAGAGAACAAGGTCAACTCAATTTGATTCATTTCTTGCTGGAGTTAATGGAGGGTTAGAAATAACATTATTTTCAGTAATTTCACCATTGACGTTGAGGACATTGTTACCAATATTAAAGTTATCTCGTGGAATTGGTTGATATTACATAGAAAGGATAGTAATTATTGTAGCTTGTATGTTTGGTTTAAATTACCGTTCGATTTTATGTAACAGTCTTGTATTAGGTTCGGGTTGTATTCTTGTTGTTCAGAGATTTTCTTAATCTCTTTAATATATTCTTGCTTATCAAAAAGAAATTATAAGTTATTATTAATATTTATTTTATTTTTTATTTTAATGTGATTGAATTTGCACGTCGATTCCATGTTGCTTAATTGAAGGAAGTGTTGATGTTTACTAAATTTAATTCTTGAGACTTTGACTTGTTTCTCCGATATGTCTTGTTTGTCCTATTATATAATAAGTTTGTCCTGTTATATTTGATACACCATTGTCGCACCTCGAAAATTCATTTCGAACATACGACCTTCGCGCGAAAGGCGCGGAAAATGCGGTTCGACAGAGTCGCCACCGAACTTTATTTTTCCCGAATATACGGGAGAGGAAAATATCGAGAAAACCTCATAGAGCGGAAAGGAACACGACCGTCGCAACCATATTCCTAGGTTCGGGAGTCGGTTACGCGAGGGGAAGGTATTAGCACCCCTCACGTCCGTCGTACTCGACGGGAACCTCTTAATTCGAGTTAATGGATGTTAGCTAAACTTAATTCTTCTCTTCTCGCTACTAAATGCTAAAGGATACTATAAAGGGAATAAAGACGCTAGGGGAAAGGGGATGGTTAGAGGATAGGGTGCTCGCCAAGGATTGGGGCCCTTGTGCCTACATATGCTCATTCGGACGAGAATGAGAAATCAGAGCGTCGTAGTTCGACTACGGGAAAGGATGGGGGAAATGGAAGATGGAGGGGATTGTGCTCGCCAAGATCATCGCAATCTTGTGCCTACGTATCTTATATTCAAGAATGAATAAAGAATCAGAGCGTCCGTAGTTCGTGGTAACGACCACGAAAGAAACTGGATTTGAATTGGATTTGAAGTGGGTACGGATGACGATTACTCAAAGTTTAAGAAAGGCTTCTCGGACCCAAGTAATCGGGAGAGCGAACCAAAGACTTGGAACACTCTCTTTTTCATCATGAAGGAATGATGTGTTCGAAAGGATAAGGTTGAAATGATGACGATCACTTGAAGCTTAAGAAAGACTTCACAGCCCCCAAGTAATCGGGGAATCGAACCAAAGACTTGGAACACTTTCTTTTCATCGTAAAAAGAAGGTTGTTTGAATCTGAAATGATGTATAAAAGGATGAGATTGGTCAGATGACGACTACTTGAAGCTTGAGAAAGGCTTCTCGGATCCAAGTAGTCGGGAGAGCGAACCAGAGACTTGGGACACTCTCTTTTTCATCGTAAAAGAAGTTGTTTGAAAGGTGAGTGAAAGGATGAGTAATTAGAGATGGTTGAATATTATCGAGTTTGTTAATATTATTTAAAGGCGTCAATTGATCACACACGAATAAGATAACTCACATCCAAACAATCGAAAGCAAGCTCAAAGACTTGAACCCACTCTTTACACCTTGAAAAAGCGTTAAATAATTGTTAATTGATTGATGTTTTGTTTCGAAAATCCGCTTGACGTTGGATCAAGGGTTTGACTCGTTATCGCGTGCAAAGCGTGTTGAAAATGAAATTGTTTGAAAAAAGAGACCGACTTGACTTACGCATCAAGGGTCGAGTTTTAATAGGTTGATGGCGAATGCGTATGAGCACTCGACTTACGGGTTGTTTGAAAGTGGCTCGATGATGAATCGAGAATTAGTTTGAAAACAGTTTGAATCTGCTCTAGTCCCTATGGGTGCTCCTAGGAGATAAACTAATAATCAAAGAAATACGAAACATACATCGGAATGGGAGAGGGATACATGTAAGTTACACGGGATTGCACGAAATAAAGGGGTCTCATTGTCATGTAGCCCAAGAGAAAGCTGTGTGTGTGCATTTGTGTCCTAAACTACGCCTTGAGCAAAGTCGGGCACGACTTAAAATCAAGATACCTGCAAATAACCAATGATCCAACAGTCCACCAAATCGGCTTTTAGCGGTTTCGATAATTTATTATGTGTTTTCGAATATGGTTGAATAAATAAATAATGAGATATGAATAATAACATGAACAATACAAATAAATAATATATTAAGATAAATGTAACACTAATATGAATAATATGAATAATAATATAACAATATAATATCCACAATAATATTTGACGGAAATTTAAGTTAGTGGTCAATGAAATAAAATCGAAAGAAAAAAAAAAGTGGTCTCAGATCCTTTGTTTCACGCCACTAATGTGACGGTTAAACGTCGGAAATCTCGTCATCGACCTTGAAAGGTAAAAAAGGAGCAAATCTAAAATCTAAAATCCTCATAAAAAAAAAGTTAAAAACTAAAAACTACATGAAAATAAAATAATTAATTAGAAAAGAACCCCTTTTTAAAAAAAAAATATAAAGAATGGAGGGTCAAAAATTGAATGGATGTAGAATCATATGGGCTTCTCAAGAAGAGCCCATCATCTACCCCATTTTTATGACACACGGTTGGGGGGAGATGAAACACAAGCGGGGTGCAGTTAGTCCCCCCATCTGGGCTGAGCCCATCAACTCAACGATTTAAAAGTCTTAAAATACAAATACGAAAAAATAAAAATAATAAAAAAATAAAAAAACAATTAACTCAGGAAAGCAGATACGGCCAAAACGTAAAAGAAATGGGAAAAGCCAAATGAACAAAAGGAGGTTCAAAACAGCGAAAACAATTACGACGCGTTCTCACGGTCTCAACCTTCTTCGCGATTTTTCAACAATCTCGTCTCATTTTAGTTCAAGACCATTCTCCCCCCTCGAAACAGGTCTGTAATGGTTCCGAACCCTTTTACTCTCAGTTTATCTCTTACTTCTTCACCTCCTGGATCTGAAATGGGTTTGTATGGTGATTTATGTGTCAATGGTAATTTGGGGTTTAGGGTTTGCTCATCTAAGGCTGAAGAAGGGTTGGGAATTTTTGTTGAAGGTCCAAAGCAATCAAAGGGAAAGGCGACGTGATTCGAAGAAATTCAACCTTCTTTTCTCATTCAAACGTAAGTCATCTTCGGATCCGCGAATCTCTCCATCTAACTCTTATGTTCTAGTTTGAAATAGGTTGATGTTTATGGTCGGTGTTGAAGAAAGGGGGTGTGTTTCGATTTGGGTGTTAGGGTGGAGCAGATGCAACGTGGGTTTCGAGTTATGGAGGACATGGTTCTGAGTTTTATGGTTGAAATGGAGAAATGGTGGGTTTCGTTCAGTGAGGCGATGATGGTTGTTGCAGTTGAGAGAATAGATTCAGTTTTTCTGATTGAGTTTGAAGCTATTCAGTTGAGGTTTTCGGTTTCTGGGCTTTGAAGAAGTTGAAGTGAAATTGGGGTTTTCAGTTTTTTTTTGAGAGGTTTTGAAGGAAGTTCCCGGTTCTTTTATGGATGAGGGGATTTTATCTGGTTTTCTGAAATCCGTTTTTTCCCCTCTTTTCCCAACTTGGGAGAGTTTTTTTTATATTATTCTTGTGTGTTACCCTCATTGACAGGTTGTAATGGCCTTCTTGGTTTGTACATGTTTACAGGTTTTGTCTGCTGTGGTGAATTGGTGTAGCAGGTATGGTACGATTTTGCAAGGTTTTGTCTGGTGTGGGTCATTTTTCTGGTATTCTCACAAGTCCCCCCTAAGGAGCTCTGTTGCGTGTTATTTTAAGGGGAAATAAGGGCAGAAGTGGAATTGAGAAGCGGTTGTCGTTTTACTGTGGGTTGTATGGTCTGACTTTTGTGCATATTGGTGGTGGATGCAGGGTATGGTTTGTCGCGGTTGAAGGCGTGAGTTTTGTGTAATTTTTCAAATTGGTTGCATATTACATGTTATGTATTGTGCTCATATTGATCCACCTTTTTGATGGCAAAGCTGGCGGTGGGACATATGGTTGAAACGCTGTGTGGTATTGTACTACCATGTGTAGTGGTTTCTGGGAAGGTTGTTGCTGCTGTTGTAAAGGAAAAGGAGTTTTGGGGTTGAGCTGTGGTTTTTTATGCAGACTTTTTCTTTTTGGAGTGGTATTCAAGAGGTGAAGGTAGTTGTTGCAGGTTTGGCTTTGAGGCGCGTGCTGTTGCATTTTGATATTAAGGTATTGTGAAAAACATCTACTGAAATCACTCTCCCTCTGTTTCTCTGCAGGTTGTACTTTTCTTTCTGCTAACATCTTACATGGTGCAGGTGATGTTCTGCTGCAGTTTGTGAATTGGCACAGGATGTTGGTCCTTTTTTATTAATTGTGAGCTGGGGTTGAAGTTTTTTTGTAGGATGTATGAGATACAACTATTGGTGTGTGAATGGTTTTGAAAAACAATTGTGGGGTCGCATCCGTTTTACGTGACTGGCATTGTCCTTTTTTGCTAGTAGCTTGGTGCTGGTTGTGAGGCTGTGAACATTATCTTGAAGTGGGACCTGGTGTAAAACTTTGGGAGAACAAAAAAATGTCACTTTTTTGAAGGTATCGATGGGTTAAAACTTGGCTTATGTAAAGAAATCCTAGCCTTGTATCTTGAAAACCATAACTGAATATTCTCTGTAACTTGAACTTTGTAATTAGGCTTATCTCTTGTGCAGAACTTCGTAGCTCATGGCCATTTATTATGGATTTCAACAGGTGTAGCAATGTTTTGAATGTGAATTTTTACACTGCAATGAATAATGTTAATGAGGCTTTGTTGCAAAATCTGGTTATTATAACTTCCAATTAAATTAAATTTATATGGAAATTAATAATAAAGATGGGCTTCCCACCGGGCCTTTAATTCATGAATTTTGTAGAACAAACTCAAAGCTTGACTAAATTTAATCCAAATTAAAACTCACTTAAAACCATTCAACCGATGCTTGTGATCATTGAAGCGCTGCGGTGGAATTATAATTTGGACTAAAATGATGAAAATTGAATGTGATGTGGACGGATCTTGAACTCACAATTATTTCAAATTCTTCAGCTCTTGACTATAATAATAGTGATTAAAATTGAATTTCCATTTCTACTCCATAATCACATTTGAAATTGCCCTTGAGTTTCCTCTTTGAATCAACTTGTGAAAAACAAATTGAACTTGAATCAGTCTTCAATTCTCCTTTGAAATCTTACTTGCACTGACAATCCAAATCTTAAACTGAATAAACAACATTAAACTGCATTACAACTGCGTATGTGCTTCAATTAAAGCCTTTAGACGCACATCTTATGAATCCTACACCATGACCTTAATCATGAAACCAAATCCCTGCTTGACCAAAACTAGGTTATATCCCATAAACCCCAGTCAACACAAACATAATTCCCCCGATAGCCTCAAGCGAACCCCCGTTCCATTTGATTCATCACCGCGGTACCTTGAATAACAGCCACATATATTTTCTTTGCTTTTCTGTATAATGATTAGTAAAGATGAAACTTATATATGGGTAGGACAAATTTGGGGTATGACAGATGCCCCTATCTAATTGGCTTAGACCGAGTAAGATAAACGACTATGGCGCTCACACTTTCAAGGTAGAAGACAATTAGATATAAAAAGACCCTGAATTTGTCCGAAAAGAGAAGGAATGCTGAGGAATTGAAATACTGGATAAGGTATACCTCTGAGTAAGCTACGGATAACTGGCAAAAGTCAACACCACCAAAAGGATGATGGGATGAAACACATACGGATACTATCCCCAAAAGGACGATAGAGCAAACACACTACACATCGCACAATCTATCATTAATGACCATGATAGACCCCCCACCAAAAGGGTGACGGAGCAAGACAAACATAAACAAAATTCGCATAATTTGGCACCAATCCGAGTGACAGACCCCCCACCAAAAGGATGACGGAGCGAAACACAAAATAAACTATCGCACAATCTATCATTAATGACCATGATAGACCCCCCACCAAAAGGGTGACGGAGCGAACTCACACATCGCACAATCTATCATTAATGACCATGATAGACCCCCTACCAAAAGGATGACGGAGCGAAACTCAAATAAACTCATCGCACAATCTACCATTAATGGCCATGATAGACCCCCCACCAAAAGGATGGCGGAGCGAACTCACACTAAACACGTCGCACAATCTATCATTAATGACCATGATAGACCCCCCACCAAAAGGATGACGAAGCGAAACACAAAATAAACTATCGCACAATCTATCATTAATGACCATGATAGACCCCCCACCAAAAGGGTGACGGAGCAAACTCACACATCGCACAATCTATCATTAATGACTATGATAGACCCCCCACCAAAAGGGTGACGGAGCGAACTCACACATCGCACAATCTATCATTAATGACCATGATAGACCCCCCACCAAAAGGATGACGGAGCGAAACACACGCCAAACAATATCGCACAATCTATCATTAATGACCATGATAGACCCCCCACCAAAAGGATGACGGAGCGAAACACAAAACACATCGCACAATCTATCATTAATGAGCATGATAGACCCCCCACCAAAAGGATGATGGAGCGAAACACACGCCAAACAATATCGCACAATCTATCATTAATGACCATGATAGACCCCCCACCAAAATGATGACGGAGCGAAACACACACCAAACATATCGCACAATCTATCATTAATGACCATGATAGACCCCCCACCAAAAGGATGACGGAGCGAAACACACACCAAACATATCGCACAATCTATCATTAATGACCATGATAGACCCCCCACCAAAAGGATGACGGAGCGAAACACAAAACACATCGCACAATCTATCATTAATGACCATGATAGACCCCCCACCAAAAGGATGACGGAGCGAAACACAAACAGAATATCGCGCAATCTGACATCGACGAAATGCCAGACCCACCACCAAAAGGATGATGGAGCGAAACACAAACAAAATATTGCGCAATCTGACGTCGACGAAATGCCAAACCCACCACCAAAAGGATGACGGAGCGAAACACAAACAAAATATCGCGCAATCTGACATCGACGAAATGCCAGACCCACCACCAAAAGGATGACGGAACGAAACACAAACAAAATATCGCGTAATCTGACATCGACGAAATGCCAGACCCACCACCAAAAGGATGACGGAGCGAAACACAAACAAAATATCGCGCAATCTGACATCGACGAAATGCCAGACCCACCACCAAAAAGATGATGGAGCGAAACTCACACAAAATATCGCGCAATCTGACATCGACGAAATGCCAGACCCACCACCAAAAGGATTGTTGCGGTGGAAATAGGATATCAAATTATTAATTAATTTGAATCACAATTCTTAATTCACAACCGCTCTTTGATTTATCCGAAGGAAAAGGTCAAAAGAGGGAAAACCTATTTTTGCATCGTAAACACAATGCGGGGAGAGACCTAGGTAAGGGGTTGGTTAAGCTTAGGGAAGGTACTAGCACCCTAAACTTCTGTAGTACTCTACAGGAACCTTTTGTTTATTGTATGCTTTTTTATTTTATTATTTATTATCTGCTTTAATATATATTGAACTAAGGGATAGAGTGACCTAAAGACCTAAGGGTTAGTCCTAAGTTTACTCGGCAAGACATCGCATCTTGTGCCTACGTATCCTGGATAGGGAATGGAATCAGAGTAATCGTAGTTCCCCTCGAAAGGGAGGTTAGAAACGTCTTGACTGTGGTCAAGGTTTCAAGGGGAGTAAACATATCTTAAGGACACGCTTACGTGGAGTCTTTGAAACTCCTATTTCTATGTTGAATTTATTAATTGAAAATTTAGGGTTGAAATTAGGGATTCCATGGCGGGAAACCCTAAACAGAGCACGGCGGCTCTTTGACCTAAAAGCTAGGGTAAAGGGCAATTTTGTCCACGGCGGGACACCTAAGCTAATTAGGGTTTTGAAATGGTTGAAACTAGGGTTATTGACTCGGCGGTCAAACTGTTAATCCTAATTCCTTCGGAAGGTAAATAACGGTAAAAACATGCAAGCAACAGAATTATTACATGGCAGGCATAAGACAATATGAAAATAAAGCAAGCAGTAAATGAAAGCATCGCGACCACTCGCGTAACTTACAAACTCCCAAAAACGCGAAAAAATAAAAATAATCGCGACCATGGCCTCGCGTAAATTACATCCATGGAAACAACATACAAATATTGATAATGAAATATTTAACTACTGACAAATAAAGCTAAACTCGCTCAGCTAAAAAAACAAAACGGAGAATGTTAATAGGATTAGACAGAAATAACGCGGATAATGAGGTAGTGAAGAAAAACTGCTAATTTGGTATTGTTTTACTTCTTGAAAAAAAAGATTTCGGTTTCAACTTTGAAAAATGAAAATGATTTTAGTCTTAATTAACAAATGTTTAGTCTTATTTTTAAAAAAGGGTTTAATTTTACTAAAAAACATAGTTTAATTTTTAAACTTTTAAAAATTGTCTTAGTTTAAATTTTAAAATGTTTTAGTTTTAGATTTAAAAAGTTTTAATTTTTATATCACAAATTAATTTTAATATTAAAAAAAATCTTTTAGTTTTAAATTTAAAAATGTTTTAGTCTCTAAAAATTTTTTTTAAAAAATAGCTTTAATTTTGATTATAAAAATGTTTTAAATTTTAAAATATGAAAAAAATGGTTTTAAGTTTGATTCTAAAACCTTAACTTTTAAATATGAAAAAAATAGTTTCAAGATTTTATCAAAGTGGTAGGACTTCTGTATTTGTTTAAAAAATAGTTCATGTCATGTTCTAAACCTATTAAAAGAAATGTTTTATTAAGAAACCAAAAAGTTTCGTTAGGTTGTGGTTATTAACAAATAATAATTTACTGGTAAAACATGAAAGTAACCATTAATTAGTAAATAAATAAACAAAGAAAATAAATAATAAATAAATACGCAAAAAGGCATTATTGCCTCTGAACGTTTCCAGTACTTAAGGTTCCTTTTGTAACCCTCTTTCCTCTTCTCCATCGCGGGTTGCCGGCGGAAGCCATGGGTGACGAACACGAGCTTTCGTTCGTCTCCGCTCGTGCATGCTAGATCCTCCTCACTCTCTGTCCCTGAAACACGAAAAAACCCACAAATTATTAACCAATTGCTCACCTTTCGGGGTTCGGAGCGGTTCGTAGTAAGCTTTGTCGAAAAAGGGCCGATGATGCTCCGACTGAGGCCGGGAAGCTTGGCCGGCGTGGATGCTTCAATGTCGTCCGCCGTCGCTTCGGTTTGGTTGCATTGCTTTCGATCTCTCTCTTCCGATGGCCACTGATGATGGATGATGATGACGATCTGAGTTACCCGCTGTCTGCGTAGCAAACGGCGATGGCGGCTCGCGGTGGCTTCGGGCACTTCGCCTTCTGCTTCTTTGTTTGATGGTGATGATGATGAAGTTTCTAAACTTCTGAATCCATGGATGCCCCTGATGATGAAGTTTTCGGAACTTCTGAAGGGTTTAGGGTTTGCCGTCACTTTTGGAACTCTCCTGGTGAGTTTGTTCTGTTTTTCACTACTCTTATGGTTGCCGTTTTTTCTGTCCCTTTTTGAGTTTTCTCTGATCATACTTATATGGTTTTTTTCGAGATTTGTGGTTCTGGATTGTTGCCGAAAATCCGCTTAAATTTGTTAGTATTTGACCCAGTTTTTTTTTATTTGAATATGGTGGCTGTTACTGTGTTGCGGTTGATTTAAAATTGGTTTGCTGGGCTTTTTCCGAAAAGAGTGTTACGGAGATTTTGTTTCGGTTTCTGCAGAATTTTCGGATGGTTGTTTGACTAAACGACCTTGTTATGTGGCTGGGTTTTTGGATATTGGACTTTACGTTATGATTCTGGATGTGTTGGCTAAAACAGTTCACTGGATTTCCTGAACTGGTTTATTTCAGTTTGAGTTAACTGGTTTTCTGGTTTGAACTTGTCTGGATTTGGATTTTCTTCTAACTTGATTCTGAACTATTTTGGATATGACTTTTGCAGAAATGATTCGGATGTTGGATTTCTATCTGCTTCGAATTCAGATTTTGGATGGAAACGAACTTTTGATTCCATAATATATACTTGATAAAATGGATTCTATTAGTGATCTGTTTGGTGGGATAATCACTTTTTCGGCAAAAATCATTTTTCGGCATAAACTTCTTTTTCTCTTCTTCTCGGCTGTCCCAAAACTAAGAACAAATATTATCGGTCTAGTGCTGATGTCGAGGTCGAAAATGGGAGTTCGGTCGCGGCAATAGTCGTGCCCTCCCGACACCCGGTGATGAAATTTTTCTGAGGGTGTCAAAATAAATTCTAACATTTTCCTTTGCTCTGCTCTTGATTTTTCTGTGTGCATGTACGGAGGAAATTGGACGATCAAAAAATCGAGTGCGAAAAGCAATATTCGGAATGGCTTTTTTAGGATATTAGGAATTTTTAGAATAAATATAAATGTAATATAAATTCCTTTTTGTAAATTGTAACTAAAGAAATAACTATGAATAAAATATTCACATTATTTTTCTATTCAAAATACTTTGTCTTATTTCTCTTTCCCCAACTTAATCACGCCGAACAACTCTCATAATTAAAAATGTTCGATTAAATTTCACCAGTTAAATGCCTCCGAACAAATTCAACCAACCGCATATTAATCAATTAAATTTGAACCACCGGACTAACTTCACCAAACAAACTTGTATGAATAACTTCCGAGAAAAAAAATCAATCACATTAACCTCGTCATTCCAACTTGTGTCGCTCCACTTAAAATGTGATATAATCTTCCATTCTCAAATCAATTTAAATTGCGTCTGATGGTATAATCGACGATAGTCATGAACGGAGTAAAATAGAACCGAAGCGGGGAAATCCGATTAGCGGTGAAAACAGAAAACTAAACTCCACTGTTAAAAATTCAAATAGCGCCTCTGATAAGATATCGAACCATAAACCAACTCGGCCCATAAACCTCGATCCAACATAAAAAAAACCCGAATTTGAATCAGACTTTTTCCGTTTCTTTTTCTTTTGAAGCTTTTTTACTAGCAGAAAGCAGAGGAAGCAGAAAAACGTGCGCTTGTGAAATAACTCATGGAATAAATGCTTGTACCGAGTTAAGTGAACCAGAGTTGACGTCTCAACATAATTTCAACACAATCAAACCCACATGATAACGCAACAGCCCTAAAAGCTACTGACAACCGAAACTCGTTTCCTGAATAAATTACCGTATCTTGAAAACTCTGATGCCAAAATTCACGGTAAATTTCTGTTTAAAAATAAAGAACTCGAAGGTGGAGGTTTTAATTATTCCAAAGAGCCCTGGCGACAGCTCATCTTCAAAAATCGTCAGTAAATAATGCACAAACTACCCTTTTGCCCTTTTCACAGCTAAAGCGCGCCTGATGCAACCCCTGCAAAATAAATGGACTACGTAACCTGTTGATAGTTAGCGGTATGCAAAAAATGAAATTCTATGCGACATGAATCGACTAATCTGAGGGTAAAATTTGGGGTATTACAGTTGCCCCTATTTAAATAGCTTCACCGGATGATTTGAGCGACGTAGGCTCGAGAAATCATGGTGGAGAGATTTAAATATAGATAACCGAAAATTTTGCCCTTAGATGCAGTGATATGCAATGCTATGGACAAAACGGAATAGACATAATGCTGACAAATGTCATGAATCTAATATGATGCGTATGATGAAATGATCACTGCAAATATTCAGACGACACGACAACACGGGGAAAGACGCGACGAACGAACCACACTGGGAATACGACGCACTGGGTGACATCACGACACTAGGGAATTCTAAAGTGATAGTCAACTGGTGCGAGTACGACCAATTTTCACCTTTAGAAAGGAAAGGTAAGAACGAAATCCTCAATGGAGATGGCACCGATGAGACGGCCTCCACTGGGGAAAATCTAGGAGTAATTATTCAACAGGTTCAGGCGTGACCGGCCGATATTCTAGAGTAAAAAATAAAAGTGGATCTGCACGACTGTAGGATCGATTAACAAGATGTTGGAGCATTGAGTAAAGAATAACATCCGAGCTTTTGGAAACTCTCCCTCGTGACAGGATCAGACGAAATTTTGGAATCCGTAGAAAATATACAGGGTAAAACCGGCTGTATGCCAAAATAAATGGTCTTAAATGGGAAATGCCCTGATAAGCTTTCTCGAGAGAGAACTGCCACTTATCGTTGGAAGGGACTTATATGCCAAACTGGATAAGCCCTCAAATAAAGAGACTGCTGCTTATCTGTGGATAATAGATTGATTGATAATATAAACTTCTTCACGTCTCAAGTCTGTGCTCCCTGGACATGATTCAGTTTCTTCTTTGTCTAAAGGATAAAATAAACGTCTTCATAATTCGAGATCGGTGCTCTCCCGAATATGATTCGGCTCCTTCTTTTACTAAAGGGTAAACAAACTTCTTCATACTTTAAGATCTGTGCTCTCCTGAATATGATTCTGCTCCTTCTTTTACTAAAGGGTAAACGAACTTCTTCATACTTCAAGATCTGTGCTCTCCTGAATATGATTCTGCTCCTTCTTTTACTAAAGGGTAAACGAACTTCTTCATACTTCAAGATATGTGCTCTCCTGAATATGATTCTGCTCCTTCTTTTACTAAAGGGTAAACGAACTTCTTCATACTTCAAGATCTGTGCTCTCCTGAATATGATTCTGCTCCTTCTTTTACTAAAGGGTAAACGAACTTCTTCATACTTCAAGATCTGTGCTCTCCTGAATATGATTCGGTTCAAAAACCTCCCTGCACTTCAAAATGAAAAGGAAAATGGAAGCCCATCTGCTCGATGGAGATGGCCATTTATTGCGAGTCATAATGAAGATAGGATAAGCTTCTCGGATGAGAAATGCCGCTTATTTGCAAGAGTGGCAATAATAAGCTTCTCGGGTGAGAACTGCTTGTAGAGGTGGTAACATGTAATGTAAATTGTAAAGAAAGTTGTGATGATGGCAAACATCTAGATCACTGTAATGTAAATTGTCAAGAATTTTGTGATGATGGCAAACATCTAGATCACTATAATGTAATAATGAGCTCCTTGTATGAGAAGATCAATTGCAGAGTGTATTGTAAAGTGTAAGGTAGGTGATAAGCTCCTCGGCTGGGAACTGTTGCTTGTCTATTGTGCAATGTAGTGATAAGCTTCTTAGGCGAGAACTGTCGCAGATCTGCAAAGGATTATAAATGCTTTTCTTGAAAGATAGTGCAAAATAAATGCACGTCCAGGTAGGTTCGACGACCGACAGGACTGAAATTCGATCTAGAATGGCGCTAGAAAGAACTGATAAACAAAACTCCATTGAGGAAACGAACTCGAATGGGGACTACCTTATCTTAACGTGGGAAGGTAACGGAATTAACCATCGTCCACGAGGGTTGAACTCTTAGGAAACTGGCAACAAGTAGGTATTTTATGCTTAGGGCTGACAATCTACTTGGAGAGAGTGGACAAACCCAGTTACTCGGCGGTAACTTCAAGGATGACGATAAATAGCAAGCATGAAAATGCTAATGCGTATGCCAAAGTGTACACGAATATGTATGCTCATGTGTATGATAATGAAAAAAAATGAGTATGTAATGCTCATGCTTATGCTTATGCTTATGCTGACAAAACAAATGAGAGAGGAGACATGAGATGAAATAAACATCTCGACAGGAATACCCGGTGACCTCTGCAACAGTACATCTATTACAGGATAGGAATAGTTGATGGTAAGACCGAATCTGGCTTCAAAGTTAAAATTTCCCTGGGGAGAAAATCTCATGACTTCCATATGGGGATACGTCTTCACTGGAGAGTATGATGTCACGACTTCAACTGGGGATCCATGACCTCTGCACGAGGATATGATGTCATAACTTCACGGGAGGGATTGCCATCATGAACCATAATTAGCCAAAAAAACTCTTGGGATCAGAGATTTTAGGGGATAAAATAAATATCCGCTTCGTGGGGAAGATGTGGAATTAGGCAACTTCATGGAGATAGCGTAGCAACTTTCTGGGAATAATACTTCGGCTTCCTGGGAAAAAGGTACATCCAACTGGGGATAAAATATATCAAACTTCCCTGCGGAGATTTCATCAAACATACTAGGGAGAAATCAACAGACATTCCTGGGGAAGGTATCTTGACCCCTTGGGGAGAATATGGCAGTCTCCTGGGAAGTATTTCCTGAGGAAGGTAAGGCAATTTCACTGAGGAACAAATAATTCTGCTGAGAATGGGGTTCAAGAACATATATCACTTTGAGGATACCGGGGATATCTCTGCAGTCTTGAGAGTCACTGGGGATTTATCGGATGGATCCCAAAAGTGTTGTCAGCTTAAAGTATCGCTGGGGACTATTACTGGGAAGATGCTGGTAACGAACAAGTGTTTATGCAAAAATGAGATTTACTGGGGACGAAGAGATCCTTCACAAATTTCCATAAGTCAAAGTAACCTTCATTTCCGATTGTATTTTCGGGAAAATATATTTTAGTTTTGAAAAACACTTTTCATGCTCACAAGTTATTAACAACAGCAAATTGCATAACAAAAATAAAATGGAGATAACGTGCACAAAGGCGTTGAAAAGCAAAAAGGTAAATTTTATTAAAGAATGGTAGCTTGCTAAAGGCATAGCTCCATGGGAAATTACAAATTTGAAATTGGCAATATGGGAAAGGTTATATTGAATCCAACGACCTATTGACCCTGACGACTGAGACTACCCACAACCTTGCTTCTGAAGAAAGTGATTGGATTTGAAATGAAATTCTGTACAAGCGTCTGTAATGCTCGGTGTCGTCCAATGCAGTGAAATGCCTTTGTCCCTAACTTTTGCCTGGACCACCCTTTCGGGTTTTCAATCCACCGGGACGCTCATTTTTGCCTAAGCCGCCCTTTCGGGTTTTCAACTTAGCGAGCCGCATTTTTTCATTTCTATTATTATTTTTATTTTTATTTTTTATTATTATTATTTTTACTTTTAGGCATAATATTTTCGGACTGCATCGGAATTCACAGGATGGGCGAGCTCTTCACCGTCCATTGTAGTAAGAATTAGCGATCCTCCGGAGAAAACTGTCTTAACAACAAATGGGTCGTCGTAATTGGGCATCCATTTCCCACGCATGTCTTTGTGAACTGGCAAGATCTTCTTGAGTACGAGCTCTCCTTGACGGAACTCCCGGGGTCGAACTTTCTTGTCAAAAGCTCTCTTCATTCGATTCTGATATAGCTGGCCGTGGCATATAGCCGCCAGGCGCTTCTCATCAATAAGATTCAGCTGGTCATATCTGTCTTGAACCCAATCTGCTTCATCTAACTTTGCTTCCATCAACACCCTTAAAGATGGCAACTCAACTTCAATGGGAAGAACGGCGTCCATTCCATAGACCAATGAGAAAGGGGTTGCCCCGGTTGAAGTTCGAACAGTAGTTCTGTATCCATGCAAAGCAAACGGTAACATTTCATGCCAATCCTTGTAAGTCTTAACCATTTTTTGTAGGATCTTCTTGATATTCTTATTCGCAGCTTCCACAGCTCCATTCATCTTAGGACGGTACGGAGAAGAATTGTGATGCGCAATCTTGAAAGTATCACACAACTCCTTCATAGTCTTGTTATTCAGGTTGGTACCATTGTCAGTGATGATCCGACTCGGAACCCCATAACGGCAGATAATCTCTTTCCTGAGGAATCGAGCAACCACTTGTTTGGTCACATTGGCGTAGGAAGCAGCTTCTACCCATTTGGTGAAGTAGTCAATAGCAACGAGAATGAACCGGTGACCATTGGAAGCTTTCGGCTCAATTGCCCCAATCATGTCAATGCCCCACATAGAGAAAGGCCACGGCGAAGTCAGAACATTCAGTGGTGAAGGAGGAACATGCATTTTGTCAGCGTATATTTGGCACTTGTGACACTTTCTGGCGTATTGGATGCAGTCAGATTCCATTGTTAACCAGTAATATCCAGCCCTCAACATCTTCTTAGACATAGCATAACCGTTGGCATGAGTTCCAAACGTCCCTTCATGAATTTCCTGGAGTAGCATGTCTGCTTCCCGTCTGTCCACACACCTAAGCAGAACCATGTCGTGGTTTCGTTTGTATAGTACGTCGTTGCTGATGAAGAACTTAGATGCTAGTCTTCTCAAGGTCCTTTTGTCAAGATAAGAAGCATCTGCTGGATACTCTTGCGTGAGCAAATAATTCTTGATATCATGAAACCAAGGCTTTTCATCAATTTCATCTTCTTCAATCAACAGACAGTGGGCGGGTTCCCTTCTACGCTCGATTCGAATAAGCGGCGCTTCATTGACAAACTTGACCTTCCACATGGATGCTAGCATGGCTAAGGCGTCAGCAATATGATTTTCAGTTCTCGGAATATGTTCGAACTTGATCTCATCAAAGTACTTAATTAACTCCACAATGCAGGCTTTGTAAGGGACCAACTTCTCATTCTTGGTTTCCCATTCACCTTTCACCTGATATATAACCAACGCTGAATCTCCGCTTACTTCAAGAAGTTTGATCCGGAGATCAATAGTTGCTTCAAGACCAAGGATGCATGCTTCATATTCGGCGACATTGTTTGTGCACTCAAACTCTAACCTTGCGGTAAATGGGGTATAGCCACCTTTTGGATTCATCAAAACGGCACCTATGCCATGCCCACTGTAATTGGAGGAACCATCAAACATCATCTTCCACCAGAGACCCGGTTCGGGGCCATCCTCGGGCTCTGGCTCTGGCTCATCGAAATCATTTACCCACATAATGTCTTCGTCTGGAAAGTCAAACTTAAGAGGCTCATAATCTCCGACTGGTTGGTCTGCAAGATAATCTGACAATATACTTCCTTTGATAGCTTTCTGAGGTACATATTGGATGTCATATTCCGACAACAACATATGCCAACGAGCAAGCCTCCCTGTCTGAGCAGGCTTTTCGAAAATGTACTTTATTGGGTCCATCTTCGAAATCAACAAGGTAGTATGACCCATCATATATTGCCGGAGACGCCTAGCAGCCCATGCTAGCGCACAACAGGTCTTCTCCAACAGTGAATATCGGTTCTCACAATCAGTAAACTTCTTGCTCAAATAGTATATAGCGTGTTCCTTTCGTCCGGTCTCATCGTGTTGCCCAAGCACACAACCCATAGACTTCTCAAGAACAGTGAGGTACATAAATAATGGTCTTCCGTGAACAGGAGGCATCAAGATAGGAGGCTTTTGTAAGTAATCTTTGATCTTTTCAAACGCCCGCTGACAATCTGGATTCCAATCAACAGTCTGACCTTTGCAAAGCAACTTGAATACCGGCTCACAAGTAGCAGTCAGGTTAGATATGAACCTGGAGATGTAGTTCAAACGTCCCAGAAAGCCTCTGACTTGGGTTTCGGTCTGCGGGGCCGGCATGTCTTGAATGGCGCGGACTTTATCAGGATCTACCTCTATTCCTCGTTGGCTGACGATGAAACCAAGTAGCTTTCCAGATCTGACACCAAAAGTACACTTAGCAGGATTTAATTTCAACTGATATTTTCGGAGTCGTTCAAAGAGTTTCAACAGATGGATCAAATGCTCCTCCTCATCATGAGACTTGGCAATCATATCATCCACGTACACTTCAATTTCTTTGTGCATCATGTCATGAAAGAGCGTCGTCATAGCACGCTGATAGGTTGCCCCTGCGTTCTTCAGACCGAAAGGCATAACTTTGTAACAGAAGGTCCCCCAAGGAGTGATGAATGTAGTCTTTTCTCTGTCGGCGGGATCCATCTTGATCTGATTATAACCGGAGAAACCATCCATGAATGAGAAAACTGCAAAACTAGCTGTATTGTCGACAAGTGTGTCGATATGCGGCAAAGGGAAATCGTCTTTTGGACTAGCCTTGTTCAGATCCCTATAATCCACACACATTCTAACCTTACCGTCCTTTTTGGGCACGGGAACAATGTTGGCAACCCAATCAGGATACTTCGCAACCGCAAGAAAACCCGCATCCAACTGCTTTTTAACCTCGTCTCGAATCTTCAAAGCCATGTCAGGTCTCGTTCTTCGAAGTTTCTGCTTGACAGGCGGACATTCGGGCTTAAGCGGTAGCTTGTGAACTACAATATCTGTGTCTAAACCGGGCATATCTTGATACGACCATGCAAACACATCAACATAATCTTTCAACAGCTCGGCCAATCGCTGCTTGACCTCTGCCCCAAGTACTGCGCCAATCTTGACCTCCTTCTTGTCTTCATCTGTGCCAAGATTAATCAAATCTACCTGCTCCTTGTGTGGTTGAAGCTCTGCGTACTCATACTCAACCAATCTAGTCAGTTCTGCGGGTATTTCAAAATCTTCTTCGCCCACATCTTCAGCTTGATAGATGGGTGAATCCCAATCAGGAGAGACAATAGATTCATCGGATTCAATAATGGTAATGTCACTGCATGTTTGAAAGGCTTATTTTATTAAATGTTCGATGAAAATGCAAAAGAAAATGAAAATGTTTTTTAGTTTGTTTTTGAAGAGATTGCCAATTTCAAAAAGGTGAAAACAAAAAGACGCTTAGTGAAACGGAATGGAGCGGAAACAAAATGCATTTATTAATAATTGTTTGAAATGAAAAGGTGGCCCTACAAAGTGATCCGATAGCCTTGGGCAGAGCTATGGATTTGAAAACAAAATGAAAAATGAAAAATTACTTTGACAATGGAAAAATAACTGGCATCTCTATGGCCTCCCAGTTGCTCAATGCTACATTACTCTGAAACACCAAGTTGTTCAAATCTTCATCTTCGTCATAGTCACCGATGGCATTGACCTGATATCCTCCACTAACGAACACCTCTTGGAAAACCTTCGGACGTCCTTCAACATGAATTGGCTTGTAACCCAACCCGTAGCGATTAGTCTTTGCCTTGACATCGATTACTTCTCCCCAACCTTCAGGAATGCCCCTGTCGATTGTCGATTTGGTACTCTTCAACGATGCAAAAGATGGGCTACTCTGGACTCCCGCAGTTTCTTCGACTTCCACTAGAACAGCATTGGCAATTTCAAGTGCTTGGAAAGAAGTCTCCAAAGCGTCTTCATCAGCCTCAATATACCGGTACGATGATAAATTACTAACCATTAAATCCTCTTCACCATGTATGATCACCAACTTGTCGTCAACCACAAACTTCATCTTTTGGTGCAAGGTAGAAGTTACTGCCCCAGCGGCATGGATCCAAGGTCTTCCTAGTAGACAACTGTAATTAGGATTAATGTCCATAATTTGGAAAGTGATCGGGAACACGTGTGGGCCGATCAGAATTGGAAGGTCAACTTCTCCAACCACCGACCTACGCGAACCATCAAAAGCCTTGACAATTAAAGAAGTAGGCTTCACCGCAGTATCCTTGTAAGCCATCTTGCTGAGAACCCTCATAGGTAGAACGTTCAACGAAGAACCAGTATCCACAAGTACTCTTGCTAAATTATCTTCCTGACACTTCACGGATATATGCAAAGCACGGTTAAGATTCAGACCCTCTTTCGGCAGTTCTTCATTACTGAAGCTGAGAGTATTACAGGCGGTAATATTAGCAATCACACTATTAAACTGGCCGGTAGTGATGTCTTGAGCCACATGAGCTTGAGTCAAGACCTTCTGCAAAGCGGCTCTATGCGCGGGTGAATTCAATAACAGGGATAGGACGAAAATCTTCGAAGGAGTCTGGTGCAGCTGATCGATAACTTTATAATCACTCTTCCTGATTATCCTCAAGAATTCAGCATCTTCCTCATTAGTAGCAGCCCCTTTACCTTTATCTCCAGCCGACACAGCAGTATTGGTAGTGGTTTCCTTGGACGGGGCCTCATCAAAACGGGGTGTGTAGACACGACCACTGCGAGTCATCCTGCTTGCCCCAGCTATGTTGGTCACATTTTCGCTATCAACTTTCACTTCTTCTCTTGGGATGACCTTCCCAGATTCCTTATCAATCGCGGTTACATCATACTTCCAAGGTACAGCTTTGGGATCACTGAATGGAAACGGACTCGGTTTCTGAATGATCAAGGGCTTAGGTGGGTCCACTGCTGGAGTAACAGGAATCGGTATGCTGAACATTGGCATGACAGACTTTGGCGTTGGCAGATTAAACACTGGCATCCTGCCCCTTGGTTCGGGCAGGTTGAAAGTAGGCTCAATTGCAGCAACCTCCTTCGCCTTGTTAACTACTTGTAGGAACCCATCATCCATCAATCTCTGAACATCTTTCTGAACCATAGCGCACCCTTTATCATTTCCTTCACAACTTATATAATTAGCATGGGAAATAGACACCAGACCTACTTCAAACAGCTTTGCATGGAACGCCTTGAGAGGAGTCTTAATCTGGGATACATCACGAATAAAACCCTCGTAAGACGAATCATCAACAGCATTAACATTCGCATGTGTAGGCAGAGGATTGGTTTTAACATTGGGAGATGGATCATCGAACGACAAGATCTTCTTTTCCATCAGATCTCTCACAATATTCTTTAAAGCATAACAGTTCTCCAAATCATGGCCTGGCGCGCCCTCATGAAATAAACAATGAGCGGCAGCGTTGTAGTTGGCTGGCAAAGGATTCGGAGGCGGTCCCAAAGCTCGGGTGGTGGTCAAACCTCGCTGTACTAGGTAAGGGTACAACTCGGTGAACGTCATTGGAATCGGAGGACACGGCTTATATTGTCTCCTCGGAGCATTTGGGCGAGGTGTCGGATTCCTCTGTTGTTGATTAGCAGGAACGTTGGGTGCTTGCTGGTAGTTGGATGGAGGATGATGATAAGCGGGAGGCGGGTAAATAGGAGCCTGTTGCATAGGCTGATAAGCAGGAGCTTGTGGGGCTTGCTGATTAAAAGATGGTGCAACAGCAGCCACATAGGGAGGCGGAGCATACTGAACTGGGTAACCATGAGGTTGCGCGTACGGTGGCGGATATTGATATTGGTGTTTTCCCCTTCTATCGGAGGATACAGCATGAGTCTCTCCTTCCTTCTTTTTCTGAGAATTGAAAGAGGGTTTCTTAGTTTGGTCCTTTGAACTCGTGCTGCCAGAACCACCAGACATCTTTCCATTTTTCATAGCTAGTTCAACTTTTACTCCAACAGCAACAATATCAGCAAAATTCGTGGTTACACTACCCACCATCCTCTCATAAAATTCAGGGCGGACGGTGTCTACAAACCAATCGGCCAGTTCCTTGTCCGTCAACGGAGGCTCAACCTGAGAAGCAATCTCTCTCCATCGTTGGGCATATTCCTTAAAGGTCTCAGAACTTTTCTGCGTCATACTCAACAGTTGTCTCCTGTCGGGAGCTAGATCCATATTGTACTTATAGTGCTTAATAAAAGCATCGGACAAATCCTGAAAAGACTTGATGCGAGACTGGTCTAATGTTAAATACCACTTCGACGAAGCACCTTTCAGACTGTCTTGGAAACAGTGAATCATCAACTTGTCATTTTCCACATGAGCAGCCATCCTGCGGTAGTACATTATCAAATGGCTTTTCGGGCAAGTAGTCCCTTCATAGCAGTCAAAGTTCGGAGTTTTGAACTTTGGCGGAATAACCAGACCGGAAACCAAACAGATATCTCTAGCAGCAGCACCGAAGATCTGGTCTCCTTCCATCTTCCTCAATCTTTTATCAATAGTAACCACCTCTTCGCGAAGCTTATCACGTGGTTGGCATCCTCCATCATCATCATCCAGAATTTCATAAACAGGCTCATTAAGATAAGGCTGCACATGAGTGCGGACATTAGCTTGTGTGAAAGTAGGGACCACTTTGTGAGGCTCAGAAACCAAAGGCACAGTTTGTTGTACATTATGTATAACAGGAACAACTTGTTGAACTGCTGTAGTAATAGGAACAGCCTGGTGAGCTGATGTAACAACAGGAGGATGCAAAAAATCTTGTGAGAGGCCATAAGGAAACGGGTTTGGCGCCGAAACAACCGGAGGATCTACAGCAGCAGTAGCGTTAATCTCAGAAACCACGGTAGGCTGAGTATCCATCTTTGCATTCATGACGTGGAGCAATTCCATGATTGTTCCAATACTCCCTCGAAAGTCTGCTAGCTCGTTGTTAAAGCGATCCATCTCTTGAGCATGTTCTTCCATCCTTTTTCGAGCTTGAGCTCTAGTGTTGTAACGAGTCAGGGTGACAAAACTGGAAGGCGAGAGAACCGAGTATGAGAAACCGAGAGACGCATGTAATGCAAAGATATGATGCGAAATGCGAATGACATGACTTCATGGAATTCAAGTGTTTATGAGTATTGCGGATAACGAAAAATTTTATTGATTGAAAAATGGATTACAAATAATATTCTTAAAAGAAAAATCTCGATGAAAATAAACAACTAAAATTCTAGAACCCTAAGGAAGCATTATTCATGATTTTGGCGATTAGGCGGAGAATCGGAGGAAAATAAATCCTCGTAGAGTCTTCTCTTCTTGTAGGAGAGCAACTCTTCATTCCTTGACTGAAGCTGTTTCTGAAGTTCGTTGTACTCGCTGACCATCACCTGGTATTTGTCTTTCCATGTTTCTGCTTTGTGATGAGCTTTTTTCAATTCGATCTTCAATGTTCAGCCTCGGACATGAAATACTGGACTGGTTCCTCTCTCGGAGGCAAAGGATCTTGGCGAGGATAGGGCATCTTCAATTTGGAAGCTCTTGCTCGGACCCACTGAAGATAGGGCTCCATGGAAATGCAATTTGGCCTACCCAGACTTTCTCGACCTTTCATATGCAAGTGTCCCCAAGAAGATACAATTTGATCCCGAAGCTCTTTGTTGAGTTCGAAGAAGATCTTCTCTACGTAGATACTTTTAGGCGGTTCTTTTAAGGGATACCCTAACTGTCGGCGAGCTAGGACTGGATTGTAGCTAATTCCTCCATTAAAACCGAGTAAAGGCATGTTAGCGAAGTCTCTACAACCATCAATGAGTAGTATTCCATCGTACCTGCGATTGTACCAATCAATATCAGAGTGAGTTAACGCCATAACCTTTTGTGACCAACGTCCTTGAGTGGGGCTCCAAAAAGGACCAGACTTAGGCAAGTGCGAAATAAACCACTTGTACAGTAACGGCACACAACAAGTAATCACCCCTCCACCACGGAGGTTTCGGAGATGGACTGAGTGATAAGTATTACCCAATAAGGTCGGTACTGGATTCCTTTGCATGAAGATCTTGATGGCGTTAAGGTCCACAAATCCTTCAAAATTAGGGAAAAGCAGCACTCCATAGATAAGCAAGGCAAGAATCATCTCAAAGGTAGGCATGCTCAAGTAATCGGCATAATATTGGGACTTCTTGATTAGGAACTTCGTAGGTAACCCAAAGATTTCACCTTTATGAGTCATATTCTCCTTAATGTCAGATACCTTCAAACATGTGGCTTTAGCAATATCCTGTTCTTTAGGGTCCGTCTCCAAGAAAGGGAAAGGAGACTTATCCAGGATAGGTAACCCTACAAGCTGAGAATATTCTTCCAAAGTGGGTAATAGCTGATAATCGGGGAATGTGAAGCAGTGGTAGTCGGGATCATAGAACTGTAGCAAAACCGAGAGCAGTTCCTCGTTTACTTTATATTCCAATAGAGATAACAAATTTCCATACCGGTCACAGAATCCTTCTCGATCTTGGACTAAAGATCCTAGCTTCCTTAAGTCATCTAGTTTAGGCCTCTTAAAAGTATATTTCAAAGTCTTTCTTCTATTGTAATCCATAATCCTGCAATATTCATAAATAAGATTTGAATTCCATGAAGTGTAATGTAATGTGATGCTTTAATGGATGCAATGCACATATATACAAAGTCCTAGGTTAAAGGTATGTGCAAGGAGTTAGGGTCTACCCATCCCCATAAGGTATGTACTACGGTTAGTTGTACCTGCAGAACAAAGGTTCTAAAGAAGTGCCCAAAGTCATTAGTCCATCCTTCGGATATTATCAACTTTCCAACTGACTCGGAGGTCAATAATATTCTCAAGAGAACCTCTTTTGAGTGTAGTATCGCGTAGCAACCATTGTAGGACTACTCCCACATAGTTCCCGCACTACGTCCTACATAAGGCCAAGGTGGTGTTAAGGTAACTACGGTCCTCAATATCACAGACTCCAATCGAAAATAGTAAAAGTTTTCACGACTAACTCGATCAACCGAACCATTTTCGACAGGGTCTCAACTGAGCGGTGATTCTCGAGTCAACTTGGTCGGGACTCACTCCCGGCAAGCCTCGTCGAATATCTCACCTACCTATAATAAGGTCACTCAAGTCCGGGTTAGGACTTATCTCACAATAGAAAGATATCCCCACGATATATAATAATATATACAGATAATGAATAAAATAAATATCATACAACAATAAAATAGGGGAAACCCTTAAAAAGTGATCTTTTCTCCCCAGTGAAGTCGCCATTTTCTGTTGCGGTGGAAATAGGATATCAAATTATTAATTAATTTGAATCACAATTCTTAATTCACAACCGCTCTTTGATTTATCCGAAGGAAAAGGTCAAAAGAGGGAAAACCTATTTTTGCATCGTAAACACAATGCGGGGAGAGACCTAGGTAAGGGGTTGGTTAAGCTTAGGGAAGGTACTAGCACCCTAAACTTCTGTAGTACTCTACAGGAACCTTTTGTTTATTGTATGCTTTTTTATTTTATTATTTATTATCTGCTTTAATATATATTGAACTAAGGGATAGAGTGACCTAAAGACCTAAGGGTTAGTCCTAAGTTTACTCGGCAAGACATCGCATCTTGTGCCTACGTATCCTGGATAGGGAATGGAATCAGAGTAATCGTAGTTCCCCTCGAAAGGGAGGTTAGAAACGTCTTGATTGTGGTCAAGGTTTCAAGGGGAGTAAACATATCTTAAGGACACGCTTACGTGGAGTCTTTGAAACTCCTATTTCTATGTTGAATTTATTAATTGAAAATTTAGGGTTGAAATTAGGGATTCCATGGCGGGAAACCCTAAACAGAGCACGGCGGCTCTTTGACCTAAAAGCTAGGGTAAAGGGCAATTTTGTCCACGGCGGGACACCTAAGCTAATTAGGGTTTTGAAATGGTTGAAACTAGGGTTATTGACTCGGCGGTCAAACTGTTAATCCTAATTCCTTCGGAAGGTAAATAACGGTAAAAACATGCAAGCAACAGAATTATTACATGGCAGGCATAAGACAATATGAAAATAAAGCAAGCAGTAAATGAAAGCATCGCGACCACTCGCGTAACTTACAAACTCCCAAAAACGCGAAAAAATAAAAATAATCGCGACCATGGCCTCGCGTAAATTACATCCATGGAAACAACATACAAATATTGATAATGAAATATTTAACTACTGACAAATAAAGCTAAACTCGCTCAGCTAAAAAAACAAAACGGAGAATGTTAATAGGATTAGACAGAAATAACGCGGATAATGAGGTAGTGAAGAAAAACTGCTAATTTGGTATTGTTTTACTTCTTGAAAAAAAAGATTTCGGTTTCAACTTTGAAAAATGAAAATGATTTTAGTCTTAATTAACAAATGTTTAGTCTTATTTTTAAAAAAGGGTTTAATTTTACTAAAAAACATAGTTTAATTTTTAAACTTTTAAAAATTGTCTTAGTTTAAATTTTAAAATGTTTTAGTTTTAGATTTAAAAAGTTTTAATTTTTATATCACAAATTAATTTTAATATTAAAAAAAATCTTTTAGTTTTAAATTTAAAAATGTTTTAGTCTCTAAAAATTTTTTTTAAAAAATAGCTTTAATTTTGATTATAAAAATGTTTTAAATTTTAAAATATGAAAAAAATGGTTTTAAGTTTGATTCTAAAACCTTAACTTTTAAATATAAAAAAAATAGTTTCAAGATTTTATCAAAGTGGTAGGACTTCTGTATTTGTTTAAAAAATAGTTCATGTCATGTTCTAAACCTATTAAAAGAAATGTTTTATTAAGAAACCAAAAAGTTTCGTTAGGTTGTGGTTATTAACAAATAATAATTTACTGGTAAAACATGAAAGTAACCATTAATTAGTAAATAAATAAACAAAGAAAATAAATAATAAATAAATACGCAAAAAGGCATTATTGCCTCTGAACGTTTCCAGTACTTAAGGTTCCTTTTGTAACCCTCTTTCCTCTTCTCCATCGCGGGTTGCCGGCGGAAGCCATGGGTGACGAACACGAGCTTTCGTTCGTCTCCGCTCGTGCATGCTAGATCCTCCTCACTCTCTGTCCCTGAAACACGAAAAAACCCACAAATTATTAACCAATTGCTCACCTTTCGGGGTTCGGAGCGGTTCGTAGTAAGCTTTGTCGAAAAAGGGCCGATGATGCTCCGACTGAGGCCGGGAAGCTTGGCCGGCGTGGATGCTTCAATGTCGTCCGCCGTCGCTTCGGTTTGGTTGCATTGCTTTCGATCTCTCTCTTCCGATGGCCACTGATGATGGATGATGATGACGATCTGAGTTACCCGCTGTCTGCGTAGCAAACGGCGATGGCGGCTCGCGGTGGCTTCGGGCACTTCGCCTTCTGCTTCTTTGTTTGATGGTGATGATGATGAAGTTTCTAAACTTCTGAATCCATGGATGCCCCTGATGATGAAGTTTTCGGAACTTCTGAAGGGTTTAGGGTTTGCCGTCACTTTTGGAACTCTCCTGGTGAGTTTGTTCTGTTTTTCACTACTCTTATGGTTGCCGTTTTTTCTGTCCCTTTTTGAGTTTTCTCTGATCATACTTATATGGTTTTTTTCGAGATTTGTGGTTCTGGATTGTTGCCGAAAATCCGCTTAAATTTGTTAGTATTTGACCCAGTTTTTTTTTATTTGAATATGGTGGCTGTTACTGTGTTGCGGTTGATTTAAAATTGGTTTGCTGGGCTTTTTCCGAAAAGAGTGTTACGGAGATTTTGTTTCGGTTTCTGCAGAATTTTCGGATGGTTGTTTGACTAAACGACCTTGTTATGTGGCTGGGTTTTTGGATATTGGACTTTACGTTATGATTCTGGATGTGTTGGCTAAAACAGTTCACTGGATTTCCTGAACTGGTTTATTTCAGTTTGAGTTAACTGGTTTTCTGGTTTGAACTTGTCTGGATTTGGATTTTCTTCTAACTTGATTCTGAACTATTTTGGATATGACTTTTGCAGAAATGATTCGGATGTTGGATTTCTATCTGCTTCGAATTCAGATTTTGGATGGAAACGAACTTTTGATTCCATAATATATACTTGATAAAATGGATTCTATTAGTGATCTGTTTGGTGGAATAATCACTTTTTCGGCAAAAATCATTTTTCGGCATAAACTTCTTTTTCTCTTCTTCTCGGCTGTCCCAAAACTAAGAACAAATATTATCGGTCTAGTGCTGATGTCGAGGTCGAAAATGGGAGTTCGGTCGCGGCAATAGTCGTGCCCTCCCGACACCCGGTGATGAAATTTTTCTGAGGGTGTCAAAATAAATTCTAACATTTTCCTTTGCTCTGCTCTTGATTTTTCTGTGTGCATGTACGGAGGAAATTGGACGATCAGAAAATCGAGTGCGAAAAGCAATATTCGGAATGGCTTTTTTAGGATATTAGGAATTTTTAGAATAAATATAAATGTAATATAAATTCCTTTTTGTAAATTGTAACTAAAGAAATAACTATGAATAAAATATTCACATTATTTTTCTATTCAAAATACTTTGTCTTATTTCTCTTTCCCCAACTTAATCACGCCGAACAACTCTCATAATTAAAAATGTTCGATTAAATTTCACCAGTTAAATGCCTCCGAACAAATTCAACCAACCGCATATTAATCAATTAAATTTGAACCACCGGACTAACTTCACCAAACAAACTTGTATGAATAACTTCCGAGAAAAAAAATCAATCACATTAACCTCGTCATTCCAACTTGTATCGCTCCACTTAAAATGTGATATAATCTTCCATTCTCAAATCAATTTAAATTGCGTCTGATGGTATAATCGACGATAGTCATGAACGGAGTAAAATAGAACCGAAGCGGGGAAATCCGATTAGCGGTGAAAACAGAAAACTAAACTCCACTGTTAAAAATTCAAATAGCGCCTCTGATAAGATATCGAACCATAAACCAACTCGGCCCATA
Organism: Lathyrus sativus; assembly: GCA_963859935.3. Taxonomy (NCBI): domain Eukaryota; kingdom Viridiplantae; phylum Streptophyta; class Magnoliopsida; order Fabales; family Fabaceae; genus Lathyrus; species Lathyrus sativus. Next base: position 550,045,817 of record OZ012741.1, read on the forward strand.
AACCTCGATCCAACATAAAAAAAACCCGAATTTGAATCAGACTTTTTCCGTTTCTTTTTCTTTTGAAGCTTTTTTACTAGCAGAAAGCAGAGGAAGCAGAAAAACGTGCGCTTGTGAAATAACTCATGGAATAAATGCTTGTACCGAGTTAAGTGAACCAGAGTTGACGTCTCAACATAATTTCAACACAATCAAACCCACATGATAACGCAACAGCCCTAAAAGCTACTGACAACCGAAACTCGTTTCCTGAATAAATTACCGTATCTTGAAAACTCTGATGCCAAAATTCACGGTAAATTTCTGTTTAAAAATAAAGAACTCGAAGGTGGAGGTTTTAATTATTCCAAAGAGCCCTGGCGACAGCTCATCTTCAAAAATCGTCAGTAAATAATGCACAAACTACCCTTTTGCCCTTTTCACAGCTAAAGCGCGCCTGATGCAACCCCTGCAAAATAAATGGACTACGTAACCTGTTGATAGTTAGCGGTATGCAAAAAATGAAATGCTATGCGACATGAATCGACTAATCTGAGGGTAAAATTTGGGGTATTACAAGGATGATGGAGCGAAACTCACACCAGTCAATACCACCAAAAGGATGATAGGACAAACACAAATAGAAGGTTACCAACATCAAAAGGATGCAGGCTATGTTGAACTGACGAAGTTCGACTATCACCAAAAGGATGATAGGAAGGCAATTGACAACGGTCACGCTTGCTGGGTACAACTCATTGGGGAACCCCGAGAAGAAGATTGAATTGAAATGAGTCAACGGGGTACGCCCACCGTCTTGTTTGGAGATCATAGTTTTGTTGAAATGATTTCATGGTTACGCCCATGAATTCTGAAGAGGATGCCCCTGACTGGGCTGAGTTTGTCTTGAAATTTTGTCTTGTCTTGCTCAACAAAAGGCTGAACAACTTCATGAGGTACGCTCACGGTTCTGCTGAAGATGCCCCTGCCCGGGCTGAATCTTGCACTGAAACTCTTGTATTTTCCCAACAAAAGGTTGAACAACTTTGTGGGGAACACCCTCGGTCTTAAACGGTATGCCCATGGCTGGGATGTATATTAATGTGAAGATCTGATCATCCACGAGGTTGAAATACGTCATGGGAAATACCCATGGTCTTGAAAAGAATGCCCCTGACTAGGCTGAATCTTACTTTGAATATTTTGAAATTTTGTGGGAGAAACCCACAATCGCAGAAGATTGCCCCTGACTGGGCTGATGATTGCTTTGAAGCTCTTGAAAATCGTGGGACAAACCCACCAACTTGTGGAAGATGTCCCTGACTGGGCTGATGACAGTCTTGGAAGTCTTCGAGGTTGATCCTGGACCTTGACTTGCATATATGAATGATGGATGATAATGATGCTCCATACGAATGGAAATGGAAATGCAAATGCAAATACTGACGCGCGGAGATGCAAGAACTGGGGAAGTAAGATATGATTGGAGTATGCATATGATGCAGGATACTTATGATAGTGAATGCCATGCATATGATGCACATGATCGTAGACAGGTAATTAGAAATGCAGGGAGACGCCAACAAGGTGGATTTTTGGTAGTTGCCAATGCAGATTGGACTTTGGGTGGTGGGAGGGGTTAACTTCCTCGACATGCAGTTTACTGTAGACGCCATGATTGACACAAGCGAAGATACTCTGGATGCCCTAAGTCTGGGTACTTGGTGACTTGTTGTGAATTTCCTTCAGAGAAGGTTGCAACTCTGCTTGATGGTCAAGACGACCTGGTCTTGCCCCAGTTTGAACATGGCAATGGTCTGCCCCAGTTTGAACATGGCACTGGTCTGCCCCAGATTAACTATTTCTGACATATGGAAGTTGAACTCGGATGACTTGCCCCTGCTCGAGCTGTTGAGTGATTTCCCCCAGCCTGTGGGTTCTGAGGTAGTCTTGCTTCGTGTCAGCCACTGAAAGTCAAGTTCCTCCTTAATTGCCCCCTCGTTGAGATGTCTTTGAATACCTAGCACTGATTTGCAATTAAAATTGTACATTCACAAATGGTAATATTAATGCAAAGTTTGATGCAAGTTTGAAAAAGTGTTATTTATTGAGAGTGTCGTGGTAGTGAGACGAATGGACCGTTAGTCCAAACGTTGCATTAACTTTGATTGGTATAAAAGATGTAGCAAGGATAATGACACCAATGCTAATGATTAGCAATCATGTGAGGAGTCAGGTTACGCAACCTTGCGATGGTATGCTTTCAGAATAAACCTCGCCTCAATTAGGTCTTTCGAGGGCTATAACGTGGTCTGGTTCTCGGTTACGAAACAAAGCATATTAGGCTCGAAGTATGATTTATACCCCCCCTTCTTCTTAATGATCTCCAGTCCTACGTTCAGTTAATTCTGCACATGCTTGACGGTGTAAACTTGATGGTTCAAGGTTTGCTCGAAATGGCAATCACCTTATTTTGATGGATATCAGTGACCCTCTCGATTGGATGACCACTGAATCTTATTTGTTTTTGTTGAGGATTTCGGGGTCCTCTTTTGCTTTTAATTTGATCCCTAACTTTTGCATGGATTGACTTTGTTTGTCAGATCCATCGAGATTGCCTTGATTTTGTCTAAGTCCCCTCTGAGGTGTTTGACTTAGCAGGCTTTTGATTTTTCCTTTTTTTTGGATTTCGTTGTGACTGCCCTGTTGTGAGTCATTGGTGAACAACCGTCTTTTGGATTTTGCTTTCTTGATTCGAGTGCAGGGTTGAATTAGCTGAACACTACCCTGCCCCAGGTTAAGTGTAAGGTTTGAATATCCGAAGGAAACTACTACTTCTAGGCTCGAAGTGGTTTACTAGGGATTAACTCCTTATATCTCCGGTGTTTGGGGAATTGAAGCAATGCCTGTACATCATTGACGAGATTCTATCTGAAAGCATATGAGTTCGCAATTATGGGTATCTTGTTTTCATCATCCTCCCTCAAATCATGCTAAACAACAGTGAATAGAGTGGAGTGAATAAACATGTCGGTGATAAGTGAAAAATGAGTGAATACGACATAACCAATTCAAAACATGCATAAACGATACATTAATGAAACCAAATACGAATGGCAATTGTTCAAAGCATACAGTACTTAAACACACAAGGACCAAATATAAGAAATGCGAAAGATTAAATGGCAGCATGACGGCCTTCTTCAGAGAATGGACTTGACTGGAATCGATCTGATGTTGGCACTAGTTGACTGGTGGCATCGGATTGTTGATGATATTCGGATACTTCCCATTGAAGTTGATAGCATCCTTTTCAATCATGTCTTGAATTATGTGCTTGAAAGCCTTGCAGTCCTCAATGGTGTGACCTGGAGCGCCCTTATGAAACTCACAATGAGCATTTGCATCGTAATCGGCAGGAATGACAGTTGGAGGAGCCAAATCTCTCGGAACAACAGCTTTATTCTCCATCAACTGAGCGAAAATTTTGGCATATGACATTGGTAGACGATCAAAGACTCTATCTGGTCTCCATGTTCTCTACGGACGCTGTGGGCGAGTACCTTGTCGTTGCTGAGTAGCTTGCATTTGCTGTTGCTGAGGAGGATACTGATATCCCTGCTGGTTGTAGGCTTGTTGCTGAGGAGCCTGTTGTCGTGGCATCTGAGCTTGCACTGCTTGAACAGCTGGCTGATAAGGCATTGGAGCATATTGCGCGGCAGCAACATATGGATACTGATAATAGGGAACTTGATAAGGCATAGGAGCGGGAGCTTGTTGAGAAGCTTGCCCTTTCTGGAAAAAGATGACATTTGTTTCGCCCTCCTTCCTCTTGTATCCATTGAAAGGCTTCTTGGCATTGACCTGATTGTTAGGACCTCCTGGGATCTTTCCACTCTTCAGCCCTTCTTCAATTCTCTCACCGACGATCACCAAGTCAGAGAATCCAGAGGAGACACTACCGATCAGCTTCTCATAGTATTGGCCTTGCAAAGTGCCCATGAAGATATCAATCAGTTCACGGTCAACAAGAGGTGGATGCACCCTTGCGGCTAGCTCTCTCCATCGTTGCGCGTACTCCTTGAAGGATTCGTTGTCCTTCTGAGTCATACTCTAAAGTTGAGTACAATTCGGAGCAAGATCGGTGTTGTACTTATATTGCTTGACAAATGCATCGGCTAGCTCGGCCCAAGTGCGCACGCTGTTACGTTCTAGCTGCATGTACCATTCGAGTGATGCCCCAGACAAGCTGTCTTGGAAGCAATGGATCATGAGCTTTTCATCTCTGGCATAGGCAGCCATCTTGCGACAGTACATCTTCAGATGAATGTTTGGGCAACTGAGACCTTTGTACTTCGAAAATTCCGGCACTTTGAACTTGGGAGGGATGACAACATCAGGCGCCAAGCATAATTCCAAAGCACTGAAAGAATTTGAAATGTGCTCCTCCATGGCTCAGAGTTTCTCGGCTAGATCTTGGCACATCTTCATGGCTTCTGAATCCTGAGCGGCAACAGGACTGGCAATGGGGATAGCAGCATGATAGTTCTGAACGTCGTCATACTGATCCATCAGAGTATCTTCGATATGAGGAACTGGGATTTGCACAGCAGTAGGCTGGGCCTGCGGGATAGCTCCAATGGTAACTCCGGTCGCTGGGATTGGCTGAGAAGCGTTCCCTTTGGCTGCGTTATTGAAGTTCAACGGCATCCCATGAGGATTTGGAATGGAACCAAAGGGATGGCAGTAGACCCTTGTCCTTGACCATTGTTGTTGACAACAGCAGCGGCTTCACGCTGTTCTTCCTCTCTTCTGGCCGTGAGGATGGCTTCGAGGATCTGGTCAATCTTTCCTTTCATAGAATCCAACTCTTCCCTGAAGGTAGCTTACTCCTGTTGAATCTGCTCCATCATTCGTCTTGTATTGGCTCTAGTTGCGTACTGGTGTCGAGGACTCAGCTTGATTTACTGGATATGAAGGAAAGAGAAATATGAGAAACTGTTGAAGGAAGGAGAATGCAAGATGCACAATAAATGAGATGCAATGCGAATGATATGCAATGCAAGATGCAGGATCACAGGATCACAAATTCAAACAATTCTGAGATTAGCCGGGTGAACGGTTCAAGGATCACAGTCACTGCTCAAAGAAACCCCACGGGTAGGATACTAAAATGGGTAGGTGCCTAGAGTCATGGATATCTTTCAAAGATATTACTTCCATGACAAAGCCTCATCATGATGGCACAACAAATGAGATGCAATGCGAATGATATGCAATGCAAGATGCAGGATCACAGGATCACAAATTCAAACAATTCTGAGATTAGCCGGGTGAACGGTTCAAGGATCACAGTCACTGCTCAAAGAAACCCCACGGGTAGGATACTAAAATGGGTAGGTGCCTAGAGTCATGGATATCTTTCAAAGATATTACTGCCATGACAAAGCCTCATCATGATGGTAATATCCTCAAAAGAATCTCCTCTAGGTGAGGTTCTCGTATCTTCCACGCGAGAAAGATTTCTCGGAGGCATCAACTACACAACCATCGACACATGGATTCTAGAAAAGGTTCTCAGAGTCATAGATCGAGGTTGAAAACATTACTGTAAGAAAGTAATACGTTCAAGGGATCTCATCTGATTGGGGCGTTCGTATTAATTCACAGAGAATTAACACTACCAACCACCATGGATAAAACGGTTTACGGTCCTCGGGATAAACGATTCACACTCGAAAACATTATTGTCATGGCAAAGACTCACCACAACAACAATATCTCCAAGGAATCTACTCCAAGCGGGGTTTTCGCTTCAACTTAACGTGAAAGACTCCACGCAAGTCTCCGCTACACAACCACCATCCTAATCCTAGGGTTATACTCGGACTCGGGTGTAGAGCCATCTCACAAAATAACCATAAGCAGAACAATCCCATAATGCCACAAGCATAAGTAACCAAGACAAGGATACTAATAGAAAGCGAGAAGAAATAAAAACAACAAGCTAACAACTCAAACTAAGATAGGCTTAACTCTCTCTTGCATGGAGCAATAATCCCCAGCAGAGTCGCCACCTGTCGCACCTCGAAAATTCATTTCGAACATACGACCCTCGCGCGAAAGGCGCGGAAAATGCGGTTCGACAGGGTCGCCACCGAACTTTATTTTTCCCGAATATACGGGAGAGGAAAATATCGAGAAAACCTCATAGAGCGGAAAGGAACACGACCGTCGCAACCATATTCCTAGGTTCGGGAGTCGGTTACGCGAGGGGAAGGTATTAGCACCCCTCACGTTCGTCGTACTCGACGGGAACCTCTTAATTCGAGTTAATGGATGTTAGCTAAACTTAATTCTTCTCTTCTCGCTACTAAATGCTAAAGGATACTATAAAGGGAATAAATACGCTAGGGGAAAAGGGATGGTTAGAGGATAGGGTGCTCGCCAAGGATTGGGGCCCTTGTGCCTACATATGCTCATTCGGACGAGAATGAGAAATCAGAGCGTCGTAGTTCGACTACGGGAAAGGATGGGGGAAATGGAAGATGGAGGGGATTGTGCTCGCCAAGATCATCGCAATCTTGTGCCTACGTATCTTATATTCAAGAATGAATAAAGAATCAGAGCGTTCGTAGTTCGTGGTAACGACCACGAAAGAAACTGGATTTGAATTGGATTTGAAGTGGGTACGGATGACGATTACTCGAAGCTTAAGAAAGGCTTCTCGGACCCAAGTAATCGGGAGAGCGAACCAAAGACTTGGAACACTCTCTTTTTCATCATGAAGAAATGATGTGTTTGATCGCGACTTTCTATGTCTAATACAACTAACTGCAAGTGCACAGTCTATCGCGTAGTAATAATAGATATCGATCCCACAGGGACTCGTAATCAAACTAGTGTTCTCGGGAGTTACTATGTTTAGCTAGGTAGAATATGTTTAAGGGAATAAGATTGTCACTAAAAGGGGAACTAAGATTACTATTTAGATTATAATTAATTGAATCGATACGTAGTAATTGTGTTCTTCAGGGATTTGATAAATTACTGGTGTATGAAATAGTTTTCACAGTTTATTTAAGCAGAAAATGGAGATTCGAAGACTCTCATCTCACGATGGTTATTGACGCTAATCATAATCCTAAGGGCCAAACGTACACTTTCGTATTCCGTTCGGGGTTAAAATTACTTTTTGGAAATCTCTAAATTCTAATTCGTTTTAAAGTGCTTTCGCTGTTATTAAAACAAATGCCTAGTGTTTACTATCTGAACTTACCGTAGCTTTCGCTTGTTGGTTCGTATCTTAATTAATTTCCCACTTTCGTGGCAAAACTACTTTTAAATAAGTTCTCGCTTTCGCGACGAAGTTTATTCAGTGAATCAATTTTAAACACTCAGACCATAAATTACTTTTGTGAAAAGAAAGTTTTCAAACAAGAGTTATCAAATCCCATTCAAATTATTACTACATATCGATTACCTAAGTTTAGCTAGACATGGAATTGGGAAAAACAAAATATAAATAAGAATAATAAATGATAAATTGCATTATAGTAAAACGGAAGTCGATCAAAATGAAAACCTGTAAATATGCCAATTGGCCTTTGGGTAGATCCTCCACAGATGTTGGCAGGATTCTGGTCTTTAGTGCCAATTTGATCGTACAGTACAATAGCAATTACAAAAGAGCGGAAATGGGAATAAGGAAATGTAAAGGGAAATGAATACAAATAAAAACTGGAAAGTAAGTTGCTCTGGAAATTAAATTCGGCAGCACTTCGTGGTATGAATGCAGCACCCTTTCTGAAGTCCTCTGCTTCCCTTTTTATAGAAGTGGAATCCCAACGGTTATCTCTGAGGATGATGGACTTTGAGGCAGATAATTTAGGGAGTAGTGGTCCACTTAATGGGAATTGGAACTGCTCTTTTGACGTGTAATCTGAGTGGGGCGTTTTTGCCTGCATGACGGTCGTCACAAGGTGTGACGGTCGTCACAAGGTGTGACGGTCGTCACCCGTGTGACGGTCGTCATGAAGCTGTGACGGTCGTCACATCAGCAAAAACTGATTGTTGCGCTTTTCATTGTGTTTTCACTCCTTTTTCGTCCATATTTCATCTGAGATTGCTCCTTTTCTTCATGTTGCCTTGTTTAGACGTGATCGTTGAATACCTGCAAAACATCAGACAAATATACGGAAATAACCCGAAATCGGATCGAAAACGGTTAGCTTTTAGTTGAATTATGCCTGAAAATATCTATATGATTTCGTGTTATCAAACTCCCCTAAGCTTGAATCTTTGCTTGTCCTCAAGTAAAACATGGAAAAGTCGGCAAGCACGAGGCAACTTCTTCGTTCGCAGAGTTTGGAAAAACCGGGATTCTTGGTAGGAACAAGACGAGTATCATGACGACACTGGACTACGAGTCTCCGGAGGTCTCCTTTTTATGCAAATCGGTCTCAGTCATGCTACTGTATCTTGGTGTCAAGGTTCTCGTGGCAAGTTCACCCTGTTTGTTCTAGCGCAATCACATTAAGCCCGTTGTCCGCATACTTTCATGGCAAGTCGACCTGTTAGTGAATATGATCTCATTTCTGGTTTTGATCTTCTTCATTGATCATAATTTTATGTCATTGATTTTCAATGAGTTTTTCGTGCCGTTGGGCTAAATGCTCGGGTGAGGAGCACCTAACTTAGAAGGAAATGTATCTTATATTTTTGGGCTTTTTAGCTCTCTTTTCATGATTTTTCATCTTTTTGGAGATCATACACTTATTTGCATCGGTCGCTCGCTTAGAAGTGTTTGTAGGATGGTGCTGACTGCTAGTATAAACTACTTGGGGTTGAGTTTGCGTAGACACTTGAGACTTTGGTACACGTAGGTGGTGAAACCGACTCGCATAAACTAGAGATCTAAGGTGTCTGGATGATACTGGTTTTGTTAGAACTGTTGTTTCCTCGGAGTTTCAAAACTTGGTTTGAACTCAGGTGCATTCTCGCGGTGCTTTTGCTTTTGAGGAACGAACTAAAATTTTTTTGTTTACGTTGAATAATGTGGGGATTGTTTGCGTAACGTGAAAAATATATAGACGAGCTTTATTTGCTAGAAATAGAAAGTGTAAAAATAGATATTACTAAAATTCAAAGTGCAGTGAAATGGAAATAAAGGAAATAAGGGAAGTTCAGAGTACAGTGGAAATAAGGCTCCGCTCCCACACTATCTCGATCAGTGTCCTCACTGATTCTTGAAGCATGCGAGAGGGAGATACAACTGAAAATGCAAATACAGAATACTGAAATATAGTAAACAATGAAGGGAAAAAATGAAAATCTAGTCACGGCCTCTGTCGCGTCCGCGCTGGCGTCCTCTGGCTCTAGCAAGGGCTACTCTGTCCTCATAGCTCATGGCTCCTGTGTGGTAGACCGTGTCTCGGAGTCCTTCGACCTGCAGGGTCAGATTCGCTAGGCTCTCAGTGATCATAGCTTGGCCAGTGTGAAGTTGTTGCATTTGAGTGCGGTGCCAAGCTTCGAACTGGTCAGCTCGCTGGTTCTGCTGCTGCAGCATCGTGAGTATCTGTGCCTGCTGGTCTAGGGAGCGACGAAGGTCCTCTTCTGTGTAGTCTGGCACAGGATGATGACGGCGGCGGCGTGAGGATGTACCTACGGGAGGAGGAGGCTGCGCTGCCTCTGGCTGCTCGGACCTGTCCAACTCAGCTTGGAGTTCATCTTCGGAATCGTGAGTGGGATCCTGAGTAGGAACAGCGGCAGCAGGAGGGGCAGTGAGGTCGAACAACCAGTTGGTACGGTCCTCTGGATGGATGCGGGTGCGGGACGGAAGGATGATGCTTCGGACGGTCTTGCCACGCACAACCGGATGGTATTTCCCGTCAGCTCGGGAGCGGATGAGATGGGAGGCTCTGCAGTGGTCGGTGTCAAGGAACACCGAGGGGATGGAATGGAGGTGCTGGAGGCGGTCGCTAAGGTTCATCCCAAGTGCAATAACCGTGACAATCCCGCCAAAGTAGAATGGCTTCGAGCCACGGTTGCAGTTGGCCTGAATGTGAGCCAGCAGAAACGGGGCAGCGTTGACGGGTTCATTGTTGAAGACACAATGAAGAAAGAAGAGCTCCTTGGAGTTCATGATGACGAGAAAACGCATCGGTTATATCGCTAGATTTCATTGACTTTTACCGCGCATTCACCGTTTTAACGCTCGATTCCTCGAGTTTTTCTTACTATTTTGCAGGTACATCGATATGTGAGGCCAAATCAAGAATTAAGAAGAAAAGAACAAAGAAACCACAAGAAATGAAGCAAGACAGAAGCCTGCATAAACTCTGCATAATTTGTTACGACCACGGTCGTTACAAGGGTGTCACGACCGTGACACCTTACTTTGGGCCATCACGACCGTGAGGAAGTAGTCACGACCGTGACACTTGAAAACATCAAACAACGAGCGTGAAGACCTTGTCACGCCCGTGACAAGGATATAACTTGATTTTTTTGACTCAGACTACGTCAAAGCCACCAGTGAAGCCCACTCCTCCTAGTAATTCTCCTCAAGGCAGCACGTGAGGGAGACTTCTCCCACTTTCTGCTGCCACTTTCCAACATTTTCTCAACCACTTCAGCAAAGCCCAAGAAGCAAAAGACCAAGGACCAGCCCATTGGAAGCTCTATAAATAGGACCAGCTCAGGAGGATTCGAGGACAGACTTCAGTATCCAAATTTCCTGCGGAAGCTCTGCCAAATTACCTTACCATCAGAATTATTATTCCAGCATTTTATTTTCTGCCTTACGTTATTTGTATCCAAACCAACCGTGTAACAATTTCCAACATTAGGGAATTGTTATACTTTTATTTGTTTCCAGCCTTCAGCATTCGTTTTAATTTTTATTTCCGCCTACTCCAAGCCTTCCGGTCTGTGGAAGAAGGAGTCTACTCAGATATTTGTTAATCAGGTTTTTCAGTTATTGCAATTTAATTTATTTATAATGTCTATTTATTTTTCTGCCATTAGTAAGCTAATAATTAACTCTGAGTCTGATTTAACCTCGATGAGTAGCTAAATACCTTAGGGCGGTATGTAGTTATAACTAACTTAACCGGTAAAATATAACCATGGGCTAAAATAATTAATCGCTTAACATTCTGGCTGATACTTTTTAATTAAATTCGACCTTTTCGTTACGAGAGTAAGAAAAGGGTATTAGGTTGGGTCAAGACCACGAGAGTGTGAGATTTTAACCAGATAGCTAAAGTTAGGCATTTAAATTAAATACAGCGAGAGCGCTTTAAGATAAATTAGAATTATTTAGTTTCCAAAAATTACCTCTAAACACTTATGGGCTAGCGAGAGCAGGCATAGGGCTTTAGGGATAAGATCTGATTCAAGACCACGAGAGTGTGAGTTGAGGGTATTCAAACTAGTAATCTCTACCGAATAGATTAAGTGAACATCTTTATAAGCCTAGGTTAGATTGACCCACCTAAGTTAGTATAATTACATACCGACCGTTTTAGTATTATTTTATTAAAAACTTGAATTTAATTCCGCCTTCAATAGTCTTAGAAAACCAACAACAATCGTGACAACTATTCGCCTTAGCTAAACTAGAAGTTCATCTAGCACTAAGTAACGATAGAATCCCTGTGGATCGATAATCTTAAATATTACTTCGATAGGCTGTGCACTTGCAGTAAGATACCGCTAGACGCATAAATAGACACGTCTCTAGCCCATCAAGTTTTTGGCGCCGTTGCCGGGGATTCCTTAATTTAGTTACTAGTGCACTTAGGTAGCATTGTCTAGACTAAGGTATCAACTATTTAATTTAATCTAATCTCCGAGTGTATGCCACGTACTCGCTCTAAAAGCGAAGACTTGCAACCTCTAATCCCTGAATCGGAACGCTTCTTACACGTAAGAAGACGTATACTCGATTTCGAAAATAATTCTAACATTCCAGATCTTCAATTAGATCCGCCTGAACCAGTCGTAAAATCAGAAAACGCAGGAATGGCTGAAGAACAAACTCATCCACTCAAGTATTACGCTAATCCTTCGCAAGGTGAACCGCATTCAAGCATTGCAGCGCCGGCTATCAACCGAAATGATTTCGAACTAAAACCTTCGTTGATATCAGCCGTGCAACAAAATCAATTCGCCGGAAATCCTACCGAGGACCCGAATCTTCATCTTTCGATCTTTGTGCAATATGCAGATACCGTAAAAGCCAATGGAGTTACCCAAGAAGCCATTAGACTACGTTTATTTCCTTTTTCACTTCGAGACAGAGCAAGAGCTTGGCTTCAATCTCTGCCTTCGAACTCAGTAACTACGTGGGCAGAACTTAAGAAAGTTTTCTTGAATAGGTATTTTCCACCTAGCAAGACAGCTATGCTGAGAGCTCAGATCAACGGATTTAAGCAAAGAGAAAGTGAATCATTATTCGAAGCTTGGGAACGCTATAAGGATCTACTTAGGCTTTGTCCACATCATGGATTAGTAGAATGGATGGTCATCCATACCTTCTATAATGGACTCTTGTACAATACAAGAATGACAATTGACGCTGCCGCGGGTGGTGCATTGATGGACAAAGAATATAGTGATGCCTATGCACTTATCGAAAGTATGGCTCAGAATCATTACCTTTGGGGAAGCGAGAGAGTCGCAACTGAGAAACCAACAAAAGGGGGTATGTACGAAGTAAGTAGTATGGACCAAGTCAATGCGAAGTTTGACCAACTAAGCCAGAAGATCGACAACTTGGCCATAACACCTGCAGCCACCGTGGCTGCCGTAACACCCAACTGTGAGTTATGTGGAGTCCCAGGGCACGAAGTCTCTGATTGTCAACTATTGACAGGAACTCCCGCTGATCAAGTGAATTATGCTCAAGGAAACCCTTACTCAAACACATACAACCCAGGTTGGAAGAATCATCCGAATTTCTCCTATAAGAATAACAATGCTTATTACGCACCAGGTCAAGCACCAGCTACATCACCAGGATATCAAAAGGCTGCTCCTAATATCCCTAGAAAATCGAACCTTGAATTGATGATGGAAAGCTTTATAGCTAGCCAATCTCAGATAAACAAGGACTTCTTAAACCAAAACATTCACACTAGTGAGCAAATTAAACAATTAGTGAGCAAGGTAGATGCATTAGCTACACATAACAAAATGCTTGAAACTCAGATTTCACAAGTAGCTCAACAACAAGCACCTACTGCTGCACCAGCTGGAGTATTCCCTGGACAACCTCAACCTAACCCGAAAGGACATGCTAACGCTGTAATATTAAGAAGTGGCAAGGAACTTGACGGACCTACCGATCCAAGACTTGACAATCCAGCCATGTACCAAAAACCGGATAAACCGACTGAAGCGGCGAATGATCCAGAAGAAAAGGAAGATGAAAGTCGAGAGGTAGTGGAGAAAGAACAACCTTATGTGCCTCCACCACCCTATAAACCACCAATTCCGTACCCTCAAAGATTAATAAGTTCCAAGACGACGGGTCAAATTAAGAAATTTGTCGAACTTCTGAAACAGTTGAATATTACTATTCCGTTTACAGAAGCAATTACCTAAATACCCTCGTATGCCAAATTTTTAAAAGAAATCTTATCCAATAAGAAAAAGATAGAGGATAACGGAACAGTTACACTCACTGCCGAGTGTAGCGCCATAATCCAGAACAACATGCCTCCTAAGCTAAAAGATCCAGGAAGTTTCTCTATACCCTGTGTAATAGGAAAATTCGTCATTGACAAAGCTCTATGCGATTTAGGAGCCAGTATCAGTGTTATACCCTTAACGATTTGCAAAAGGCTAGACATGGGAGACCTAAGACCAACTAAAATGTCTGTTCAACTAGCCGATCGCTCTGTTAAATATCCTGTAGGCATACTAGAAAACGTCCCAGTACGTATAGGACAATTCTACATTCCTACTGATTTTATAATCATGGACATCTCTGAAGACTCCACTACACCTATCATACTAGGAAGACCATTCTTAGCTACCGCCGGAGCTATAATAGACGTAAAAAGAGGAAAGCTAACCTTTGAAGTAGGTGAAGAGAAAGTTGAATTTGTTTTAACACAATTCTTACAATCACCAGCTATAGAGGATACATGCTATCTAATGGACGTAATTGACGAATGCGTAAGAGAAATGGAACTGGAAGAGATCACTTATTCTGAAATAATGAAAATTCAAATCCCTCCAATTCTCGAAGATGATAATTGGCAAAAACCGTATCAGGATGATAGTCTAAGCGAAAGTTTAGCACTTACACCGGATCCCATGCCAAGTAAAGATAAACCTACATTAGGATTGAAAACTTTACCTAATAACCTAAGGTACGAATTCTTAGACGTTGAATGTAAAAGACCAGTTATAGTGAATTCCAGTTTAGGGACTATAGAGACAAAGAAACTTTTGGATGTCTTGAAGAAATATCCAACTGCATTAGGGTATAACATATCTGATCTCAAAGGAATATGTCCTTCAGTTTGCATGCATCGCATTCTGCTAGAAGAAGATTGCAGAACCTCCAGAGAAGCTCAAAGAAGAATAAACCCAACCCTTAGCACTGTAGTAAAGGAAGAAGTCAAGAAATTATTAGATGCCGGGATAATATATCCAATCTCTGATAGTGAATGGGTTAGTCCAATACATGTAGTGCCAAAGAAAGGAGGTATCACTGTTGTGAAAAACGCTCAAGGCGGATCGATATCGCAAAGAGTAGTGACGGGATATAGAGTGTGCATAGATTATCGTAAACTAAACAAAGCCACTCGAAAGGATCATTTCCCACTACCTTTCATAGATCAAATGTTAGAACGATTAGCCAAGCATTCTTACTTCTGTTACCTTGATGGTTACTCAGGGTTTTTCCAAATCCCTATCCATCCTGATGATCAAGAGAAGACTACATTCACATGTCCTTATGGAACGTTCGCTTATAGGCGAATGCCCTTTGGATTGTGCAACGCCCCTGCAACCTTTCAAAGATGTATGATGTCGATCTTCGCAGATTTTATAGACAACATCATGGAAGTGTTCATGGACGACTTCTCTGTATGCGGGCAAAGTTTTGAAGGATGTCTATCAAACTTAGAAATGGTGTTAGAAAGATGTGTAAAAGTGAATCTCGTGCTTAACTGGGAGAAATGTCATTTTATGGTCAACGAAGGAATAGTATTAGGTCATGTGATATCAGATAAGGGAATTGAAGTCGATAAAGCTAAGATTGAAGTAATAAAGGACCTTCAACCTCCTAAAACCGTTCGAGAAATACGAAGCTTTTTAGGACACGCCGGTTTTTACCGACGATTCATCAAAGATTTCTCGAAAATTACTAAACCTCTTACTGGTTTACTGATGAAAGACGCTGAGTTCATATTCAATGAAGATTGTCTTAAGGCATTCGAAACTCTAAAAACAGCCCTCATCACCGCACCAATCATGCAACCCCCTGACTGGAGATTACCTTTTGAAATCATGTGCGATGCGAGTGACTATGCTGTGGGCGCAGTCCTGGGTCAGAGAAAAGAAAAGAAACTCCATGCGATTTACTATGCGAGTAGAACCTTGGATTCTGCCCAGATGAACTACGCCACTACAGAAAAAGAATTACTAGCAGTTGTCTTTGCACTTGACAAATTCCGCTCTTACCTAGTTGGAGCGAAAATAATCATTTACACAGACCACGCTGCTATCCGATATCTATTAACTAAGAAGGATGCTAAGCCAAGACTCTTAAGATGGATTTTACTCTTACAAGAGTTTGATCTAGAAATAAAAGACAAAAAAGGTACTGAAAACGTCGTAGCGGACCATTTATCTAGAATAGAAGGTATTAAACCCGAACAAGTGCCGATTAACGATGACTTTCCGTATGAACAGCTGATAGCACAAATAGGAAGCGACCTAGCGCAGTTAGATATAAATGAACCAGAACCCGTGGAAATAATACAGACAACTGTAGGACTGCCATGGTACGCTGACATTGTCAATTACCTAGCCGCAGGAGCCCTTCCACCCGATCTAACCTATCAGCAGAAAAAGAAGTTCTTTCATAACCTAAGACAGTACTATTGGGATGAACCATTATTGTTCAAACGAGGACCGGATGGAATCTTTCGCCGATGTATTCCCGAAGAAGAAATAGAAGATGTCATTGCCCAATGTCATTCATCTCCTTATGGTGGACATGCGAGCACTTCCAAGACTTGTGCAAAAATCTTGCAAGCCGGCTTATACTGGCCTAATCTATGGAAGGATGTCCACATCGCTGTTATAAGTTGCGATCGGTGTCAACGCACCGGCAATATTTCAAGAAGAGATGAAATGCCCCAAAAGGGAATTTTGGAAGTAGAAATCTTCGACGTCTGGGGAATAGATTTCATGGGACCATTCCCATCATCTTTCGGTAATAATTACATACTCGTAGCTGTTGACTATGTCTCAAAATGGATCGAAGCCATAGCTTCTCCTACAAACGATGCACGAGTAGTAATAAAGCTTTTCAAAAACATAATCTTTCCCAGATTTGGTGTACCTCGACTCGTCATAAGTGACGGTGGCTCACACTTCATTTCAAAAATCTTTGACAAATTACTATCTAAGTATGAAGTGAGACACCGTGTGGCTACACAAAAAGTGGACAGGTCGAAGTCTCAAACCGAGAGATTAAACAAATCCTAGAAAAGACTGTCGCCATATCTCGGAAAGATTGGTCATCTAAACTTAATGAAGCTCTATGGGCCTATAGGACCGCTTACAAGACTCCCATAGGTACTACACCTTTCAAACTAGTTTATGGAAAATCTTGTCACCTCCCAGTAGAACTAGAACACAAAGCTTATTGGGCGATCAAAACTCTCAATATGAACTATAGTGCTGCAGGAGAAAAGCGAATCCTAGACATTAACGAATTAGAAGAATTAAGATTAGATGCATATGAAAATGCTAAGCTATATAAGGAAAGAACCAAGCGATGGCATGATAAACGCCTATCTAAGAAAGAATTCAGTGTGGGAGACGTTGTACTCCTCTTTAATTCAAGACTTAGGCTCTTTCCTGGAAAATTAAAGTCTAGATGGTCGGGACCCTTTGATATAACTAAAGTATTCCCAAGTGGAGCAATAGAAATCAAGGGT
The DNA here is from genome assembly GCA_963859935.3 of Lathyrus sativus. Classification (NCBI taxonomy): domain Eukaryota; kingdom Viridiplantae; phylum Streptophyta; class Magnoliopsida; order Fabales; family Fabaceae; genus Lathyrus; species Lathyrus sativus. The sequence continues at coordinate 550,062,985 of OZ012741.1, forward strand.
AGGAACAATGAACCATTCATTGTAAACGGACAACGCCTAAAACATTATCATAAAGTTGAAAATAGAGACTATACGAATGATCTAAAACTTTTGAAATTGTCCGCTAATTCCCCTGATTAGTCTAAACCTCAGCGTTACGTCAGGCTTTTGACGATAAAAACAGCGCTTAGTGGGAGGCAACCCATTCACTTATTTACCTATTTTAAACTATTCTTTTCTTTTTGAGCATTTCTTAATTATCGTTACTACTATTTGTTTAAATTGTTTTGTTAGTTTTATTTTACATTACTATTATAGCCATTACATTTTAGCATTTCATTTTCTTATTTTTATCCTAAATCACTTTTTACAGATTTTCTAAAGTCTTTTCCACTGAATTGTTTCCACCGTATTTTCACTGACTATGGCTAACCAACCTATTAACTATATGGAAACCCAATTTAGAGGTAGGAACCAAAGAATAAAGTTCGAAGAGTTATCACAGAGGCAAATGGATTTGACCCTGTACCCAAATGAAAAGACTATGGAAACCTTAGGTATACATGAGAGCATGATATACCTGTTCAACCGACTCGGATGGGAGAATGCAATGATCCAACACAAGTTTGCGACCTACCGAGAGCTCACCCTTGAGTTCCTTAGCTCCCTACTTTACCTACCTGAGCGCGGTTTTGGTTCTAGGAAAGGATTCATTAGTTTCCGCCTATTCGGAATAGAATACGACTTTAACCATAAAGAACTAGCTGACCTGTTAGGATTCCCTAGTGGACCTTTTGCCTTTACTACCATACAGGTAGAATTGATGGATGTGGAGCTAGATTTCTTTTGGGGAACTCTGACCGGAAACTACCACCCTGAACCAAATGACATGAACAATGACGAGATCCATAACCCTGCTCTTCGTTACTTCCACAAATTCCTCGCCCATACCTTCTTTGGAAAAGAAGAAAACATTACCGGAGTCTCTAAGGATGAATTATTTATTATGTCATGTTTCAATACTGGACAGTGTGTTAATGGTGTCCCTTTCATGATGCAAACCTTCACCCGCATCCAAGATGAACCTGAATTACCTATAGTGGTAGGCGGTCTTGTAACCATGATTGCTGACGCCTTAGGACTTAGGTACCAACTGGACAGGTGCACCCGTCTGGGAACCGTACGCCTGATGAACCTTAAATTCTGCTTCAATAGACATATTATAAGGAATTTAGGACGCCCACCTTTTGAGTACCTGATCCGGAACACAGTAGTCACCCTGTTCACATTGCCCAATCATGCAAAAGTAAGTGTTCATAATAAGGATAATTGGCTTTATGAGTTAAACCCACCTGATTATCCAGCCACTCCTGAAACACCTCAGTCTCACAGGATAACAGATGATATAATGACCGCTGTTGAAACTGACCCCGAGACACCCCCTGGATACCATGACATTGACCCAACTGACAAAGTTCATGAAACCCCTGGAGCGAATCACGGAGAGTACGCTAACAACTTGCAGAACATCATGCACACTCTCAATGCCTATCAAGCTGACATTAATCTATTCAGAGAAGACATTAAGAGTATGCGATTGGACATCGTGGGATTGACTGACATGGCCTGCGAACAATTCTATCATCTGGACTCCGCCATCGAAGACCTGAAGAAACGCCTTTGAACCGGCTACCAGTGATTTAGTTTATTAATTCTTTTCTCATTATTTTTTTCATTATTTTTATTTCCAGTTAAATTTATCTTTCGCAACGATTTCATAACATAATTTGAGTTTATGTAATTTCAGTTTTTCTTTATGCCGTGCACTTTTTATTTCAATTGATTCTTCATTTTAGCAGCTTAAATAATTTTTCTATTTCTTTTCTATACACTGTGTGAACATATACTGTATGACTGCACTATTTTATCTTAGGCTCGTATACTACTGTGTTGCAATTGCTATATAATATGGTGTGTGTTAATATAAGTGCTAAATAAAATGAATTATTATTAATTTAAAAATAACGTGAGACAATGTGCTTTTCTGGGAATTATTCAGCACCACACAGCCTCACGGTCGTCACGCCCCACTTACGATCGTGACATGCTCATTTAGCGCGTCACGACCGTCACGATCATGTCACGACCGTGACGACCTCTATTACAGAGATCGTGAGAAACAGAACTGTTTCTCATCGTGTCCACTCTTCTTCTCCCTCCATAACCTATCTAAAACTTCCCCCACTCATTCCCAAACCGCCAAAACCTTTCCACTACCCCATTAATCCACCATTACCAGTAACCATTTCAATTCCACTGTCCCGTATTTAACCCGAACACCAACCTCCCTCATTCTACCACTCTTCTTCCAAAAACTTCACAAAAAATCCTTCCACCCTCTCTCTTCACATTTGCATGTTATGGATTCTATCATTTTCAGGGAAGGAGAAGCCGGAGAAACCCAGCGAGACCGTTTCGTCCGCTTCCAGAACCGCGGTCTGAAACCCACCCGGTACATTTCAACCGACTGTCTGCAAGAACTCGGTATGCTGTCCAGCGTTCAAAACCTATTGCAGAAGGTTGGCCTGTGGGACCTCTGTCACCAGCCACAGCCTACTTTCGAACTTCTGACGCTGGAGTTCCTCAGCTCTTACTGCTACATCACCTCTCATGGTTCTCAGAGTCAGCTTACCGGCAGCGTAACATTCAGACTGCTTGGCCGGGAGTTCAACCTCACACAAACCAGGATTGCCGAGCTGTTAGGTTTCGACCACGGCACCGAAGCCCACTGTCGCGTGCCCGACAACTTCAGTGAACAAGCATTCACATTGTGGCACGACCTTACCAACACCCGTGGGACCACCTTCCAGAGCCTCAACGCCACACACATCCACAACCCGGCTATCCGCTACTTTCACCGGGTCCTCTGCAACACCATCTTTGCTAGAGAGAGCAACCACAAGCTCAACTCAAAGGAGCTCCTGTTTTTGTACTGTGCCCTTCATGACGAGCCAATCAACGCTGCCCCCTTTATGCTCTACCACATCCAGGCCATCGCGCACCGAGGCTCATCCCCGTTCTTCATTGGAGGCATTGTCACCACCCTCGCCATTCAGCTGGGGCTTGGTGACGCGCTCGCTGATCTGCCGCACCTCGCCGCCGATTTCCTGACCATGAGCTACTGCCGGTCCGCCCACCTGATCGCGCAGCGAGAGGATGGCAGGTACAGCCCTGTCGTCAATGGCACCGTCTTCCACCACATCACTCTGCCGTCCCGCACACGCATCGACCCAGCAAACCGAGCCAACTGGCTCTTTGCCTTACCAGCTGCTGCGGATCACGCCCCGGTGCATGATGATCAGCCAAACGCCCCAGTGGACGAGATGCAGGACGCCATGGATGCAGCTGAGCATATCCAGGACATCCCCGAGACATCCACCCGACAGCAGGCGGCTCCCGCTGCCACACTCGAGGATGTCCTATTTGCGATCCACCAGCAGAACCTGATGAACGCAGCACTAGAGCGTCAGCAGAAGGCACAGTACGACGCTCTGCTCGGCACCATTGCTGCCAACCACGCGGCCACCAATGAGCGGTTTGGAGAACTTTTCGGCGAGCTGTTTGATGACGAGAAAACGCATCGGTTATATCGCTAGATTTCATTGACTTTTACCGCGCATTCACCGTTTTAACGCTCGATTCCTCGAGTTTTTCTTACTATTTTGCAGGTACATCGATATGTGAGGCCAAATCAAGAATTAAGAAGAAAAGAACAAAGAAACCACAAGAAATGAAGCAAGACAGAAGCCTGCATAAACTCTGCATAATTTGTTACGACCACGGTCGTTACAAGGGTGTCACGACCGTGACACCTTACTTTGGGACATCACGACCGTGAGGAAGTAGTCACGACCGTGACACTTGAAAACATCAAACAACGAGCGTGAAGACCTTGTCACGCCCGTGACAAGGATATAACTTGATTTTTTTGACTCAGACTACGTCAAGCCACCAGTGAAGCCCACTCCTCCTAGTAATTCTCACGTGAGGGAGACTTCTCCCACTTTCTGCTGCCACTTTCCAACATTTTCTCAACCACTTCAGCAAAGCCCAAGAAGCAAAAGACCAAGGACCAGCCCATTGGAAGCTCTATAAATAGGACCAGCTCAGGAGGATTCGAGGACAGACTTCAGTATCCAAATTTCCTGCGGAAGCTCTGCCAAATTACCTTACCATCAGAATTATTATTCCAGCATTTTATTTTCTGCCTTACGTTATTTGTATCCAAACCAACCGTGTAACAATTTCCAACATTAGGGAATTGTTATACTTTTATTTGTTTCCAGCCTTCAGCATTCGTTTTAATTTTTATTTCCGCCTACTCCAAGCCTTCCGGTCTGTGGAAGAAGGAGTCTACTCAGATATTTGTTAATCAGGTTTTTCAGTTATTGCAATTTAATTTATTTATAATGTCTATTTATTTTTCTGCCATTAGTAAGCTAATAATTAACTCTGAGTCTGATTTAACCTCGATGAGTAGCTAAATACCTTAGGGCGGTATGTAGTTATAACTAACTTAACCGGTAAAATATAACCATGGGCTAAAATAATTAATCGCTTAACATTCTGGCTGATACTTTTTAATTAAATTCGACCTTTTCGTTACGAGAGTAAGAAAAGGGTATTAGGTTGGGTCAAGACCACGAGAGTGTGAGATTTTAACCAGATAGCTAAAGTTAGGCATTTAAATTAAATACAGCGAGAGCGCTTTAAGATAAATTAGAATTATTTAGTTTCCAAAAATTACCTCTAAACACTTATGGGCTAGCGAGAGCAGGCATAGGGCTTTAGGGATAAGATCTGATTCAAGACCACGAGAGTGTGAGTTGAGGGTATTCAAACTAGTAATCTCTACCGAATAGATTAAGTGAACATCTTTATAAGCCTAGGTTAGATTGACCCACCTAAGTTAGTATAATTACATACCGACCGTCTTAGTATTATTTTATTAAAAACTTAAATTTAATTTCGCCTTCAATAGTCGTAGAAAACCAACAACAATCGTGACAACTATTCGCCTTAGCTAAACTAGAAGCTCATCTAGCACTAAGTAACGATAGAATCCCTGTGGATCGATAATCTTAAATATTACTTCGATAGGCTGTGCACTTGCAGTAAGATACCGCTAGACGCATAAGTAGACACGTCTCTAGCCCATCAAGTTTTTGGCGCCGTTGCCGGGGATTCCTTAATTTAGTTACTAGTGCACTTAGGTAGCATTGTCTAGACTAAGGTATCAACTATTTAATTTAATCTAATCTCTGAGTGTATGCCACGTACTCGCTCTAAAAGCGAAGACTTGCAACCTCTAATCCCTGAATCGGAACGCTTCTTACACGTAAGAAGACGTATACTCGATTTCGAAAATAATTCTAACATTCCAGATCTTCAATTAGATCCGCCTGAACCAGTCGTAAAATCAGAAAACGCAGGAATGGCTGAAGAACAAACTCATCCACTCAAGTATTACGCTAATCCTTCGCAAGGTGAACCGCATTCAAGCATTGCAGCACCGGCTATCAACCGAAACGATTTCGAACTAAAACCATCATTGATATCAGCCGTGCAACAAAACCAATTCGCCGGAAATCCTATCGAGGATCCGAATCTTCATCTTTCGATCTTTGTGCAATATGCAGATACCGTAAAAGCCAATGGAGTTACCCAAGAAGCTATTAGACTACGGTTATTTCCTTTTTCGCTTCGAGACAGAGCAAGAGCATGGCTTCAATCTCTGCCTTCAAACTCAGTAACTACATGGGAACAACTTAAGAAAGTTTTCTTGAACAGGTATTTTCCACCTAGCAAGACAGTTATGCTGAGAGCTCAGATCAACGGATTTAAGCGAAGAGAAAGTGAATCATTATTCGAAGCTTGGGAACGCTATAAGGATCTACTTAGGCTTTGTCCACATCATGGATTAGTAGAATGGATGGTCATTCATACCTTCTATAATGGACTCTTGTACAATACAAGAATGACAATTGACGCTGCCGCGGGTGGTGCATTGATGGACAAAGAATATAGTGATGCCTATGCACTTATCGAAAGTATGGCTCAGAATCATTACCTTTGGGGAAGCGAGAGAGTCGCAACTGAGAAACCAACAAAAGGGGGTATGTACGAAGTAAGTAGTATGGACCAAGTCAATGCGAAGTTTGACCAACTAAGCCAAAAGATCGACAGCTTGGCCATAACACCTGCAGCCACCGTGGCTGCCGTAACACCCAACTGTGAGTTATGTGGAGTCCCAGGGCACGAAGTCTCTGATTGTCAACTATTGACAGGAACTCCCACTGATCAAGTGAATTATGCTCAAGGAAACCCTTACTCAAACACATACAACCCAGGTTGGAAGAATCATCCGAATTTCTCCTATAAGAATAACAATGCTTATTACGCACCAGGTCAAGCACCAGCTACATCACCAGGATATCAAAAGGCTGCTCCTAATATCCCTAGAAAATCGAACCTTGAATTGATGATGGAAAGCTTTATAGCTAGCCAATCTCAGACAAACAAGGACTTCTTAAACCAAAACATTCACACTAGCGAGCAGATTAAACAACTAGTGAGCAAAGTAGATGCATTAGCTACCCATAACAAAATGCTTGAAACTCAGATTTCACAAGTAGCTCAACAACAAGCACCTACTGCTGCACCAGCTGGAGTATTCCCTGGACAACCTCAACCTAATCCGAAAGGACATGCTAACGCTGTAATATTAAGAAGTGGCAAGGAACTTGACGGACCTACCGATCCAAGACTTGACAATCCAGCCATGTACCAAAAACCGGATAACCCGACTGAAGTGGTGAATGATCCAGAAGAAAAGGAAGACGAAAGTCGAGAGGTAGTGGAGAAAGAACAACCTTATGTGCCTCCACCACCCTATAAACCACCAATTCCGTACCCTCAAAGACTAATAAGTTCCAAGACGACGGGTCAATTTAAGAAATTTGTCGAACTTCTGAAACAGTTGAATATTACTATTCCGTTTACAGAAGCAATTACCCAAATACCCTCGTATGCCAAATTTTTAAAGGAAATCTTATCCAATAAGAAAAAGATAGAGGATAACGGAACAGTTACACTCACTGCCGAGTGTAGCGCCATAATCCAGAACAACATGCCTCCTAAGCTAAAAGATCCAGGAAGTTTCTCTATACCCTGTGTAATAGGAAAATTCGTCATTGACAAAGCTCTATGCGATTTAGGAGCCAGTATCAGTGTTATGCCCTTAACGATTTGCAAAAGGCTAGACATGGGAGACCTAAGACCAACTAAAATGTCTGTTCAACTAGCCGATCGCTCTGTTAAATATCCTGTAGGCATACTAGAAAACGTCCCAGTACGTATAGGACAATTCTACATTCCTACTGATTTTATAATCATGGACATCTCTGAAGACTCCACTACACCTATCATACTAGGAAGACCATTCTTAGCTACCGCCGGAGCTATAATAGACGTAAAAAGAGGAAAGCTAACCTTTGAAGTAGGTGAAGAGAAAGTTGAATTTGTTTTAACACAATTCTTACAATCACCAGCTATAGAGGATACATGCTATCTAATGGACGTAATTGACGAATGCGTAAGAGAAATGGAACTGGAAGAGATCACTTATTCTGAAATAATGAAAATTCAAATCCCTCCAATTCTCGAAGATGATAATTGGCAAAAACCGTATCAGGATGATAGTCTAAGCGAAAGTTTAGCACTTACACCGGATCCCATGCCAAGTAAAGATAAACCTACATTAGGATTGAAAACTTTACCTAATAACCTAAGGTACGAATTCTTAGACGTTGAATGTAAAAGACCAGTTATAGTGAATTCCAGTTTAGGGACTATAGAGACAAAGAAACTTTTGGATGTCTTGAAGAAATATCCAACTGCATTAGGGTATAACATATCTGATCTCAAAGGAATATGTCCTTCAGTTTGCATGCATCGCATTCTGCTAGAAGAAGATTGCAGAACCTCCAGAGAAGCTCAAAGAAGAATAAACCCAACCCTTAGCACTGTAGTAAAGGAAGAAGTCAAGAAATTATTAGATGCCGGGATAATATATCCAATCTCTGATAGTGAATGGGTTAGTCCAATACATGTAGTGCCAAAGAAAGGAGGTATCACTGTTGTGAAAAACGCTCAAGGCGGATCGATATCGCAAAGAGTAGTGACGGGATATAGAGTGTGCATAGATTATCGTAAACTAAACAAAGCCACTCGAAAGGATCATTTCCCACTACCTTTCATAGATCAAATGTTAGAACGATTAGCCAAGCATTCTTACTTCTGTTACCTTGATGGTTACTCAGGGTTTTTCCAAATCCCTATCCATCCTGATGATCAAGAGAAGACTACATTCACATGTCCTTATGGAACGTTCGCTTATAGGCGAATGCCCTTTGGATTGTGCAACGCCCCTGCAACCTTTCAAAGATGTATGATGTCGATCTTCGCAGATTTTATAGACAACATCATGGAAGTGTTCATGGACGACTTCTCTGTATGCGGGCAAAGCTTTGAAGGATGTCTATCAAACTTAGAAATGGTGTTAGAAAGATGTGTGAAAGTGAATCTCGTGCTTAACTGGGAGAAATGTCATTTTATGGTCAACGAAGGAATAGTATTAGGTCATGTAATATCAGATAAGGGAATTGAAGTCGATAAAGCTAAGATTGAAGTAATAAAGGACCTTCAACCTCCTAAAACCGTTCGAGAAATACGAAGCTTTTTAGGACACGCCGGTTTTTACCGACGATTCATCAAAGATTTCTCGAAAATTACTAAACCTCTTACTGGTTTACTGATGAAAGACGCTGAGTTCATATTCAATGAAGATTGTCTTAAGGCATTCGAAACTCTAAAAACAGCCCTCATCACCGCACCAATCATGCAACCCCCTGACTGGAGATTACCTTTTGAAATCATGTGCGATGCGAGTGACTATGCTGTGGGCGCAGTCCTGGGTCAGAGAAAAGAAAAGAAACTCCATGCGATTTACTACGCGAGTAGAACCTTGGATTCTGCCTAGATGAACTACGCCACTACAGAAAAAGAATTACTAGCAGTTGTCTTTGCGCTTGACAAATTCCGCTCTTACCTAGTTGGAGCAAAAATAATCATTTACACAGACCACGCTGCTATCCGATATCTATTAACTAAGAAGGATGCTAATCCAAGACTCCTAAGATGGATTTTACTCTTACAAGAGTTTGATCTAGAAATAAAAGACAAAAAAGGTACTGAAAACGTCGTAGCGGACCATTTATCTAGAATAGAAGGTATTAAACCCGAACAAGTGCCGATTAACGATGACTTTCCGTATGAACAGCTGATAGCACAAATAGGAAGCGACCTAGCGCAGTTAGATATAAATGAACCAGAACCCGTGGAAATAATACAGACAACTGTAGGACTGCCATGGTACGCTGACATTGTCAATTACCTAGCCGCAGGAGCCCTTCCACCCGATCTAACCTATCAGCAGAAAAAGAAGTTCTTTCATAACCTAAGACAGTACTATTGGGATGAACCATTATTGTTCAAACGAGGACCGGATGGAATCTTTCGCCGATGTATTCCCGAAGAAGAAATAGAAGATGTCATTGCCCAATGTCATTCATCTCCTTATGGTGGACATGCGAGCACTTCCAAGACTTGTGCAAAAATCTTGCAAGCCGGCTTATACTGGCCTAATCTATGGAAGGATGTCCACATCGCTGTTATAAGTTGCGATCGGTGTCAACGCACCGGCAATATTTCAAGAAGAGATGAAATGCCCCAAAAGGGAATTTTGGAAGTAGAAATCTTCGACGTCTGGGGAATAGATTTCATGGGACCATTCCCATCATCTTTCGGTAATAATTACATACTCGTAGCTGTTGACTATGTCTCAAAATGGATCGAAGCCATAGCTTCTCCTACAAACGATGCACGAGTAGTAATAAAGCTTTTCAAAAACATAATCTTTCCCAGATTTGGTGTACCTCGACTCGTCATAAGTGACGGTGGCTCACACTTCATTTCAAAAATCTTTGACAAATTACTATCTAAGTATGGAGTGAGACACCGTGTGGCTACACCATATCACCCACAAACAAGTGGACAGGTCGAAGTCTCAAACCGAGAGATAAAACAAATCTTAGAAAAGACTGTCGCCATATCTCGGAAAGATTGGTCATCTAAACTTAATGAAGCTCTATGGGCTTATAGGACCGCTTACAAGACTCCCATAGGTACTACACCTTTCAAACTAGTTTATGGAAAATCTTGTCACCTCCCAGTAGAACTAGAACACAAGGCTTATTGGGCGATCAAAACTCTCAATATGAACTATAGTGCTGCAGGAGAAAAGCGAATCCTAGACATTAACGAATTAGAAGAATTAAGGTTAGATGCATATGAAAATGCTAAGCTATATAAGGAAAGAACCAAGCGATGGCATGATAAACGCCTATCTAAGAAAGAATTCAGTGTGGGAGACGTTGTACTCCTCTTTAATTCAAGACTTAGGCTCTTTCCTGGAAAATTAAAGTCTAGATGGTCGGGACCCTTTGATATAACTAAAGTATTCCCAAGTGGAGCAATATAAATCAAGGGTAGGAACAATGAACCATTCATTGTAAACGGACAACGCCTAAAACATTATCATAAAGTTGAAAATAGAGACTATACGAATGATCTAAAACTTTTGAAATTGTCCGCTAATTCCCCTGATTAGTCTAAACCTCAGCGTTACGTCAGGCTTTTGACAATAAAAACAGCGCTTAGTGGGAGGCAACCCATTTTCTTAGTTACCTATTTTAAACTATTCTTTTCTTTTTGAGCATTTTTAATTATCGTTATTACTATTTGTTTAAATTGTTTTGTTAGTTTTATTTTACATTACTATTATAGCCATTACATTTTAGCATTTCATTTTCTTATTTTTATCCTAAATCACTTTTTACAGATTTTCTAAAGTCTTTTCCACTGAATTGTTTCCACCGTATTTTCACTGACTATGGCTAACCAACCTATTAACTATATGGAAACCCAATTTAGAGGTAGGAACCAAAGAACAAAGTTCGAAGAGTTATCACAGAGGCAAATGGATTTGACCCTGTACCCAAATGAAAAGACTATGGAAACCTTAGGTATACATGAGAGCATGATATACCTATTCAACCGACTCGGATGGGAGAATGCAATGATCCAACACAAGTTTGCGACCTACCGAGAGCTCACCCTTGAGTTCCTTAGCTCCCTACTTTACCTACCTGAGCGCGGTTTTGGTTCTAGGAAAGGATTCATTAGTTTCCGCCTATTTGGAATAGAATACGACTTTAACCATAAAGAACTAGCTGACCTGTTAGGATTCCCTAGTGGACCTTTTGCCTTTACTACCACACAGGTAGAATTGATGGATGTGGAGCTAGATTTCTTTTGGGGAACTCTGACCGGAAACTACCACCCTGAACCAAATGACATGAACAATGACGAGATCCATAACCCTGCTCTTCGTTACTTCCACAAATTCCTCGCCCATACCTTCTTTGGAAAAGAAGAAAACATTACCGGAGTCTCTAAGGATGAATTATTTATTATGTCATGTTTCAATACTGGACAGTGTGTTAATGGTGTCCCTTTCATGATGCAAACCTTCACCCGCATCCAAGATGAACCTGAATTACCTATAGTGGTAGGCGGTCTTGTAACCATGATTGCTGACGCCTTAGGACTTAGGTACCAACTGGACAGGTGCACCCGTCTGGGAACCGTACGCCTGATGAACCTTAAATTCTGCTTCAATAGACATATTATAAGGAATTTAGGACGCCCACCTTTTGAGTACCTGATCCGGAACACAGTAGTCACCCTGTTCACATTGCCCAATCATGCAAAAGTAAGTGTTCATAATAAGGATAATTGGCTTTATGAGTTAAACCCACCTAATTATCCAGCCACTCCTGAAACACCTCAGTCTCACAGGATAACAGATGATATAATGACCGCTGTTGAAACTGACCCCGAGACACCCCCTGGATACCATGACATTGACCCAACTGACAAAGTTCATGAAACCCCTGGAGCGAATCACGGAGAGTACGCTAACAACTTGCAGAACATCATGCACACTCTCAATGCCTATCAAGCTGACATTAATCTATTCAGAGAAGACATTAAGAGTATGCGATTGGACATCGTGGGATTGACTGACATGGCCTGCGAACAATTCTATCATCTGGACTCCGCCATCGAAGACCTGAAGAAACGCCTTTGAACCGGCTATCAGTGATTTAGTTTATTAATTCTTTTCTCATTATTTTTTTCATTATTTTCATTTCCAGTTAAATTTATCTTTCGCAACGATTTCATAACATAATTTGAGTTTATGTAATTTCAGTTTTTCTTTATGCCGTGCACTTTTTATTTCAATTGATTCTTCATTTTAGCAGCTTAAATAATTTTTCTATTTCTTTTCTATACACTGTGTGAACATATACTGTATGACTGCACTATTTTATCTTAGGCTCGTATACTACTGTGTTGCAATTGCTATATAATATGGTGTGTGTTAATATAAGTGCTAAATAAAATGAATTATTATTAATTTAAAAATAACGTGAGACAATGTGCTTTTCTGGGAATTATTCAGCACCACACAGCCTCACGGTCGTCACGCCCCACTTACGATCGTGACATGCTCATTTAGCGCGTCACGACCGTCACGATCATGTCACGACCGTGACGACCTCTATTACAGAGATCGTGAGAAACAGAACTGTTTCTCATCGTGTCCACTCTTCTTCTCCCTCCATAACCTATCTAAAACTTCCCCCACTCATTCCCAAACCGCCAAAACCTTTCCACTACCCCATTAATCCACCATTACCAGTAACCATTTCAATTCCACTGTCCCGTATTTAACCCGAACACCAACCTCCCTCATTCTACCACTCTTCTTCCAAAAACTTCACAAAAAATCCTTCCACCCTCTCTCTTCACATTTGCATGTTATGGATTCTATCATTTTCAGAGAAGGAGAAGCCGGAGAAACCCAGCGAGACCGTTTCGTCCGCTTCCAGACCCGCGGTCTGCAACCCACCCGGTATATTTCCACTGACTGTCTGCAAGAACTCGGTATGCTGTCCAGCGTCCAAAACCTATTGCAGAAGGTTGGCCTGTGGGACCTCTGTCACCAGCCACAGCCTACTTTCGAACTTCTGACGCTGGAGTTCCTCAGCTCCTACAGCTACATCACCCCTCATGGTTCTCAGAGTCAGCTTACCAGCATCGTAACATTCAGACTGCTTGGCCGGGAGTTCAACCTCACACAAACCAGGATTGCCGAGCTGTTAGGTTTCGACCACGACACCGAAGCCCACCGTCGCGTGCCCGACAACTTCAGTGAACAAGCATTCACACTGTGGCACGACCTTACCAACACCCGTGCGACCACCTTCCAGAGCCTCAACGCCACACACATCCACAACCCGGCTATCCGCTACTTTCACCGGGTCCTCTGCAACACCATCTTTGCTAGAGAGAGCAACCACAAGCTCAACTCAAAGGAGCTCCTGTTCTTGTACTGTGCCCTTCATGACGAGCCAATCAACGCTGCCCCCTTTATGCTCTACCACATCCAGGCCATCGCGCACCGCGGCTCATCCCCGTTCTTCATTGGAGGCATTGTCACCACCCTCGCCATTCAGCTGGGGCTTGGTGACGCGCTCGCTGATCTGCCGCACCTCGCCGCCGATTTCCTGACCATGAGCTACTGCCGGTCCGCCCACCTGATCGCGCAGCGAGAGGATGGCAGGTACAACCCTGTCGTCAATGGCACCGTCTTCCACCACATCACTCTGCCGTCCCGCACACGCATCGACCCAGCAAACCGAGCCAACTGGCTCTTTGCCTTACCAGCTGCTGCGGATCACGCCCCGGTGCATGATGATCAGCCAAACGCCCCAGTGGACGAGATGCAGGACGCCATGGATGCAGCTGAGCATACCCAGGACATCCCCGAGACATCCACCCGACAGCAGGCGGCTCCCGCTGCCACACTCGAGGATGTCCTATTTGCGATCCACCAGCAGAACCTGATGAACGCAGCACTAGAGCGTCAGCAGAAGGCACAGTACGACGCTCTGCTCGGCACCATTGCTGCCAACCACGCGGCCACCAATGAGCGGTTTGGAGAACTTTTCGGCGAGCTCGAGGCGCTCCGCATCAGCATTACTGCTACCTCCGGCACCGGCTCTGATCCCGACGCGACTCCCTCCAGACGCCGCTCTCGCACCAGATGCCGAGCCCGCGATCACCAGCAGCAGTAGTTTGCTTTTATGTTGTTTTTCAGTTTTAGTCTTGTACGGTATCTATACCGCTATTATATCACAACATTGAGGACAATGTCTGATATAGTGTGGGAGAGGTACTTTTCATTTCAATGTACTTTCAATTCTGTTGTATTCCTTTTAGAAAATCAATGAAATGAGCAAACCTGTGCGTTATTTTCTTCAATATCGAGTTTCCCCCGATTATTAAGCCATACTAGAAAAATCCTTAAATTACTCGCATTACCCGACTTACCACCGAATGGTTCGTAATTACGAAGCCGGGAACGATTAAACAAGACCAATACAATCTTGACATCTTCGACCCCCTGCTTAAGAAATTCCATCCCGATCACCATTGCGAGTGCACCTTTAGTTTCAGTTCAAAAGTAACCCCAGTAGTTTATACTAGCAGTCAGCACCGTCTGAACACAAACCACGTGGGGAGCCGATGAATATAAGCGTTTGATGCCTAATCAATAATGATCCTTCGTATCTCAATGCAAAATGAAAAGAGATTGCACCAAAGTACACGGTCGCAGATAAAGAACGAGAAATAGGAGAAGGACTCTGTTTCGGGTTGGTTCAGAGGTACTGGTTCTGAACTCGGTAGGGCGTGCTACGGCTCGATCCCCCACAACCTCCGCATCGGATAAAACATGAAGGGGTTACCACACTCGTGTACCAGATCCCGTGCTAAAAAAGGATCAAAATCGCTAACCGGCTACTCCACTACGTGCGTACGAAGGCAAAGGGCTTAATGTGACTGCGCTAGAACGAACCGGGTGAAATAAGATCGAAAAACTCTAGGTGAAATCGCAATGTGATTGCCGATTATTTCGCTTGACGGGAAGTCGACGACATAGCCTGTTGCTTATGTCATTAGTGTATCGGTAGTGTTCTATCAAAGTACCGGACTATCCGACGAAACGATCCACCGGACGGTTTGCTATGAGTATGCGCGAATAAAATCTTGTCCGCCGATTTTCAACCGACTATTTGCTTGAGGACAAGCAAAGGTTTAAGTTTGGGGAAGTTTGATGACGAGAAAACGCATCGGTTATATCGCTAGATTTCATTGACTTTTACCGCGCATTCACCGTTTTAACGCTCGATTCCTCGAGTTTTTCTTACTATTTTGCAGGTACATCGATATGTGAGGCCAAATCAAGAATTAAGAAGAAAAGAACAAAGAAACCACAAGAAATGAAGCAAGACAGAAGCCTGCATAAACTCTGCATAATTTGTTACGACCACGGTCGTTACAAGGGTGTCACGACCGTGACACCTTACTTTGGGCCATCACGACCGTGAGGAAGTAGTCACGACCGTGACACTTGAAAACATCAAACAACGAGCGTGAATACCTTGTCACGCCCGTGACAAGGATATAACTTGATTTTTTTGACTCAGACTACGTCAAAGCCACCAGTGAAGCCCACTCCTCCTAGTAATTCTCCTCAAGGCAGCACGTGAGGGAGACTTCTCCCACTTTCTGCTGCCACTTTCCAACATTTTCTCAACCACTTCAGCAAAGCCCAAGAAGCAAAAGACCAAGGACCAGCCCATTGGAAGCTCTATAAATAGGACCAGCTCAGGAGGATTCGAGGACAGACTTCAGTATCCAAATTTCCTGCGGAAGCTCTGCCAAATTACCTTACCATCAGAATTATTATTCCAGCATTTTATTTTCTGCCTTACGTTATTTGTATCCAAACCAACCGTGTAACAATTTCCAACATTAGGGAATTGTTATACTTTTATTTGTTTCCAGCCTTCAGCATTCGTTTTAATTTTTATTTCCGCCTACTCCAAGCCTTCCGGTCTGTGGAAGAAGGAGTCTACTCAGATATTTGTTAATCAGGTTTTTCAGTTATTGCAATTTAATTTATTTATAATGTCTATTTATTTTTCTGCCATTAGTAAGCTAATAATTAACTCTGAGTCTGATTTAACCTCGATGAGTAGCTAAATACCTTAGGGCGGTATGTAGTTATAACTAACTTAACCGGTAAAATATAACCATGGGCTAAAATAATTAATCGCTTAACATTCTGGCTGATACTTTTTAATTAAATTCGACCTTTTCGTTACGAGAGTAAGAAAAGGGTATTAGGTTGGGTCAAGACCACGAGAGTGTGAGATTTTAACCAGATAGCTAAAGTTAGGCATTTAAATTAAATACAGCGAGAGCGCTTTAAGATAAATTAGAATTATTTAGTTTCCAAAAATTACCTCTAAACACTTATGGGCTAGCGAGAGCAGGCATAGGGCTTTAGGGATAAGATCTGATTCAAGACCACGAGAGTGTGAGTTGAAGGTATTCAAACTAGTAATCTCTACCGAATAGATTAAGTGAACATCTTTATAAGCCTAGGTTAGATTGACCCACCTAAGTTAGTATAATTACATACCGACCGTTTTAGTATTATTTTATTAAAAACTTGAATTTAATTCCGCCTTCAATAGTCTTAGAAAACCAACAACAATCGTGACAACTATTCGCCTTAGCTAAACTAGAAGTTCATCTAGCACTAAGTAACGATAGAATCCCTGTGGATCGATAATCTTAAATATTACTTCGATAGGCTGTGCACTTGCAGTAAGATACCGCTAGACGCATAAGTAGACACGTCTCTAGCCCATCAGTTCACTTTGTGGTTGCTGTCTCTGGCGAAGATAGTGTTACTCAACACTCTGTGAAAGTACCTGATGGTGGGGTTATGGATGTGAGTGGCGTGCAGGGAGTCCCAACCATCGGCATTTAGGCCGGTCAACTGATACCACAGCGCGAAGGCTTCGTGCTGGAACTGATCGGTGATGCGACGATGAGCGTTGTCGCCGTGAGGTAGCTGTAGGATGCCGACAATCTGGTTTTGGTGCATCTGATAGTTGACGCCAAACATCCGGAAGCAAGCGGCACCTGAATGCTGGTTGAGTTCGCCGCTGCCTGTGACGTAAATGAACGAACTCAAGAACTCAAGAGTGAGTTGTTCGTAGGTTGGCTGGGGGTTGGTGCAGAGGTTCCAGATGCCTGCTCTTTGAAGCATCCAGGTTACACCTTCAAGGAGTCCGAGCTCCGTAAGCGATGGAAGGTGCGGGTAGTGAGTCGGCTGGAGTGACCTCTGATGAAATGCAATGTAGTTTGCTCGTTGTCTTTCGCCTAACTCGCCTTCACTGAAGGTAATGTTGCTGACATCTAGGGTTTCTGCATTCCTGGCCATTGTTGGAAGTTGGAGAGGTTTCTGAGGTTTTGGGGTTTTTCTGCAGAGAGGAAAAAATGACAGAACGGTGGTTCAGAGGTTGAATTTGGAGTTGAAGTTTATAGTTCAATGTGGGGAGGATGAAAATTCGTAGTGGGGTAGGAGTTTGGATGTTTGAAAGTGATAATGGAGGGAGTGGAAGGGAACACGAACCCTGTTTTATCAGATAGCAGTTATGGACTGTGTGACGGTCGTCACCCGCGTGACGCTCGTCATGGGGCTGTGACGGTCGTCACAGCAGCAAAATCTGCAGAACGCATAATTTTGCTCTGAGGGCGTACTCGTGGTGATTTTAAAGCTTAGTATTGATACGGTGATGTAATATAACAGCCAACAAACAACAATTAATGCGAAAACAAAATAATTGAATAAAAAATAGAATTGAAATAACATAAAATTGAAACAATTGTATGTAGTACATAATGAAAACGAACAATGCGAAAAATCCAAATGATTAAATGAAACTAAACTAGACTAGACTAAACTGAAACTACTGCTACGAGCTAATAACTAATCTTTTCGTGCCTTTAACTCATCGAATTTTTGTGAATAGTAGTCGAGTTGGTCGCAGACTAGATCCATGAAGCCTACCAGGTCACTGTGCATGCCTGCGATATCAACTTTTACATTAGTCAGAGCTTTATCAACGTCGTCCAATCTGAGTAACACGGTATCCATTTTGTCGGAGGTCTCCTCAGGGATAGGCTCAGGATAAGTATTGTAGTGTGGAGGAGTCATAGGGTCTACTTCAGTTTCAGAGGCAGCGTCCTCATAGTACATATAGTCGTGTGCCTCAGAGATGTGGTCACTGTCATACATATAGTTTTGGGGTGTTGACTGTGGTGAGGAGGTCCCATAGGCTCATCCAATTCGTAGAGCCAATTATCCTTGTTGTGGATGCTTGTCATCAGATGATCAGGCAGTGTGAATAGTTGTACTGGTTTTTCATTAATAAGGTACTCATACGGTCCAGGTCCCATAGTCACTAAGATGCGCCTGTTAAAGCAGAATTGTATGTTCATGGGTCTGATGGTACCAAAACGAGTGCTGGCATTTAAATGGAATCTAAGGCCAAGCTCGTGGGCAATCATTGTTACTAGGCCTCCTATAAGAATAGGTGTCTGAGGTTCCAGCGTGAGGCGTTTGAAGGATCTCATCATGAAAGGCACTGCATTTACTGTCCGTCCCTGAGAAGCACAGAGCATGATGAATAACTCTTCCTTAGACACTGTAGTAATATTTTCTTATTTTCCAAACAAGGTGTGAGCTAGTATCTTATGGAAGTATCTAAAGGCTGGGTTATGAATGTCATCATTGTACATTTTGTCTGGTTCAGGGTGATAGTCGCCTGTGATTCTACCCCAGAAGTGATCGAGTTGCAAATCAATATCGTCATCTTCTGCACTGATGAACACATGCGGTCCACTAGGGAATCCTAGGAGGTTAGCTAGTGACATCCGACTATGAGTTTGGTCCATTCCAAACAATCTGAAGGTAATCAACTCTGAGCGGGTTCCAAAACCATAGTTGGGTGTGTATCTGAAAGAACTAAGGAATTCATAGGTAAGATCCTTGTAGGTAGCGAAACGTGTTTTTAGAGCAGTGTTCTCCCAACCTAGTTGATTGAACAGGTATTGAATGTTATTCGTGATCCCTAGTTTATCCATAGTAGCCTTGTCATAATACAGCGTTAAGGCGAATTCTCTTTCGGTCAGTGCTGCAAATCTTGCCTTTTGAGCGAGTCCTTGGAAGTGAACCTTTGTGAAGTCGTACTCGGCCATATTCGCAGGTAATTTGGAGAAAACAGAAGGAATGTTTTGAGGACTTTAAAAATCCTGAAAAGTTTGAAACAGGAAATTGAAGTCAGGATTTTTAGAAACGAAAAGTGGTAGAAACAAAAGACAAAAGAGAAAAAATAAAATAAGAATAAAAGTACAAAAATGAACGAAAGTAGAAAGTAGTAGTAATTTTAGAATTTTTGTTGGATTTTTCAAAGTAGAATTTTAAAGAGAAATGAAATGCAATAACGAGGGAAATTTGGGTTGCCTCCCAATAAGCGCTGTTTTTAACGTCTAAAGCCTGACGATAGCTTGGTGAGAAGCTATGCGGGTGTCTGAGCTGGAAGCTCAAGCAATGTTATATTGCTGACTTGAGGACTGTTGTCGTTCTTATTGTAATGTTTTAGACGTTGCCCGTTTACGATAAATGATGCATTCGTCTTATCGGTAATTTCAACAGCTCCACTCTGAAGTACTTTAGTCACTTCATAGGGTCCAGACCACCTAGATTTTAGTTTACCTGGGAAGAGTTTTAATCGTGAATTAAAGAGCAATACGATGTCTCCCACACTGAATTGTTTCCTGATTGAACGTTTATCATGCCACTTTTTAGTTCGTTCTTTGTAGATACGGGCATTTTCGTAAGCGTCTAATCGAAGTTCTTCCAACTCGTGTAAGTTCAAGATTCGCTTTTCTCCTGCCTCGGTGTAGTTGAAGTTGAGTGTTTTAATGGCCCAAAAGGCCTTATGCTCTAACTCTACAGGGAGATGGCAGGATTTACCGTAAACTAATTTATAGGGGGTAGTACCTATTGGTGTCTTAAATGCGGTCCTATAAGCCCATAAAGCTTCTTGTAGCTTCGATGACCAATCTTTTCTCGAGGTAGCGACAATCTTTTCCAAGATCTGTTTTATTTCTCTGTTCGAGACCTCTACTTGTCCGCTAGTTTGCGGATGATAGGGTGTAGCTACTCGGTGCCTGACTCCATATCTAGAAAGAAGTTTATCGAATATTCGTGATATGAAGTGAGATCCTCCGTCACTAATGACGAGTCTGGGTACACCGAATCTAGGAAAGATTGTGTTTTTGAAGAGTTTGATTACTACTCGTGCGTCGTTTGTTGGAGCAGTTATGGCTTCTATCCATTTATACACGTAATCGACAGCGACGAGTATGTAGTTATTTCCAAAATAAGGTGGGAAAGGTCCCATGAAATCTATTCCCCAGACGTCGAAGATTTCTACCTCTAAGATTCCTTTCTGAGGCATTTCATCGCGTCGTGAGATGTTGCCAGTTCGTTGGCATCTATCGCACTTTTGCACAGCGATGTGAATGTCTTTCCAGAGATTAGGCCAGAATAAGTCGGCTTGGAGAATCTTAGCGCACGTCTTGGACGTACTAGCATGACCACCATATGGTGCTGAGTGGCATTGGGAAATAATATTTTCTATTTCTTCCTCTGGGACACAGCGACGATATATATTGTCGGCCCCTCTCTTGAAGAGTAGGGGTTCGTCCCAATAATAGTGTTTCAGATCGTGGAAGAATTTCTTCTTTTGCTGATAAGTAAGATCTGGTGGAAGCACGCCAGCAGCGAGGTAATTAATGATGTCAGCATACCAAGGTAATGTGACTTGGGCATAGACGGCTTCTACGGCTTTTTCGAATTCTGGATCTTCCGAGATTGAGTTGGGTATGTCACTTTCTAATTTGGCTATCAGACGTTCGTACGGGAAATCGTCATTTATCGGTACTGGTTCGTGTCTGATGCCTTCTATTCGGGATAAGTGATCTGCAACAACGTTCTCGGTTCCTTTCTTATCTTTGATTTCTAAGTCAAACTCTTGTAGTAGCAGGATCCATCTCAATAGTCTTGGTTTGGCATCCTTTTTGCTTATTAGGTACCTTATGGCAGCGTGGTCTGTGTATATTATGATTTTTGCTCCTACTAAGTAAGAACGGAATTTGTCAAGCGCAAATATAACTGCTAGAAGTTCCTTTTCTATGGTAGTGTAGTTCATTTGGGCAGGATCTAAGGTTCTACTGGCATAGTAGATGGCATGGAGTTTCTTGTCCTTCCTTTGTCCTAGAACTGCGCCTACAGCGTAATCACTCGCGTCGCACATGATTTCGAACGGTAGTCTCCAATCGGGGGGTTGCATGATTGGTGCGGTGATAAGGGCTGATTTCAATGTTTCGAATGCTTTTAAACAGTCGTCGTCGAAGACGAACTCAACATCTTTCATTAACAGGCCGGTCAGAGGTTTTGTGATTTTCGAGAAATCTTTTATAAATCTTCTGTAGAAACCGGCATGTCCTAGAAAACTCCTTATTTCTCGTACGGATTTTGGAGGTTGGAGATCTTTTATAATCTCTATTTTAGCTTTGTCTACCTCAATCCCTCTATCTGATATGACATGTCCTAGAACTATTCCTTGTCGGGCCATAAAATGGCATTTCTCCCAATTTAGGACGAGGTTTACTTTTACGCAACGTTCTAGTACCATTTCTAAGTTTTGTAAGCATCCTTCGAAACTTTGTCCACATACCGAGAAATCGTCCATAAACACTTCCATAATGTCGTCTATGAAATCTGCAAAGATTGCCATCATGCATCTTTGGAAGGTTGCTGGAGCGTTACAGAGTCCGAACGGCATTCGGCGGTAAGCAAAAGTACCGTAAGGACAGGTGAATGTAGTCTTTTCTTGGTCATCAGGATGGATGGGAATTTGGAAGAATCCTGAGTAACCATCTAGATAGCAGAAATATGAATGTTTGGCTAATCTTTCCAACATTTGGTCTATGAAGGGTAGCGGGAAGTGATCTTTGCGCGTAGCCTTGTTAAGCTTCCTATAATCAATACACATCCTACTTCCAGTCACGACTCTTTTTGTTATTGATTCTCCTTTTTCGTTTTTAACTACTGTGACTCCTCCTTTCTTTGGTACGACATGAACTGGGCTAACCCATTCACTATCGGAGATCGGATAGATGATTCCTGCATCTAGTAATTTCTTTACTTCATCTCTGACTACAGTGCTCAGGATGGGGTTCAGTCTTCTCTGATGCTCTCGAGAAGTTTTAGAGTCTTCCTCTATCGTAATTCGATGCATACAGATTGAAGGGCTTATACCTTTTAAATCGCTTATGTTATAGCCTAACGCGGTGGGGTACTTCTTTAGGACTTCTAATAACTTTTCGGTTTCTGGTTGTCCTAAGTCGGCGTTGACTATCACTGGTCTTTTTAGTTCATCGTCTAGAAATTCATATCTAAGGTTTTTGGGTAGTGTTTTAAGTTCTAAAGATGGGTTCTTCGGACCTGGCATATGGTTTGGGGTCAGTGCTAAGCTTTCGCTTAGGCTGTCGTCTTTGTACGGTTTACGCCAATTGTCGTCTTCAGAAATGTCGGGTATTTGAATCTTTATTATTTCTGAATACGTGGTCTCTTCATTTTCAAGTTCTCTTATGAATTCGTCGATTTCATCTACTAAATAGCAGGTATCGTCTATTGCTGGTGCTTGTAGGAACTTGGTGAGAATGAACTCTATCTTTTCTTCTCCTACTTCGAATGTTAGCCTTCCTTTCTTCACGTCTATAATGGCTCCGGCTGTAGCTAGGAATGGTCTTCCTAGGATAATTGGGGTTACAGTGTCCTCCTTGATGTCCATAATTATGAAGTCGGTTGGAATGTAGAATTGTCCTATGCGTACTGGAACGTTTTCCAGTATTCCGACGGGGTATTTTACTGATCTGTCAGCTAATGGTACGGACATTTTGGTTGGTCTGAGGTCTCCCATATTCAGATTTTTGCATATAGATAAGGGCATAACACTGATATTGGCTCCTAAATCGCATAGAGCTTTGTCTATTACGAACTTTCCTATGACGCAGGGTATGGAGAAACTACCTGGGTCTTTTAATTTAGGAGGCATGCGGTTCTGAATAATAGCGCTACACTCTGCAGTAAGTGTAACTGTTTCGTTATCCTCGATCTTTCTCTTATTCGACAGGATTTCTTTGAGAAATTTAGCGTATGACGGCATTTGAGTTATCGCTTCTGTAAAAGGAATAGTAATATTCAGTTGTTTAAGGAGCTCTACAAATTTCTTAAACTGTCCTGAAGTTTTAGAGTTTATTAGTCTTTGCGGATAAGGAATAGGTGGTTTATATGGCACTGGAGGTGCTTGAGTTTTTTCACTTGCGGTATCCTCCTTCTCGTTGTCCCCCTTCTTCTCTAACTCAGATTCCTTTTCTGCTTGTTCAGTTGGTTTTTGTTGCATGGCTGAGTTTTCGGTCCTCGGATCGATCGGTTCGTCCAATTCTTTTCCACTTCTTAGTATTACAGCATTTGCTTGGCCTTTTGGATTCTGTTCGGGTTGTCCAGGAAATGTGCCAGCAGGCGCGGCAGCAGATGCTTGCTGTTGAGCCACTTGTGATATCTGAGTTTCTAACATTTTGTTGTGGGTGGCTAAAGCGTCTACTTTTCCTGTCAACTGTTTAATTTGCTCGCTAGTGTGTATGTTTTGATTTAGGAACTCTTTGTTTGTTTGAGCTTGAGTTGCTATGAACTT
The DNA here is from genome assembly GCA_963859935.3 of Lathyrus sativus. Classification (NCBI taxonomy): domain Eukaryota; kingdom Viridiplantae; phylum Streptophyta; class Magnoliopsida; order Fabales; family Fabaceae; genus Lathyrus; species Lathyrus sativus. The sequence continues at coordinate 550,086,960 of OZ012741.1, forward strand.
TTCCATCATCAATTCGAGGTTCGATTTCCTAGGTGCATTCTGAGCAGCTGGTTTCTGATATCCTTGCGGAGCAGTAGGCATTTGCAATGCATTTTCGCTTTTGTAAGAAAAGTTTGGATGATTTCGCCAACCTGGGTTGTAGGTATTTGCGTAGGGATTTCCTTGAGCATAATTTACCTGGTCTGGCGGGATTCCGGCTAGAAATGGGCATTCAAGTGCATTATGAGTGGTGCTTCCGCATAACTCGCAATTTGGAGTTACTGCAGCGACAGTTGTAGTGGGGTTAACGGTCAGACTATCAATCTTCTGTGCTAGAGCATCTACTTTAGCATTGAACTTTTCAAGGCTGCTGATTTCGTACATCCCACCTTTCGCTGTGGTTTTCTCAGTTGGAGTGCGTTCACCTCCCCATTGACAATGGTTTTGTGACATGTTTTCTATTAATTGATAGGCTTCATCGTATGGCTTATACATAAGTGCACCGCCCGCGGCAGCGTCTATTGTCAATCTAGTATTGTATAGAAGCCCATTATAGAAATTATGGATTGTCACCCAGTCTTCTAGACCGTGGTAAGGACATGTTCTCATCATATCTTTGAATCATTCCCATGCTTCGTAAAGAGATTCAGTATCTTTCTGTCGAAATCCGTTGATTTGAGCTCTAAGCATAGCAGTTTTGCTTGGTGGAAAATATCTCGCTAAGAAGACGTTCTTCAATTGCTCCCACGTCGTAACGGAGTTGGATGGTAACGATTGCAACCATGTCCACGCTTTGTCTCTAAGAGAGAATGGGAAAAGACGAAGTCTTATCGCATCTGGAGTTACTCCATTTGCCTTCACCGTGTCTGCGTATTGTACAAACTTCGTTAGATATTCGTTCGGATCCTCAGTTGCGTTTCCTGAGAATTGGTTTTGTTGTACAGCCGACAGCAATGATGGTTTCAGCTCAAAATCATTTCGGGTAATAGTTGGGGCAGCAATGCTACTTCTAGGCTCCATCTGAGATGGTGTAGCGTATGCCTTCAGCTGTTTGTTCGGAGGTCCTTCATCCATCTCTGGTTCTTCTTCTGATTTGGGAATGGGAGTGAGAGGTTCGAGAGTGTTATGTTTGAGTTGTTTGAGTTGGTACTCAATGATTCTACTTCTTAAATGTAAGAAGCGTTCTAGTTCTGCGACTGAAGGTTTTACGATATCGCTTTGCGGGCGATTTCTTGGCATACAATCGACAGAACTAGTAAAGGAAAAATGAAAATTGTTAACCTAGTCTATACGGCGTAACAGAAGGTTACACTATTGACTAAACGGGTCCCCGGCAACGGCGCCAAAAACTTGATCGCGACTTTCTATGTCTAATACAACTAACTGCAAGTGCACAGTCTATCGCGTAGTAATAATAGATATCGATCCCACAGGGACTCGTAATCAAACTAGTGTTCTCGGGAGTTACTATGTTTAGCTAGGTAGAATATGTTTAAGGGAATAAGATTGTCACTAAAAGGGGAACTAAGATTACTATTTAGATTATAATTAATTGAATCGATACGTAGTAATTGTGTTCTTCAGGGATTTGATAAATTACTGGTGTATGAAATAGTTTTCACAGTTTATTTAAGCAGAAAATGGAGATTCGAAGACTCTCGTCTCATGATGGTTATTGACGCTAATCATAATCCTAAGGGCCAAACGTACACTTTCGTATTCCGTTCGGGGTTAAAATTACTTTTTGGAAATCTCTAAATTCTAATTCGTTTTAAAGTGCTTTCGCTGTTATTAAAACAAATGCCTAGTGTTTACTATCTGACCTTACCGCAGCTTTCGCTTGTTGGTTCGTATCTTAATTAATTTCCCACTTTCGTGGCAAAACTACTTTTAAATAAGTTCTCGCTTTCGCGACGAATTTTATTCAGTGAATCAATTTTAAACACTCAGACCATAAATTACTTTTGTGAAAAGAAAGTTTTCAAACAAGAGTTATCAAATCCCATTCGAATTATTACTACATATCGATTACCTAAGTTTAGCTAGACATGGAATTGGGAAAAACAAAATATAAATAAGAATAATAAATGATAAATTGCATTATAGTAAAACGGAAGTCGATCAAAATGAAAACCTGTAAATATGCCAATTGGCCTTTGGGCAGATCCTCCACAGATGTTGGCAGGATTCTGGTCTTTAGTGCCAATTTGATCGTACAGTACAATAGCAATTACAAAAGAGAGGAAATGGGAATAAGGAAATGTAAAGGGAAATGAATACAAATAAAAACTGGAAAGTAAGTTGCTCTGGAAATTAAATTCGGCAGCACTTCGTGGTATGAATGCAGCACCCTTTCTGAAGTCCTCTGCTTCCCTTTTTATAGAAGTGGAATCCCAACGGTTATCTCTGAGGATGATGGACTTTGAGGCAGATAATTTAGGGAGTAGTGGTCCACTTAATGGGAATTGGAACTGCTCTTTTGACGTGTAATCTGAGTGGGGCGTTTTTGCCTGCATGACGGTCGTCACAAGGTGTGACGGTCGTCACCCGTGTGACGGTCGTCATGAAGCTGTGACGGTCGTCACATCAGCAAAAACTGATTGCTGCGCTTTTCATTGTGTTTTCACTCCTTTTTCGTCCATATTTCATCTGAGATTGCTCCTTTTCTTCATGTTGCCTTGTTTAGACATGATCGTTGAATACCTGCAAAACATCATACAAATATACGGAAATAACCCGAAATCGGATCGAAAACGGTTAGCTTTTAGTTGAATTATGCCTGAAAATATCTATATGATTTCGTGTTATCAGTGTTCGAAAGGATAAGGTTGAAATGATGACGATCACTTGAAGCTTAAGAAAGACTTCACAGCCCCCAAGTAATCGGGGAAGCGAACAAAGGACTTGGAACACTTTCTTTTCATCGTAAAAAGAAGGTTGTTTGAATCTGAAATGATGTATAAAAGGATGAGATTGGTCAGATGACGACTACTTGAAGCTTGAGAAAGGCTTCTCGGATCCAAGTAGTCGGGAGAGCGAACCAAAGACTTGGGACACTCTCTTTTTCATCGTAAAAGAAGTTGTTTGAAAGGTGAGTGAAAGGATGAGTAATTAGAGATGGTTGAATATTATCGAGTTTGTTAATATTATTTAAAGGCGTCAATTGATCACACACGAATAAGATAACTCACATCCAAACAATCGAAAGCAAGCTCAAAGACTTGAACCCACTCTTTACACCTTGAAAAAGCGTTAAATAATTGTTAATTGATTGATGTTTTGTTTCAAAAATCCGCTTGACGTTGGATCAAGGGTTTGACTCGTTATCGCGTGCAAAGCGTGTTGAAAATGAAATTGTTTGAAAAAAGAGACCGACTTGACTTACGCATCAAGGGTCGAGTTGTAATAGGTTGATGGCGAATGCGTATGAGCACTCGACTTACGGGTTGTTTGAAAGTGGCTCGATGATGAATCGAGAATTAGTTTGAAAACAGTTTGAATCTGCTCTAGTCCCTATGGGTGCTCCTAGGAGATAAACTAATAATCAAAGAAATACGAAACATACATCGGAATGTGAGAGGGATACATGTAAGTTACACGGGATTGCACGAAATAAAGGGGTCTCATTGTCAGGTAGCCCAAGAAAAAGCTGTGTGTGTGCATTTGTGTCGTAAACTACGCCTTGAGCAAAGTCGGGCACGACTTAAAATCAAGATACCTGCAAATAACCAATGATCCAACAGTCCACCAAATCGGCTTTTAGCGGTTTCGATAATTTATTATGTGTTTTCGAATATGGTTGAATAAATAAATAATGAGATATGAATAATAACATGAACAATACAAATAAATAATATATTAAGATAAATGTAACACTAATATGAATAATATGAATAATATGAATAATAATATAACAATATAATATCCACAATAATATTTGACGGAAATTTAAGTTAGTGGTCAATGAAATAAAATCGAAAGAAAAAAAAAAGGTGGTCTCAGATCCTTTGTTTCACGCCACTAATGTGACGGTTAAACGTCGGAAATCTCGTCATCGACCTTGAAAGGTAAAAAAGGAGCAAATCTAAAATCTAAAATCCTCATAAAAAAAAAAAGTTAAAGACTAAAAACTACATGAAAATAAAATAATTAATTAGAAAAGAACCCCTTTTAAAAAAAAAATATAAAGAATGGAGGGTCAAAAATTGAATGGATGTAGAATCATATGGGCTTCTCAAGAAGAGCCCATCATCTACCCCATTTTTATGACACACGGTTGGGGGGAGATGAAACACAAGCGGGGTGCAGTCAGTCCCCCCATCTGGGCTGAGCCCATCAACTCAACGATTTAAAAGTCTTAAAATACAAATACGAAAAAATAAAAATAATAAAAAAATAAAAAAAACAATTAACTCAGGAAAGCAGATACGGCCAAAACGTAAAAGAAATGGGAAAAGCCAAATGAACAAAAGGAGGTTCAAAACAGCGAAAACAATTACGACGCGTTCTCACGGTCTCAACCTTCTTCGCGATTTTTCAACAATCTCGTCTCATTTTAGTTCAAGACCATTCTCCCCCCTCGAAACAGGTCTGTAATGGTTCCGAACCCTTTTACTCTCAGTTTATCTCTTACTTCTTCACCTCCTGGATCTGAAATGGGTTTGTATGGTGAGTTATGTGTCAATGATAATTTGGGGTTTAGGGTTTGCTCATCGAAGGCTGAAGAAGGGTTGGGAATTTTTGTTGAATATCCAAAGCAATCAAAGGGAAAGGCGACGTGATTCGAAGAAATTCAACCTTCTTTTCTCATTCAAACGTAAGTCATCTTCGGATCCGCGAATCTCTCCATCTAACTCTTATGTTCTAGTTTGAAATAGGTCGATATTTATGGTCGGTGTTGAAGAAAGGGGGTGTGTTTCGATTTGGGTGTTAGGGTGGAGCAGATGCAACGTGGGTTTCGAGTTATGGAGGACATGGTTCTGTGTTTTATGGTTGAAATGGAGAAATGGTGGGTTTCGTTCAGTGAGGCGATGATGGTCGTTGCAGTTGAGAGAATAGATTCAGTTTTTCTGATTGAGTTTGAAGCTATTCAGTTGAGGTTTTCGGTTTCTGGGCTTTGAAGAAGTTGAGGTGAAATTGGGGTTTTCAGTTTTTTTTTGAGAGGTTTTGAAGGAAGTTCCCGGTTCTTTTATGGATGAGGGGATTTTATCTGGTTTTCTGAAATCCGTTTTTTCCCCTCTTTTCCCAACTTGGGAGAGTTTTTTTTATATTATTCTTGTGTGTTACCCTCATTGACAGGTTGTAATGGCCTTCTTGGTTTGTACATGTTTGCAGGTTTTGTCTGCTGTGGTGAATTGGTGTAGCAGGTATGGTACGATTTTGCAAGGTTTTGTCTGGTGTGGGTCATTTTTCTGGTATTCTCACAAGTCCCCCCTAAGGAGCTCTGTTGCGTGTTATTTTAAGGGGAAATGAGGGTAGAAGTGGAATTGAGAAGCGGTTGTCGTTTTACTGTGGGTTGTATGGTCTGACTTTTGTGCATATTGGTGGTGGATGCAGGGTATGGTTTGTCGCGGTTGAAGGCGTGAGTTTTGTGTAATTTTTCAAATTGGTTGCATATTACATGTTATGTATTGTGCTCATATTGATCCACCTTTTTGATGGCAAAGCTGGCGGTGGGACATATGGTTGAAACGATGTGTGGTATTGTACTACCATGTGTAGTGGTTTCTGGGAAGGTTGATGCTGCTGCTGTAAAGGAAAAGGAGTTTTGGGGTTGAGCTGTGGTTTTTTATGCAGACTTTTTCTTTTTGGATTGGTATTCAAGAGGTGAAGGTAGTTGTTGCAGGTTTGGCTTTGAGGCGCGTGCTGTTGCATTTTGATATTAAGGTATTGTGAAAAACATCTACTGAAATCACTCTCCCTCTGTTTCTCTGCAGGTTGTACTTTTCTTTCTGCTAACATCTTACATGGTGCAGGTGATGTTCTGCTGCAGTTTGTGAATTGGCACAGGATGTTGGTCCTTTTTTATTAATTGTGAGCTGGGGTTGAAGTTTTTTTGTAGGATGTATGAGATACAACTATTGGTGTGTGAATGGTTTTGAAAAACAATTGTGGGGTCGCATCCGTTTTACGTGACTGGCATTGTCCTTTTTTGCTAGTAGCTTGGTGCTGGTTGTGAGGCTGTGAACATTATCTTGAAGTGGGACCTGGTGTAAAACTTTGGGAGAACAAAAAAATGTCACTTTTTTGAAGGTATCGATGGGTTAAAACTTGGCTTATGTAAAGAAATCCTAGCCTTGTATCTTGAAAACCATAACTGAATATTCTCTGTAACTTGAACTTTGTAATTAGGCTTATCTCTTGTGCAGAACTTCGTAGCTCATGGCTATTTATTATGGATTTCAACAGGTGTAGCAATGTTTTGAATGTGAATTTTTACACTGCAATGAATAATGTTAATGAGGCTGTGTTGCAAAATCTGGTTATTATAACTTCCAATTAAATTAAATTTATATGGAAATTAATAATAAAGATGGGCTTCCCACCGGGCCTTTAATTCATGAATTTTGTAGAACAAACTCAAAGCTTGACTAAATTTAATCCAAATTAAAACTCACTTAAAACCATTCAACCGATGCTTGTGATCATTGAAGCGCTGCGGTGGAATTATAATTTGGACTAAAATGATGAAAATTGAATGTGATGTGGACGGATCTTGAACTCACAATTATTTCAAATTCTTCAGCTCTTGACTATAATAATAGTGATTAAAATTGATTTTCCATTTCTACTCCATAATCACATTTGAAATTGCCCTTGAGTTTCCTCTTTGAATCAACTTGTGAAAAACAAATTGAACCTGAATCAGTCTTCAATTCTCCTTTGAAATCTTACTTGCACTGACAATCCAAATCTTGAACTGAATAAACAACATTAAACTGCATTACAACTGCGTATGTGCTTCAATTAAAGCCTTTAGACGCACATCTTATGAATCCTACACCATGACCTTAATCATGAAACCAAATCCCTGCTTGACCAAAACTAGGTTATATCCCATAAACCCCAGTCAACACAAACATAATTCCCCCGATAGCCTCAAGCGAACCCACGTTCCATTTGATTCATCACTGCGGTACCTTGAATAACAGCCACATATATTTTCTTTGCTTTTCTGTATAATGATTAGTAAAGATGTAACTTATATATGCGTAGGACAAATTTGGGGTATGACAGATGCCCTTATCTAATTGGCTTAGACCGAGTAAGATGAACGACTATGGCGCTCACACTTTCAAGGTAGAAGACAATTAGATATAAAAAGACCCTGAATTTGTCCGAAAAGAGAAGGAATGCTCAGGAATTGAAATACTGGATAAGGTATACCTCTGAGTAAGCTACGGATAACTGGCAAAAGTCAACACCACCAAAAGGATGACGGGATGAAACACATACGGCTACTATCCCCAAAAGGACGATAGAGCAAACACACTACACATCGCACAATCTATCATTAATGACCATGATAGACCCCCTACCAAAAGGGTGACGGAGCAAGACAAATATAAACAAAATTCGCATAATCTGGCACCAATCCGAGTGACAGACCCCCCACCAAAAGGATGACGGAGCGAAACACAAAATAAACTATCGCACAATCTATCATTAATGACCATGATAGACCCCCCACCAAAAGGGTGACGGAGCGAACTCACACATCGCACAATCTATCATTAATGACCATGATAGACCCCCCACCAAAAGGATGACGGAGCGAAACTCAAATAAACTCATCGCACAATCTATCATTAATGACCATGATAGACCCCCCACCAAAAGGATGGCGGAGCGAACTCACACTAAACACGTCGCACAATCTATCATTAATGACCATGATAGACCCCCCACCAAAAGGATGACGGAGCGAAACACAAAATAAACTATCGCACAATCTATCATTAATGACCATGATAGACCCCCCACCAAAAGGGTGACGGAGCGAACTCACACATCGCACAATCTATCATTAATGACTATGATAGACCCCCCACCAAAAGGGTGACGGAGCGAACTCACACATCGCACAATCTATCATTAATGACCATGATAGACCCCCTACCAAAAGGATGACGGAGCAAAACACACGCCAAACAATATCGCATAATCTATCATTAATGACCATGATAGACCCCCCACCAAAAGGACGACGGAGCGAAACACAAAACACATCGCACAATCTATCATTAATGAGCATGATAGACCCCCAACCAAAAGGATGACGGAGCGAAACACACGCCAAACAATATCGCACAATCTATCATTAATGACCATGATAGACCCCCCACCAAAAGGATGACGGAGCGAAACACACACCAAACATATCGCACAATCTATCATTAATGACCATGATAGACCCCCCACCAAAAGGATGACGGAGCGAAACACACACCAAACATATCGCACAATCTATCATTAATGACCATGATAGACCCCCCACCAAAAGGATGACGGAGCGAAACACAAAACACATCGCACAATCTATCATTAATGACCATGATAGACCCCCCACCAAAAGGATGACGGAGCGAAACACAAAACACATCGCACAATCTATCATTAATGACCATGATAGACCCCCCACCAAAAGGATGACGGAGCGAAACACAAACAGAATATCGCGCAATCTGACATCGACGAAATGCCAGACCCACCACCAAAAGGATGATGGAGCGAAACACAAACAAAATATCGCGCAATCTGACATCGACGAAATGCCAGACCCATCACCAAAAGGATGACGGAGCGAAACACAAACAAAATATCGCGCAATCTGACATCGACGAAATGCCAGACCCACCACCAAAAGGATGACGGAGCGAAACACAAACAAAAAATCGCGCAATCTGACATCGACGAAATGCCAGACCCACCACCAAAAGGATGACGGAGCGAAACACAAACAAAATATCGCGCAAGCTGACATCGACGAAATGCCAGACCCACCACCAAAAGGATGATGGAGCGAAACTCACACAAAATATCGCGCAATCTGACATCGATGAAATGCCAGACCCACCACCAAAAGGATGATGGAGCGAAACTCACACCAGTCAATACCACCAAAAGGATGATAGGACAAACACAAATAGAAGGTTACCAACATCGAAAGGATGCAGGCTATGTTGAACTGACGAAGTTCGACTATCACCAAAAGGATGATAGGAAGGCAATTGACAACGGTCACGCTTGCTGGGTACAACTCATTGGGGAACCCCGAGAAGAAGATTGAATTGAAATGAGTCAACGGGGTACGCCCACCGTCTTGTTTGGAGATCATAGTTTTGTTGAAATGATTTCATGGTTACGCCCATGAATTCTGAAGAGGATGCCCCTGACTGGGCTGAGTTTGTCTTGAAATTTTGTCTTGTCTTGCTCAACAAAAGGCTGAACAACTTCATGAGGTACGCTCACGGTTCTGCTGAAGATGCCCCTGCCCGGGCTGAATCTTGCACTGAAACTCTTGTATTTTCCCAACAAAAGGTTGAACAACTTTGTGGGGAACACCCCCGGTCTTGAACGGTATGCCCCTGGCTGGGATGTATATTAATGTGAAGATCTGATCATCCACGAGGTTGAAATACGTCATGGGAAATACCCATGGTCTTGAAAAGAATGCCCCTGACTAGGCTGAATCTTACTTTAAATATTTTGAAATTTTGTGGGAGAAACCCACAATCGCAGAAGATTGCCCCTGACTGGGCTGATGATTGCTTTGAAGCTCTTGAAAATCGTGGGACAAACCCACCAACTTGCGGAAGATGTCCCTGACTGGGCTGATGACAGTCTTGGAAGTCTTCGAGGTTGATCCTGGACCTTGACTTGCATATATGAATGTTGGATGATAATGATGCTCCATACGAATGGAAATGCAAATGCAAATACTGACGCGCGGAGATGCAAGAACTGGGGAAGTAAGATATAATTGGAGTATGCATATGATGCAGGATACTTATGATAGTGAATGCCATGCATATGATGCACATGATCGTAGACAGGTAATTAGAAATGCAGGGAGACGCCAGCAAGGTGGATTTTTGGTAGTTGCCAATGCAGATTAGACTTTGGGTGGTGGGAGGGGTTAACTTCCTCGACACGCAGTTTAATGTAGACGCCATGATTGACACAGGCGAAGATACTCTGGATGCCCCAAGTCTGGGTACTTGGTGACTTGTTGTGAATTTCCTTCAGAGAAGGTTGCAACTCTGCTTGATGGTCAGGACGACCTGGTCTTGCCCCAGTTTGAACATGGAAATGGTCTGCCCCAGTTTGAACATGGCACTGGTCTGCCCCAGATTAACTAGTTCTGACATATGGAAGTTGAACTCGGATGACTTGCCCCTGCTCGAGCTATTGAGTGATTTCCCCCAGCCTGTGGGTTCTGAGGTAGTCTTGCTTCGTGTCAGCCACTGAAAGTCAAGTTCCTCCTTAATTGCCCCCTCGTTGAGATGTCTTTGAATACCTAGCACTGATTTGCAATTAAAATTGTACATTCACAAATGGTAATATTAATGCAAAGTTCGATGCAAGTTTGAAAAAGTGTTATTTATTGAGATTGTCGTGGTAGTGAGACGAACGGACCGTTAGTCCAAACGTTGCGTTAACTTTGATTGGTATAAAAGATGTAGCAAGGATAATGACACCAATGCTAATGATTAGCAATCATGTGAGGAGTCAGGTTATGCAACCTTGCGATGGTATGCTTTCAGAATAAACCTTGCCTCAATTAGGTCTTTCGAGGGCTATAACGTGGTATGGTTCTCGGTTACGAAACAAAGCATATTAGGCTCGAAGTATGATTTATACCCCCCCTTCTTCTTAATGATCTCCAGTCCTACGTTCAGTTAATTCTGCACATGCTTGACGGTGTAAACTTGATGGTTCAAGGTTTGCTCATAATGGCAATCACCTTATTTTGATGGATATCAGTGACCCTCTCGATTGGATGACCACTGAATCTTATTTGTTTTTGTTGAGGATTTCGGGATCCTCTTTTGCTTTTAATTTGATCCCTAACTTTTGCATGGATTGACTTTGTTTGTCAGATCCATCGAGATTGCCTTGATTTTGTCTAAGTCCCCTCTGAGGTGTTTGACTTAGCAGGCTTTTGATTTTTCCTTTTTTTTTGGATTTCGTTGTGACTGCCCTGTTGTGAGTCATTGGTGAACAACCGTCTTTTGGATTTTTCTTTGTTGATTCGAGTGCAGGGTTGAATTAGCTGAACACTACCCTGCCCCAGGTTAAGTGTAAGGTTTGAATATCCGAAGGAAACTGCTACTTCTAGGCTCGAAGTGGTTTACTAGGGATTAACTCCTTATATCTCCAGTGTTTGGGGAATTGAAGCAATGCATGTACATCATTGACGAGATTCTATCTGAAAGCATATGAGTTCGCAATTATGGGTATCTTGTTTTCATCATCCTCCCTCAAATCATGCTAAACAACAGTGAATAGAGTGGAGTGAATAAACATGTCGGTGATAAGTGAAAAATGAGTGAATACGACATAACCAATTCAAAACATGCATAAACGATACATTAATGAAACCAAATACGAATGTCAATTGTTCAAAGCATATAGTACTTAAACACACAAGGACCAAATATAAGAAATGCGAAAGATTAAATGGCAGCATGACGACCTTCTTCAGAGAATGGACTTGACTGGAATCGATCTGATGTTGGCACTAGTTGACTGGTGGCATCGGATTGTTGATGATATTCGGAGACTTCCCATTGAAGTTGATAGCATCCTTGTCGATCATGTCTTGAATTATGTGCTTTAAAGCCCTGCAGTCCTCAATGGTGTGACCTGGAGCGCCCTTATGAAACTCACAATGAGCATTTGCATCGTAATCGGCAGGAATGACAGTTGGAGGAGCCAAATCTCTCGGAACAACAGCTTTCTTCTCCATCAACTGAGCGAAAATTTTGGCATATGACATTGGTAGACGGTCAAAGACTCTATCTGGTCTCCATGTTCTCTGCGGACGCTGTGGGCGAGTACCTTGTCGTTGCTGAGTAGCTTGCATTTGCTGTTGCTGAGGAGGATACTGATATCCCTGCTGGTTGTAGGCTTGTTGCTGAGGAGCCTGTTGCCGTGGCATCTGAGCTTGCACTGCTTGAACAACTGGCTGATAAGGCATTGGAGCATATTGCGCGACAGCAACATATGGATACTGATAATAGGGAACTTGATAAGGCATAGGAGCGGGAGCTTGTTGAGAAGCTTGCCCTTTCTGCAAAAAGATGGCATTTGTTTCGCCCTCCTTCCTCTTGTATCCATTGAAAGGCTTCTTGGCATTGGCCTGATTGTTAGGACCTCCTGGGATCTTTCCACTCTTCAGCCCTTCTTCAATTCTCTCACCGATGATCACCAAGTCAGAGAATCCAGCGGAGACACTACCGATCAGCTTCTCATAGTATTGGCCTTGCAAAGTGCCCATGAAGATATCAATCAGTTCACGGTCAACAAGAGGTGGATGCACCCTTGCGGCTAGCTCTCTCCATCGTTGCGCGTACTCCTTGAAGGATTCGTTGTCCTTCTGAGTCATACTCTGAAGTTGAGTATGATTCGGAGCAAGATCGGTGTTGTACTTATACTGCTTGACAAATGCATCGGCTAGCTCGGCCCAAGTGCGCACGCTGTTATGTTCTAGCTGCATGTACCATTCGAGTGATGCCTCAGACAAGCTGTCTTGGAAGCAATGGATCATGAGCTTTTCATCTCTGGCATAGGCAGCCATCTTGCGACAGTACATCTTCAGATGAATGTTTGGGCAACTGAGACCTTTGTACTTCGAAAATTCCGGCACTTTGAACTTGGGAGGGATGACAACATCAGGCACCAAGCATAATTCCAAAGCACTGAAAGAATTTGAACTGTGCTCCTCCATGGCTCAGAGTTTCTCGGCTAGATCTTGGCACATCTTCATGGCTTCTGAATCCTGAGCGGCAACAGGACTGGCAATGGGGATAGCAGCATGATAGTTCTGAACGTCGTCATACTGATCCATCAGAGTATCTTTGATATGAGGAACTGGGATTTGCACAGCAGTAGGCTGAGCCTGCGGGATAGCTCCAATGGTAACTCCGGTCGCTGAAATTGGCTGAGAAGCGTTCCCTTCGGCTGCGTTATTGAAGTTCAACGGCATCCCATGAGGATTTGGAATTGGAACCAAAGGGATGGCAGTAGACCCTTGTCCTTGACCATTGTTGTTGACAACAGCAGCGGCTTCACGCTGTTCTTCCTCTCTTCTGGCCGTGAGGATGGCTTCGAGGATCTGGTCAATCTTTCCTTTCATAGAATCCAATTCTTCCCTGAAGGTAGCTTGCTCCTGTTGAATCTTTCCTTTCATAGAATCCAACTGTTGATAACTATATCATATATCAAAGAATAATAAAGACATTAAAGTAAGCTTACTATTAAAAGTGACTTTAAGTTAATATAGAATCTTCAAGACGTGTTCGAAAACATTACTCTAATAAACCATGTGAACATTTTGGCAAAATATTATTTCCTTTTATTGAAAGACAATTTGCTCGTATTTGTGAGAAATTTTATTCTCTTTATAAAAGAGTAATCTTAAAAGTTTCCTTACGTTTATCATTGGCATGCATGAGCCATATATAAGCTACAAAAAATATTCTTTATTAAATTAATTATGTTTATATTATCTATATTTTTGAGCCATATATATCATTGGCATGCATGAGCCATATATAAGCTACAAAAAATATGATAGTGGATTAGATATCATGTTTATATTCTTTATTAAATTAATTATGTTTATATTATCTATAGTTTTTAAGCTACAAAAAATATTTATTTAAACTTAACGGAAATAATAGAGATATAGTAAATTTGAGAAATGAAATTTGCAATAAGGCAAATCTTTCCGTATTAATTTTTGGGCTTTTATGATATCAATATTTACTGTAGATTTTATTTTTATTTCGCAAAAATTATTTTTTCCTATTATTTATAATTAATTTTAATATAATATATAATTGTAAAATAAAATTTTAATTAAGAATTTTTTCAATTTAAATTTTTTTACTTTGGTGAAATAATCTTTTATATTGTCTATTTTTTCAGTTGTTAAGTAAGCTTTTGTTAGTTAATGTAAAAAATTATATAAAAATTAAATAATTTGTTTTTTTATAAAGGTGAAAAAGTTTTTTCTTTAAATTTCATCGATATTATAAAACTCCATAATACTATATTCTTTTTTCAGGTTTAGAATCATTTTGATACTACTTGTAACTTTTTAATCTTTTTATGATTAACAAACTTAATTATGCACATTATTATTACAAATTAAAATTAAAATTTCAAATTAAATAAAATTAAATATTAATTTCTTACATAATTTATTTCTCAATTTATTTAACTATTTGCAACAAAAAGGGAAAATGTAAAATGAATAAAATAAACTTCAAACTCATTAACCAAACATTCATAAGCATGGGGACAACATAAATATAATAAAAAAGAAGACTCTAATTACCATAGAGAAGAGTCTTAATTATTGATCGTAAATTTTTAAAATTAAATAAAACATAAACATAAATTAATATTAATCAATTGGATCATATAACTTATCCTTGCACTCGCACTTCCACACCCTTGATTCTGGTGTGGGCCCTGGAATGAGGACTGGTGTGCAAGGAGTGCAAGTTTCACAGCTGTTTTTGCAAGTTGGAGCACGTGATCCAGCTGGACTAAGAAACCTCCTTAACGATAAAACCTCTGACACATCTCCTTGTTGCTTTTCATTGACCTGTTGATCAAAAATATCACAATTATCCCTAATTTATAGATAAAATAATTGAAAAACAATAATCATTTTTCTTTTACCAAAATAAATATAGAAGACAAGACTTAATTTTTTATTCATGAAGCCATGAAATCATATTGGATCTGTAGTAATTTATTTTGAGTTTAAAAAACTAAATAATATTATAAATAACAAATATACAATTTGCATATATTTAAGTTTCAAACATTATAATTTAAAATAGTTTTCAGTTAAATCTAAAAAACATAACTATAAAAAAAATGAAATTATATAATCTTACACTGAAAAAGTGAGAATAAAAAGAATTGGTGGGAAAATATTAAAGTCATATATATTGCAAAAAAAAGCAAAGTCGCTTTACCGAAATATTAGAGTCAGGTAACATGGCACACCTACTATCTGTAAAGAAAACAATGATGATCTGTTTTTTAATAAAAGATATAATATAAAACAATTTTAAATCAAAAATGAAACAATATGGTATGAGATTTGGATAATATATTTCAAAGAAGTGATACCTCTACATGTAATGGACGAAGCAATAGTATTGCTAAAAGTTATTAAGAAAATTGAGAATAAGACACATGTGAAATGACAAAGTTGTGTTTTTCTCAAAAACATAATGGAAATTCTCTCTTTCTTTGTATGACAATAAAAAATATCTTACTTTTGCTAGGGGGAAGAATGAATCACTACCTCAATATATATTGTAAAATATTATAATGTATTTTTTAGGAGTTTATTACTTTCATGTAGTCCTTTTTTAGTGTAATACCTTTTTTTTAAGGAAACTTTATAAATGTTAATTAATAAAGATATTATTGATTTTGATTTTTGAATTTTAAATAATCGTTCATTACTTAAATTTAGTATAATTTATTCTTTTTCCTTAATACGTTGTAACTTATATGGTATTAGTTACATACATTTGATTCTGAGTTTTGTTCATATTTTGGAATTACTTGGTACAAGAATTTCTAGTAATCGTAATAAAATCTTTAAAAGATTATTTTATGGAGATATTATTAGTTCTAATGCTTAATTTTTATATTGAATACTTTTCATTATCTTACTTTAATTTAATTTCTTTCTTTTATTTTATATAATTATTTAATATTTTTTAAAAATTCAAAAATGTTATTATTTGGATGGTTCTAGCAAAAAAATATAAGAAGCATTTTCTAAGAATCAATTTGTTTTAATGAATTTGATTAATTTTGTTGACTACAAGGAATACGAGAACAAATTTTTTATTATCAGTGTTGAAATTTTATTGTGAAGTAAGACAAGCAAAGAGTTGAATATAGAGCATCAATTTTTAATAGAAGCCTTGAAGTTAAAAAGTACACCATATGGCAACATAATTTTTTGTGTAATCAACCATTTGTGATGCATTGAATAATATATGATTTGATCGAGGTTGTTTGTTAAAAATAAATTAAGCTTTTTTTATTTTGAGCATTTTAATGATTGCATCTTGCTCACTCGTTTTAATTTTTTAATTTTATGTTCTAATGTTATTTTTTGATACATAAGAAGGACAACATTATGAAACATTTTATACAGGCTTGTCAATACTAAAAGATCATACAAAATATGACATAAAATATGAGAATTTAAACTGTTGGGAGATAGTGGGCAAGGATTTCTCGAACTGCATTTTGGAATTTTTCGATACTGGTTACCTTCTGAAGTCCTTCGCATCTTCCTTCATCTCGCTTGTCCCGAAGTCTAAAAATCCCTAACATTTTGAAGATTACAGGCCTATTAGCCTTGTCAGCTGTGTTCTAAAGGTAATATCAGAGATGCTTGCGTGTAGACTCTGGAAGGTTATTCATAAAATTATTTCTCCCTCTCAAACTGTTTTCATTCCGGAGCGGCAGATTTACGACGGTGTTCTGCTGGCTAACGAGGTGGCTGACTTTGCTAAGAGATTCAAAAGGGACTGATTTTTCTTCAAAGTAGATTTCGCTAAAGCCTATGATTGTGTGTATTGACTCTATCTAGATGCTCTGCTTTTAAAGATGGGGTTCGGAACTAAGTGGATGAAATGGATCTGTGGTTCTGTTTTCAATAGTTACGTTTCTATTCTCATCAATGGTAGTCCCTCGAAGGACTTTAGGACTGGTAGGGGGCTGAACCAGGGCGACCCCCTTGCTCCGTTCCTGTTCGCTATAGCTGCAGAGGGGCTGTCGAGCTTGGTGAAATCAACGATTGCCGGTAATATGCTATCTCAATTCAAAATTGATGTTCAACCAACCGTGAGTATTCTTCAATTCGCTGATGATACTCTGCTTATTGGAGACGGCTCGACGTCTAATATTTGGGATTTCAAGGCTATTCTTCGTGCTTTCGAGTAGAACTTGATTTTCTTGTGGCTGCTGAAGAATTTCTTCACTGTAAATCCGGAAAGTTGCCGTTTAGATTCCTTGGTATCATTGTTGGCGGCAACCATCGTCGCTACTCTTTCTGGAAGCCGGTTCTGATTTATTTGAGGAATAAATTATCCAACTGGAATGGGATAAATCTGTCTATGGGGGGCAGAGTCACCCTCATTAATTCGGTTCTAGCTAATCTACCTATCCATTATCTGGCTTTCTTCAAGGCTCCCCATAAAGTCGTGAAGGATATTATTACGATCCAACGTCGGTTCTTATAGGTTGGAAACTCGAGCAAAACATTTATTCCTTGGGTTTCTTGGAATTCTGTCTGTAAATCTAAGGAAGATGATGGTCTGGGTATTAAGCATGTGGGTCGGTTCAACAGTTCTTTGTTGGCAAAATGGCTTTGGAGGTTCCAAACTGGCGGCAATGAAATATTGAGGAAGACCCTCACTAACAGATACGACAACCTCAGTATCAAGACGCAAACTTACCTTGACGTTGATAATTCAAAACCTGATTCGCTGTGGATGAAGGATATTATGACCAACGCGTCCCTAAATTCTCATGCCAACTTCTGCAAATTCACGGCCTATTCCGTTGTTGAAGGTAGCGATGTGGCGTTTTGGCAGTCAATTTGGAATGGTGACCATCCGTTTAAAGTCAAATTTAACGGCCGATTTCAGTGTTGCTCTATGAAGACAGTGTCCGTTAGTGAAATGGGATACTGGGAGGAAGGGTAGTGGAATTGGAAATTGAGAGATTCTTTGATCGATTCAGACATCCCTCCTGAACCAGACTGGTCTGATAGCTGTAAATTTCTGGAAAATGTCTCAGTTATCCTCGGCGAGTCCGACAAATGGCGGTGGCTTCTTCATGTTTCTTTGTCTTTCAAGGTTAGTTCTTTACATTCAGTTCTATCTTCCTCCTTCTCTGATCAAGATATTGGTTCCGAATGTGCATCCCATCTTGAGTCTCTCTGGAAGACGGTTATTCCGGCGAAAGTTCAAACTCTCAGCTGGAGATTGGCGCTTGATAGATTGCCAACTAGATCTAATTTATTAAAAAGAAGGGTGTTTGATTCCGAGCAAGACTTAGATTGCGTGTTTTGTTCTAGTAGCCTCGAGGACGTATCCCACCTCTTCTTCTCGTGCATTAAATCTACACAGGTTTGGAAAAAGATTTGTGAATGGGCTGATATAGAGATAATTTCTGAAAATTGTTATTACTCTCACGCGAAGGTGTGGAACTCGAGCCTTAGTGGCCGGTGTCAAGCGAATAGAGTAAATACGATTTGGTTTATTACCTGCTAGAGTATTTGGAGGTCTAGAAATGAATTTATTTTCAATAATGTACTTACTCAGATGTTTTCGACATTAAACTATCTTCTTGGAATTGGTTGATCCTAGGTAGAAATGGGAGCAAGCAATGTTGTTTGTATGATTGGTTCAAATTTCCATTTGACTTTTTGTAATTTATCTTTTGATTTGAGATTTCCTTAATCTCTTATTAATAGATTCTGCTTATTAAAAAAAAGAAGGAAGATATATATACTCTATTATGAATAATCATTCTAAGTATACAATAATATGAACAACTATATCATATATTAAAGAATAATAACAACAGTATAATACGTCAACCATTAAAAGTGACTTTAAGTTAATAATATAGAATCAAAGACATCTTCAAAAAAAATATTCTTTGTGAAAGATATTTCGTTCGTATTTGTGAGATATTTTATCCTTTGTGAGATATTTTATCCTCTTATTTGTGGGTGAATTGCTCAAAGGATATAGTAAGCTAATATTTTAATATAATGAGTGTATTGTCCAATTATTAATAGTTTACCTCATTGAATTCATTGGCATGCAATAGCCATATATAAAATTTCAATTTTATGGGAGTGAATAAGATATCATGTATGAATCATTTTATT
Organism: Lathyrus sativus; assembly: GCA_963859935.3. Classification (NCBI taxonomy): domain Eukaryota; kingdom Viridiplantae; phylum Streptophyta; class Magnoliopsida; order Fabales; family Fabaceae; genus Lathyrus; species Lathyrus sativus. The sequence continues at coordinate 550,106,116 of OZ012741.1, forward strand.
GATTCTCGCTTTTCTTTATATCCTTTATTAAATTTATTATTTTTATATTCTCTACAATTTTTTAACAATGAAAAATATTTATTTAAGCTTGACGGAAATAATAAAGATATAAGAAATTTGAGAAAACGTTTACGTGAATTTTTGAATTTAATATTTTGGCTTTTTTGATATCAACATTTATTGTAGATTTATGTTTTATTTTGTAAAATATATTTTTCATATTATTTAAAATTATTTTTAATATAATATATTATTTAAAAAATTAAATTTTAATTAAATTTTTTTTCAATTAATCAAAGGTCACCATAATTTTATATTATAATGGATATATATATATATATATATATATATATATATATATATATATATATATATATATATATATATATATATATATATATATATATATATATATATATATATATATATATATATATATATATATATATATATATATATATATATATATATTATTCACATATATACATATAAAGGATTTATTATTCTTGATATAATTATCGAACAAATTAACAATAATATTAATAGTGATAAATATATCATTTTCTGATCAAAATTCAGGATATTTCAAAATGCTATTATGACTAATATTTCTTATAATATGAATTATAGTATATATCATATAATTAAGAATTATAATTGCAAATAAATATTTGATCCATGTTATGCAAATAAATATTATAGTATATATATATATATATATATATATATATATATATATATATATATATATATATATATATATATATATATATATATATATATATATATATATATATATATATATATATATATATATATATATATATATATATATATATATATATATATATATATATATATATATATATATATATATATATATATATATATATATATATATATATATATATATATATATAATATATATATATATATATATATATATATATTTTTGTTTCAGTCGAGCTACACCTGCTTCGACACAAGGAATTACATTTTCAAAACACCACCTAATTCGTTGGGTCTAATCTATCTATATTCATCATAGACCTTAACTTCCCAAACACTTCTACTTGTACTCCTTTTTTCATGATATCTACAATCTGATTCTCAGTTCTGTAGTGTTCCAAGTTCATCTTCTCTTCTGCTACCTACTCTGTAAGATAGCAGAACCTCATTTTAATGTGCTTGCTTCGCCCATGTGCTATCGGATTTTTCGTCGGGTTAATAGCTGACATGCTGTTGATATTTATGGTAATTGCTCCATGACTCTTTGTTGTAATCTCTTCGACCAAGTTCATCATCCATGTTACTTGACATGCACAGAGAAAATCAGATATGTATTCTGCTTCGCAACGACGACGATGCCACTACTAACATCTATATATGATAAAATTAGTCTGATACAAGGATTTTCACGTGAGATATAGAAAAATAGATTTTGTAGATAACATCTGCTTTCGCCAGCGTGTTATCTTGGTTTCGATAAATAATTCGTCAACTTTCACTTGTTTTAAATTATTTATCAAAACCTTAATGTTATTGCGCGGTCTATTAAAATGGAACGTTTCTCAATCTCTTTCGATTACTTTCGTAACATCGGAATCAATTGTTTAAAAATCCGTTTTCGGGTATCGATACAAGTCCTTACAGAGCATTATCGATACCTAAGAACTCCTTACTTTTGTAACAAAGTTTTAAATAAAACCTCGAACTTTTAAAATGAAAACATACTTTAATCATTATATTATGTATAAATTATCATACAGAGAGTCATGAGTTAGGTCTCGTGACCCTTAATCCTTAAAGGACAACTCATTCATAATGAGAAAAGGCATAAATAGAGAATGCATATAATTCATAACAAAAAGTAAAAGCAATAGAGAAGAATAAACTAACCTGAATAAAAATTGCTTGTAATAGAAAATACCTCTCCAAAGAGACTTTTACAAATTGTGTGTAGAAGTCAAACTTATCAAAGAAAAAGTGCAGAATAAAATTCGATCCTAAAAACTCTTTTGGAAAAAGGTTTTATAGTTATTAAAAATAAGAACATAAAAACATGAATTTAGTTGAAATAAAGGTCTTCTTCACTACTTTTTCCCAAAAGATCAGCTTTAGAATCAATGCAGATCCTCCAGATCGGGAACACGTCGAGCCGAAAAAGGAAACAAAAAGATGGCTTTTTGTACTCTTGTTACGGGTTGTAACACGCGTTACGGGCACTTGTAACAGGCCTCTGATTTTTGGCCCAGGCGCATAATGGTGGGGTGGGCTTCAGCTGCGCCATATTATGGGCCGTAACATGCATTATGGGCACTCGTAACAACTCCCTGGTTTTTGTACTAGGGTTTTTCGGCTCTTGCACTTTTCTTCGATTTTTGCCCGGCTTTATCTACTTTTCTTCCAATATGATTGTGGAGACCTAAATATAACAATAACTTAATACCAAAGCATAAATCATGGAAAAAGCAAGGAAAAGTATGTGAAACATAATGAAACAATACAAAAATATGCTAGTAAAGGCGATACAAAACACACTTATCCTCTCCTTCAAAACCTGCCTGAGAACCTTATCACCAAGACTCAGAACAATTGCATTATGGGCTTTCTCAATCATTGTTTTCTTTTCTTTCTCCTTTAATGCAGCATCTATGGCATCTTCTCCCTTTAATGCTTCTAGCAAAACCTTGTTGAACAAGAAGGGCTCGCATCTTCAAACGCCATAAACCGAAGTCATTAACTTTGGTAAACTTATCTTTTTCAAACTTTGTTGATGATATCTTCTCCATGTCCACTGCACCAGTTTGTTGTGATCACAGATGATACCTTTCAACAAATCAAGACTGAGAAATTGAGTTCTTAGGTGAACAATAAAAATGGTTAGGACAAAGAAAGAAAGAAGAAAGGATAAATAAAAAAGAAGAAGAAGGATTAAGACAAATTGCTATACTCTTCACTTTCTCAATATTATAAAAGATTACAAGTGAATAACACAATTGGCCTCACTCAACAAACTGAGTGATCTAGTGTATTTATAGACTAACTAGTTAAATTACAATACATGCTAACTAAACAATTGAATCCTTAACACAAGGCCCAATTCGATATAATAAGTCAACAATATATGTCAACATTACATACTAGAACTAGCTTCGACTACAGTATGTAACCCTTCGACATTAGAGTAAAAAAAACCCTTCGATTTCTACTTCGCTATCAGCACCACAAGCTCCGCAATAAATCAAGACTCTTTTTAAAGACCCATTTATGTACAATCTACTTTACAGCTTGTCAGTGCGCCTTTCCAGGATTGGCCATATACCTGCTTACAAGGCTCACACTACACGCTATGTCTGGCCTCGTACAGACCATAACATACACCAAAGAACCTATTACACTAGCATATGGAATGCTACTCATATAAATTCTTTCAGCTTCAATACTCGGATTTTAAGTATTACTAAGCTTAAACTGAGGATTTGTTGGAGTCACAACAGGCTTTGAATTCGACATACCAAACTTGTCGAGAAGCTTTTGTAGGTATGTATCTTGAGATAAGAACAACTTCGACTGCTTTCTATCTCTCCAGATGTCAATCTCAAGAATCCTGATGGCAGTAGAGGTGGCAAAGTGGATAGCCCGTCCCGTTTAGGCCCGTCCAAAAGCGGGGCGGACCAACTTAGGTGTTCGAGCTCAAAAGCCAAGCCCGCCCCATTTAGTAACGAGTTGGCGGGCCGGCCCACTAATTTTTTATGTTACAATTTGATTTACTACATAACTTACAAAAAGAATATTTATTACCAAAGAGGTCGACAAAATATTTTTTTAAGAACGCATAATAGAACTTCAACATGTCTTAAGTCCAAACAGTTCAAAAAATAAAATAAATAAAGACCAATTACCATACAAAAAATAACGAAATAAACTCAAGCACAATAAAAAAACGTTTCAAAATAAATAAATAAAAAATACATATCATCCAAATCCTATTTAAAAACTACCTACTAAAAGAACCCAATTAAGAATTTACAAAATACAAACAATGATAACAATTACATTGCATATAACACCACAATGCATAAAATAGTAGTGCATAAAATATCAACACCTGACTTTCTTACATTTTACATCATATAGACTCTTATATTGACTGATTCCTTAATAGTTAAATCCTAAATTCGTCACGCATATACACTAACAAAATCCTTCCTTTTCTTAAAATCAACATCTATTTTTAAAGAAAACAAGTGAGCTAATGTTTGACAACTTAATAATTTATCATGACATACAATTGTTCTTTTATTTTAAGTTTTTCCAATCAACACATGTATTAGAAAGTTATAGAAAGAACGTTACAATTATAATTCATTTTTTTGTATAATAATTTATAATACAATTCAATCAACATAAACCTAAGAAAAAAGTATGGTTTTTATAGTTAAAGTTGTTTTAATTCTAAGTAAATAATAAAAGTTTTAACAAAAATCCCATGGGAAAAAGCCGCCCCGCCAGCGGGCCAACTTAAAGTATTGAGCAGAAAACCTTAGCCCAGCCCGCCAAAAATGGTAGTTCAAACAAGCCGACCTGGCGGGCCCAACCCGTTTTGCCACCCCTAGGTGGCAGCTCCCAGATCCTTCATTTTGAACTCCTTGCTAAGCTCAGCCTTCACCTCCATTACATCCTCGTCACTGTTGCTACCTATAAGGATATCATCCACATAAAGCAACAAAATAACAAGTGAATTTCCAGGTCGAAATCTGAAGTAAACACAGTGGTCGAACTGGCTCCTAGCGAAACCAATGTGTGCCATAAACTTGTCGAATCTCCTGTTACACAGTCGATGAGATTGTTTCAGGCCATACAAAGACCTATTCACTTGCACACATGATCTTCCTTATCCTTTTCTGCATACCCTTCATGTTGTCGCATCAGAATCATTTCGTCTAGGTCACCATACAAAAATGATGTGTTCACATCCATTTGCTCAAGTTCCAAGTCGAACTTCGCCACCATGGCCAACAACATTATGATGGATTTATACTTTACAACATGTGAGAACACATCATTTAAGTCAACACCTTCTCTCTGAGTGAACCCCTAGCAACCAACATTGTCTTAAAGTGCTTCGACATCACTCATTCGATTCCTTCCTTGACCATGAAATTCCACTTACAACTGACTAACCTTGCTCCTGTAGGTTTCTCAATCTTCTCCCAAGTGTTATTATCATGAAGAGATTTCATCTCGTCATCCATGGCTTTTTGCCATTCAGTCTTATTTTGAATCCTCATAGCTTTCTTGTAATCTCTAAGTTCTTCCTCAAGTACCTCACTTGTAGAGATTAAGGCAAAAGTATAAGATTTGCATAACCAAGTCTCTAAGGTGGCTTGGTGAATCTTGTCCCCCAGAAGGGTTGCTTCTCCCCCAGCTGAGTTAATCTTACCAGCAGGTTGTTCTTTCCTCCCAGTGGAAATCGATGTGTAATCTCTCCCCGACAGAGTTGGTTGTATTTCCGGCATTTATTTTGCCAGAATACTCTATGATACCCGTTCATCCCCAACAGGGTGGCATTTGTGCTCAACAGCCGTGTTGAAGCAAGTTTGTCAGAGCCTTCCCCAGCAGCCTGAACCTGCATTTGCATTTGCATACATTATCATGTTTGCATCTACCCACAAACGCGTAGCATTTCCATTCCGTATGGAGCATTACGCCATTGCCAAACATACGCATTTTGAAACATAAATCAGGTTGGTTAACCTTTTACTTTCAGGGGTGTTTCTCAGCAGGAGTATGAAGTCACGGCTCGGATCTGTTTCTAGATGATCGAGGTCTCGCCGTGAGACATATGATGATGCAGTTCTTGTTATCGTTCCCCACAGAGTTACTGGTTGAAGTTTCTCCTATCCAACCAGCGGAGTGTTTTTTCTTCCGGTTTGCTGTCGCGGCGGCATTTCAGGGTTTCATAAATCAAAACTTCAGAAGTGGTCACTTGTTGTCGAAACGGGTGTCGGGCAGTTATTTTCAGAATATCCCCAGTGAAGTTAGCTACGACTAAGAATAGGTAAAGAAGCTATATCTAAGTTAACTTTCCCGTATGAAGCAGGCAGATGAATTTTCCCGTATGAAGCAGGCGGATGTGTTTTCCCGTATGGAGCAGGCGGATGAATTTTCCCGTATGAAGCAGGCGGATGTGTTTTCCCGTATGGAGCAGGCGGATGAACTTTCCTGTGTTCAGGCAGATGTGTTTTCCCGTATGAAGCAGGCGGATGAATTTTCCCGTATGAAGCAGGCGGATGTGTTTTCCCGTATGAAGCAGGCGGATGAACTTCCCTATAAGAATCAGGTAGATGTGTTTTCCCGTATGAAGCAGGCGGATGAACCTTTTCCTGTATGAATCAGGCAGATGGAGTTTCCCGTATGAAGCAGGCGGATGAACCCTCCGGTATCCAGATAGATGATTCTCCCATGATAGACAGAGTATGTGAGTTGTGTTCCGATATTTGACAAAAGTATTTTCCCCAAGGAAGTCGCCGTGATTTCCTCGCGTTACTGTCCCCAGTAGAGTCCTCCTCAAAGTCGTTTGTGGGTTGGGACCAACGGAGTTGGCTACTGCAGAGGTAGGCAGAGAAACGGTATTCAGATGCTTTTCCCGTATGAAGCAGGCGGATGGAGGTTCTTGTAATCAGGCAGATGACTTTTCCCGTATGAAGTAGACGAAGGGGGTTTCCTGTGTGTAGGCAGATAATTTGCCTGTATGGATAGGCAGATGAGTTCCCTGTGATTAGACAGAAATGTTTCCCCAGCGAAGTCGTCGGGATTTTGCTGTGTTGACGGAATGTAGAGTCCTAACATGGACAAAGTTCTATCCCCACGATGATAGAATCTTTTTCGGGTTGATGAAAATGATCCCTAGCACGGTCGCTAATTTGTCTTCTCCGTATTAACAGATGGCGGAGTTTTAACGTGGACAAAAGGCGGGGTGTTTCGACAAGAGAGAGTTCAAGGCCTGGGGTGTTACACAGGCGGTTGACGTTGAAATCAGATTTTTGATATCAGATATTTGATCAGTTTGTTGCCGTAACAATCGGATTCAGTTAGCGGATGTTGTCATCCAAGCAGTTTGTGCAGTTTGTTTCTGCGGTTGGCAAATTTTCGGGTTCTTGGTATTCAACCGTCTCGTACCTCGATTGTTTGAAGGTCGTTCGCTCTTCACCCAGTCGGGTCCAAGCCATTTGAATAGGGGCAGCTGTTGCACCCTAAAATTTGCTCAACCTATTTCACCTGGTTTATGTTTTAATTGCATTATCATTTACATAGTCACATCATGCACATAATATCATCATTTGCATATCATAACATAGCCAGTCATCTAACAAGGGATCAAGTGCCATTCTTATCTAAGGAAGCACATTAAGGGGCTTTATTCAAGCTAAAAAAACATCCAAGTCATCAAGGAATGGGTTGAAGCTTTGAGGAGATTTGAGTGTCAACAGGTGGATTTCTCTCCTAACTTGAGGTGTATTGAAGATCATCAACCTGGAATTATGAATATGAGGTGTGTATGGATCCCATTGGAGGCCTAGAGAGCCCTATTGAAGCTTATACAAGTCATGGCATCAAGTTCAAGAACCACAGTTGAGGTGTGTACAAGTAGGGTTTCATCTGGGTAACCCTAGGTCAAGGAGAGCAAAGAAAGGGCATCAAGACCTAGCTCTAGGTCATGGAAGTCATGGATGGATATGTTAAAGCATGTGTATGGATGAGTCAAGATCAAGTTCAAGAGAATTAAGAGTGGTTGGAGGTGTTTGAGACAGGGTTCCTAGGGTAAAATCCCCTGTATAGCACTGGACTTCCAAGCCACATAAGTCAAAATAAAAGTTTCAAATGGATTCTTGGCCAACATAAGAATTGTAGGGCTTGATCTTATCTTTAATTTGAGTACTAGAAGTCCTCAAGAAGATTTGTGAAACTCAAGTTATGATCTTGGCAATCCAGGGGCATTTTGGGAAAGTTGAATTATAGGTCATTTTTCAACATAGGTCAAAATCTCTATCTTCCACTCCTCAAATGAAAAAATGTTCAACATGAGATGTGCTTAAAATGATGTTTTTAGGTCAGATAAGAAGTCATGGGTGATTGGAATGGCTTGTATCACAAAGTTGCCCAAAATGGCCTAGAAAGGGAGATTTTTCAAATGATTCAAAGGAGGGAAATTGGGATTTTTGAGATATGAGGCATACACATGGCATATGGGTAGTCATTTTGAATGGAAATTGGATTTCAAAAACATTGGCAATACCACAATTTTGAGATGAGCCATGGTTTTATGAGTTGCTTTGGAAAATGCTTTCTTACATCATAAGTAACATATGCAAAACCATTCTTTAGAGCATAACCAAGGCCTTAACTCTTGCCAATCCATTCAATTTGTCATTAGAGGAGAATTTGGATCAAAATCAGGTGTTGAAGCAAGCTGAATCATGACTGTCATGGATGAACTTATCATGGTAATTTCAAGAGCATGAGAATTTCAATATCTCACATAGATCATTCCAGGGCATTCTAGATGATTCCTACATGTTCTATATAAGGATTATAACTGATTCAGTTGGTTGGTTGGTGAAGATTGAGAGAGACTTGAGAGATAGAACTTTGAGTTTTCACTTTGCAAATCAAAATCGGTTATACCAATTGGAGCATTATCAAAGCAAATTCATGCATTCAATAGCTTTATCTTGAGTTGTTGAGTGAATTCAGAGGGATTTCTGGCCAAGATTTCCAAAGAATCAAGAGAGAGCACTTTGAGTTTGAAGCTTGCAACTCAGAATCGAATTTGGCAATTCAGAGAGATTCAACACAAATTGATGCATACAGAAGCTTGATAATCACTCATTGAAGGAATCTGGAAGATCTTGAAGCATAATTCGAAGCTTTTCACCTTCTGTTCATCCAAATTTCACAGGTTGGTAAACTTCATCTTATGGCATGATAGAGATAGAATTGCTAGGTTTTAGGTGTTTAGATGTAATGTAGATGATGGCTAGGTGGTTTCTGGTAAAGAATTTCACGATTTAGAGACAAATTTAGGTGGAACCAAGTTTCTGTTGAGGATCATTTCTTGCAGTTCTTGTTGATTTAAGTTTAGTGGAATGGTAGAAATTACTCAGGGTAGCGTGTAGATGATCCTAGGCCCTTCAATTTTGAGATTGGTGAGGATTAAATTTTGAGCTCGCTCTGAATTTTTCTTCGTGTTTTGAGATGGAGATACTTTCAATGAAAATGGAGGATAGAGTCTTGTTCAGGGTGAAAAGGCGAGTAGGATGATGTATTTAGGGTTGAGTTTTGGTGGGGATTTAGAGAGTTGGTGTTTGGGGATGACGGCGGCGCCACCTCCGGCCACCGCCTGGTTCACATTCCCTCTAACATTTGAAACGAGGAAGATGACATAATCACCATAGGATCTGCAGTGGACCTTTGACCAAACCCTCATCCAACGGCCACGAGTGAGTTTGATTTTGTGAAGGATTCAGAAACTAACCTATACGCTGCGTTTCATTAATCATTTCGTTTTGGGCTTAGTTACTAGATTGCTAATGACACCCTCATCTGGAGCCCAATTGAATATAACACGTGATATGACTGCTATTTGACACAGACTTTTGTCAATTTTCCTTGATTTTCCATATTATTTTCTGAGTTGTTTTGGGCCTAGCACGCGCATGATATCCACACCCTCCTCCTGAGCCCAACTTCATTTTGAACTGCATATTGCTGCTATTCAACACGCCTCATTTGCACTTTTCTTTTATTTTCTTCTATTTTCACATTTTATTTTAGGTTAATGAAATAATTCATATCAATTTGAAAAATAATCATTTTAAGATGGGATTTTTTTTCCCTAGTTCCCTTAGGACCTCTAGAAAATTATGAAACAATAAAAATATTATTTCATGCTTTTTATATTTTTTTAGCATATTTTACAATTTTATTGCTTTTATTTTGCATTTGTTTGATACCTCATTTTTCTGAATTTAGTATGAAAGATTGGTGCATGATTTTTTATTGATTCTTGTGAGGTTGATTATATTAGGGAAGCATGTACCCTTAGGAATTTTGTCATATTTTTGTGATTAAAACTTAGATTAGTTTGAGAGGTAGATAGGACAGGTATTAGAATTAGGGTTTCACAACACTTAGGTGTAGTTTAGGGCATAGTTTGGGGACCTGGGGTTTGATTTAGGCCTTGGGGTTTATATGGGGTATTGGGTATAGGGTTAGGTTCCCTTAGAAATTAATCTAGGTCTTTTTAATGAGTATTACTATTTTACTTGTTTTTTTGCAATTTGAGTGGTGATGGTGTGTTTTCCCTCTTGGGCATTTTGCTTGTTTGTTTGGTTTGTGCTATTTCAATTGGGCTTGGGGCTTGGGCTTTGATTGTTGGGGCTTATGAAGAGCTTGAAGATGATTGGAGACAAAGGAGGGAGCTTGGAGCCTGAAGATTCTTCTCCTTGAAGGGGCTTAAGAGATAGGAAATATAGGGAGAGCTTTAGATTAGATTGATTTCTTCTTGCAAACATAGAAAGCATCTTGTGCTTCTATTCCTCCCTATGACATAAAGTCCTTTTAAAGTATTCACATCCTTCCTTTGGAGGGATAAGTGACATACTTTAGAAGTAGAACTTTGAGGGAACCTTTTCCCTACAATGCTAAGTGCTCATAGGCTTCCTTTGGTTGTCAATAAGCTGTTTAGCATTTCAACTTAATCTGATAATTGATTCTCTTCTGGAGTGAGTGCATTGCAGATGGAAGCCTATTGAAGATATGAAGTCCATTGAAGATTGATAAAGATAAATCTGGTGCCTGTCAGAGAGAGTTATCTGTTGAAGCTAGGGTTTTGCTACTTTTTGAAGCTGTTTACTTGTTGGGGTTCAGTGCTTGCTAGAGCTTGGAGATTTTTGGAGACAAGAGCTTATCTAAAGCTTGGGGAGAATTGAGGAGTGAAGGTGGGGTCTTACTTGAAGGTATTACTGTCAACCTTTTTTGCTGTTAATCAACTGTAGCTGTAGGAGCTGGTGTTGCTGTCAGAGCTGGTGTTGGGTTTTATTCCTTTTTCTGTATGGTTTGTTGGTTTGTTCTACTTGCCCCCAAAGGTTTGAAGTGAATACTGTTTACTTTGCCTGTTGTTTTCCCAGGTTCGAGGTTGAGTGGGACTCCCTTGCCTCGCTTGTACTGCTGCATCTCATGCATGTTTACTGTTTACTGTATATATCTGTTTCTTTTCCGTTTATCCCCTAGGATCTCTGTTTCCCTCTGTGCAAGAGAGAAATATGACAGACATTAGGATTCTTATCCATGCATGACGACATTAGGTTAGTTTTTAATCCCCTTTCAACCCTAGGCTTTTAGAGCTTCTTTCTCTTCTTATCTCAAAACAACTCAAAAACACAGTAATAAGATTAATCGATGTCGTATGTTACGAGCCTTAAGCTATTCGAGAAAGGGTTGCTGGAGAGTTTCTTTCCAGTAGTCTGGCTGCTTAGTTTGGCACCCTTTGGGTGACACGCGACGTAGTCACTCTCAGATCATAGTCTCTAGTGCGACAGAGATTGCGAACATCATAAAAAGACGGTTCTTGCATAAAAGACTGAAAACAAACATCAAAGTTTCATTTTTGTCCGCTTGGACTCTTAATCAAGAAAAACCCTTTCATAAGGTAATAAAAAACCAGTCAGACAAACTTGTGTCTTCCGTGGCCCGAACTACGTTTGCTCTGATCTTTCATGCTGTATGAAAGTACATAGGCATAGGATGCCGTATCCTAGCGAGAAACCTTCCCCTCCTTTCCCGTAGGTAGGCGAACTACGTTGACTCTGATTTCTTGTTCCAGACGGGAATACGTAGGCATAAAGTGCGACACTTTGCCGAGTCATTTTCTTTTCTTTTTAACCCAGACCTGTAGAGTAGAGAGAATAACAATCCGTACTAGAAAACAAGCATGGATTCCGTCGGGTACGATGGATGTGAGGGGTGCTAATACCTTCCCCTTGCGTAATCGACTCCCGAATCCATGAATTTGGTTGCGACGACCATTCCTTTCCCGTTTTGCGTTAGGTTTACTCTGAGCGTTTCCTTTCCCTCCGTTGGGATAAATAACGCACGGTGGCGACTCTTCTGTCATAGCCGGCGCCGATTTTCGCAGTAGCGACACATGGCTTTTTGCCATTCAGTCTTATTTCGAATCCTCATAGCTTTCTTGTAATCTCTAAGTTCTTCCTCAAGTACCTCACTTGTAGAGATTAAGGCAAAAGTATAAGATTTGCATAACCAAGTCTCTAGGTGGCTTGGTGAATCTTCTCAACCTATCTCTTTCCAATAGGTAGTCATCAACAATTTCCTCAGTCTCTTCAGCATCTTTCTCTTCTTCTTCGACTTCATCTGGGTTATGCACTTCAGTATCACTATGCTCCACCTCAACAGGAATCTCTACCTGTTCCAGCTTCTCTTCAGAGATTTTTGCACTTTGACCAACATCACCAGTTTTCTTGAACGCCATCTCAGCTTCATTGAAAATTACATTACGACTTGTGATACATCAGATGTGACATGGTTCTAGGCACCACAATCTATAACCTTTGAATCCCTCAGGATATCCAAGGAACATGCATCTCAGAGCTCTAGGTTCGACCTTGTCTTTCCTAATGTGAGCATAGGCTAAACAACCAAATACTCTTAGTTTGTCAAGATCTGGTGGTTGACCCGACCAAACTTCTTCCGGTGTCTTCATTCCCAAGGCAGTCGAGGGACATTTGTTTATTAGATAAGCTGCTGTGGAAACAACCTCTGCCCAAAACACCTTCCTCAATCCAGCACTAACCAACATGCATCTAACCCTTTCAAGGATTGTTCGATTGAATCTCTTATATCATCCATTTTATTGAGGAGTACCTGCTATATCTTATGCCTTACAACCCTAGACTAAACATAGTAACTACCGAAAGCTTCATTGTAGAACTCAATGCCATTATCGGTTCTCAACCTCTTAACCTTTCCTCTAGTTTGAGTTTCGATCAGAACCTTCCAACTTTTGAAATTCTCAAAAGATTCATCCTTAGTCTCCTGAATGAATTCCCATAATTTTCTAGAATAGTCATCAACTATGGATAGAAAATACCTTGCACCTACATGTGAAGGATTCTTTGCAGGCCCCCAAAGATCAGAATTGATGTAATCAAGGGATCCATGTGTTCTTTGTTTACCTTTGTTAAACTTCGCCCTACAGGATTTTCCTAATACACAAGGTTCACAAAACTCCAACTTCTCGACTTTGTCACCACCTAACAGGTTTTATTTCCCCAGTTCGACTAGGTCTATTTTGCTTACATGACCCAATCTCATGTGTCGTAATTCTGTCTTCGACACCGGTTTTGGGGATGCAAAATATGTTGAACCACTTACAACCTCAGCCTCAAGGGTATACAAGCCTTATTTTTTCACGCCTCTCAATACTTCCTTCGACCCCTTCACGACTTTCAGGTACCTTGCTCTCTTTTGAAGACATATCCTTTCTTACTGAATTCAATAAGAGAAATTAAATTCCTCTTAAGGTCAGGTACATACCTAATCCTAGTCAATAGCCTAGCCTAAAATAGGTTGCCTTTACCAAGGAAGTTATTGGGAGGTTCCGGATTCCCTTGAAAACATAATTCATTGACTCGACGAGGTTAGTTGTCATGTGGCCCCATCGCACCCCATTATCGTATGCCCGTATCCATTTCTCCCTATCAATGTTATCAATCCATCTTAATGCATCCGCGTTTGTTAGTCTAATCTCGTCATGGTAGTATTTGAATGTGGGTTCAGTTAGTGCATATCCTGCGTTCACAACCTTCTTTCGTAGTGTCTTGTCTTTGATTTCCCGCATGAAATTTTGGGCAATATGCCTTATGCAATAGACGTGGATCGAGGAAGGATCCTGCCAACCATTGTCATGGTTGTTGTATGCACTCTCGATTGATGGGTGTCGATCAGAGATCAAACATAAGTTAGGTTGGGGAGACACGTAAGAACGGAGATTTTTTTAAGAAAAAACTCCAACCCCCAGCAGTCTCCCCTTCTACTATAGCGAAGGCTATTGGAAAAATGTTGTTGTTCCCGTCCTGTGCCACGGCCATGAGAAGCGTGCCCTTATATTTCCCGTATAACCATGTTCCGTCAATTTGAATTATAGGTTTACAATATGCAAACCCTTTGATGCACGGTTCAAACACCCAAAAGAGTATGTGAATAATTCCATTTCCACCAACCTAAGTCCCGTCTGGTGTACACGCATGCATTGTCTCCAATAACGCAACAGTTCTTGGAGAGTAGTGTTTAAGGGCCACAAGGAATTTTGAAAGTTCCTTGTACGACTCCTCTCAATTTCCAAACACCCTTTCAACCGCTTTAGTCCTGGAAATCCACGCTTTTCGATATGAAGGAGTGTAATTGTACCTTTGAACCATATGTGCAATTATGGTACTCACCTTCAAAGACGGGTTGTCACTAATGACTGACAGAATCTCATCGCAAATCAATTTAGAGCTGAGTTTGCGATGGTCTTGCATCAGATTCGAGATTATACAATTGTGGGACGAACCCATTGACCCTATCTTCCAGGAGTCGCTTATCTTCTTGAAAGATGTTGTTAATCGGAACGGGCACTCCTCGTTACGACAATAGATTGTATACCGCGTCGGATTTTTCCGATCGAATCTATAATCGGCTGACAACTCCATGGGAAACTGTTTGATTGCCCGGACACAATCTTCTTTTGTACAAAACTCGTCACCCTCTTTTAGTTACCCTTCTGTTGTGTAGTTGGGGTTGTAGAAAACATCCGTCGATGGTTCATCGTCACCTAAGTCGAGAATTGTCATGTGTTGAAGTGGACAATAGACATTGCCCGGTGGAACTCCATCCTCCGGATTGTTCACCATCTCGTCAACAGTGACTTCAGTTGCCTCTTCTTCTTCGTCAACGACATTGACTTTAGCGTGTTGATCGTCAGAATCGCAAAAAACTTGAGATGAATCAAGTTGCTGAGACAGTTGTTGTTGTTGTAACTTAACATATAACACGATATTTGAGAAACCAGAATACTCGTGACATCGGAACATGTTACGCACATCTTCATCGTCTCGCACCTTTAAAGGGAAAAATTTGCATTCAACATGGTCACCAAAAAATACTGGGTTTTTGTATATTATTTGCCCAATTGGACCACATTGCAGTTTTTTTCTATTATTGACTTCCGGTGTATAAAATTAGACCTTCTGTCAATTAAAAATCTTGTAACATCAGTGTTTCTGAAATTGTAACCCGATATTTGACATTCGAAAACTTCACCGTTAAGATGAGTGGAAATCATATATTGTGGTGTTTGAGACATAAGGAAAACTGTATTAAAGAGATTAGTTAGTGGTTGAGTGTTTGAGAGTTTGAGTGTTTGAGTGTTTGAGTTTAAAGAGTTGAAATACTTTATTAAATAGTCTAAGTGTTTGAGTGATATAGTGTTTGAGTTTTTGAGTGTTTGAAAATCTGTCCCGTGAATTGATTCCCTGGATTACAGTATACTTGATGAGACGGGACAACGCAGGACTCTGTATTTCACATGTGCCCCTGCATGCAGCATGCTTGATGAGACGGGACAATGCACGACTCTGCATTTCACATGTGACCCTGCATGCTTACATTGACCCTGCAGGCCTACAGGATTCTTACCCTGCATGCAGCATGCTTGATAAGACGGGACAGGGTAGGAATCTGCTTTTCACATGTGACCCTGCATAAAAAAGAATTTGTTTTTCACATAGTTGGTTATTTGCATACGTATTACACTAAACAATAATAATAAATATACATACTATATAAGTTATCATCCATCAAAAAAACCATATGTTTTTAATTTAGAAAAAAACATAATAAGAAAAAATCACCCAACGGTTAATAAAAAAATCAACCTACAAAATCAACGACGAAAACATACTTAAGGCTATGTGAAACACATAGCTTTAATATGCAATCAATGACATGCAACATACTTTGATGAGACGGGACAATGCAAGACTCTGCATTTCACATGTGACCCTGTATGCAACATGCTTAATGAGATAGGACAATGCAGGAATCTTCTTTTCACATGTGACCCTGCATGCAGCATGCTTGATGAGACGGGACAATGCCATTGCATTAGAACACTTGTCCCGCATGCGTGTACAACACACATGCATCAGTACACTTGTCCCGGATGCGTTTACAACACACATGCATTAGTACACTTGTCCCGCATGTGTTTACAACACACATGCATCAGGACACTTATCCGCATGCATTTACAACACACATCCACTTGTGGAATATAAATATAGGTCTTCACCCAACAAACTCTGCTCACAATTAAACTCTCCTACTCTCAAACCCTCAAACTTTCTAACTCTCAAACTCCAAAAGTCTCAAACGCAAAAACTCTCAACATCTCTACATCTCAACATCTCAAATGACAATGTCTTTACTCACCATGGGCGACTCTCACAGAGGCACGACTGAAAACATCGCCGAGTTTGCAAGTTTTTAGTTCTTATCTATGCTTACAATCTTGAAACAATAGTTATTTTAGTTCTTGTCTAACGAAACATTAATTATTTTGCAGGATGCATCAAGGTTTCGATGTCGTGTGCATGATTACATACCACACAACCCCTCATAGTGGGGTACCTTAATCGTTGTGGGTTTGGTGATCTGATCAAAATCAAATCATACTCTCTCGATATGAAGTTTATTCTAGCGTTGTTAGAATACTGGAGATCGGAGACACATACATTTCACCTACCTTTTGGTGAGTGTACTGTGACTCTCCAAGACGTATACATGTTTCTCGGCCTACACATCGATGGTAAGGCTGTCAACGGCAAAGTTGGTGTCCCTGACCGACTTTGCAAAGATTTATTGGGTGCCCCTCTTTGTGTGGACGCACCTCAGGAGGAAAGCGAGGGCCGCCCTAGGGGTTAGAGAATTAATTTAAAATACCTCAGAGAACAATACAAAAGTATTGTCTTAACTGATGATAGCACCGTGTTGCGGTGAAATTTGGATGTCAAGCTATTGATTAACTTGAATCTTAATTCATTTACAACCGGTCTTTGATTTATCCGAAGGAAAGGTTAAAGAAAGGAAAAACCTAAAGGGGAGAGATCTAAGGTTCGGGGGTTGGTTAAGATTAGGGAAGGTATTAGCACCCTAAACTTCTGTAGTACTCTACGGGAACCTTTTGTTTATTTTTTTATTTGTTTCATTTTTTGCTTTAAGGGTATGTACAAAGGATTAAGGGTTTAAAAGACCTAAGGGGTTAATTCTAAGTTTACTCGGCAAGACATCGCATCTTGTGCCTACATATCCTTACGGGAATGGAATCAGAGTAACTGTAGTTCCCCTCAAAAGGGAGGTTAGAGACTTCTTGACTGTGGTCAAGGTCTCAAGGGGAATAAACGCATCTTAAGGACACGCTTACATGGAGTCTTAAACTCCGATCTCTATGTTATAAAAAATGTTAATTAAAATTAAAATAGGGTAAATTAGGGATTCCACGGCGGAAAACCTTAAAACAGAGTACAACGACTCTTTTGGCCTAACACTAGGATAAAAGCAATTTTGCCTACGGCGGGACACCTAGGCTAAACAGGGTTTGATCCATTAAAGGGGTAAGGCTATTGACTCGGCGGCCAAAAGGCTGGACCTAATCCTTCGGAAGGATAAAACTGTAAAAAATGTGAAAATATGACAAATCATTATATGGAGGAATAATTAAGGTACAGAAATAAGAAAAGTAATAAAGGCAGAGGGTATAAAGAAACAAAGAAACATTTCTGAAAACATGAAGAATATGAAAATATGTAATGACACTTAGAATGAAGTGAGAGAGGAAAATAGTGTGGGGCTGTGGCCACCACAAGCACATCTCAACCTCGAGCATGCACATGAAATGCTAAAAGAAAGAAAAGTAATAAAAGGGTACATAAAATGACACGACAAACATCAAACATCAGGAGTTCCTTACGAAAAGGTTTTAATTTTTTAATATTTTAATTATAAAAAAAAAAGGTTTTAATTTTTTAATAAAAAATATTTAAGTTAAAATTATAAAAAAAAATTATTAAGTTTAAATTATAAAAAAAAGTTTTTGGGGGAAAAGTCTTTTCAGTTTTGTTTAGAACAAAAAAGGTTTTTCATCCAAAAAAGGCTTTTCAGTTTTTTTTTGGGAACAAAAAGGTTTTTTTTTCTTCGGAACAAAAAGACTTTTCAGTTTTTAAAAAAGGGTCTTACTAAAAAAGGGTTTTAATAATAAATAAAAAAAGGGTTTTGATTTTAAAAAAAGGTTTTGTTAAAAAAGGGTTTTGATATTAAAATCTACGGACCTAAATACACATGGAGATTAACATGGCAAAATATGCACATAAATATGAAAAAGCAAAAGGTTTAGTAATTTAACGGACCTAAACACATTAACATGGCAAAATGTGCATATAAACATGAAAAGGCAAAAGGTTTAGTAATCTAACCTACGAAGCGGAGGTTTGCTTCGGTAAATGTGAAAAAGGTTTGAATAAGGGAACACTGGAGAGCTTCAATCCTTCTCTAAGGATCTCCTTTGTTTCTCCCTTTCTCTCTCCTCTTTTCTGAAGAAAACCTTCTGACCCCCTTTTCAACAAAGCAACACATGTATATATAGGGAACAAATTAGGGTTAACACCAAATTGTCAATGATGTCCCTAAAGCCCATTTTAAAGCCCAAACTAAATAATTAGTTAAGAAAAAATATAATTTAAATAATTTAAAATAATTAAAATAAACTTAAAATAAAAACTAATAATCCTATTGATTCCTAAAATCAAAAATATTATAAAAAGAACAAAATTTTTTTCAATATTTTTTATTTTATGATTTTTTGGATATTTTTATGAATAATTTAGAAAAAGGTGAAAAAAATAATATTTTAAAAAATGATTTAATTAAAATACGAAAATAATAATTAAATAATAATAAAAAACTATTTTTGTTATTTTTTAATGAAAGATAGAAAAATTTAGAGTAAAAATAATAAAAAAACAAAAAGTGACAAAGGTGAGATTCGAACTCTCAACCTCTCACACTCACAACTCCTTACACATGTCCTCTTGCCAATTATGCCATTTTTACTTTTTAGAAAAAAAATGCATGCCATATGATATTTACCTGCAAAAAGTCAAACGACTACACAAATTTGTTAGTAATTGATTAAATGCAATAAAAATGCAATGAAATGCGACGACAAATCTTAGGGCAAAATTTGGGGTATTACAGTTGCCCCTATTTAAATAACTTCACCGGGTGATTTGAGCAACGGAGACTCGAGAAATCATGGTGGAGGGATTTAAATACAGATAACCGAAAATTTTGCCTTTAGACGCAGTGCTATGCAATGATATGGACAAAACAAAACGAACTATAAAGCTAAATATGATATGAATCTGATATGATGCGTATGATGAAAATGACAAATGCACGGATACAGACGAAACAACGTCACAGGGGACGACCCATCGAGGAATTGCACTAGGGAAGAAGACATGTCATATCTGGAAGAACGTCGGATAGACACGACACAGAATTGTTGATAGGTGCCAAGTAAATTAGAAATTGTCCGCAAGGTAAGACGCGGGTAAAACACGAGCTCAGGAGAAAAACGCAAATGGGGATAAAACACCCATGATGCCAAGTAAATAAATTTTGCCCACAAGGTAAGACACGAGTAAAACACGACCTCAGGGAGAAAAAAAAGCAAATGGGGGTAAAACACCATGATGTTAGGTAAACCCAGGAATATCTGGTAAACGGGGAATAAAACACTCGGGATAAAGGTACATGGGGGATAAAACACCCAAGGATAGAAGGTAAGTGGGGAGTAAAGCACCCAAGATAGACATGTAAATGGGGAGTAAAGCACCCAGGATAGAAATGTAAATGGGGAGTAAAGCACCCAGGATAGAAATGTAAATGGGGAGTAAAGCACCCAAGATAAAAATGTAAATGGGGAGTAAAGCACCCAAGATAAAAATGTAAATGGGGAGTAAAGCACCCAAGCTAGAAATGTAAATGGGGAGTAAAACACCCAAGCTAGAGAGGTAAATGGGGAATAAAGCATCCAAGATAGAAATGTAAATGGGGAGTAAAGCACCCAAGATAGAAATGTAAATGGGGAATAAAGCACCCAAGATAGAGAGGTAAATGGGGAATAAAGCACCCAAGATAGAAATGTAAATGGGGAGTAAAGCACCCAAGATAGAAATGTAAATGGGGAACAAAGCACCCAAGATATGCACATGTATAGGAATTATGCTATGACATATGATCAAATGCAAATGCAGACGTCGACGACAAGACTCGACTCTTTCTGTGAGATGACAAAACTGGAGGACTGATTCCTCAACACGGAGATCACTGTCATTCTGTTAAACTGTATCAAGTTGATAGTCACTGTAGGAATGATGAATAACTGCTTGGGGATTATGCAAGTAAACTGCCCCAGGTCAAATGAATTGATAATTGCTTCAGCTGTCTGATTCGTGGAATCGACTGTTTTGCTGTATCCTCGGAGGGCTTGCCCCAGTCTGAGTCTTGAACAATTCTCTAGATAAACCAAATCTGAGAAGATATTGCCTTGAACAAATCTTGAACTGATTCTTTGACAGGATGTAAAAGGAACTTGCCCCTGATAAGATCACTTGACCAAGTTTCTCATTGTTTAAAAATTCCTTAGAGGAAAGCCAGTTTGCAAACAAAAATATTCATACAAACATGGTAATGCGAAGTTCATGCGATTTTTGAAAGATGGAAAATACATGAGTCGTTAGTCAGAACAAGGCGGTTCAAGACACTCAAAGTTTAAAATAAAAGTGTATTGCCAAAATAAATGATTCGCAAGGATCTTTTGGAGTCAGGTTACGCAACCTTGCTGTAGTATACTTTCAAAATAACCTTGCTTCAATTAGGTCTTTTGAGGGTTGTAATGTGGCCTGGTTCACGGTTTATGAAACAAAAGATAAAGGCTCAAAATTTATTTGTACCCACCCAATCTACGTGATGATCCTCAGTCCTATGCTCAGTTAACTCATACTATGCATTCAGGTTCCCATAAGTTAGGGATTTCATTGATCGTAGCAATGATGACTCAGAAATCAAAGGGACCTATGAAAAGGCAGCCACTACTCCCCTATAACATTTGATTGTTTTGACATTGAGGATTTTCAAGATAAGGATTTAAAAATCTCTTTGTATTATCCCTAAATTTTGCCTGAACTGTTTATTTTAGAGTTTACAGTCAGCGGGATGCCCCAGTTTTGCCTAAGTCTCCTTCATAGGTTTTGACTTAGCGGGCTTCTTTTAATTTTTTATATTATTTTTTTGTGTGAAGGAAAGTGACTGTTTGATTTTAATGATTACGGTGAACCATCATCGACCTTTTGATTAGAAAACATCTTCGACACTTATTTGACGTGTGCGAAGGAAAATTTGTTAATGAAAGGTGTATCGTATGAACACACAACCAAGTTAACTGAGAACTACCCATCCCAAGGTTAAAATTGTGGGTTTTTTGTAACGAAAGAAACTCCAACTTCTAGGCCCGAAGGGGGTGACGAGGGATTAACTTCCTTATTTCTCCAGTGTTTGGGAATTGAAACAATGCCTTACATCGTCAACAAGGTTTAATTGAAAGCATACTGACAGCAGTTATGGGTATAACATTTTCGTCATCCTCCCTCCAGTCTTAGCATATCAAAATTTTGGACAAGAAGTAAACATTTGAAAAATAAAGCATAAAGATGCAAATAAATGGACGGAAATGAATTGAATCAAAAGTCGCAATGCTTATTTCATTAATGAAAGTACAAACATAATTAAAAGCAAACAACTTAAACAAAATAAGGAAAGTGCAAACAACGAGAAACAAAAAAGGCCCAATGACAAAGCTTCAATTCTGATGTGTTGGCAAGGGATCTGTCTGGACGCTCGGACGACTATCCGTAAAATCAAGTATTCCGTCTCTAATCAGTTCACGCACCCTAGCTTTCAATGCAAAACAATGCTCCAAGTCATGGCCTAAGGCACCCTCATGAAAAGCACACTTTAAATCAGCCCTAAATCCAACTGGAGGATTAAGAGGAGGTGGTAAAGCCTTTGTAGTGATCAGCCCTTGTCGAACTAAGTCAGGATATAGCTCTGTGTAAGTCAGGGGAATAGGATCAAAGTGATTCTTGTTCCGATTCTGGTCTTTTCTGATAACTGGGTGTTGAGGAATCAGCTTGACGACTCAAAGGTACACTAGAAGACGATAGGACCAAGAATGAGAAACCGGGGGACAAATGCAATGCAAAAATGTGATGCTGATGCCATGCAATGGTCTCAAGAATTTCAACGGTCGATTGCAAACATTCCCTTTTAGGAAAGCGAGAAAAGCTGTTAGACTTTAAAATGTAGGACTTCTTGAATTTGCAAAGGACTTTTGAATTCCTTGAAACTAGAAATGATATGATGCTTTATGGATGCAAAGCACAAATACACATAAGCAAACAAAAGGTCCTAAGTTAGAGGAACAATGAATGGAGTCAAGGTCTACCCTTCCCAAAGTGGTGTGTACTATAGGTTAATTGTACCTGCAGAACAAGGGTTCTAAAAAAGTGCCCAAAGTCATCAGCTCATCTTTTGGATATTATCAACTTCTCGACTGACTCAAGGGTCGATAATATTCTCAAGAGAACCTCGTTCGAGTGTAGTATCGCGTAGCAACCATTGTAGGACTACTCCCACATAGTTCCCGCACTACGTCCTAGATAAGGCCAAGATGGTGTAAAGGTACTACGGTTCCCAGTATCACAGAATCCAATCGATAACGGTAAAAGTTTTCACGACTACACTCGATCAACCGAACCATTTACGAAAGTGTCTCAACTGAGCGGTGATTCTCGATTTAGCTTAGTCGGGACTCACTCCCTATAAGCCTCGTCGAATATATCAGCCATCCTATCATAAGGTCGCTCAAGTCCGGGTGTAGGACTTATCTCACAACACAGTAACTCCAAGTAAGGTACCCCAATATATACATACAAGTGAGCAAAATATATAATAAAACAAATATATAAAGAAAAATAAACAAAATAGGGATAACCCTCAAAAGTTAGGACTCCCCAGTGAAGTCGCCATTTTCTGTTGCGGTGAAATTTGGATGTCAAGCTATTGATTAACTTGAATCTTAATTCATTTACAACCGGTCTTTGATTTATCCGAAGGAAAGGTTAAAGAAAGGAAAAACCTAAAGGGGAGAGATCTAAGGTTCGGGGGTTGGTTAAGATTAGGGAAGGTATTAGCACCCTAAACTTCCATAGTACTCTACGGGAACCTTTTGTTTATTTTTTTATTTGTTTCATTTTTTGCTTTAAGGGTATGTACAAAGGGTTAAGGGTTTAAAAGACCTAAGGGGTTAATTCTAAGTTTACTCGGCAAGACATCGCATCTTGTGCCTACATATCCTTACAGGAATGGAATCAGAGTAACTGTAGTTCCCCTCAAAAGGGAGGTTAGAGACTTCTTGACTGTGGTCAAGGTCTCAAGGGGAATAAACGCATCTTAAGGACACGCTTACATGGAGTCTTAAACTCCGATCTCTATGTTATAAAAAATGTTAATTAAAATTAAAATAGGGTAAATTAGGGATTCCACGGCGGAAAACCTTAAAACAGAGTACGACGACTCTTTTGGCCTAACACTAGGATAAAAGCAATTTTGCCTACGGCGGGACACCTAGGCTAAACTGGGTTTGATCCATTAAAGGGGTAAGGCTATTGACTCGGCGGCCAAAAGGCTGGACCTAATCCTTCGGAAGGATAAAACTGTAAAAAATGTGAAAATATGACAAATCATTATATGGAGGAATAATTAAGGTACAGAAATAAGAAAAGTAATAAAGGCAGAGGGTATAAAGAAACAAAGAAACATTTCTGAAAACATGAAGAATATGAAAATATGTAATGACACTTAGAATGAAGTGAGGGAGGAAAATAGTGTGGGGCTGTGGCCACCACAAGCACATCTCAACCTCGAGCATGCACATGAAATGCTAAAAGAAAGAAAAGTAATAAAAGGGTACATAAAATGACACGACAAACATCAAACATCAGGAGTTCCTTACGAAAAGGTTTTAATTTTTTAATATTTTAATTATAAAAAAAAAGGTTTTAATTTTTTAATAAAAAAATATTTAAGTTAAAATTATAAAAAAAAATTATTAAGTTTAAATTATAAAAAAAAGTTTTGGGGGGAAAAGTCTTTTCAGTTTTGTTTAGAACAAAAAAGGTTTTTCATCCAAAAAAGGCTTTTCAGTTTTTTTTGGGGAAAATGTTTTTGGGAACAAAAAGGTTTTTTTTTCTTCGGAACAAAAAGGCTTTTCAGTTTTTAAAAAAGGGTCTTACTAAAAAAGGGTTTTAATAATAAATAAAAAAAGGGTTTTGATTTTAAAAAAAGGTTTTGTTAAAAAAGGGTTTTGATATTAAAATCTACGGACCTAAATACACATGGAGATTAACATGGCAAAATATGCACATAAATATGAAAAAGCAAAAGGTTTAGTAATTTAACGGACCTAAACACATTAACATGGCAAAATATGCATATAAACATGAAAAGGCAAAAGGTTTAGTAATCTAACCTACGAAGCGGAGGTTTGCTTCGGTAAATGTGAAAAAGGTTTGAATAAGGGAACACTGGAGAGCTCCAATCCTTCTCTAAGGATCTCCTTTGTTTCTCCCTTTCTCTCTCCTCTTTTCTGAAGAAAACCTTCTGACCCCCTTTTCAACAAAGCAACACATGTATATATAGGGAACAAATTAGGGTTAACACCAAATTGTCAATGATGTCCCTAAAGCCCATTTTAAAGCCCAAACTAAATAATTAGTTAAGAAAAAATATAATTTAAATAATTTAAAATAATTAAAATAAACTTAAAATAAAAACTAATAATCCTATTGATTCCTAAAATCAAAAATATTATAAAAAGAACAAAATTTTTTTCAATATTTTTTATTTTATGATTTTTTGGATATTTTTATGAATAATTTAGAAAAAGGTGAAAAAAATAATATTTTAAAAAATGATTTAATTAAAATACGAAAATAATAATTAAATAATAATAAAAAACTATTTTTGTTATTTTTTAATGAAAGATAGAAAAATTTAGAGTAAAAATAATAAAAAAACAAAAAGTGACAAAGGTGAGATTCGAACTCTCAACCTCTCACACTCACAACTCCTTACACATGTCCTCTTGCCAATTATGTCATTTTTACTTTTTAGAAAAAAAATGCATGCCATATGATATTTACCTGCAAAAAGTCAAACGACTACACAAATTTGTTAGTAATTGATTAAATGCAATAAAAATGCAATGAAATGCGACGATAAATCTTAGGGCAAAATTTGGGGTATTACACACCGAATATGACATAATAGTCAAAACACGGTGCTATATTATGATTTTGTTCGGGGCTAGGCAGCACGTGAAAAAAAGAAGAAGGAAGCACGTCTTAACCGACCGTATTGTGCACGGGGCTAGGCCAAGTCTTCAATATATGACTTGGTTTAGGTCTGTCATGACATCTCAGTCACTTCTTTCCCAGCCAACATATTTGGTCGACCCAAGGCAACGCGCTTCTTCATCTAACACACAACAACAGTCCAGTGCCCAAAATCAGCCTTACCATAACCCATACATGCCCCAAATTCCCCCCATCAACCATCATACCATGACCCATACATGCAACCCACCCAGTCCTAGCCTCAACCACCATACCATTATAGCCCTGATACATCTTTTGAGCCTACCCCCTCCGCCTATAGCCTAGACAACTCATTTGACCCTACCCCCTCCAACAATCCACTATTTGACTACCACACCCCACAACAACCAACACACCATTTCCAACCCAACTCGATGTACCAATTCGGACAACCATACAGTCCATACTCCACCCAACCTCCCAGACCATCCTACGAAAACTTGGGTGTAAGTGCTCTTGATTGGCTGCATTTTGTGGCAAAACATTAGAGTTTGCATGTAGGTCATACTGAATGTTAAGACATACATAATGATGTATGTGTAGGGTAACTTAACTATAAGTTAAGCTGAATGTCATACAGAATGTCATGACACTGACCGCATGACATCCAGCGAACAGGTTAGTCTTTCTGGTATCTAGAAATCAGAAAACAAATCAGGAGCTTGTTAGATGCCCAATATTGCTTATTTGAGCTATCAGATGTGGGCATCTTTCACTCTGTTTTGTCCAGAAAATGTTAAAATCGCCCTTGCTTTTGTTTAAGTTGCAATATATGGTGAAATGATCTTGGTACCTTTAATGTGTGTGTTAATGTGCAGAAATCAGGAATGAAAGAGTAGAGTTAGAAGACACAAGAAAGTTGAAAAGGGAATCAAGGAAGAAGGCAAGCAAAAGCAAGCTCGCTAGGCGAGGCTCTAGAGAGAGAGGTAGCGAGTTGTTCGCTAGGCGAGCTCGTAGTGAGATGCTAGCGAACACTCCCAGACTTGGACAGAATCAAATTGGTCATATTTTGCTAGGAGCGAGGCAGGTAGCAAACTACTCGCTAGGCGAGCTCGTAGCGAGTTGCTAGCGAGTGCTTCCAGAACCAAAATGCCCAGAACTCGCTGGAGCAAAGGAGGTCGCGAAGGGCTCGCTAGGCGAACCATTCTGCTCGCCTAGCGAGCAAGACAGGACAACACATTTTTTCCTATAAGTAGCAAGTGCCACTTTTTGTAAAAATATATATTTTTTTATCTTTTTCTGTTTCTTTTCAAGCACTTTTGTTTTGTTTTGCTCCAAGGGAGATATTTGTGACCTAGAAACCCAAAAACACATTATTCTTCATCTCTTAACAAGATCTTCCAAAACGAAGGTGGGTTCTCATCCAAACTCGATTCTTCGACTCGGATGTTGATCAACCGTCTTCCGAAACTTCTTGTGCAAGCTACCATGAAAATGAGTAGCTAAGTCCTTCATTTTGTCATGGTTAGATGTAGACGATCATAAGCTTTGTATGTAAATGGGATGATCTTCATTTGTAAACTCTTTGATGATGAATATATGGTGAAAACTTTATTTTATTGTTAACTCTTTGTGTTGGTTTATTATTGAAAGGTATTTTCCAACTCTTTACCTAGGTTTTCATCCATCTATGTTCTTGAGCTAGAGATAGTCTTGAATGTGGTTGTTCACTAAAATATCAAAACCTAAAAGTTATCATTTTGATAGATTGTGTGAGAAATCAACAATGGATCAAAATGGGAAAAATCACAATGTGTGTTAGAAATAAACATATTGAGAGGATATTGCGAAAGTGTTTATCATCTAATGGAGTTTATGAGTTTTGTTGATCGAACAAATACATGCAAAGTGATCGTCAAACCCTAACTTTGACAATATTTCTCAAATCGTAAAACCAAAACTTTTACCGCAATTTAGTATTTTTTTTATGCAAGCTACCGTAACTAAAAACCAAAATCCCCCTTGTTACTATAAGTTAAGAACTTAACAACTTTCGAACGGCGGCAATATCACAGATTTCCTGTGGAGACGATAACAAACCCCGATATTTTACCACTATTTCTAACAAAATGGCGTTGTTGCCGGGGAATTTGAATTGATATCGCAAGCATCACAATAGTTTTTGAAATTTTAACTTGTAAATTTTTGACTTGTGCTTGTTAATTTGTTTGGTCTAGTGTGCAACTTTCGTTTTATGCGAGGGCAGATTCCTGAGAACCAAATTCTTTTTGATCTCGAGATCGAAAGAACCGCAAGGAAACTAAATAGCAGAATAAGATGGAGGAGGCAACAAGCTAGACAACGACAAGAACAAGGAGAAGGTTCTTCTACAACACCACCACCACCTTTCATACCTATCATGGATCAACCACCACCACCACCCGTTTCCACACCATGTATCAACAGTCCGAGAAACACTGCTCAGTTTGCCAACCACACGGGAAGGAAAACCGAGATGAAAACGAGAACTCTTAATTTGATATACGGAAGTCCATTCACCGGAATGGACCATGAAGACCCCTTTGCTTTTCTCACCAAATTTTATGAGATAGCATTAGCGGCGGGAGTTGATCAAGCTCAAAATTTACCGTTGTTCAAAAGACTTTTTCCTCATGCTTTGCTCGGCAAAGCCAAAGATTGGTACTTGGATCAAACACCTGCAGTCATGACGGATTGGAAGGTGTTAGAAGAGAAGTTCATTGAAACATTTTTCTCCCACAACCGGTTCATGGAATCCAAAATGGCTATTTCCGTGTTTTCTCAAGGAGCCAACGAATCATTGAACGAGGCATGGGAAAGATTCAAATCAATGCTACGAAAGTGCAAAGGCCATGGTTTTGATGAATTGACACAAATCCACATTTTCAAAAACGACCTTCAACCAAATTGTAAGACTTTATTGGATTCCATTGCGGGTGGTTCTTTGTTGTCTAAAAGCGCCAATGAAGCTACTGATATCATTAACCATATGGCTCTAAATGACCTCCAAAGTCAAAGTAGAGGCAACACTTTGAAGAAACCGGGAGTGCTTGAACTTGGGACAAACGATGTTATTCTTGCCCAAAATAAACTCATTTCACAACAAGTTGAACTCTTAACTCAACAAATAAAAGAGTTGGACGAGCCTTCAAAAGCTAAAAAAATAGCTTGTTGTGAGCTTTGCAAAGGTGAACATGATACGGAATTTTGTCCACCTCTCGGGTTCGAAGAGGTGAATTACATGGCGAACCAACGAGACTACCAACCGAGGAAACAATAACAACAACCGTGTAACACCCCTTTTCTATACCCCAAATAATTCAAATAATCATTTAGGCACATAATAAAAATTTCATCAGAGTATAATTAAACACACGGTATAAAAGAGGCATGCCACATTATGCTTGAAATTAAAACATACAACACCTGCTCAACATATGATATGCAACAATGGGGTAACTTTTGCAACGTAGGAACTTAGTCCTTACACCCACATCTCAATATTTAAAATGAAAGCGGAAAATCTAAACATTGAATCACAACCAGTATGTATATACATATATACATATTCACATCATCCAATATAAGTCATCAATCATCATTCATGTTTACATAAACATGCATCACCAAAAATACATATACAAATGTATCACCAAAAAGAGGCAAAGGCTTCCTAACTACCCGATGTTACATATCAGAGCCATCTGACCAAAAACAATGAAGACACACTTCACAAAAGGGATCACCAACATACCTAATCTGCAATGCCAAGGGCACCATAAAACAGCAGAGGGATGAGAAATATTATTATAATAATCAATGCATATAATTATATTTTATATATATATATATATATATATATATATATATATATATATATATATATATATATATATATATATATATATATATATATATATATATATATATATATATATATATATATATATATATATATATATATATATATATATATATATATATATATATATATATATATATATATATATATATATATATATATATATATATATATATATATATATATATATATATATATATATATATATAAACATAAAGATACACATATATCCATTCTCACCACATTCATCATAATTCAAACATATGCATTACAATGTATACACATATATTTATCACCAGACATTTCATCATGCACATTTCCACACATATATATCATTCTACATAAACATACATATATTATGTTTATTTCATCACCATTCACATAAACATCTACATTCATGTTTATTTCACCAATTCACAATTATAAAGATGATAAACCCACACATGGAGACCGACTCACGACTCTATGCAGATGCAAACGCGGTACCGACTCAATCATCTCAAGTTCACTCAGAAACTTATTGGAACCATCGCTCATACCCCTACATGGGTACACAATCGTTCAGCAGATCCTCCTAGGAATCAATTATCATTCAGCAAATTCTTCTAGGAATCAATTATCGTTCAACAGATTCTCCTAGGAATCAATTACCATTCAGCAGATTCTCCTAGGAATCAATTACCATTCAGTAGATTCTCCTAGGAATCACTTATCGTTCAACAGATTCTCCTAGGAATCAATTACCATTTAACATATTCTCCTAGGAATCAATTATCGTTCAGCAGATTCTCCTAGGAATCAATTACCATTCAGCAGATTCTCCTAGGAATCAATTACCATTCAACATATTCTCCTAGGAATCAATTATCACCAATCCCCTTTTTGGGATTATGGGTACATCGTTTGTACCCTACCAGGAATAACATCTCGGTTATTCTACCCCGACGATCATTCCACTAGGAACGACACATTAGTCATTCTACCCTAGTGAGTATGACTATATCACTTATACCTCACTAGGAACAACATCTTGTTATTCTTCCCCAGTGATTACGACTCTTGCACATATACATATTTTCAACATCATTCTCACATTTACCAAGTAATGCACATATATTCAAAATATATTTCTCATACCTTCTATCGCATATAATCCATATGTATTCACAATATCGTGTCAAACGGCAACGAACCTCATCACAATTCATCGTGCATTTTAATCAATTTAAATAATGCACATATACACATAACTAAGCATATTCATCATTCATGCTTCTATAATTCACATCATATTATCACATACAATCCATATGCATTCACAACAATTATGCCAAACGGCAACCGAACACTCTAATTATTTAAGCCTCAATTACTTAAAATAATTAATCTCGATTAATCGGTAAAATCGGCTAAAATTCGGCTAAAAATAATATTTAATTTCACCAAGTTATAGAACATATTATTAGCTTCAGTTTGATATAAAGAACGACAAAATTCGATAAACGGTGAAAAAGTTATGAATTTTCGAAGTTTTGAAAAATAATATTTTCTCACACTTACAGTGTTAATCGGTTAACGTATATGGTTAACCGGTTAACATCTCCAAAAACTCAGTTTTTAGGCCTCCAAAAACTTAGTTTAAATCGAAGCCTAGATGTTGTTCTTGATGATTCTCCAAGTTTTTCCTCTTTTCTTCTCTTCTCTCTTCTTTCTCTTCCTTTTCTCTTCTTTCTTTCACTTATGTTTCTATTCTTTCTCTTTTTCTCTCTTATCTCATTCTATTTTCTTTCCTTTTTATTTCTCTCAAAACATCCACCAAATCATTTTCTCACAAAATATCCAACTTAACATTAAATACTAAATGTCTAAAATACCCTCAAATCCATTTTCCCCGAAAACTCTTAAAATCGGTAAAATAGCATAATATGCAAACATAACATATTAACACATAATTTCCACATTAAAACAATAATCACCCAATTTAAAATAAAAGACTCAATAAAAATGGGGAAATCCGAATCGGGGCGTTACAAACCGTATCAACAACATCCTCAAAACCAACAACAACAACACTATCTACCAATTCAAGGGTACCAACCAAGGGGTAACTATCACCATAACCAAGGTTATAGGGGTGGTAATTCTAGCCATCAAAATCCTTATCAACCTCAACAATCGCCGGTCGTGACTTCAAAGTTAGAAGAGACATTGACACAATTCATGCAATTGTCGATGGCTAATCAAAAGAGCAACGATGAGACAATAAAAAATCTTGAAACTCAAGTTGGAAAACTTGCTAAACAACTAGCGGAATAACAACCCGGACCTTCTTTTTCAGCGAACACGCAAACAAATCCAAAAGAGCATTGTAAAGCGATAACGACGAGAAGTGGAAGGGAGTTGATTAGTGAGAGTAAAAAAAGAGATGAGAGTGAAAAAAGAAAGAATGACAAAATTGATGAGGAGAAAAAAATTGATGATAGAATTGATGGTGAAGTTGGGAAGTGGAGTGAGGAAGAAGTTGAAAAGAATAAAAAAATGGTTGAAGTTGAAAAGGATGAAAACAATGGTGAAGTAGAAAATAAAGAAAGTGTGGAAGTTGAAAAAAATGAGAGTGATGAAGCGAAGGTGGAGGGAGTGAAAAAGAAAAGAGAGAGAGGAATACTAGAGTTTCGAAAGGAGAGGAGGTAGTGGGCGCTACTCCTATCCAAAACCTTCCATATCCACATGCTCCATCTAGAAGGGAGAAGGAACGGCATTACGCCCGGTTCATGGATATTTTTAAACAACTTCAAGTGAATATTCCGTTTTCCGAAGCATTAGAGCATATGCCTAAGTATGCGAAATTCATGAAAGACATACTTACTAAAAAGCAGAGGTACATGGAACTGGAGACAATTGTCCTGGATGCTAGTTGTAGTGCAATAATTCAACGGAAACTTCCGAGAAAAGAGATTGACCCGGGAAGAGTTACTTTGCCGGTTACAATTGGTGATGTCTATGTCGGAAAAGGGATAATTGGTTTGGGGTCAAGCATTAATCTAATACCTTTGTCCATTGTGAAGAGGCTTGGCAACATTGAAATGAAGTCCATCCGGATGACTTTGCAATTGGTCGATAAGTCGACTACCCATCCTCATGGGTTAGCCCAAGATGTATTGGTCAAAGTTGATAAATTCTTCTTTCCGGTTGATTTTGTTGTTATTGATATGGAAGAGGATGATGATGCTATGCTTATCCTTGGTCGACCGTTCATGAAAACCGCACGAATGATGATTGACGTTGACGACAGTTTGATGAAAGTGAGGGTCCAAAATGAAGAAGTCACTTTTGATCTATTCGAAGCCATGAAGCATTCAAAGGATAGTCATGATAGCTTTCGAATTGATGTGATCGAAGAGGCAACTTTAGAAGTTTCTAAACATATTCATGAGATATCTCCTATGGAGTTAGCTCTCGATAACTCCTTTGAAGTTTTCACAATTGAAGAAGAGCAAGCTCTTGAGAATGTTTAACGAAACTTGATAGTCTAGAAGAGTTACAACCATGGGAAGTCGAAGAGGAAGTGTTGAAGAAGGAGGTCAATGAAGAAAAATCACCAATTGAATTGAAAATGCTACCTTCTAGTTTGAAGTATGCATTCCTCGATGAGACCGAAGCAAAACCGGTTATCATAAGCAATCTTTTGTCAAAAAATGAAGAATCCTGTTTGATTGATGTTTTGAAAAAGAATCAAGAAGCCATTGGTTGGACTATTTCCGATCTCAAAGGAATTAGTCCTTCCTATTGCATGCATAAGGTCTTAATGGAAGAGGATTTTAAGCCGGTAGCTCAACCTCAACGCCGCTTAAATCCTACTATGAAGGAAGTTGTTCGAAAAGAAGTTGTTAAGCTTTTGGATGTGGGAATGATTTACCTTATTTCAGATAGCCCATGGGTGAGTCCCGTGCATGTGGTTCCGAAAAAAGGTGGAATGACCGTAATTCGAAATGAAAAAAATGAGTTGATACCGACAAAGGTGGCAACAGGGTGGAGAATGTGCATTGATTATAGGTGGTTGAATATCGCAACTCAAAAAGATCATTTCCCACTCCCGTTCATGGACCAAATGTTAGAGAGACTTTCAGGGCAGCAATACTATTGTTTTCTAGATGGCTATTATGGGTATAACCAAATTGCGGATGACCCGGCCGATCACGAAAAGATCGCTTTTACATGTCCGTTTGGAATTTTCGCATACCGAAAAATGCCCTTTGGGTTGTGCAACGCACCGACGACTTTCCAACGATGTGTGCAAGCTATATTTGCCGACCTGATCGAGAAAACGATGGAAGTGTTCATGGACGACTTCTCCGTGTTTGGAAGTTCTTTTGGTCTATGTTTGGAAAATCTGGAAACGGTGCTGGAAAGATGTGTAGAAACAAATCTCGTTCTTAATTGGGAGAAATGCCACTTCATGGTGACCGAGGGGATAGTGCTCGGGCATAAAGTCTATTCAAAAGGGCTTGAAGTTGATCGAGCAAAAGTTGACATGATTGCAAAGTTGCCTCCTCTGGTAAATATGAAGGGAATCCGAAGCTTTCTTGGGCATGCCAGTTTCTACCGGCGCTTTATCAAAGACTTCTCAAAGGTAGCTAGGCCTTTGAGTAACTTGCTTGCCAAGGATCATGTATTTCTCTTAACTGAAGATTGTTTACATGCTTTTAAAATTTTGAAGGAAAAACTGGTTACCCGCTCCAATTATAGTCGCTCCAAATTGGAATTTAAATTTTAAGCTCATGTGCGATGCAAGCGACTATGCAATTGGAGCGGTATTGGGACAAAGAAAGGATAAAAGTTTTCATGCGATACACTACGCGAGTAAAGTTCTTAATGAGGCTCAAGTTAATTATGCCACAACTGAAAAAGAATTACTCGCGATAGTGTATGCGCTTGAAAAATTTAGATCCTATCTTATTAGGTCCAAGGTCATAGTGTATACCGACCACTCGGTGATTAAATATCTGCTCACCAAACAAGATTCGAAGCAAAGGCTCATCCGTTAGATCCTCTTGTTACAAGAATTTGATGTTGAAATTAAAGACAAGAAAGGATCGGAAAATTTGGTGGCGAATCATTTATCCCGCTTAATTAATGTGGAGGTTACAGCATTTGAGAAGGAAATCCGGGAGGAGTTTCCCGATGAATTTTTTTTTAAAGTTCAAGTTAGGACGCAGTTTGCGGACTTTGCAAACCACAAGGCTAGTGGTTTGATGCCTCACGACCTAACTCCGAACCAAAAAAGGAAATTTCTCTTGGATGCTAAATACTATGTGTGGGATGACCCGTATTTGTTTAAACTGGGTGGTGACAACCTGTTGAGGAGGTGTGTCACGAGCGATGAGTCGCAAAGTATTCTTTGGTATTGTCATAACTCACCTTACGGTGGACATTACAATGGGGCTAGAACGGCTACTAAAGTCCTCCAGTCTGGATTTTATTGACCTACTATTTTCAAAGAAGCAAATGCCCATGCACAAATTTGTGACAGTTGTCAAAGGAGTGGTGAGATCGGTAAGAGAGACGAGATGCCTCTCCAAAATATCCAAGAATTTGAAGTATTTGATTGTTGGGGCATCGACTTTGTTGGACCATTCCCACCATCTTATGGAAATGAATATGTGCTGGTTGCGGTTGATTATGTTTCTAAGTGGGTTGAGGCGATTGCCTCACCTCGGGCAGATGCTAAAACGGTAATAAATTTTTTAAAGAAAACCATATATTCCCGTTTTGAAACCCCCCGAGTGTTGATAAGTGACGGAGGGTCACACTTTTGCAATGCACCGTTAGAAAACATTTTAAAACATTACGGTGTATCGCATAGAGTGGCAACTCCATATCACCCTCAAGCAAATGGTCAAGCCGAGGTTTCGAATCGTGAGATAAAAAGAATTCTTGAAAAAACCGTGTCTAATTCGAGAAAAGAATGGTCGCAAAAAGTGGATGAGGCTTTATGGGCATACCGTACTGCTTACAAAGCTCGAATTGGATTAACTTCGTTTCAACTGGTATTTGGTAAGACTTGCCATTTACCGGTCGAATTGGAGCACAAAGTTTTATGGGCCTTAAAATTGTTTAACTTTGATAAAGAATTGGCCGGTGAAAAAAGAAAAGGGCAACTGCTTGAGTTGGAAGAAATGTGCAATGCCGCATATCACTCAAGTTGGTTGTACAAAGAAAAGGTTAAAGAATATCATGACAAAAAGCTCAGAAAAAAGGAGTTTGTGCCCGGACAGTTGGTCTTGTTGTTCAATTCTAGGTTGAGGTTATTCCCCGGAAAATTGAAATCTAAATGGTCCGGGCCATTTCGTGTCAAAGAGGTTAAAACATATGAAGCTGTTGTCATTGAAGATTTCAAAAAAAAAAGACAGTTGGACAATGAACGGCCAACGTTTGAAGATCTATCTTGGCGGTCTAGTTGATCGGGAGAGCTGTGCTATCAGTCTGGATGCCCCTGTGTGAGCATCTTAGACCGTCGAGCTTATCCGACGTTAAACAAGCGCTTGTTGGGAGGCACCCCAACATTGTAAGTATTTTATACTGTGTTTTGTTAAGTGTGAGGTATTGAAGTTCACATTGGTGACTTGCTGAATTTTGCAGGACTGTATTGAAAAAACACATATTTGTCAT
Source organism: Lathyrus sativus (assembly GCA_963859935.3). Lineage (NCBI taxonomy): Eukaryota > Viridiplantae > Streptophyta > Magnoliopsida > Fabales > Fabaceae > Lathyrus > Lathyrus sativus. The sequence continues at coordinate 550,142,308 of OZ012741.1, forward strand.
ATTCGCTAGCAGCTCGCTAGGCGAGTGCAGTAGCGAGCCATTCGCTAGCTGCTCGCTAGGCGAGTGTGCGCGAAACAGAATTTTTAAGTGGTTCAGTGCGCCACCATTATGGGCCCAAAAACCGTTTAAGTTGGTTTTTCTTTATTTTGTCACTTAGGGTTCACGGCTTACACTTCACTCTCACACTTTTCACTCTTCATATCACACTTCAATTCTAAAATTGTTCTCTTTTGCAAGCCCTAATTTTTGAGTTTCAATCTCCATCACCTTCTGCAAACAGGTTTGCCCTTTTCTATCTCTCTGTGCTTTTACTATTCCACTATCTGCAGAATAGAGATTTTAGGATTAATTTTGAAATTTAGGAATTGGAAAATTTTAGGGTTGCATGTTTATCTAGGTTAGTCTTTATCATGCTAATGTTTTTGGTTTCTGCAATTGCAATTGTTTAGACATGAATTGTTGGAGTTAGGATTGGAAGCAGTGGCTGTTTTTGAAAACCCGTAGCCCTCGCTAGCATGTTCGCTAGGCGAGTGTTAGCTCCTAAATTCGACGCCTCAGCTAGAAAGAAAGTGTCCAAAGAAAGAGGGTGGAGAATACTTTGAACATAGGAAAATGGTCGAAAGGAGGAAGAAGCTAAGTCGAAGGACTCACCCCGAGGCCAAGGGTTCGACCGCCTGCCATTAACGAATGGTGCGTCGAAGTATTTGAAATTTGAATATTGGAGGGAACAGTTTTGCTTGTAGAAAATGGAGGGAGACGCGTGTCACCTTATGAATAATGGATCCATGCATTTAAGACAAGTGGCAGAAGGAGATGATGGTGGAAGTTATTAGAGGTTTTTTTTGTCACTATAAATAGAGTGTCTTAGACATATCCAAAGTGTGTTGTAATTTACTATTGTACAAGTTACTCTTGAAATTACTCCAAGTATCCGAGTGTAGAGAAAACGAGTATTGTAAGAGAATGTACATGATGTAAACACACCATCTTTTAAACTTAATGCAATTTATTTGTTTTTTACTTTAAGTTTTACAAAGTCTTTTACTGCCTTTATTGTCCTTACCCTTTTTTACTCTTTACCTTACTTCTCTTCCCCTTACGCAATTCTTTTCTCTTCGCCCTCAGACTAAATTCACCTTTACCAACAAACTTTCTTCTTTTTTATTAGAATCCTTATGTTACCTTCAAATTAACCCGTAGTCAAATAGATGTTCTTTTAGGATTCTGTTTATCCCAACCTTATTCGAGTGTGGAACTTGGATAAAGTCTTAAAACCAAAAAAAATAAATCTTTTAGCACATGTCCTAGGATCAATCTGATCGATCCTGTGAGTCACCAAAGTTAAATTTGGAAGATCAGCGGTTGTTTTCCGATTTTCAAGGGAAACAAAATGGCACGCCCAGTGGGACAGTGCTAGGAAATTTATTTTATAAAACTAAACCTATAAAAGATTCTGCAGTCTTAGTGGTCCTTTTTTCGCAAGAAGGTACACTTTTATGTTACTGAGAAGTGGTAAAATTACCGCTATAAACGAAGAGACGCGATCAAGACGAAGCAGTAAGAATATGGCTACGGATACAAACCAGCCAGATAACTCCAACCAACAAGGAGACGGTTCCATCGAAGGAATAAGAGACGAGGGAGTTCCCCCTCCGATACCGTCAACCGGAGAACAAACGGTGCTTCCTGTGAGGCCAGTGCCGACGCCTTCAGCACTTGGAGTGGGATCGACAGTGATAAGGCCTTATACTCAACCAGTGTTGGAGTACATTGGTCACCAGATGTCAAATCCTCAGATTCTGTTAGGGGGGAGTTCGACGTCCAGGCAGTTTGTGCCTCTTAGCTTTTCACAGTCACCTAGAAACCCCTCATATGGGATGCCCACTGCTATGATGCAAGGGCTCCAAAGTGCACCCCCTATATTTTCATATCAGGCGATGGCTTCGCCACTGCAAGGGTCGGGGTCAAGTGTGAACATGAGTCGAAACCCCTAGAGTATAGGGTATTCGACACAAGGCCCCAATTTGACCAACACATCAGTTGCGTGTTTGAGACAGCAGATGGATGAAAGTAACCTACAGATGGTTCAGACTTTGTCACAAACCATGGGTGAAATATTTCAACCATTAATCCAAAATACAACCCAGACCAACCAACAATTGGCGGTACAATTAACAAGATTGGCTGAATTCATGGGGGTACCTCCCTTTGCCAGAAATCAAGCCGCAGTAGTGAACACCCCGTGAGATAACTTGGCGAATGTGATAGAGGTCGGCGTAGGAAACCAAGGAAGGATAGTCCCTCCGGTAGTCGAAGAACTTAGGGAAGAGCCGTTGCAAAACCAACCTCGTGGCTTGGGAGAAAGAAATCCAGGAGTGGTGGTTGTGAATCGAAACCAAGACGCAGACAATGTAGTCCAACATGTTCGTCGAAACAACATAGCCGTAGACAATAATCTAGCGGCCGCGGTCAAAAGAATTATGGCCAGAAATGGGTTAAACACCGGTTTTACTAGGCCAAATTACACTTCACCTATAGTAGACTATATCCTTCAAGCAGAGTTACCTCCTAGGACGAAAGTACCTAAATTCACTAAGTTCTCAGGAGATACGACGGAATCCACCGTCGAACATGTGGCTCGTTACTTAATTGAGGTTGGAGAGATAGCGAACGACAAAAGCCTTAGGATAAAATACTTCCCAAGTTCTCTTACTAAGAACGCCTTCACCTGGTTCACGACACTTCCCCCTAACACGATATGTAACTGGACCCAGTTAGAGCGTTTGTTTCATGAACAGTTCTATATGGGTCAGAATAAAATTAGCTTGAAGGAGCTAGCTAGTGTGAAGTGTAAATTCTCTGAACCGATAGAGGAGTACCTTAATAGGTTCCGCCTGCTCAAGGCCAGATGCTTCACGCAGGTCCCTGAACATGAGTTGGTCGAAATGGCCGCTGGTCGCCTTGACTACTCTATTAGGAAAAAATTAGACACCCAGTACCTAAGGGACATGGCCCAATTAGCCGATCGGGTTCGGCAACTCGAAAGACTCAAAGAAGAAAAGGCTAAATTTAATAAAAATAAAAAGATAGCTTTTGTCGAATTTAATGATAACGTCGAAGGTCTGGGTGATGAGTTCATGAGTTTCGACGATGGTGAAGTGGATCTTGCTGAACTCAAGCAAGGGCCACCTTACTTATGCAAAGTATTAGCTCCCCCACAAGGGAAGATTTATGTCGAATCTGAAAAGAATGATAGGTTTCCAAAGAAAACATATACCTTCGACATCACAAAATGTGATGAAATCTTCGATTTGTTAGTTAAGGATGGACAAATGATAGTGCCTCCTGGCGCCAAAATGCCATCCCTAGAGCAAAGGAAGAAAAGAGGGTTTTATAAATATCATAATTTCTTGGGTCATAAAACATCTCAATGTTTTCTTTTCAGGGACCTCGTTCAGAATGTGATCCAAGAGGGACGTTTAAAGTTCGGGGAGAAAGCTGGTGGCCAAATGAGGGTCGACTCAGATCCTCTACAGACGGCAGACGCAAATTACATAGAGCCAGTCGAGGCTAATATGATCGAAGTTGTCAGTGGTTACAACTTTTCAATCGAAGTAACAGAGGCTGCTGGCAATCCCATAGACGAAGCGGTGATGGGGAAATTTACCATCAATTGCGGACAGGAGAGCTGTGTAGAAATGGAAGTTGATAGTTGTGACCAGAGGGGTGAAACCAAAGGCCCAAGCAACAGGAACAATCTGGGTTGGGAGATGGTGACCAAGGAAACAGTTGATGACTTCGTTAAGATCGATGAAGCTACCAAAGGCGTGGAGTTAAGTTTGAAAAGGCTTAACTTGGCCAAAGAAATTGAGATTAACATGGTCCAAATCACTCAGTATGAGGAGGTAGCGGATAGTGAGTCAAACTACCAGGAAACACACACAAGGGAAGCCTACCCAGAACAAGAGGAATCCATAATTTCTTTCCTTCACCGCTGCCAGCAAAAGGGTTCTAGTGTAATGCTCTGTCCCCGATGCAGCGCCATATTCGACAAGAAGGCTGCACAAAAATTGGAGGGGACACGAAGGTTGAAGCAAGAAAACAAAAGGCCAAGATTCGACCCTCGAAGAGGCCTCCAGCAGAGATCTGACCCTCGCATAAGGCCTCCGATGAACAAGTCCACTAGCTTCAAACCCAATGCTGAGGCCACTGATGGAAAGTGGACGAAGCCTAATGAGAACAAGCAGCAAGGACAGAAGAGATGGGAGAATTTCGAAGTACAAAGGGGATCCTCGTTAAGCTACCGAAAAGAATTTCAGTCTTCGAAGGCTGCTCATATATCAGAAAATTACAAAGGGAAAAATTCCATGTCTCGATCCCAATGGAGACGTGAACAGAGAAGAAGGAAGGCACATAGAAAAGGTACACACAAAGACCAACCACAGTCCAACACCAATAATCCTACAAAGCAGGAAGGTCGAACGGAAGCTCTTGGGAAGACATCTGCAGGAAGAAAGTTGTTTCCAACACGGATGGAAGAACAAATAAAGTCGGTCGACGATGAAAAGACCGATAACTTTGATGAAGATTCTGATGATACATTGGATATTCTAGTCAACATAGTATCAGTGATGCCTAGGGAGTTCAACAGGGTTTCAGTATCGAGAACTCAGACGCCTATACGGACTGGGAAATAACGGCTCATAAGCCGGTGTGCTATTATGTAATGAACAACGGCTGTGTCGAGGAGCAAAATGCTTTCTTTGAACGGCCAACGGAGGCGATGAAAAACCATCTGAAGCCTCTTTATATCATAGCACAAATAGAGAAGGTCCCAGTCAACAAAATATTGGTGGACTGCGGCGCTACGGTGAACTTGATGCCGCATTTCTTGCTGAATAAAATTGGGAAAAGTGAGACAGACACCAAGCCACACAACATGGTGTTATCAAATTATGAATGGAAGATAGGTTCGACTATGAGGGTCATTCAGGTAAATGTCACGGTCAGAACCATCACCCATCCGACTGTCTTCATGGTGGTAGAGACCACCGCCAATTATAATCTATTACTTGGAAGAGAATGGATCCACGGAGTGGGGGCAGTACCATCGTCGATGCATCAGAGGATTGCTATCTGGCGACCAGATGGTATTGTCGAAAACATTGAAGCGGATCAGGGATACTTTAAAGCACCTGTAAATCAAATTAATAGAGGACAGTTTGACAAACATTTGGCCAGTATAGGGCCATGCGAACCTGCAGACTTCGACTTTACACCTAATGACGAAGTGTATTGTTCATTGTATCTGCATCCCGTCGAAGGTTTCTGATGGGACAAGGAGGTTCCAGGCGAAAGGTTACCATACCTTGGCGAACTTCCCGTAGACCCCACTGGCTGGGGAAGTGAGTTCGATGATGATGACTGAAGCCGCAACACTTTAAAAGATTTCGGCCTACGTGGCCGAGACTAAACTACAAACGGCCTTGGAGGCCGCTAATAATAAAATGGCTGAAGAAGCCAATGAAAAATGCAACCAAGCAGGTCCAGTTGGGTATTTTGACCCTAAGATTCAATACGAGGGGCAAAGACTCGACGCCATATACGACGATGAGCCTTTGGGTTTCGAAAAGGATCCCTTGGCCAGCAATGTCAAAATGTTGGCGCAAGATCCACTGGAGGAAGTTGACCTGGGAGATGGAGCAATCGCAAGGCCGACTTATATTAGCGCCAGCCTCGACCCCAAACTTAGGGTCGAAATCATTTAGTTACTACGAGAGTACAGGGACTGTTTTGCTTGGGACTACGACGAAATGCCAGGTCTAAAAAGAGATCTAGTCGAGCATAGGCTACCAATCAAGCTTGGAAAAAAACCAGTCAAGCAAAATCCAAGACGCTTCGCCCCTGAGATCCTCTCAAAAATAAAGGAGGAAATCGAAAGACTCCTCCGATGCAAATTCATCCGTACAACCAGGTATGTCGAATGGCTAGCAAATATTGTGCCAGTCATAAAGAAAAACGGATCGTTAAGGGTCTGTATAGACTTTAGGGATCTGAATTCAGCAACCCCTAAAGATGAGTATTTGATGCCAGTGGCAGAAATGTTAGTCGATTCAGCTGCTGGCCACGAATACCTTAGCATGCTGGATGGATATTCTGGTTAGAACCAGATTTTCATAGCTGAGGATGATGTTCCTAAAACAGCGTTCCGTTGCCCAGGGGCCTTAGGCACTTACGAATGGGTAATGATGCCTTTTAGCCTAAAGAATGCTGGGGCAACGTACCAGTGGGCAATGAATTCGATTTTTCATGACTACATTGAGTCCTTTATGCAAATTTACATTGATGACATTGTGATAAAATCTGTGTCAGGAAAGGCTCATGTGGAACACCTGTGCAAATCCTTCATGAGAATGAGGAAATTTGGACTCAAGATGAATCCCCTCAAGTGTGAATTCTGTGTGCAAGCAGGAGATTTTTTGGGTTTCGTAGTCCATAAGAAGGGGATCGAAATCAACCAAAACAAAACGAAGGCCATCATGGAAGCGAAAGCGCTATCCAACAAGAAGGAACTTCAGTCCTTGCTGGGAAAAATAAATTTCCTAAGAAGGTTCATATCGAATCTCAGCGGAAAAACACAAGCTTTTTCGCCATTACTTCGAGCTACCAAGGAGAAGTTCGAATGGACGAAAGATCAGCAAGAGGCCTTCGATAAAATCAAAGACTACCCGACTCATCCTCCAGTCCTTACACCTCCGTGTCGAACCAAAAACATGAGATTGTACATATCAGCATCAGACAAAACCCTAGGGAGCATGCTTGCTCAAGAAGATGAGAGTGGCGTCGAAAGGGCCATTTACTACCTTAGTAGAGTTCTAAATGATGCAAAAACTAGGTATAGTGAAATAGAGAAATTATGTTTATGTTTGTATTTCTCATGTATGAAGCTGAAGCAGTATATAAAACCAGTTGATGTTTATGTGTCTTCACATTTTGATGTTATTAAGAACATGTTGTCCAAACCTATTTTGCATAGTCGAATCGGTAAATGGGCACTAGCATTAACTGAGTATTCATTGACTTATAGACCATTGAAAGCGATCAAACGACAAATAGTGGAAGACTTTATTGTCGACCATTCTATAAACGAAAATACCCTGAACTTTGTTGAACTAGAGCCTTGGAAGCTATATTTTGATGGGTCTAGTCACAAGAACGGGACAGGCATATGTCTATTGATCATTTCGCCTGACAAAATTCCAACAAAATTCAAGTATAGGGTCGAGGGCTTATGTTCTAATAATGAGGCTGAATACGAAGCTTTGATCGCCGGACTTGAAATTTTGTTAGAAATGGGGGCAACCCGAGTCGAAATAATGGGAGATTCAGATTTGGTTGTAAAACAGCTAACAAAGGAATATAAATGCGTCAAAGAAATTCTCATCATGTATTTCGTAATAGCTAACAGACTGCTCAAAAAGTTTGAATTCTATACCATTCGACACATACCGCAAATACACAATCAGATAACCAATGACCTGACGCAAGTTGCCTCAGGATACAGGGTCTCGAAGGAGAACTTACAGGAGGCAATTGAGGCCAAAGGAAAGGTGGTGTCCGTGGGCTTAAGACCATCAGACCTAGAGATCACGAAATTTGGCTACGCCGACGAGGAAACCTTTGAGATTTTTATAGTTGAGGGTTTGTCAGACAAAGACTGGAGGAGACCTCTGGTCGAATACCTTCAGAACCCTTCATCGACTACAGAGCGAAAGATAAGATACCAAGCATTAAGCTACGTCCTGTTGGGGAACGAGTTGTTTAAGAAAACTTCTGAGGGAGTTTTACTCAAATGCCTCAGTGAATCTGAAGCATACTTAGCATTGTCCCTAGTCCATGGTGGGACATGCGGAGCGCACCAAGTGGGCCATAAGATGAAATGGTTGTTGTTTCGCCAGGGGATGTACTAGCCTACGATGCTGAAAGATTGCATTGAGTTCGCCAAAGATTATCAGGAGTGTCAAATTCATGCTGGCATACAGCATGTCCCAGCAAGCAAGTTGCATTCCATAGTCAAGCCATGGCCATTTAGAGGTTGGGCCTTAGACCTTATAGGAGAGATTCGACCAGCATCCTCCAAAAATCAGAAATACATTCTGGTAGGGATAGACTACTTTACCAAGTGGATCGAGGCTATACCTCTGCTGAAGGTAGACCAAGAAGATATTATCGAATTCATTCAGAAGTATATCATCTACAGGTTGGGCCTACTAGAGACAATAACGACAGATCAAGGGTCAGTATTTACGGGTAGGAAGATGCAGGAGTTTTCTAAAGAAATGGGATTTAAACTCCTTACCTCATCTCCTTACTATGCTCAAGCCAATGGCCAGGTCGAAGCGGCAAACAAAGTAATAATTGGCATAATAAAGAAACAGATTGGAAGCAAGCCTAGGAATTGGCATAAGACATTGGACCAAGTCCTATGGGCATGTTGAACATCCCCGAAGGAAGCAACCAACACCTCCCCCTATCGACTTACTTTCGGACATGATGCAGTATTGCTAGTCGAGATACACATACAGTCAGTAAGAATTCAAAGACATCATGAAATCCCTCGAGAGGTTTAGTGGGACATGATGCTTGATGAGTTAGTTGATTTAGACGAAGAGAGAATAAAAGCTCTAGAACTCTTGAGAAGACAAAAGAGGAGAGTGGAAAAATCATATAACAAGAAGGTCAAAGCGAAGGCTTTCCTGGTTGGAGATTTGGTATGGAGGGTAATTCTGCCTATGGATCGAAAGGTGAAATCCCTAGGTAAGTGGTCCCCGAAGTGGGAATGACCATTACAGGTATCGAAGGTATTCTTCAATGGGGCATATGAAGTGACAGAGCTGAGCAAGGATGAGAGAGTATTAAAAGTGAATGGCAAATATCTAAAGAAGTATAAGCCTGCACTTCGAGAGGTGAAAATATCAACAGAGTAATTATAAAAGATAAAACGAAGCCATAAATGGTAATTTAAACATGCCAAAATGGCCCAATGTCTTACAAACAAAAGAAATGGCTCGTAAAGGCCAGTATAATCTACTCTATTACAAAAGCCCAACAAATCAAAAAGGAAGATACACCTTCATCTTAAGGTAAGTCGACTTTTGAAGTTCGAGGCAGCTGTGGCATTGAGCTTTATCTACCCTTAGCTAGGTAACTTCAGATTCTAAACGACGGGCTTCCTCAGCATAGGTGACGGCGTGTTCAAGCTCAGCTGTTAAGGAGGCATCGTCGAAAGAAGATAACTCAGTATTCCTTTTCTTAGCCTTCGCTATCTTACTGCGGAGCTTTTTAATTTTCCGTTCCCAACAGGCGATGTTCGCCTCGTTAGTCAGAACCTCCTGTTTATTCTTTTCCTTGGTTTCTTCCAACTCAGCAATTTTCTCCTCAGAATCTACAACGGTGCTCCAAGCGGCAGCTTCGCTGCCAGCCTTCGTTTCAATCTCACCCTCAATCTGGGGCAGCAGTCGATAGTCTTTGTAAACTTGGTCGATCAGGGTATCAACCTCTCGAATAACGCTTGCAGCCTTAGGAGTAAGGGATTTGATGTCCACTTTCTGAAGGAGAACATTAAGGGGAAGATGGCTGGCAGGGCCCATCTGTAGGAGGGTAAAGAGATCCCCTTTGAAGATTTTTTGTTTGACCTTGTCGAGGGCACTGTCAGTTGAGGGCTTCGAGGTTTGCCCTTCAGAAGTCGAAGTGCTGAGTGTACGGCTGGAAGAACGGCTTATCCTACTCAACAAGAGCCTGATATATTATCGAGGGTTGGAAACCTTTAGCGCATCTAGTTCAGCGGGAGTCAATTGAGTTTCGTCTGGGAAAGAGCTTGTTAGGATTTCTTTTGGGATAGGAGGAACGGGAGTCCTTGCTGCTTCAACAGTTTCAGGTTCTTTGATAGAAGTATCCACAATTGGCGATTCTTTATTTTTGCTGTCTTTGATCTCATCAACATCTTCCTCCATGGCATCCCCGCTGCCTTTGTCATTCGATTCATGCAATTCAGGCTAGGGCTTAGCCTGATCCTCAATGGCTTGACTACCTTTGACAGTTGTTTCATCCATAGCTACTGTCTCACCCAAAGGGGAGTTAGTCGTATCAGCCGGAGTTGTTTTCTCCTCTGAAGCATCAACCTCATCGTCCACTATGATAGGATCAGCCTGAGGATGGTCATCTTCATGATCAGACCCGTTAGTCTGAGACTGCTGGGTAGTAGTCTTTGCAGGAGATGGAGGGGCTGTGAAAGAATCAGGTTTATTAATTTTGCCAAGTGAACTCACACCAGAACCCAAATCAGAAGTGGGATGATAGGTAGGCTCACCTTGGCTATTCAAGGAGTATAGCAACAGAGGAATCACGGTGGGATTAGATCTTGAAGTGCCAGCATCATCCTAGAAAAAGTAGACATTAGACAAAGATTCAACACAAAGACCCAAGGAAAGGTGGATGAGTGACATACCTTGACAGTTTCGTCAGCAGGGCTCGAATTATCACTTTCCATAGGGACAGCCGCTTGAAGCGAAGCATCCCCTACAGGAGCAGGAGTAGGTTCTGGAGGAGGATTGGTAGGTTGAGGTGTGTTGGTAACAACAGGAGCAGTAGGAGCAGGTGGAGCATCTGGAGTATCTACATCATGAATAAGCTTTCTTTTTCATTTCACTTGAAGACTCTCACGAGGATACTCGTCTTCGTCATCAGAATCAAGAATAATTTGGGGAGAAGCCCTTTTCAATCTCCTTTGAGGAGTAGGTGGTTTTCGACTAGCCTGAAAAACAACATGAAATGGTAATATCGAGTAAGGAGATCGAGATAGTAAAAGTTGCGGAAGGTTACCTTTTGACCTTCGTCCTTGACTTCAGTCCTGGTCGTTGGGGCAGTACGTTTTAGGGCAGCTGAAAATAGATGATACTTAAAACAGTTAGCAGCAATAAAGCTCAGAGAAGGAAGTCCAAATCGAAGGGGGATGAACCTTCAAGAATGTCGGATTCGATGCGAACATCTTCGATACTGACATGAAGGTGCCCTTTAAACATATTGAGTGTATGTTTAGTCGGAACCACCCGCTGTGCCTTGGGCTTAGACTGCTGTCGAAGAATTTTTATAGCATCCTCACAGATAAACCAATCTGGAAATGGAGGGGCAAGAGCCACGCCAAAACCAGCGGTTGGCAATCGAGGGATTTTTGGGGGAAAGAGTTTAAAGGCAACCTCATACCGTTTCTCACGAGGAATAGAAGAGGGAATCTTAAAACTATCCAGTTTTTTGGAAAATTTTTCTTTTAAGGTAACAGCAGCCTCGCGGATGGTTCGACTAACATCATCTGGTCGATAGGCAGTTTCGAAATATTTCTGGAAGGCTTGGATCTCTTTAATATGAGTAGACGTACCTTTCTTGACCTTCTCCTGCACATCAATAAAAGCTTGGTCAATCAAGCGAGTAAAACTTGGAGCATCGAGAAATTCTGAAGCGTAATGCTTCGACCACCAGTCATAGAAATTTTGAGAATAAAAATAAGAGGGTTCAAAGTGAACAGGCGTGAGGTAGGACTTGTGAGCATGGCGTGCCAGTTGCATCAAACAATCCAGAGGAGACAACACAATAAAAGGAAGGATGACGTGTGACTTCTTATCATACAAACATTTGAGCAAGGTTTGAATCAACCCAAATTGTCTAGAAACCAAGTTAGGCTGATATACCAACAGGCTGGAGTGACCTTTTACGAGGTTTAGTTTGTGGACCAGTAGATGGGGAATGAGGAACCTCTCCCAGATCAGCTTCGACTCCTCCTCATGTTTCTTTAAGGGAGTGGGGAAGGGTCTAGTGAACCATTCTAGCCCACATTTTCGTCCTGCGAAAGGAGCCATGTTCGCGGTAAACTCATGCCGTTTTGTGAAAATATGAACGAAGCTAGACAAGTTGGATCGAAGGGAATGACCTTCCTCACTAGGAGTAAGTTGAGCCAGGCGAGGCCACTCGACTTCCCGAATGTTCATCAACTTCACCTTTGTTGGGGAGACTGTGCTCGAACGTGGCATTAAGCCACAGCTGAAGAAGCCAGAAGGGGCCCGACAACAGCAAGTTGCCATGACTGTCAGGATCTTTCAGTTTACCTACACCTTCGCTTAAAGCTTCGTAGAGACTAGCTAGGATCATTTCACTGAGACAAATGCCTCTCTTCAGGTTCAGTTAGTTGGCCAGGACCAGATACTTTCTCGCCACCTGCAAAGATTTGGTACAAAATACACAATGGGATAACCACATGGCCAAGAAGGCTATGTGTTCTTCATCCTCAACAGAGGTACTAGTTTTGTTGTGGTAGTGTTGGACAAAAGTTGTATAGGTGTGTTTAGTATTGGTAAAACCAATACTATCATGACTATCGATCTCGGGATCATAAACGAGGCCATAGGGTTTTAGGCCTACAATGGCAGCTATGTCAAGCAAAGTGGGTGTCATCATCCCACAAGGAAGGTGAAAAATGTTGTGTGTCCTATCCCAGAAGAATAAGGAGGAGGCCAACATGAGAGGGCAGTACGAAGGGACTACCTTCGACATCATAATCAGATCGTAAATCCCTGTTTCCTTCCATTCTGGGGCTTTTACCTTCTCTATTTTCCTCAGCCAGTTAAGATAGAGTTCAGAATCTTTGAAATAGGGGGTGGCCCTAAAAAATCTGGCCCCGTCTTGAAGATACTTAAAGTCCACGTCGAAGAGGCTCAGGTTGTCAGGACCATCAGTGGAAGCTTTATTGAAGTTTCTTTGCCCTAGGGGTTTAGTGGTTCTGTAAGAAGGGAAGAAATCTTTGATGGCGGAATAATCGAGACCGGGAGGGGGTAAAGGCCCAGACATGGCTAAAGGCCTCCCTGCAACATTAACAGGGATGATTACCTGAGATTCGTAGATGTGTCGTTTTTCCTCCGTCAGGGGCTCGCGGATGAATTGTTGATTTTTTACCACCTGAGGGCTGCTCAAACTAGCAAAAGGAGGAAGTGCGGGTGCAGAAGTTTGTCCCTTAGGTTGCGCTTTCTTTTTATGATGATCGGCCATTATTGAAAGAAATAAGATTTGGTTGGTTGAGAGCAGAGAATTAGAGAAAAAGCAAGGAAAGATATGGGAAGTTAGAGAAGTTGTAAGAAATGAAAACAACAAAAGAAATTACTTATGTAGTGAGTGGAAGACTGAAAGTTTCCATCATTGAGGGGCTAGAGGTAGTGGGCCACGTGTACGCCTGGATGTGGAATGGCAGAGGTAGTAGCTGCAAATCACGTCCCCAAGGATGGTAGGATGATGATGGCCCACGATTTTGTTGAGTCCCGAGAAAATAGCCATGATGATAATGACGTCATAAAACGTGCATCAAGGCGGCGGAACAGTAGCTTGCGTGTTCATAGCTATTTCTCTTTTTCTCTTTCATTCTCTTTCAACTTCCCAGGCTCACATTGGTGGAAAGAATACCAGATGGCACTCACAAGGGCAAAGCGGCATCGAAGGTCAAATGTTGTCAAAAAATGTGCTTTTCCATGGTCGAAGTTGAAAAGACATTTGTGGGGGGCAATTTGTTAGCTCCTAAATTCGACGCCTCAGCTAGAAAGAAAGTGTCAAAAGAAAGAGGGTGGAGAATACTTTGAACACAGGAAAATGGTCGAAAGGAGGAAGAAGCTAAGTCGAAGGACTCACCCCGAGGCCAAGGGTTCGACCGCCTGCCAATAACGAATGGTGCGTCGAAGTATTTGAAATTTGAATATTGGAGGGAACGGTTTTGCTTGTGGAAAATGGAGGGAGACGCGTGTCACCTTATGAATAATGGATCCATGCATTTAAGACAAGTGGCAGAAGGAGATTATGGTGGAAGTTATTAGAGGTTATTTTTTGTCACTATAAATATAGTGTCTTAGACATATCCAAAGTGTGTTGTAATTTACTATTGTACAAGTTACTCTTGAAATTACTCCAAGTATCCGAGTGTAGAGAAAACGAGTATTGTAAGAGAATGAACGTGATATAAACACACCATCTTTTAAACTTAATGCAATTTATTTGTTTTTTACTTTAAGTTTTACAAAGTCTTTTATTGCCTTTATTGTCCTTACCCTTTTTTACTCTTTACCTTACTTCTCTTCCCCTTACGCAATTCGTTTCTCTTCGCCCTCAGACTAAATTCACCTTTACCAATAAACTTTCTTCTTTTTTATTAGAAGCCTTATGTTACCTTCAAATTAACCCGTAGTCGAATAGATGTTCTTTTAGGATTCTGTTTATCCCAACCTTATTCGAGTGTGGAACTTGGATAAAGTCTTAAAACCAAAAAAAATAAATCTTTTAGCACATGTTCTAGGATCAATCTGATCGATCCTGTGAGTCACCAAAGTTAGATTTGGAAGATCAGCGGTTGTTTTCCGATTTTCAAGGGAAACAGCGAGTCTGTAGCGAGTGTTCGCTGTGACTTCGCTAAGCGAACATAGTAGCGAACATGACAGCTTGTTTTGTTTTTGGTTTATGCTAATCTGTTACTGCTGCTATTTGTTGTTCTCTACTGTGATGTTTCAGATGGCCTCAGGATCAAGTGCTGGAAAGAAAAGAAAGGTCGAGAGCACATCGCGTCCTGTAACCATCCAATTTGACACTGACAAGTTTATCGGACCAAAGCAAGCCGCACGCTATGTGGCATTGGAGAAAAGGAAAATTTTACCTGAAAAGAGGTTTGTAATCAACGCATAGGGCGACTACCGAACATTTGCGGGGTTGATCAATAGTAAGAGGTGGGACCGGCTGATCTTTCCATCTGAGAGCTATAACATTGAGATTGTGCGCGAGTTCTACGCGAACACGCTGCCTAATGATGACGAGCCTTTCACGTGGACAACAAGAGTGTTAGGCCGTCAAATTTCTTTTGATCGGGACACGATCAATTGAGTGCTTGGTGAACCGCTCCATCTGGGAGTGAATGAGTATGATAATTACACAAGAAATCTGAGGCTTCAAAGAAACATAGATGATATTTCAGTAGCACTGTTATTAGAAGGAAAGACTTTTGAGAGAAACCCGTCGGGGGTAGTTGTGAGGTATCATCGGGAGGACATGATTCCTTTAGCTCAGCTAATTCTGATTCTGGTTCTGACAAACATTAAGCCAAAATCACATACATCCACCGTGCTGATCCCAGTGGCACACTTGGTCCACAGCATTCTGACCAACATTCAAATTGATGTGGCACGAATTATTGCGAGTGAGGTCATGGAAGTGGTTGAGAGTGGGTTGAAGTCAGGGGAGCGTGTTAATTGCCCCCTTGCTTTTCCTTGCCTCATTATGTCCTTGTGCTTACAGTCGAGGTTGAAGCTTCCTTCTCGCAGTCTTGTGAAGATACCATCTGCAATCGATGATCGATATGTGGACAAGTAATGTAGGCCAAAGAACTTCAGAGGTACTACAGCTGCTGGTGATGCCGGGACTACTGGTGATCCTGGTGCTTTTTCTCAGGGTTTTGATCCCTTTCAGCAGGCAGTTTATAATTACAACTGGGACTGGATGGCGCCAACACAGCGTGCTATGATTGATATTCATGACTCGATGTAGGTACTACAGTTGTAGGTCCGTGACCCTTCTATTGAGCGTCCTATGATGTCTCGTGAGAAGTTTCTGCAACGCCCTAGCTGGCCTTGGGATAGGCCTATTTTCGGAGGAGGGGCGGGTGCTTCTGGTGCTGATGCTTCTGGCGCTGATGATGATGATGAGGCTGATGACAATGATGATGATGATGATGATGATGATGATGATGGTGATGATGATGAGGAGTATGAGTCCGAGGAGGACTAAGTTTTCTTTTATTTTATGTTTTATTTATGTTTTATTGTTTAGTATTTTCAGATACTTTGTTTTGTTTCAGTTGTACTCTTTGGGGTGTTTTGTCCCCCATGCACATTTTTATTTTAATGTTTAATGTTTTTTTTAAATTATTGTGTTTTGTTTTAAGTTATTTTGTTTAATAATTTTTTTTGGTTGATTGATGATCAAACCTTCTAGATTGATTGCTCTCTGAAAGAAGTATTCAATGAAGGTGCATCCGAGCTTGGATGGCAATGATAAAAATAACAAGCGAATGATGCTAAGGTACATGGTTACCTTTAGTTAGAACTTTAGAATGTATGAAGAACTTTACTCTTTTTGTAATTGAATATTGTTCTTTTTGCAACATAATTGAATGAATGATTCACTTAGGACTTAAAACCACAAATTGTGAGGAAACCTCCATTGTACAAATAAATGATGGATTCTAATAAACTTGTTGATTCTTTTAATTCATGCTTTGTCTTTTATTATTGTGAATTTGTGGAAGCAATTAGAAATGATTAAGGCATTGTTTTATTTCGAGCACAACTAGTTCCAAATACAACCTACCCGTGAGCAGAGAGTATTCGTGAACCCCTTTGAGCTTAAACAGTTGAATCTCAGTTTGAAATAAGGTGAGACTTCAAAATCTTTTTCTTGAAACCCTGAAAATTGTTGATAATTGTTCTTTTGCTGAAAAAGTCAGGAGCATTCACTTATGTGGTGAGTAAAAGATAAGTTGGGGAGAACGAAAATAAGAATCGGTAGGTTACACAACTCTGGAATAACCAAGCAAGCATTGAAAAAGAAAGAAAAAAATATAGAGAAAACACTTGTTTTGTGAATATTGTGTATAAAAAAAATGAAAATGAACGCTTGCTTGGAAGAAAATAATGGAAAATGAATTGAGTTGTGAGTAAGAGTTGTGAAGGTTTCAAATGAGAAACAAGTTGAATGAAGTTGAGATGTGTGAATAGTTGTACAGTGAATGTCTCTTTTGTGTCGGCAACTTAGTTTTCAATGGCCTTAGATATATCCCTTGTTTGTAAACCTGACCAAGCTACAACCGGAAAAGACCTTAGTGATCTTCATGCTTCCGCATTTTCATTTATAATTGTTAAACATTGTATGAATTGAATTGAGTTTGGCATTGTTTGTTGGAGAGTGAAATTGCACCCGCGGTTGTAAACGCGTGATCTCTTCAATCCTTATTCGAAGAGGAGCGATAGGGTGATTCATTCAGGATATCATTGTTGTTGATTGATACATTTTTTACATTGCTATAAGGTTTTAGTTCTTGTGTATTGTGTTGTTCTAACCATTGGGGACTTGTATCTAGTTGATTCTCTTGTTTTTGAGCCATTTTATCAATTTCGGAGAAACCTTTTTCTTTAGAAAATCCTCTTGATCTTCTAGAGGCATACTTTGCTTGAGGGCAAGCAAGAATCTAGTTGGGGAGAGTTGTTAGATGCCCAATATTGCTTATTTGAGCTATCAGATGTGGGCATCTTTCACTTTGTTTTGTCCAGAAAATGTTAAAATCGCCCTTGCTTTTGTTTAAGTTGCAATATGTGGTGAAATGAGCTTGGTACCTTTAATATGTGTGTTAATATACAGAAATCAGGCATGAAAGAGTAGAATTGGAAGATACAAGAATGTTGACAAGAGAGTCAAGGAAGAAGGCAAGAAAAAGCAAGCACGCTAGGCGAGGCTCTGGCGAGAGAGGTAGCGAGTTGTTCGCTAGGCGAGTTCGTAGCGAGCTGCTAGCGAACACTCCAAGATTTGGACAGAATCAAATTGGTCATATTTCGCTAGGAGCGAGGAAGGTAGAGAACTACTCGCTAGGCGAGCTCGTAGAGAGCTTCTAGCGAGTGCTTCTAGAACCAAAATGCCCAGAACTCGTTGGAGCGAAGGAGGTCGCGAAGGGCTCGCTAGGCGAACCATTCTGCTCGCCTAGCGAGCAAGACAGGATAACACATTTTCTCCTATAAGTAGCAAGTGTCACTTTTTGTAAAAATATCTTTTTTATTTTTTTCTGTTTATTTTCAAACACTTTTGTTTTGTTTTGCTCCAAGGGAGATATTTGTGACCTAGAAACCTAAAAACACATTATTCTTCATATCTTAACAAGATCTTCCAAAAAGAAGGTGGATTCTCATCCAAACTCGATTCATTGACTCGGATGTAGATCAACCGTCTTCCGAAACTTCTTATGCAAGCTACCATGAAAATGAGTAGCTAAGTCCTTCATTTTGTCAAGGTTAGATGTAGATGATAATAAGCTTTGTATGTAAATAGGATGATCTTCATTTCTAAACTCTTTGATGATGAATATATGGTGAAAACTTTGTTTTATTGTTAACTCTTTGTGTTGTTTTATTATTGAAAGGTATTTTCCAACTCTTTACCTAGGTTTTCATCCATCTATATTCTTGAGCTAGAGATAGTCTTGAATGTGGTTGTTCACTAAAATATCAAAACCTAAAAGTTGTCATTTTGATAGATTGTGTGAGAAATCAACAATGGATCAAAATGGGAAAAATCACAATGTGTGTTAGAAATAAACATATTGAGAGGATATTGTGAAAGTGTTTATCATCTAACGGAGTTTATGAGTTTTGTTGATCGAACAAATACATGCAAAGTGATCGTCAAACCTTAACTTTGACAATATTTCTCAAATCGTAAAACCAAAACTTTTACCGCAATTTAGTACTTATTTTTATGCAAGCTACCGTAACTAAAAACCAAAACCCCCCTTGTTACTATAAGTTAAGAACTTAACAACTGTCAAACGGCGGCAATATCACAGATTTCCTGTGGAGACGATAACAAACCCCGATACTTTACCACTGTTTCTAACAGAGCTCAAGCTGAAAGACAGGAGACATTTGAGAAGCCCTAAAGCGAAACAAATGCTCCTGAATTAAATGGCAAGCGCGCAGATGATTGAAGAGTAGGTTTTGTTATGATTAAACCTAACTGTGTGCACCAAGGCCCATAGGAATGACTGCTGCTATAAATAGCATAAGGAGCAATCCTAGAAGAGCAGCTCTTGACAGAAGAATAGAGAGTGCATATTTCAGAGTCCTTGTGAGTGAAGAAGGTTGTTCTTCATGTGAGTATTGTGAGTGAAGAAAGTGTGTTCTTCACGTGTGAATTGAGTCTTAGGAATACTTTTTTACCAAGCAACTGTCTGCTGCATTGGTTAGGTAGGTTCTAGGCTGTTGTGTCACTCAAAGCTTTTAAGCAAGAGTGTGTGATCCTTGATCAAAGTTGTGAAGCAAGATCAAGGTGTGTTTTTGAAGTGTATCTTCATAATTTTCTGTAACTGTAATTGGATATCACTGTGGTGTGATTGAGGGGGAGTGAGTGGGAATACTCAGGTCTAGAGTGTCTCTAGGTTGAAGTGTCATTGGATAGGTTTTAAGTGAGGAGTGCAAACTGGGTTGTTTGACTCTGTATTAATTCTACTGATAATGAATTTCCTCCCTGGCTTGGTATCCCCCAGATGTAGGTGTTGTTGACACTGAACTGGGTGAAAAATTGTTGTGTTATTTACTACTTTTACTTACAGTTTAATTAGTTAGTACAGTAGTCAATGTCACAGTGGATGTTATAACTTTGGTAATAACATCCATCGTGTGCTTGCCAGAATTTCAATGGGCATTGAGCTAAACTATGGAAGCGTCGTTGATAGTGGACCTCCCGGCTATTGGGGTCAAATGCTGCAAAATCTATCTGATACGCCGGGGCCGTCCCAACCATACCCTCCTCCACAACTCAACACACAAAGACCGGACACACCACAACAACCTCGTCGTAGACCTCGTCGCAACGCGCATCCCCGCAATGTGGCCCCGGTGGTCACTTGGATAGAGCCGGCCATTAGTTTTTATTTTTTTTCAATTGTAATTGTAATTTTCATTAGATTGTAAATTAATATATTTTATTATTTCTATATATTTTTTTAACATTTCTATATTTTAATATTTTCTTAATGTTATTTAAATTTCAATTAATTATGAAAAACAAACAACATAATTTAATAACAAATATTTATTAATAGGCAATTAAAATATTTATTATTAGGTAATTAAAATATTTATTAGAATATTTATAAATTTAATAACAAACTTAATGTAATTAAAATGTTATTAAAATATTTACATATATTAAAAACATTGATTAAAAATGTATTTAATATTTTTTTATAGAAAATATTAATAAGAAAATAGTTAAAATTATAAATTAAAAACAAAAGAAGTAAAACCCTAATACGCAATGCCTATGTCGCCAATTGCTCTGGCAATTCTCTTGCAAATTCAACTCTATCGCCAATCATTATGGCGACTTTGTATACGGCCAATTTCCCAAACAACTGAGTCGCCATTCTAGACGGCGACACAATGTTGATTTTGTGCTACTTTGGTAAATTTTCTGAATATTTCATTTAATTGGTAATTTGTAAACAATACATAGTTAATCTAAAAAAAAATTCTTGAATGCCTCCATCATGAAACTTTGGGCCTGGCCCATGCGTGTTGTTACTTTTACTACTATACCTCATTTTTACTTCTTAAACCTCCCTTTCATTTCCTTCTTTTTTTAAGTTTTCTTCTCATTTTCTTAATTTTTTTAACATTTCTTCTTAAAATTTCTTTAAATTGTTCTTAAAAATTGTTTGTGATCTTTTTTTTTTGTTAACCATTGTTATTTTGCTTAAAATTTCTTTTAAAAAAATTATCTAAAAACATATTGCTTGATTTTATATTCTTGTTGCTTTTTAATTATTGATTGTTGGTTGTTGCCTTGGATATTGATTTTTTTATAAAGGTCTCATCAATATCAATGGACTTTGGGTGTTGATAGGAAATCCTAATCTACTAAGAGAGGTAATTGATATCGATGATGACTTAATCAATTTGAGATTCAATTTGGATGTTCCTTTCTTTTTGTTGCACCCTAAAATTTGCCCAACCTTATTCCCTGGGTTTATGTTTCATCATCATTAGCATTTTGCCTATAGAGTCATGTACATAGACTAACCATCTGCATGGCATAAGCATAGCAAGTCATTCAACAGGGGACCAGTCATTATTTTCATCTCTAGAGGCCTAGCAAGAGGTTATTATCCCAATTCAATCATATTCAAGTCATCAGGAAAGAATTTGAAAGCAAAGAGTTCAGCAGATCAAGCCTTGAGTCCATCTCCTAGCTGAGGGTATCTGAGGATCAACAAGAGGGTTATGAGCTGTGAAATGAAAGCATGGAGAGCATCTAGACATCTTGAGAGACTTATAAAGTCATTTGGAGAAGAAAACAAGTCATTGATGAAAACACAAGAGCTACAGTTGAAGACAGTCAACTAGGGTTTCATCTGGGTCAACCCTAGGTCAATTGACTGACTTAAGAGGACATTCAAGTCTATTGGAGAGATGTGGGGTTCATCATTGGATATATAAAGAAGGATATGGAGATATGACAAGAAGAATTCAAGAGAAATCAAGGAGAAGAGGAGTTACTAAATTAGGGTTTCTCTGTAAAATCCCCTAGTTTAGGTCAAAGTTCCAAGCAAGATAAGTCAAAATGCTAGCTTCAAATGGCTTCTTGGCCAACATGAAACTTGTAGAGGATCTCAAGACCTTTAATTTGAGTGGTGGAAGACCTCAAGGAGATTTATGGAACTCAAGTTATGGTCCTTACAAGTTACAGGTCATCTGAGGTGTCTGAATTTTTGTCTGTGAAAGTGACTTGACTTCCAAGCTAGTTTTGCCCCTCAAGGAGATTTCAAATGGATTCTTGGTCAACATAAGAGTTGTTCCTCATTGTCTTAGCTTTCTAGAATGGTATGGCATGCCTTCATATGATGTGGAGAACTCAACTTATGGTCTTGACAAGCAAAGGGTATTTTGGGCATTTGTGAATTACAGGTCATTTTAACCTATACCCAAAACTCATACAAGGAGGCCTCAAATGGAAAAACTTACAACATCAAACTTGCTCCAAATGGGATTTTAAGTCTAGAAAGAAGGTCACAAATTATTGGAGAAGCTCATAGCATGGAGTTGCATGATTGGTCAAAATATGAACTAAAAAGGCTTATAAAGTGAATAATTTCAAGTTGAAAAATGGTTTGGGAGATTTACAAGTCCAAATGGAGACTTCCAATATATGATTTTGAATGGAAAAACAATTCTAAGAACAATGGTTCACACACTTTTTTGAGTTTAGAAGGAAAAAATGAAGTTATCCATGGTTGCTTACCTTTTAAGAAACATAATCAAAAATGAGCCAAAGTTTGAAAACAAGGGAATGTGCAAGATGGATCTAGAATGTACCATTGGGGTCTATATATTCATGAAAGGAGAATTTGGCAAGGGTTGGCCTCATTTGCACCAAGAATTCCACAAATTTCTCATACTTTTTCATAAAAGTTTCATTACAATTCTCTCAAAACCTTCACCAACTTTCATCAAAATCAACTCAATCTGACTCCATCATCATCATAGATCATAATTGAAGCAAAGTTTTGGTGTGAATCATCCATCTTCGAGCACTTTTTTTCAAGAGCATCAAGATTGAAGTTGCAAGTGGATAGCATAATTCTGGCCAAATCTCATCCAAAGCTTGCATACAGAATCAAGTTCATCAAGGATTGATCAAGATCCAAGTCTCAAAAGCCTCAAATCATCAATCTCCATAGCTGTTTGCAAGATTTTGCACAAGGTAAGTTTTCATTCAAACTGCTTGATCCAGTTAGTTAGGCATGATTTTGTTAGTGTAGAATTGATCTAGGTGGTTAGGAGATTAGTTTAGATGAATTTGGAGTGATTTGGAGTCCATTGTTAGCAGGTGCCACAAACTGTTAAGATCAATATCTCTTAGATTAGTGCATTATAATTGTAGCGTGATTGATCAAATTACTCTCCATTAGTTGTAGTTCAGTTTAGGTTAAGTTTGATTGAGAATGGTGATGTTGCATATCAGTGTCCTTCCATGGTAATCAGAGATTGATGCTATCGGATTGAGAGATTTATGGAGTTTCAGATTGAATTGAGATCATAGGATTGTAGAGTGAAAGATTCTGAGCAAGTTTCGTGTTCATGGCGTGGCATTTCATCGCGTGTAGAAGGAGAACGGTTTGGTGTAAACCTGCTCGTGCATGAGCTCTCATGGTGTTGGAAACCCTAGCTTGCAGAACCAAGGAGGAAGACGAAATCTGAGCCCTTCGTTTGGAGTTAGACCCTTGACTGTGGGAGCGATCCAATGGCTGGTATTTGATCTGAATTTGGAGGGAAAGAATGAAGCTGGCCAAAACGCACCGTTTCATTAATTGAAACGGGCGGGCCTCAGACTCTTGTGCTATCCCCACCCCCAATGTGTTAGGCCCAAACCATTTCAATGTGATTTCTCTGCTTCTCTCACCCCCCAGCGCCTTTCTATTGTTTTTTAATTCAGAGTGGTATTGGGCTTAAGCCAGAAGCGCTACTCGCACCCCCTATATGTGGCCCATTCTGGATTTATAACTGGGCGTATCTGCTATTCTAACCCCCTCCCTCATTTAATTCATTTTATTTGTTTTAATTCCTTTTAATTTTTACCATTTTCATAAAATCATAAATAATTCATAAAAAATGCATTTTCATCCATTCTTTTTACCATATTTTCATTAAAATGTCTAGAATATTATAGGAAAATAAGTTTTCATTTTTAGTTTTATTTCATATTTTTTTCATATTTTCTAAATAAATGTCATATTAAATAGATTCATTTCATGCATTATTTTTATGATTTTTGTTCTCTCACATGCTTTGATATTTTTTGATCATTCTTTTCATATTGTTTAGATGAGATATTAAGCTTGTAGAAATATTTTAGTTCCCATTTTTAGGAGTTAATTTTAGGTGATTAATAAATGCTTGAATATCATGAACAAAACTAGGGTTTTTTAGGTGACAACTTAGGAAGTTCAATTTTTTCCCTTAGGACTTAGGGTTTGAATAGATTAGTTATGGGACTATAGGGGCTATGGGTAGCTATTAGATCCCTTAGAAAAGTCAGGATTCCCCTACTGCTATTATTACTGTCTGTATATCTGTTGTCTGGTGTGGTGTGCCCTCTGGGGTTTATTGATTGTTTGTATGGGTATTGGGTTTGTCTGGGGCCCTGGGGAAGCTGAAGATTTGTGGAGATGAAGCCATTGAAGATTCAAATGCTGAAGATCAACTGTCATAGTTGATGAGGAGTTTCTTGCTGTCAGTTGCTGAGGAGACTAGGGTTTAGGAGCTAGGCAGAGCTCTAGATTAGAATGATTATTTCTCAAACATGGATTGCCTTGTCTGCATCCATTCTTCTCTGTGATTCAGAGTCTCTCTAAGACACTCACCCCCTTCCTTTGGAAGGCTTGGTGATAGTGTCTATGAGATAGAACTCTTGAGAGAAAATGTCTCTTGTGTTAGAAGCAGTCTGTTCACCACCTTTGGTAGTCAGCTGATTGCTTAACACTCAATTCACTCTTGTGACTGATCCCTCATCCTGGAGGTTTGAGCTTGAAGAAAAGCCATTGCAGATGGAAGACTGATGATCAAAGCCCTTGTCTGAAGGCCATGAAGATGGAGATTGATGCTTGTTGAAGCCTGTAGCTGATTGGAGATTGCTTGAAGCCAGTTGTTGATTTGGAGCTGCTGATGCTGTTTCTTTTGCTGTATTTCATTTGTTGATGTATTGATTGGTTTTCTGAACCGTATTGTTTGCTGTCTACCCTGTTGGGTTGAAAGTGAAGCCTGTTCACTTTCGCCTATTGTTTTCTAGGTTCGAGGTTGAGTGGGACTCCCTTGCCTCGCTTGTGCTGTTGCATCCATGCATTTTACTGTTTTACTGTATATATCTGATATTGTTTCTGTTTCTGCCTATCCCTTAGGATCTCTGTTTCTCTCTGCGCAAGAGAGGAGCATGATAGACACTAGGTCTCAACCCATGCATGATAACATTAGGTTAGTTTGTGTCCCTTCGCAACTGTAGGTTAGAGTTCTGTCTCTTTCTTTCTCAAAACAAACAGAAAAACACATAAAGATTTCAAACACAATAAAAGACACTTCTTCCGTAAAAGAACGTGAACTCATCAAAACGTCATTTTTGTCCGCCGGGACCAGTAATCAAAGAAACCCTTTTTCAGAAGGTATAAAATCAATCAAGGACAAGCTTGTGTCTTCCGTGGCCCGAACTACGTTTGCTCTGATCTTTCATGCTGTATGAAAGTACGTAGGCATAGGATGCGATATCCTAGCGAGCAACCTTCCCCTCCTTTCCCGTAGGTAGGCGAACTACGTTGACTCTGATTTCTCGTTCCAAACGGGAATACGTAGGCATAAAGTGCGATACTTTGCCGAGTCATTTTTATTTTCATCTTATTTTCTTTTTAACCCTTGACCTATAGTTTAGATAGAATAACAATCCATACCCGAAAACAAGCGTGGATCCCGTCGAGTACGACGGACGTGAGGGGTGCTAATACCTTCCCCTTGCGTAACCGACTCCCGAACCCAGGTTTTGGTTGCGATGACCATACCTTTCCCGTGTTGTGCGAGGTTTACTCTGAGCGTTTCCTTTCCCTCCCGTGGGATAAATAACGCACGGTGGCGACTCTTCTGTTCAGCCGGCGCCGATTTTCGCAGTAGCGACAGCTGGCGACTCTGCTGGGGATCCAACGTCCCCTGGCTGCTAAGAACTGCGATGGTTCTTATGCATTTGGGATCCAACGTCCCTTGAGAGAGTCAATCCTAACGTTTGTTTTCCCGTCGAGGATTTTGTATGGAGTTATTGTATATTTCTAACCCTGTATTTTTCAGCTTTATATATTGTTTATTATTGCTGTATCTGGGGTGTGACGGGTGTTCTGATATTGAGAGATAAGCCGGACCTGGGCTTGAGTGCACCTAGAATTAGAGTAGAAATTAGTGGGCGCCCGCTTGCTTTGCTTGCTTTGGTGTCCCATGAAATCTACACTCAGACGAGGTTCCTCTGGTTGGCCTCCTGCCCCTTCCTTTGGTTGGCGTGGGTTGCTGGTTAGTTGGATTGTCGACTCTGGGGACCGATCATTTGGAAGTTGGCTGAGTGAGGCCTCTTCAGGAATTGATGATGCCACTCCTTCTGGGAATCGTATCATCAACCCTGAAAGTCTGTGACGCCGACGACCGCATAGGATGCCGTACCTTGTGCCAGTTATAGGGCCACCCACCTGTGAGGGGATTTGGGGTTATGCAGGTAACTAGACCTCCAGACTACCGGTTATTTCTTGATCAGAGATCCTGGTTATTTATGGAGAGTTATGAGGTCTGTCAGAGACCATGTGGAGATTTATTCTGAGGTCTGTCAGAGACCATGTGGAGATTTATTCTGAGGTCTGTCAGAGACCATTTGGAGATGTATTCTGAGGTCTGTCAGAGACCATTTGAGAGGTGTTTTGAGGTCTGTCAGAGACCAATTATGGATGTGATTTGAGGTCTATCAGAGACCAGGTGGAGTTATGGTTTGAGGTCTGTCAGAGACCAGTGTTGGAGTTCTATTTTAGGTCTATCTGAGACCAGGGTTTGATGACTTCTGGATGGTCTATCTGAGACCTTTCTTGATTGGGTTTAGGCTATTCAGCTGCAGCTTTGGTCCCTGTTGAATGTTACTTGCATTGCATCCCTGCATATCCATTATCATTTGCATTTCACTAACGTGTGTCTGTGCTGCAGGTGCATTTTCATTTCCCTAGTTCTAGTGCCCAGACTTCTGAGTATTTGATCATGACTAGTCTACGGAGAACGGTTGCTTACAAATTGCCTACGCCTGATATTGTTCCTTTACTGGGGTTGATCTCTCTTGCTGATGAGGGTGTTCGTAGGAGTTTCCGGATGAGCTATGGTAGATTACTGAGATTGGTGTGCAAACCTACAGAGGTAGAGTTAGATGGGTTGTATGCTTTGATGCAATTCTATGACCCTGCTTTGAGGTGTTTCACGTTCTCTGACTTTATTATGGGACCAACTCTGGAGGAATACGCTGAGTATGTTGAGCTGCCCGTGCAGAACCAGGTTCCATTCATCCATTATGATGCCAAACCCAAGCCGGAGGAATTAGCAAAAGCCTTGCATGTTGATGCTTCTGAACTTGTGACTACTGTTTCCCGTGGAGTTCCAGGCTTCTCATTTCAGTTCTTAGTTGGTAAAGCCCAAGAGTACGCCAAGAATGGGTGCTGGGTTGCTTTCAATGCTGTGTTGGCCTTGTGCATTTATGGCATAGTACTATTCCCCAATATACCGGATTTTGTGGATTTCGATGCTTTCTACTTGTTCGCCGCTGGTAATCCTGTACCTACCTTACTCGGAGATCTCTACCACTCGCTGCATTACAAGAATGAGAAGGGAAGAGGGAAGAATGTTCATCTGTGTGTGCCCTTATTGAGTATGTGGTTTGAGAGTCACCTTCCTAAGAGAGGATCTGCTGCAGAGACTACAGTTCCAGTTGGTTGGCCGGAGCGGTTGATGAGGTTATCGTCGGAAGATATGGAGTGGTTTGATAGAGATCTGTTGGGATCGGAGCTCATCTTCAGTTGTTCTGGTTACCCTAATGTCCCCTTGATTGGAAGAAAAGGGTGTATCAATTACAACCCTTCTCTATTCATTCGCCAGTTCGGATATGCGCTAAAGAATCCACCTCAGGAGGAGGAAGTACAGGAATCTCTGTACTTCACTGGAGACGTGAAGGGGGAGTTATTAGCCAAGTTGCGACATGCTTGGACGCGTATTAACCGCAAAGGGAAGCCGTTGTTAGGAAAGAATGACTGTCAGGCCTATGCACCTTATAGAGTTTGGATTCAGGAGAGGGCTAGTCAGCTGAAGATGCCGTTTCCAGATGCACCAACTCTTGATCCTATTCCGGTAGAGGAGCCGACTACTGTTTCTAGAGAAGCATATGAACAGGTTGTGAAGGAGAAAGAAGCCCTGATGAAGATTAATGAAGGGTTAGAGCAGGAGCTAGCCCAGGCACGCAGTGAGAAGAACAAGGCCGTATATGCTTTCCAACAACAGATTGAGCTGGTAAACAGGTTAGGAGCTGAGTTGACCGAGGAAAAGAAAAAGCGCGAACGTCTGGGGCAAGAGTTCAGAAGCTCCCATGACATGCTGGAAGCCAAAAAGAAGGCGCTCGACGCGGCACACCGAGAGATATCTTCTTGCAACAAGACTTGGAATGCTACACTCACCAACAACAAGAAGAGGGAAGATAAGCTGAAGCAGCAAATTTCCGACCTCGAGGAGAAGTTGAAGTCTAGCATCAAGAAATGTGAGGAGGAAGTGATGAACCGGTATAGTGTCCAGCATGCACTGAACAAGGCAATCAAATCCAGAGATGAAGCAGTGTCCCAGAAGCGAAAGTTAGAAGATTGCTTCGGAGAAGCGGCATGGGAAGAAACTGCTGAAGACGTACGCCGTGTCCTTAAGAAGAGAAACCAGCTTGTTGAAGGGCTGCTTGATCGACCAAGCCATCCGGAGACCAAGAAGTTGATAGAGGAGTACCAGACTTTTGGGAGGATCTGATCATTCCATTATTTGTATGCTTTATTTGCGTAGTGCTGACCATCACCAGGATTGTTGGATGAGGTCATGCCATCTTTGTACTCTCAGTGATATTGTACCCTGGGCTTATTGATTCTCTCTGCAATATACGAGGCTTTCTATGATTCAGCTCCGATATTCTTATTGTCAACACTGTCACTGCACCGGCACCCTCGCACTAGAACTGGGGGAATGAACTTCCCTAATGCACAGACACATTGCATTGCATTCATATTCATATTGCATAACAGGTAATCTTTGAATGGTGTCTTATCTCCTGCTTTGATCCAGGTACTTAACAGGATTCCAGATCAACATCCGCACCGCTATTCTACACGATCCAACTGTCGGAAAGTCATGGACCAGATTCAGAATGAGATGCAGGATGTACGCGAGAAGCTCGCCCTCTTCATGCAAACCATGGAGGCTATAGCAAAAGGGCAAGAGAATTTGCAGGCCATGGTCCAGCCTCTGTTGGCTCGCAACGCTGGTCATGGTAACGAAGATCATCAGTCTGTCCGGGTTGATACTGCTCATGGAGACGGCACTCCCACGCCAGTGGCTCCGCCTGTCGTCAATGTGAATGCTGCTAACGTCAACAACGCTACCGCTGCTGTGAATGGTAACGTCGGGGTTGGAAACGAAACTGCTGTCCACAACGCTGGGCTGGGTGATGTCAATGTGGGAGATAATCTCGGAGGCAATGGCTTCGTCAACGCTGGGTTCGGATTCAACGATCAGGGATTCGACAATACTGGCAAGTATGGCTTTAATGCTCAAGGCTTTGGGCAAGATGGTTATGGTATGGTCAATCAGGGCTACGGAGGTTTTGGAAACGGAAACGGTGCTGGTTTTATGGCTGGAGGTCCTGCTGGAGGTGTTCAAGGCTATGGCAACAGAGGCCGAGTTCCGGGGATGAATCAGGTCAGAGCTGGACGTAATAATGCGTATGATGGATACGGGGCTGGAAACGGTATGTGGCAAGAGGATCAACAGGAGGACGCCTTCTCTGGAGGGGGTTTTGAAGGGCCGATGGATGATTCTCAAAAGATTAGAATGCTGGAAGAGCAAATGAAAGGAGTCCTAAACCAGAGTGCTGTGGGTCTGGACATGGCAACTATGGGCTTGGTACCTGGGCTGAGGGTGCCAATCAAATTCAAAGCGCCTGCGTTCGATAAGTACAAAGGAGATACATGTCCGAAGGTTCATGTACGAGCTTATTACAGAAAGATGTCTGCATACTCCACTGATGAAAGAATGCTCATGCATTTCTTTCAGGATAGCCTATCGGGGCCTTCCTTAGAGTGGTACATGGGGTTGGAGCCCACTGATATCAAGACTTGGAAGCAATTAGCAGAGGCGTTCGTAGCCCATTACAAATATAACAGTGACCTGGCACCCAATCGGGTCCAGTTGGCCGGGCTTTCGCAGAAGAAGGGGGAGAGTTTTAAAGAATACGCGCAAAGGTGGCGCGATATGGCTGCCAGGGTCCGTCCTCCTGTGGAAGATAAAGAAATGAACGATATGTTTGTCGGCACATTCACCGGGCTGTTTCATGATATGTTGTTTCATACTTCTCTGGCCAGTTTTTCAGACCTGATCTTGATGGGTGAAAAGATTGAGCGGAACATTAAGCAAGGAAAGTTCCAGGTTGATGAATCAACTGCATCCGGCAGTAATAGGAAAGCTTATGGTGGGCGCCGTCAGGGCGAAGCTAGCGCGGTATTTGGAGGCCGAGGCCGAGGCCGAGGCAGGGGAAGAAATCCATATCGTCAGCAGCAGCAAGTGTCGAGTGTCACCATCCCGTATCAACAACAACCAATCCAGCAACAACTACCGGTTCAGCAGCAACCGATGCCACAGCAGCAGCAGCCTCAGCAGGGGGCGCAGCAAGCTCAGAGAAAATTCCAGGGTGGTAAGCCGAGAAGGGTGTTCGAGAAGCCTCCCTCTAACTATGCTGATTTATTGCAGACCTTGTTGGGATTGAATCTGGTGGAGAAAAGAACCTTGGCACCGATAACGGGAACTCCTCCGTTCGGCTATGATGCAAATAGGCACTGCGAGTTTCATTCTGGGGCCCCGGGCCATGATATAGAAGGTTGTCATGCTTTTAAGCACGTTGTGCAGGATCTCTTGGACAACAAGTCTATCAACTTCGGAACGACCGGTGCGAATATAGTCCAGAAACCCATGCCTAATCATGGGGCGAACGCCGTGCTGACCGAGGAAGGTCTGAATCTGATTATGAATGTTGAGGATTTAAAGACGCCGCTGAGCGAAATAAAAAGCCGACTGTTGCAGGGAGGTGTTTACCCGGGTTGTAATGAGTACTGCTTAGATTGTTGGGCCCTGTCTGGGGGGTGTGAGGAGTTGAAGAAAGGCATTCAGGCCTTGATTGATGAAGGTGTATTGCAGTTTGATAGAACAGCAATTGATGAGCCGGCAGGGGCAGTAATGGATAATCAGAGTGATGTTGCCACAGTGACAATTCCTAGGAAGACGATCACTATTTCAGCACCAGCTCAGCGACCACCGATTACTATAACTAAAGCCGGGCCAATCCCGTATGAGAGCACGAAAGCGGTCCCATGGTCATATGGGCTAGAGGTGTATTGTGACGGGATTAAAATCGATGTTAACAAGCAGTCAGCGGAGATTGTGGATAATGTTGTGGGCTCAGGAGGCATGACAAGAAGCGGCAGGATCTTTATATCTCCTGAAGTGGAAGCCGAAAGGCTAGCGAAAGGAAAGGGGAAAGCGGTGGAAAATGTTCCGGTTCAAGCAAATGAAAAAGAAGCAGCATCTAAGGATGTCGAAGAATTCATGCGCTTAATTCGGAAGAGCGATTATAAAATTGTGGAGCATCTGCAGCAAACGCCATCCAAAATATCTATTCTGTCATTGCTGTTGTGTTCAGAAGCCCACAGGAACGCTTTGCTGAAAGTCCTGGACACTTCTTTTGTACCACAGGATGTCTCCGTGAACCAGCTAGAAGGAGTATTGGCACATGTAAATGCAGGCCACAGTCTGGGCTTTACTGATTTTGACTTGACTCCGAAAGGAAGGGATCATAATATGGCATTACATGTATCTGTTGAGTGCAGAGGGTCGACAATGTCGCACGTATTGGTTGACACCGGGTCGTCTTTGAATGTGCTGCCTAAGAAGGCTATGATGAAGCTGGATGTTCGAGGGATTTTGTGTACACCAAGTGATTTGGTAGTCAGAGCGTTTGATGGCACGCGGAGGACAGTCTTCGGATCGATCACATTGCCTCTGCAAGTGGGGCCGGAAGTGTTTGCAACGGAGTTTTATATCATGGATATACAGCCTGCGTACAGCTGCTTGCTGGGAAGACCTTGGATTCACGGGGCAGGGGCAGTCACGTCTACCCTGCATCAGAAGTTAAAGTATATGGTCGGAGACAGTGTAGTCACCGTGTGCGGAGAAGAAGACATCCTGGTCAGCCATCTTTCTTCGTTTAAATATGTGGAAGTCGACGGGGAGATCCACGAGACGCCATACCAGGCATTCGAAGGTTTGCGCATAAAGGACAAGGGTCCCGGGCCAAGCAAGGTGCCAGAGATAGCTGTTTCTTCGTATAAAGAAGCCCAAGCGCTAGTGAAAGTAGGAGAAGCCAAAGGCTGGGGCAAAGTATTGGACATTCCGGTGAAAATGGACCGGTTCGGACTGGGGTACCGACCGTCGTCATCAACTCCTTCTGTGGGGGCCCCTCATTTCAAAAAGTCAATCACCATCTCTGCCAGTGGAGTATGCCATGAATCTGTCAACGCTGCTTCAGAGTCAGATGAAGGGGACAGCGACTGTGATATGGATGCCTGGATTCAGCCAAGCACGCCAGGACAAGGACTATGCAACTGGTCCATTCAGGAGCTTGTTCCTGTGACTTTTAAACAGTAATGCTTTGCTTTATTAATTGTTGAATAATCTGATGTCTTGCCCGGGGCATCATGGTTTGCTTAGGGCTGTGTTGTTATAAACATTGCTTCGTTAATCATTAAATAAATGGCGTTTTTTCATGTGTAAATACCGTAATCCCTGTCTTTCTTGTTTTGTATTTTTCAATAAAATGGCAACGTGGTTATCCGCTTTATACGCATTTTGAAGCACTTAACCCTTTCTTTTGCAGGATAACATTTTCAGATGACATCTTTGAGCCACCTATGACTCGTCCCGACTTCGAGCACCCGGTATTCCAGACCGAAGAAGAAGTCATCGAAGATAGCGACGTTCCTGAAGAACTGTCTTGGTTGGTGAAGCAAGAGGAAAGAGCCATTCTGCCTCACGACGAGGTTATCGAGATTATCAATTTGGGGTCGGAAGGGGTTGAGAAGAATATTCGTATTGGAGCCGCACTGCAGAGTGATATCAAGCGAAAACTGGTTGAAATGCTCCGAGAGTATAATGATGTATTCGCTTGGTCGTATCAAGATATGCCAGGGCTCGATACAGATATGGTTGTGCATCGTCTGCCACTGAAAGAAGACTGCCCGCCTGTCAAACAAAAACTTCGCAGAACTCGCCCAGATATGGCAATGAAGATCAAAGAGGAGGTTCAGAAACAGTGGGACGCTGGGTTCCTGGCTGTGACGAAGTATCCCTCATGGGTTGCTAACATCGTACCAGTGCCAAAGAAAGATGGCAAGGTTCGAATGTGCGTGGATTATAGAGATTTGAATAAAGCAAGCCCAAAAGGCGATTTTCCGCTTCCTCATATTGACGTGTTAGTTGATAATACTGCTCAGTACTCTGTATTCTCCTTCATGGATGGCTTTTCAGGCTATAATCAAATTAAAATGGCGCCAGAGGATATGGAGAAGACTACTTTCATAACGCCTTGGGGAACATTTTGCTATAAAGTGATGCCCTTTGGTTTGAAAAATGCTGGGGCAACATATCAGCGTGCAATGACGACTCTTTTTCATGACATGATGCATAAAGAGATCGAAGTTTATGTTGACGATATGATTGCCAAATCCCAGACGGAGGAAGAGCATCTGGTGAATCTGTTGAAGTTGTTTAAAAGGCTTAGGAAGTTCAGGCTGAGGCTGAACCCTAACAAATGCACCTTCGGGGTGAGATCGGGTAAACTGCTGGGGTTTATCGTAAGCGAAAGAGGAATAGAGGTCGATCCTGCTAAAATAAAAGCGATTCAAGAAATGCCGACGCCTAAAACAGAGAAAGAGGTGCGCGGGTTTTTAGGGAGATTGAACTACATTGCTCGGTTCATATCTCACCTAACGGCCACGTGTGAACCATTATTCAAGCTGTTGAAGAAAGATCAAGCTGTGACATGGAACGAAAATTGTCAAAAGGCGTTCGACAAAATAAAGAAGTATCTGCAGGAGCCTCCTATTTTGATACCCCCAGTGGCAGGGAGACCCTTGATAATGTATTTGACGGTTCTTGAGGGAAGCATGGGTTGTGTTCTCGGTCAACACGACGAGACGGGGAGAAAAGAGCATGCGATCTACTATCTGAGTAAGAAATTTACAGACTGTGAATCTCGATACTCAATGCTGGAGAAAACTTGTTGCGCGCTAGCCTGGGCCGCCAAGCGTTTGAGGCAGTACATGCTGAATCATACAACCATGCTTATCTCGAAGATGGATCCGATCAAATATATATTCGAAAAGCAGGCTTTGTCAGGTAGAATTGCCAGGTGGCAGATGATCTTGACTGAATACGATATTCAATACGTCTCGCAAAAGGCAATAAAGGGGAGTGTGTTGTCTGAGTATCTGGCGGAGCAGCCTATTGAAGAGTATCAATCGATGAGATTTGACTTTCCTGACGAGGATATCATGTATCTCAAGATGAAGGATTGCGAAGAGCCGTTACCAGACGAAGGACCAGAGCCGGGGTCCAAATGGCAGATGATATTTGACGGAGCTGTGAATGCTTACGGTAGCGGAATAGGGGCAATTATCACTACGCCGCACGGGTCGCACATCCCGTTTACTGCCCGATTGACCTTTGCTGTTACCAACAATGAGGCCGAATACGAAGCTTGTATAATGGGGCTTGAAGAAGCCATTGATTTGCGAATCAAACATTTAGACGTATACGGAGACTCAGCTCTGGTAGTGAATCAGATCAAAGGGGAATGGGAGACACGGCAGCCTAATTTGATACATTATATGAATTATGCAAGGAGATTGTTGCCTTTCTTCGACAAAGTTGAATTGCATCACGTGCCACGGGCAGAAAATCAAATGGCTGACGCCCTTGCCACCTTGTCTTCCATGTACAAGGTCAATTTCTGGAACGAAGCTCCCCAAATCACTATCTCTCGGTTGGACAGGCCAGCTTATGTATTTGCTATTGATGAAGCATCTGATGACAAACCGTGGTATTTTGATATCCTTAATTTCCTGAAGAATAAAGAGTATCCGGCTGGGGCATCCAGTCAAGATCAGAAGACTCTCAGGAGATTAGCGGGCAATTTCTACTTGAATCCGGATGGCGTCTTGTACAGAAGAAACCACGACTTGGTGTTGTTGCGTTGTGTAGACGAGAAAGAGGCAAAACTTCTCATGGAGGAAATTCACGAAGGTGCATTCGGTACGCATGCCGGTGGGCATGCTATGACGAGAAAACTGCTGCGGGCAGGTTACTTTTGGCTGACGATGGAAACTGATTGTTTCAAGTTTGCGAGGAAGTGCCACAAGTGCCAAATTTAT
Organism: Lathyrus sativus; assembly: GCA_963859935.3. Lineage (NCBI taxonomy): Eukaryota > Viridiplantae > Streptophyta > Magnoliopsida > Fabales > Fabaceae > Lathyrus > Lathyrus sativus. Next base: position 550,177,487 of record OZ012741.1, read on the forward strand.
GCTGACAAAATACATGTGCCTCCGAGTCCTCTGAATGTGATGTCATCTCCATGGCCATTCTCGATGTGGGGAATCGATATGATTGGAAAGATTGAGCCGACGGCTTCTAACGGGCATCGGTTCATCCTCGTAGCAATCGATTATTTCACCAAGTGGGTGGAAGCAGCGTCTTACGCAAATGTAACGAAGCAAGTGGTGGCTAGATTCATCAAAAGAGATATCATTTGCCGATACGGAATTCCCGAGCGGATAATCACGGATAATGGTTCTAATCTGAACAACAAAATGATGAAGGAGCTCTGTCAGAATTTCAAGATCGAACATCACAACTCCTCCCCTTACCGACCCAAGATGAATGGCGCTGTCGAAGCGGCCAATAAGAATATCAAGAAGATCGTCCAGAAAATGGTGGTGACGTATAAAGATTGGCATGAAATGCTACCTTTCGCTTTGCACGGTTATCGTACGACGGTACGCACATCAACCGGGGCAACTCCGTTCTCGTTGGTATACGGAATGGAAGCGGTATTACCATTGGAGGTTGAGATCCCTTCTCTGAGGGTATTGCGAGACGTTCAGCTGGACGAGGCAGAATGGGTAACGAATAGGTTGAACCAACTGAGTTTGATGGATGAGAAGAGGCTAGCTTCTCTGGCATACGGTCGTTTGTATCAAAGACGAATGAAGAAAGCGTACGACAAGAAAATACTTCCGCGAAGCTTTCAGACGGGCGACCTTGTGCTGAAAAGGATTCTTCCGCCGCAAGCAGATCACAGGGGCAAGTGGACCCCCAACTACGAAGGGCCATACGTTGTCAGTAAGGTCTTTTCAGGAGGAGCGTTGTTGTTATCCACCATGGACGGGGAAGACTTTGCATCACCTGTGAATTCGGACGCAGTTAAAAAATACTTTGCTTAAAATAGACCCGCTGGACAAAAAAAAAAAAAAAGAAAAAAGAGAGTCCAGGCAAAAATGGGGCATCCTGGCGAACCAAAAAACAGAATGAAAGGTTCGGGCAAAAGTTAGGGATAAAAGTGAAAAAATGTACACCCGCGAAGTTGAAAACCTACACTGGGCGGCTTCGGCAAAAAGGGGTATCCCGGTGAACTGAAAACCCGTAAAGGGCGGTTCACGCAAAAGTTAGGGATGTGAAAAGCAAATGACTGCGGTCCGAATTTGATTTTGCAATGAGCATCAATGCGGGAGAATATGTTTGAGGAGTCAGTTATCGGATACAACCTCTTCAGAAGTAGGGATACCGGGAAAGTATTAGAGTCGGACGAGTCATGGGAGGATCAGTTCGTGGTGTTCATCTGCAACCAGTTGCCGACATGTGTACAAAATTTAATTTGTCAATATTTATGCTTCTTGTGAATACTTGCATACTTGTATATTTGCTTTGCGTAGCTTCCTCTTTTCAGGAGTTACATCCCGTGTACAAAAAACTCCGCCCATTCAGGGGCCCGATCAATGAAAATGTGTTATTCAGTACTTGATGCCTGTTCTTTACTGTTTTGCGCATGATAAAACGCCTAAGTTTATTGAAGCTAGCATGAGTATAACATTACTGGCCCTTGCCAACAATTGTTAAAGCTTTGAATTAACTGAGTGTAACGTCACTAACCTGAATCGATTTGGATTGCATAGGCTTGTCGTGCTTTGTTTGTGTTGTTGCAGGTTTCACAACCGTACGAAGAAGGTGATCAAAAGATTGCAATAGTGAAAGGCTTGATCCCCACGCAGGTCATGCGTGCTTCTTCCTGAAGAAGGGTAGAATTCCCCAGCTAGCCGTAGCTTATCCAAAGGACGTGCTCCAGAGAAGTTACTCGTCCTCAGCAGAGTTTGGCGATTCCGAGATCGTAAGGCTGTATTCAGACAGGTTCATCTCCCCCCGCAGGGTCATGCACTCTCCCCCAGTGGAGTCAGTTAATTTTCCCCAAGAGAATCCAGCCATCCCCAGCGGAGTTCTCTTTTCAGCAAATGTTCTTTCCTTCCAGTGGAATTCGAAGGTCAAGACTCTCCAAAACAGAGCTGATATTGGGTCCTGTCATTTATTTTGTCAGAGATACTGGTGATATCGGTTCACATTCCAGCAGAAAGTCCGATCGTGTTGTGCGCATCTGCCATTCCCCAGCAGAGTTATATTCCCTGGCAGGGGGGGTTACCTCAGCAAGGTGTTTGGTTTGAGTTATGTTCCCCAGCAGGGGGTTACTTCAACAAGACGTGTGGTTTGAGTTCCCAACTTCCCAGCAGGGTCGACTTCATCCTACCAGCATTTATTTTGCTGGAGTAATTTTGTAGCATCAAGCTATCCCCAGCGAGTCGGCGTTACCCTTCCAGCATTTATTTTGCTGAAGCAGCTTCTGTACTCTAGTGGTTCAGGTGGAGAGAGCTCTTGCTCAAATAAATCACTAAACAATCAAGATCTCGGCAGGAGATATTCAATGACAATGTCAGTTTCGGCGGTATTCCCCCACAGAGTTATCATGATAAAACTCTCTTTGTCTCCAGAAGAGTCGTTTATGCAAAGGTCCCTTATTTTCCCCAGCCAGAGTGGCCAGGATAAGAATCTCCTTATCCCCAAAGCAGAGTTTGTTTGTCATCAACGAGTCGCATGAATCAGAATTTCGAAGCAGGTGTCCGATAGTTGGTTTTCAGACATCCCCAGTAGAGTTCATCTCGAAGTCGCTGTCACGTCAGTGCTGAGCAGTTTGTGGGTAAGGATCATTGAAGAATTAAGTCCTGACGTGGACCATTTACTCCTAGAATGACGGGATTTCTTCAGAGGTGGGCGTCCTAACGTGGACAGGTTTGTTTCACCGGATTGGTAAGGTATCTTTATTCGTAATGGTGAAATGTGCGTCCTGACGTGGACAAGTTTGTAGTTCTTTGTGATGACAAGGTACAAGAATCCTGACGTGGACAAATTTATCCTTCTTCGTGTTGTTGACAAAGTGTAAGTCCTTACGTGGACAAGTCTTATTTCCTCAGTGAGTCGAAGACGCCTGAGTCCTTACGTGGATAAATCAAGACGAGGTCAGTGTCCTTACGCGGACAAATCAAAGAAATTATTATTCCTTACGTGGAAAGAAGTGGGTCCTAACGTGGACGATGTAGTCCTTACGCGGACGTATCAGAAGAGGTTTCCTTATGTGGAAATGACAGTATTCCTGACGTGGAAAGAGTGGAGTCCTTACGTGGACAGATTGAGATGGCATTCCTTACGTGGAAGAGTTCAGTCCTGACGTGGACAGATCAAGGTTCGATTCCTGACGTGGAAAGATCGGAGTCCTTACGTGGACATATCAAGAGCATTCCGTAGGTGGAAGAAAAATGGTTTCCTTGCGTGGAAAGACGAGTTTATTCCGTACGTGGAAAGATTGAGTCCTCACGCGGACGTATCGAGATTGATTCCTGACGTGGAAAGAAATGGATTATTCCTGACGTGGAAGAGTTTAGTCCTGACGCGGACAGATCGAAGAAGATATTCCTAACGTGGAAGAAGGAAGTTAGTCCTAACGTGGACAGATGCAAGAAAAGTGGAGTCCTGACGTGGAAAAGTTCAGAAATGGTTGTATTCCTAACGTGGAAAGATCGGAGTCCTGACGCGGACATGTCAAATGGCATTGGAGTCCTTACGCGGACAGATTGATGTAGTTCTCCTTATGTGGAAAGAAGATTGTTTCCTAACGTGGAAAGATAAAAGCGTTCCTCCTAACGCGGACGATGTGATTCCTATCGTGGACAGGTGTTACTCCTAACGTGGAAGAGTGTTATTCCTAACGTGGACGATTCAATTTACGGAAATGTAGACGAAGTATCCCCAGCGGAGTTGCCGAGATTTTTCTGGGTTGACAGCAAGTGGAGTCCTAACGTGGACCAATTCTAGTTGAGATTTCTTCGTATCGACGACAGACAGAGTCCTAACGTGGACAAGCAAGCAGTCTGGTATGACAAAAATCCTCTTCAGGACGATGAAGACAATCCCCAGCACGGTCGCGCGAGATCAGTGGGTTGCTCTAACAGTCAGATTCAGCTGATGAATGTCATCCCTCAAGCAGGAGCGCAGTTTATTTCTGCAGTTGGCAAATTTCTGGTTTCACTAGTATTCAACCGTCTCGTACCGCGAGTGTCTGAAGGCTCCGGGCTCTTCATCCAATCGGGTCCAAGTCGCTTGAATAGGGGCAGCTGTTGCACCCTAAAATTTGCCCAACCTTATTCCCTGGGTTTATGTTTCATCATCATTAGCATTTTGCCTATAGAGTCATGTACATAGACTAACCATCTGCATGGCATAAGCATAGCAAGTCATTCAACAGGGGACCAGTCATTATTTTCATCTCTAGAGGCCTAGCAAGAGGTTATTATCCCAATTCAATCATATTCAAGTCATCAGGAAAGAATTTGAAAGCAAAGAGTTCAGCAGATCAAGCCTTGAGTCCATCTCCTAGCTGAGGGTATCTGAGGATCAACAAGAGGGTTATGAGCTGTGAAATGAAAGCATGGAGAGCATCTAGACATCTTGAGAGACTTATAAAGTCATTTGGAGAAGAAAACAAGTCATTGATGAAAACACAAGAGCTACAGTTGAAGACAGTCAACTAGGGTTTCATCTGGGTCAACCCTAGGTCAACCCTAGGTCAATTGACTGACTTAAGAGGACATTCAAGTCTATTGGAGAGATGTGGGGTTCATCATTGGATATATAAAGAAGGATATGGAGATATGACAAGAAGAATTCAAGAGAAATCAAGGAGAAGAGGAGTTACTAAATTAGGGTTTCTCTGTAAAATCCCCTAGTTTAGGTCAAAGTTCCAAGCAAGATAAGTCAAAATGCTAGCTTCAAATGGCTTCTTGGCCAACATGAAACTTTTAGAGGATCTCAAGACCTTTAATTTGAGTGGTGGAAGACCTCAAGGAGATTTATGGAACTCAAGTTATGGTCCTTACAAGTTACAGGTCATCTGAGGTGTCTGAATTTTTGTCTGTGAAAGTGACTTGACTTCCAAGCTAGTTTTGCCCCTCAAGGAGATTTCAAATGGATTCTTGGTCAACATAAGAGTTGTTCCTCATTGTCTTAGCTTTCTAGAATGGTATGGCATGCCTTCATATGATGTGGAGAACTCAACTTATGGTCTTGACAAGCAAAGGGTATTTTGGGCATTTGTGAATTACAGGTCATTTTAACCTATACCCAAAACTCATACAAGGAGGCCTCAAATGGAAAAACTTACAACATCAAACTTGCTCCAAATGGGATTTTAAGTCTAGAAAGAAGGTCACAAATTATTGGAGAAGCTCATAGCATGGAGTTGCATGATTGGTCAAAATATGAACTAAAAAGGCTTATAAAGTGAATAATTTCAAGTTGAAAAATGGTTTGGGAGATTTACAAGTCCAAATGGAGACTTCCAATATATGATTTTGAATGGAAAAACAATTCTAAGAACAATGGTTCACACACTTTTTTGAGTTTAGAAGGAAAAAATGAAGTTATCCATGGTTGCTTACCTTTTAAGAAACATAATCAAAAATGAGCCAAAGTTTGAAAACAAGGGAATGTGCAAGATGGATCTAGAATGTACCATTGGGGTCTATATATTCATGAAAGGAGAATTTGGCAAGGGTTGGCCTCATTTGCACCAAGAATTCCACAAATTTCTCATACTTTTTCATAAAAGTTTCATTACAATTCTCTCAAAACCTTCACCAACTTTCATCAAAATCAACTCAATCTGACTCCATCATCATCATAGATCATAATTGAAGCAAAGTTTTGGTGTGAATCATCCATCTTCGAGCACTTTTTTTCAAGAGCATCAAGATTGAAGTTGCAAGTGGATAGCATAATTCTGGCCAAATCTCATCCAAAGCTTGCATACAGAATCAAGTTCATCAAGGATTGATCAAGATCCAAGTCTCAAAAGCCTCAAATCATCAATCTCCATAGCTGTTTGCAAGATTTTGCACAAGGTAAGTTTTCATTCAAACTGCTTGATCCAGTTAGTTAGGCATGATTTTGTTAGTGTAGAATTGATCTAGGTGGTTAGGAGATTAGTTTAGATGAATTTGGAGTGATTTGGAGTCCATTGTTAGCAGGTGCCACAAACTGTTAAGATCAATATCTCTTAGATTAGTGCATTATAATTGTAGCGTGATTGATCAAATTACTCTCCATTAGTTGTAGTTCAGTTTAGGTTAAGTTTGATTGAGAATGGTGATGTTGCATATCAGTGTCCTTCCATGGTAATCAGAGATTGATGCTATCGGATTGAGAGATTTATGGAGTTTCAGATTGAATTGAGATCATAGGATTGTAGAGTGAAAGATTCTGAGCAAGTTTCGTGTTCATGGCGTGGCATTTCATCGCGTGTAGAAGGAGAACGGTTTGGTGTAAACCTGCTCGTGCATGAGCTCTCATGGTGTTGGAAACCCTAGCTTGCAGAACCAAGGAGGAAGACGAAATCTGAGCCCTTCGTTTGGAGTTAGACCCTTGACTGTGGGAGCGATCCAATGGCTGGTATTTGATCTGAATTTGGAGGGAAAGAATGAAGCTGGCCAAAACGCACCGTTTCATTAATTGAAACGGGCGGGCCTCAGACTCTTGTGCTATCCCCACCCCCAATGTGTTAGGCCCAAACCATTTCAATGTGATTTCTCTGCTTCTCTCACCCCCCAGCGCCTTTCTATTGTTTTTTAATTCAGAGTGGTATTGGGCTTAAGCCAGAAGCGCTACTCGCACCCCCTATATGTGGCCCATTCTGGATTTATAACTGGGCGTATCTGCTATTCTAACCCCCTCCCTCATTTAATTCATTTTATTTGTTTTAATTCCTTTTAATTTTTACCATTTTCATAAAATCATAAATAATTCATAAAAAATGCATTTTCATCCATTCTTTTTACCATATTTTCATTAAAATGTCTAGAATATTATAGGAAAATAAGTTTTCATTTTTAGTTTTATTTCATATTTTTTTCATATTTTCTAAATAAATGTCATATTAAATAGATTCATTTCATGCATTATTTTTATGATTTTTGTTCTCTCACATGCTTTGATATTTTTTGATCATTCTTTTCATATTGTTTAGATGAGATATTAAGCTTGTAGAAATATTTTAGTTCCCATTTTTAGGAGTTAATTTTAGGTGATTAATAAATGCTTGAATATCATGAACAAAACTAGGGTTTTTTAGGTGACAACTTAGGAAGTTCAATTTTTTCCCTTAGGACTTAGGGTTTGAATAGATTAGTTATGGGACTATAGGGGCTATGGGTAGCTATTAGATCCCTTAGAAAAGTCAGGATTCCCCTACTGCTATTATTACTGTCTGTATATCTGTTGTCTGGTGTGGTGTGCCCTCTGGGGTTTATTGATTGTTTGTATGGGTATTGGGTTTGTCTGGGGCCCTGGGGAAGCTGAAGATTTGTGGAGATGAAGCCATTGAAGATTCAAATGCTGAAGATCAACTGTCATAGTTGATGAGGAGTTTCTTGCTGTCAGTTGCTGAGGAGACTAGGGTTTAGGAGCTAGGCAGAGCTCTAGATTAGAATGATTATTTCTCAAACATGGATTGCCTTGTCTGCATCCATTCTTCTCTGTGATTCAGAGTCTCTCTAAGACACTCACCCCCTTCCTTTGGAAGGCTTGGTGATAGTGTCTATGAGATAGAACTCTTGAGAGAAAATGTCTCTTGTGTTAGAAGCAGTCTGTTCACCACCTTTGGTAGTCAGCTGATTGCTTAACACTCAATTCACTCTTGTGACTGATCCCTCATCCTGGAGGTTTGAGCTTGAAGAAAAGCCATTGCAGATGGAAGACTGATGATCAAAGCCCTTGTCTGAAGGCCATGAAGATGGAGATTGATGCTTGTTGAAGCCTGTAGCTGATTGGAGATTGCTTGAAGCCAGTTGTTGATTTGGAGCTGCTGATGCTGTTTCTTTTGCTGTATTTCATTTGTTGATGTATTGATTGGTTTTCTGAACCGTATTGTTTGCTGTCTACCCTGTTGGGTTGAAAGTGAAGCCTGTTCACTTTCGCCTATTGTTTTCTAGGTTCGAGGTTGAGTGGGACTCCCTTGCCTCGCTTGTGCTGTTGCATCCATGCATTTTACTGTTTTACTGTATATATCTGATATTGTTTCTGTTTCTGCCTATCCCTTAGGATCTCTGTTTCTCTCTGCGCAAGAGAGGAGCATGATAGACACTAGGTCTCAACCCATGCATGATAACATTAGGTTAGTTTGTGTCCCTTCGCAACTGTAGGTTAGAGTTCTGTCTCTTTCTTTCTCAAAACAAACAGAAAAACACATAAAGATTTCAAACACAATAAAAGACACTTCTTCCGTAAAAGAACGTGAACTCATCAAAACGTCATTTTTGTCCGCCGGGACCAGTAATCAAAGAAACCCTTTTTCAGAAGGTATAAAATCAATCAAGGACAAGCTTGTGTCTTCCGTGGCCCGAACTACGTTTGCTCTGATCTTTCATGCTGTATGAAAGTACGTAGGCATAGGATGCGATATCCTAGCGAGCAACCTTCCCCTCCTTTCCCGTAGGTAGGCGAACTACGTTGACTCTGATTTCTCGTTCCAAACGGGAATACGTAGGCATAAAGTGCGATACTTTGCCGAGTCATTTTTATTTTCATCTTATTTTCTTTTTAACCCTTGACCTATAGTTTAGATAGAATAACAATCCATACCCGAAAACAAGCGTGGATCCCGTCGAGTACGACGGACGTGAGGGGTGCTAATACCTTCCCCTTGCGTAACCGACTCCCGAACCCAGGTTTTGGTTGCGATGACCATACCTTTCCCGTGTTGTGCGAGGTTTACTCTGAGCGTTTCCTTTCCCTCCCGTGGGATAAATAACGCACGGTGGCGACTCTTCTGTTCAGCCGGCGCCGATTTTCGCAGTAGCGACACTTTTCAACCTCTTTCTTTTTCTTTCTCACCTTATCTTTGGATCAACTTGGAGGATTTGTAGGCCACCTTGTTCATAAGATCTTGAGTGGTGCTTGATGAAATTTCATCAATTCAAATCTATCATTTAATTGATCATTTGATCAATTGAGGTGCTTTGAGTTGATGCATAAGTTTGCCCAAAGTACTATGAGAGGTTGATTGATGTAGTGGATTCATCTTTCCTTGACTTAGGTCTTGATCAACCCTGTTTTGACTTGTACTACATGTTTTAGGAGTATGATCTTTATATCATATCTCTAACATGTATGGTACATAAAGTTTATTAACCGGTCTCCCATAGTATGATCTTCCTTATAGATCGTGTTACGATTGCTTAATATAGTGCTACATTTGTCCCTAAATGGAAAGTGATCATATTGGTCCAATTTTATATATACATCATTTTTAGTCTAGATGTAAATCTCCTATCTCCATAATGTATATTTTATTTTCCACCTAAAAGAGCTATAGGCATACTTATTGATTTTATCCAAGTTGGAGCCCTTCTCAAAGGATGATGAAATGTTCTCACACATTGTTGGGTTGATTAGTTGAGTAATCTACTTTAACTGACAAAATGTCTTCATTAACATTAACATTAAATCTTAATTGTACTAACTTTTACTTTTATGCTTCTTTATCTTTATGCTTCTTCATTTTATGCTTCTTTATCTTTATGCTTCTTTATTTTATGCTTTTTATTCTTTATGCTTCTTTATTTTATGCTTTTTATTCTTTATGCTTATCATTTCATATTATATTATTCTTATTGTTTATGTTTATGTATTTTTCTCTTTGTCCATTTGGACTTTCTTTTTCATTTTAAGACATTAATAAAAGTCTAAACATCTTAAAACTCTTAATGTGCTCTTTGGACTTTCTTGGTGACTATCCTTTGCTCATGGGTGATTAACTTAGAATTAGGATCCTTGACCTATGCTTTGGAGTATTATATTGAGACCTTTGATCTTATTTGACACCTTGACCTTGAGTGAGCCTTCTTGAAGACCTTGACTTGGAGACTTGCTTTTCATCTGATGCTTGGTTATCTCTCTACTTGGCTTTCTCTGCTTATCTTTTGCTTGTCTTGGTTGCTTGTGTCCAAAGAATGGGAGTTTTAGATTGTCATGTCAAAGGCTTGTATCCTAGTTAGATCTTTCCTTCCTTAGCTTTTATTTTATGCTTTAGGATAACCTCTTCTTCTCCTCCCCTTCTTAAATTTTCAAAATCTTCTCTTTTTTTTTCAAAACTTTCTTCTTTCAAACTAGAACCTCTTTCTTCATAAACCTTGACTTTGTCAAGTTCATTTTCAAACTTAATTTTCTTAATAAATGTTAATCAATCTTTAGCATACTTAGACCATTTTCAAAAGACTTAAAAAAATACTTAACTCATTCAAATCATTTTGTGCCTTTTGTGCACTTTCCCTTTTAACTTTTTTCATAAAGTTTAGACATCAGTTATTTAAAGTTGAGATGTGATCCTCTTATCCTTATAGTATTGTTTGAAATAGGTAGACAATTTTCCACTTTTGAGAGTTAGTGGCATACTTTTCAATTTTATCCAAGTTAGAGTCCTTCTCATGGTGATTCAAAGGTCTATTTTCACATACTTATGGGTGATTAGTTGAAGTTTTCTCCTTAAAATGACAAGTTGTCTTTTCATTTAAAATGAATCAAAAAACACTATTTTGTTATTATTACCATGAACTACGAGGTTTTCATCCTCCATTGCACTTTGTGGGTACGTAGGCACGAGGCTCAAGCAGTCTTGTCAAACACAAAATTAAAAAAAAAATACTTCTCTTCTCACCTCCCCAATCTTTTGCAAACAACACCTTTTTAATCAAATGCTAGATTATCAAAGAGGTTCCTATAGAGTACTATAGACATTTTGGGTGCTAACACATTCCCTTTATGTAACCAACCCCTTACCCTGTCTCTGTTTATTTGTTCTTGTTTTAGATCTCCTTTAGGTTTTGTTCGCTCTTTTTCTTTTCCTTTGGATAAAATAAAAGTGCGATGGTGACTCTTGTTTTGTGAGTAGAGTTAATCAATAGCTTAATCTCAAATATTTCCGCTATAGTAGTGACTCGCTCGTAGCTGAGGGATTTGAATTTAAATATAGTTGCATGCGATTGAGAGACTCTCCTCAAGTTGAGGGACTCGTCCACTTTTCAAGGATGCTATCTACCCAAGAAATTTTTACCACAACGAGGGGCACGTCCTGAACGAAAATTGGGTCTTAAAAACACTTCATCCTTAGCAAAACCCTCATGTTTTAGGAACTATGTAGTGTTATATTTGTGAGCGTTCTAAATGAGGGCACCCTCTCCTAAGAATGGTATTGCCTAGGCGATAACCTAAGGACTCGCCTTCGGCACTAATGATGTGTATAATGTTGTTAGTTAAAGGAGAGAAACTCTACCACTACCCCCTGAATATTAGATGACTAACCTCTTTTTCTAACCAGGAGGGAGCACTTGCCACCACATAAGGTTACCCAAAACGCTAGGTCCTAGAGGTCTCTATAAAGATACCTCCCTCAAAGGAGGAAATGACAACTCATTACATCCGCTTAGAAAAATTATTACACCCTAAAGCATAACTCTTAGAAATTTGTACCTAAGCACACTATCTGTCAACTAAGTATCTCACCTAACGTGAGCAAGACCGCAAAACCACCGTAAAACACAACCATATATTACTTCTCATTATCGTGGGCAATGCTTAACCACCCAATTGTTATTAACCTACAAAGGCTTCTGAGTTCCTCTGCCCTTGCAGAAAGAACACATACACATGTATTTTTTACCAGTACATAATGTTTGTCAAATAGGAGAGACATTCATGTAGTGAGGGCTTTTAGCATTGTGTAATATGTTTGCTACATCAAAAATAGCTGAAAAATACACTATAATTTGGTTGGTCTAAAACCCTTTGTTTATAAGCCTAATCTATTATAAAATAAAGGTATTGATATGCTTGTCCCATTAAAAATAAGTGGTCGAACTATGCAAACAAGTGCAATGCTTCAGAGATTCACATTTTTGGCCATATGTACTTTTGAATTGGGCTTTTGAGTTTAATATGAAATTTGTAACTCTGCTTCTTAGCTTTCCAAGGAGTGATCATGTTCTATAATTGTATAAATAATGCATCCTAATATATGGTTTGTGTTGAGACAAATTTGGTTTATACCATGTATCCTCTAATGTTTTAATGATGACAAAGTATTTGAAAAATAGTTAGGATTTCTAACTAGCTGGTTGTTATGTGCAGAATTATATTTACTTGGTAAAACTGGTGTCACTACTCGAAAATACAACGATAGAGAGGCGAAAATGGAAAGACAGAAGAGTCTCCATCGAAATTTATTTATCCCAAAAGGGGAAAGGAAAACATCGAGAAAACCCCTAAGAAAGAAACGAATAAGGTGTTGCAACCAATAGAAATGGGTTCGGAAGTCGGTTATGCGAAGGGAAGGTATTAGCACCCCTCGCATCCATCGTACTCGATGGGAACCATTTACTTGTCATATGAATGAAGTTATTTGCTAAGAGATACTGCTATAAGGTGTGTTCTAAGGGGAGAGAGAAAGGTTGGAAGGATACTCGGTAGGACTTTGCGGTCCTATGCCTACGTATTCTCAACAGGTATGAGAAAGTTAGAGTCAACGTAGTTCGGAAAACTACGGATAAAAGATGAAAGAGTGCTCGACAAGGATTTGGGACCTTGTGCCTATGTATCTTTACTTAAAAGAAGTGAAGAATCAGAGCAGTCGTAGTTCGGCCTATGATTTACTAGTGTTTTTATGGACAACTTTAGTGTGCGCATTCTAGCAGTTAGGTGTATTGCAGCTCGCTTGTGGAGTCTTAGGCTTTACATGTTTGCGGTAGAACGGACGTAACATATCCTTTTGAAAAGAGATAGTTTTTCCAATCGAGGAAAGATGTCACATTTGATTTGTGAAAGTTATTTTTAAGGGTGAAATAAGTCATCGGATAGTAACCCCTTGCGGGTAGTACCCAATTCTTTATCTCAAAAGATTTATTGTGAAAATGGTGTGGCGAATATAGTCGCGTCTTCGTATTGAAAGATGAGTATCGAGACCATATACTCTAAAGTGAGTATCCTAATACTCGGAGAGGAGAAGTCTTCACTCAATCCTCTCTCTTTAATCCAATACAAAGAGAACTTCATTCTCTTATTAAAGATGTTTTGATCCCGAATGGTAAGTGCTTTACGATAGTGAACCCTAAAGGTAATGTCAAGCACTCGGGATTGGACAAGGAATTTGCCTAACCACTCCACAACCATCCAATTTTATTAGGAAAAGAGTTTTGAAAATGCACTTGGTACAAGACCAAGGTTTTTAGGCTTAAGGAGACAAAAAGAAATAGAGAAAAGTTTTGAAAAGAAAGGATGGTGAATTGGTTTCAGATGATGATTACTTGAAGCTTAAGAAAGGCTCCTCGGGCCCAAGTAGTCGGGAGAAAGAGTCAAAGACTTGGCTCTCCCTCTTTTTATTCTGAAAAGAATTGAATAGTTGTTAATTGGTTTAATGGTTTGTTGAGAAAATCCGCTTGACGTTGGATCAAGGGTTTGACTTATATTTGCATGCAAAACTGTGGTGGAATGCAAGTGGGTTTAAAAATAGCTTGACAACGAGTCAAGGGTTTGGATTGAAAACAAAATCGGCTTGACGACGAATCAAGGGTTAAAGTGTGAGAAACGATACTAGTCCCTGGGGGTGTTCCTAATATCGAAACCACAATGAAGTGTGATAGTGTATGTGATAGGTCGATGACGAATGCGGACGAGCACTCGACTTACAAAGGGGTGTTTGAAAATGGCTCGATGACGAATCGAGAATTAGTTTGAAAACGATTTAATCTACGCTAGTCCTTAGGGGTGCTCCTAGAAGATAAACCACAATCAAAGAAATACAAAAGCGTACATCAAAAATGGGAGACGGATACATGTAAATTACACAGGATTGCATGAAATAAAAGGTCTCATTGTCAGGTAGCCCAAGAGGAAACCGTGTGTGTGCAATGTGTTCTAAACTAATCCTTAAGTAAAATTCGGACAAAATTCCAAGATAGGGTTTCCGACAAAGTCCAATAATCCGTCACTCGGATAAACAACCAACAGTCCACCAATTTAGGGTTGTATGGTTTCGATAGTTGTTAGGTGTTTTGAATGTGAATAAGATGAACAAATGAATTTGATGTGAATATGAACAAGATATGAATAATATACAAGATATATAACAAGATAAACAAGATAATATTCACAATAATATATCAAGATAAATATTAACAAGTATATGAACAAGATAATATAATCAAGATAATATTTACTGAAAATAAAGCAGTTGTATATTGACGAAAAGTAAAGTTAGTGGTTAGTCGATTTATGAATTGAATCGGGACGAAATGTAACGCTAAACCGTCGTAGCTCGACTTATGACGAAAGCTGAACTATAGTAGGTCGCATGAATTGATATATGTGCTAAAAACAAGATAGGGAAATGATATTGAGGATCATTCTTCGATTTAATCGTGTCACACGGACCAAAAGAAATGTGAGATCTCGTCTTAATCATAAACTCATGTCGATTAATCGAAGGTAGCCTATCACGATCTCAAAGTAGAGAAAATGACCCAAATGGTCATTTTCCATAGATTTGACATAGTAAGGTTATCGACTTCGATAAATGAACATTTACAAATGTAAAGACTTCATTGATCGATAAACTAAAATAAAATCGAGATGACAAAGAGAGCGAAGAAAAATGAAAAATAAAAATGGTCTCGGTTTCATCGCGACTTATCAATAATTTGACTAGTGGCGACTTTCATGGTTTCGTCATCGACCCACATAGTTTTGAAAATTGAAATAACAAAGAAATGACTTAAATACTTATTTGAATCTTGCTGAACCCTAAACCTTCATTTGGAACTTTCTTGACCAGAATTATGAACATGCCTTGAAAATCAGAATTATGACTTAAAAAATGAATTGCACTGCACACCACCCTGATTGAAAATGAACATATCCTAATCTTGATCTTGAAACAAACTTGTCTGACTATTGAACCCTAATCACTGCAAAAATCCACACCACTTGAATCAACCCAACTTAATCCTCTCTCATCCTTGCCCTGATATTCTGAAACGAACCTAAACTTATGCAAGCATAAACAACTTATACATTTTATGTATTTTCTGAATAATAATTAGTGGATGTACAGACAAATATTATGCATAGGTAGGACAAATTTGGGGTATGACAACGTGTTCTGACACAGATGAAGCTATGATATGGTTCGGATTTTATACTTGTAGGAATATCTTATTTGAAAGTTATCGTTAGTAAAGTTTAGAATCAGAAGCCTGCTTTATCCGCCTCTGAAACAGAGTAATGTCACCTCATGCTCTATAATCACGAGACTCGAGAATGGTTGACATTATCTTAAAAAGATTGTATTGTAGTTGTTTCATAGAAGATTTCTCCGGACAAAGGCCTTGTTCAATGGATAATTCTTTCTCTATGAGTTTCAACACCTGATTTATTGGAAAAGAAGATGTACTAAAAGATTTGATCTGATTATAGTCGTTGGGGATGCTTCAACGACTCTATTTCTTCAGCTATAAAAGGAGAAGAAAAATAGAAGATCAACTAAGACAATAACGCTGCAACTATAACTAAAATATACACACACTGCATTAATATCAACTCAAGAGAATCTAATATGTTAAGAGTTTTTATTCTTGTATAGCTTAAGAATCCTTAGTGTTAAAGTGTGTTGTATTATATTTAAACACCTCTGATTATTAATCAAGTGTTATTGTAAGTTATTTCTTCTCTAAATAGTCAGTTTAGATAAAAGTATCTTATTATGGGCTTAAGCATTGAAGTCTTAGATTCGAGGAATCTGAGCAGGAAGTCTTGGACTGAAGGTCTAAGCAAGAAGTATTAGGCCTGAGGGGTTTAAGCAAGGAAGTCTTGAACCTGAGGGGTTTAAGCAAGAAAGTCTTAGGATATGAGGATCTAAGCGGGAAGTCTTGATCAGGTGCCGATTAAGCAAGGAAATCTTAAGTTGAGGGTCTGAGCATAAAAGTCTTTTACTTGAGTGTATAAGCAGTTGTAATCTGTTTGATTATAGTGAAAATCGATTGTGCTATAACGGGACTGGACTACTCTCAGTTGCAGAGGAACCAGTATAACTGTTGTGTATTCTTTGCTATTTTTATTTACTTATGTACACTTTTCCGCTGCACTTGTTTTTTTTATAATCAAGCAAACAATATATATTAATTGGGAGTACTAGAGGTACTTCAACCCAATAAACAACATCCTGTGAAAACAGCTCCTTCCCGAAAAAATTACAGATACTCGTAAAATGAACACCAAGGATTATGTTTATTCCTAAGTGGCAACCATATCCAGGACGACAAAATAATACTATCAACTATACCATCTGGGTTACACACTTCGTCATTGAAAATGATTGTATTCCTCGAATGCCAAATACATCAATAGGACGTAATCCAAATTAGGCAAACATTAGTCTTATGGAATTTACCAACCAAAGACAACACCCATTCAAATAAATGCATATGAAAGTAATGTGTTAGAACACATATTGGTTCTTAATATATCTCAATATTTTGATGATAACATTAATGAAGTTTTGTATAAGAAAATATATACTCTAATTTTGTTCAAGTGTTTTTGTTTCAGATATTAAATAAATATTCATTTGAAGACAAAAAGAATTCCTCTGAACATAATAACACAAGGCTCTGAGCGTAGGAAGTGCAACTGCAGAAGACTCTGAAGCGCAAGCTACAGAAGACTCTGAAGCGCAAGCTACAGAAGACTCTGAAGCGTAAGCTATAGAAGACTCTGAAGCGCCAGCAAAACAGAAGACTCTAGAGCGCTACCTACAATAGACTCTGAGCGTAGAGTATAAAGACTCAGAATATTTAGAAGACTTTGATAATTAACGCTGCAAGTACAGAGGCTCTGAATCAAGTCAACTTTGATCATAATTCACGCTAAGCGCTTTGCTGCAAGACTCTAGTAAGAGTGACTCTAATAAGAAGAACAAGGAACAACATTAGAGGATCTGATGAAAGATTATTTTCATATATGTTCATTTGAAAAAGGAAGTTTTCAAAGAAAGAGACGTTGCTAAACCCAAGGTCTACCAACGGTACTATTTCTCATTCGTGTATGACACAGGATTTCAGGCAAAAAAGGAATGTCAAATCAAGACGAAAAGTATTTGTCCTTCATGTCTACATCCTACAGTACTTTCTTCTACACACTATTGAGAAAGTGAAGTATATAAAGAAGTCTTCATCATCATTTCAATAACAACAATTTGATACAACATTTTTTGATACACGATTTTGAAAAGGAATTCAAAGAAGCAATCAAAGAAAACATTCAAACAACTTTCTACATAAAACACTAAGTTTTATTTGTTCTTCATTTTGTGTAAAATCACAATTGTGATAATAGCTTTTTAGAAGCACCTAAACACATTTGTATTTTACTCTTGTAAAAGTTCCTTGAGAGACCAAGTTGTGGTCAGGATTCTTGAGAAGACTAAGACAGTTGTCTTAGTGGAAATCACTGTAATCAAGTTTTGATTTAGTGGATTAAGTACTCGTTTGAAAGAGGCGAAATCACCTTGGCCGGGTGGACTGGAGTAGTTTGAGTTCAAACGAACCAGGATAAAAATAAATTGTTATTTTCTTTTCTCATAATTGTTTTACAAAACCCCTTATTCAACCCCCCTTCTAAGTGTTTTCCTACCTTCATAATGTTCTACCGAAAGAGGAATACCAATCCAAGCAACAATTTTTATCTAAGCAACAATTTTTCTCTGTTCTTGATTATGACATTTTTTATTTATTAATTATTTAAATTATTAATTTTACTAAACATTTCAATTAACTTATCAGTTATTTATTATTAGGGATGCACACGTGTTGGGTTAGACTGAGTTTTCCCTAACTCGTTATCTAACCCGTTCAAATTTTAATGGGTTTCGTTTATCGTCCAACCCACAATTTCATTGTCAAAACCGACCCGAACCGACCCGTTCATTTAAGGATTGAGTTGGGTTGAGTTCGCCGGTTGTGTTTCAAATATATAAAAAAAATTATGATTCTTTTTATGTGTTTAAAAAAATGACACACAACTCAATACAATCATACTCATTTATAACACTCATATTCGATGAAACACAACATAGAATATCTAGTAAAACTCATCAATATGACATAACACTTGATAATAGTATAATATTCAACAAGACATGTTATTTCCATAAAATACATAAGTCGAAAATGATACAAAAGAAAACAAAAAACAACATTTAATATTGAAATTGTTGAGATTGTAATTCTTTGTGTCGAAGCAATGTAGCTCGGAAGAAATAAGGATTAGTCGAATTAGCTTAATGTGTGTTTGTGTGTGTCAAGTTATTTAGATGTCAAAATGTTGAAGCAGGTTGCTTAACACATAATTTCGACTTAGACCAAAATTAATAATTTTGAACTTTTTTAATTTTGGGTTTTCTTCTATTATAAATAGAGGGAGTAACCCCTATTTTATAATAACTAGTATTCACAGATTTTTGCAGTTGTAAAGTGAATAAAGAAGGTTTCTACAGTTTGTGGGAGGAGATCCCGCAGTTGAAAATCATTCTATTCTTCCTTTAATTTCGTCAAACTCTTTATTTCTTTCTTTTCATTAACAATTGATGCACATAATTTTTCTTGGAATCAAGATTGATTAGTAATTCTCAAAAGGTTTTGTGTTAATTCTAACATCTGATAACTAGAGCTTCAACTGTGATTCAAAGGAAGAAAATCACGATGACGCTGAATCATCCAAACGGGAATTTTTTGGCGAACCTTCTAATTCTCAAGAACAATATCTATGAGAGTTGGTGCGAATAGATAAATGTGGTTTTTTGTTATCAAGATCTTTGAGATCTTGTGAAGGGAGGAGTAGCGCCGCTTGCAGAAAATGCGACGGATCAAGAAAAAGCTTCATACAAAGAATTAAAGAAGAAAAATTATAAAGCTTTCTTTATAATTCATCAATGTGTTGATCTAGATAACTTTGAAAAGGTTAGTGATGTAGAATCAGCAAAAGAAGCATGGAAAATCTTGGAGAAATTTTTTGGAGGCGCAGAGAAGGTGAAAGAGGTAAGGTTACAAACTCACAAAAGAACGTATGAATTGCTTTAGATGGAAGAAAGTGAAAGCATAACTGATTTCTTCAGTTTGGTTACTAAACTGGTGAATCAAATCAAGGTATGTGGAAAAGTGTTAACATCAAGATTGGTTGTTGTAAAGATCTTGAGGTCATTGTCTCCAAAGTTCGACCATGTGGTAGTAGCCATAGAAGAGTTGAATGACTTGTCAGCATTGACGAAGGAAGAGCTTCAAGGGACGCTTGAGTCTCATGAACAAAGGATGGCTGAAAGAGTTGCATGAAATTCGAAGAGTGATATAGCTTTGCAGGCATAGTCAGAAAAAGAAAAGAAAGGCAAAGGAAGTTGGAATGACAATAAAGGTAGAGGAGGCTACACAATTCAAATGGTCGAAATCAGCAGGAAGGAAACTGGTCGAATCAGAGAAAACCCTGGAACCAAGGCAACCAAAGAGATGGTGTTGCAAGTAGAGGAAGAGGTGGTGGTCAAAAACCTGACAAAAGTTATATTCAGTGTTACAATTATCAGCAGTATGGTCACTATTTTAGAAGAGATGTTGTTGATGGTCACAACAAGAGATGAAGAAAGATTCCAGGACCAATGGTACTTGGACTCAGGATGCTCATCAATATGACTGGAAGGAAAGATTGGTTTGTCAACATAAAGCCCTCAATGAAGAACATGGTGAAATTTGCAAATAACAATACTTTAGCAGCTGAAGGTATTGGTGATATTTTGATTATGAGGAAAGATGGAAAGAGGTCAGTAATTTCCAATGTATTGTACATTCCAGATATGAAGATTAATTTTTTCAACATAGGGCAGTTGGTCGAAAAGAACTACAAGGTGTCGATCAAAGACAAGATGATGAGAGTTCTCGACTCAAGAGGAAGGTTAATCTTGAAGGCTCCTATGTCTCAAAATAAAACCTTCAAGATTAAGCTTAATGTGATGGAGCATAAGTGCCTTGCAACTGTAGCCAGCAGAGATGAATGAATATGGCATTATCGACTTGGCCATCTCAAATTCAAATACATCATAGATTTGAAGAGAAGAAATATGGTTTCAATATTACCAGAAATCGACATCCCAAGTGAAGTGTGTGAAGAATGTGTTCAGGTGAAACAACACAAGAATAACTTCAGCAAGGATGTATGAAGCAAGTCGAAGGAAATTCTTGAAGTCATATACTCTGATGTATATGGTCATATCCAGATGGATTCTATTGGAGGTAACAAATATTTTGTCACGTTAATAGATGATATCAGTCAAAAACTACAGACTTAGTTGATCAAGAAGAAAAGTGAAGTGATCGAGGTATTTTCCAAATTTAAATCTATGGTCGAAAGGCAAAGTGGTTGAAAGATAAAGATTCTGAGGACTGATGGTGGAAAAGAAGGGATATTGTGAAAGGTGGTGTCACCCTACACTCTATAGTAGAATGAAACTGCATAAAGAAAGAATAGAACCATCATGAATATGGTGAAAAGTATGTTGAAAGGAAAACATCTACCCAAAGAATTATGGGGAGAAGTTGTGTCGACTGCAACATATATCTTGAATAGATGTCTGACAAAGAAGCTAGAAGGAATCATGCCAGAAGAATGTTGGTCTGGTGTCAAGCCTAGCCTAAGTCATTTGAAGGTGTTTGGATCTATAACACATATACATGTGCCAGATCAGTTGAGAAGAAATCTTGATGATAAGTTGAGTCAAATGATCCTAATAAGATATCATTCAACGGGAGGCTACAAGTTTTTTGACCTAGTGAACAAGCAATTAGTGGTCAGTAGGGACATGATCATAGATGAGCTTAAGGAATATTATTGGACATAAAATGTTAAGAAGGATTCAATGAGAATCTTATGTTAGGAACTAGCTAGTGAAGTCGAAAGAGAAGTTCGAGAAGAAAAAGTCTGAGGTGACGCAGGTCCAAGAAGATCTCAACGAACAAGACACACGCTTGCAAGATTGCAAGAATGTGTGTTTACATCAGATGATGTGGTCAATGAAGAAGGTGAGCTGGTACACTATGCTTTCTATGCAGATTTCAAACCAGTCAATGCAGCTGAGGAATTGAAAGATTCGAAGTGGGTGAAAGCAATGAATGAAGAACTAGAGTCCACCGAAGTCAACAACACTTGGTCACTTGTCGAATTTCCTTAAGGCAAGAAGGCAATCAATGTGAAATGGGTATACAAGGTGAAGCTGAATCCTAAAGGAGAAGTAACTCGACACAAGGCAAGAACTATGGTGAAAGGATTTCTTCAGAAAGAAGGAATCGACTTCGATGAAGTTTTTGCACCTGTTGGTAGGATTGAAAAAATCAGGTTTGTTGTTGGTCTAGCAAACATGAAAAATTGGCACACATGTCAGATGGATGTGAAATGTGCATTCCTGAATGGCCCTTTAGATGAAGAAATTTATGTTGCACAACCAGTTGGATTTATAAAACAAGGCGAAGAAAGAAAGGTGTGCAGGCTGCATAAATCCCCATATGGACTTAAGTAATCGCCAAGAGCTTGAAATAAGAAGATCGATAGCTTTCTAAGGGAGAAGGAATTTATGAAGTGCACGACTGAGCATGAGGTATATGTAAGGAGAATCAATAGTGAATTGCTTATACTATGTCTCTATGTCGATGACCTGTTGATAACAGGAAGTTGCAAGAAAGAGATCGAAGATTTCAAACATGACCTAAGTGAGGAGATTAAAATGTCAGACTTGAGAAATCTCTCATATTTCCTTGGCATCGAAGTCTACAAAACTGGTAGAGGTTCGATGAGGTACTAAAGAAGATATGCAGGCGAAATATTCAAGAGATTTGAGATGAAAGATTGCAACCCAACTTCGACTCCAGCTGAGCCCAAACTGCAACTGTCGAAAGATTCAGATGAAGATAATGTCGACCCAACCCAATATAGAAGACTTATTGGGTCGCTAAGATACATTTGTCACACAAGACCTGACTTAGCATACAATGTAGGTATGGTAAGTAGATTCATGCAGAAGCCAAAGATATCACACCTAGCAGCAACGAAAAGGATACTAAGGTATCTGAAAAGAGCACTTGACTACGAAATTTTATTTCCTGCAGCTGATGAATGAAAAGAATGCAAGTTAGTGGGATACACCAACTCAAGTTGGTGTAGTGATATTGAGGATAGAAAATCCACAGCTGGCTATGTGTTTATGCTAGGTGGTGCACCAGTTGCTTGGAGCTCGAGAAAGAAGCTAGTAGTGGCATTGTTGTTATACGAAGCAGAATACATAGGTGCTTCTCTTTGTGCATGTCAAGCAAAATGGATGGTGAATCTGGTTGAAGAGATTACAACGAAGAGTCATGAAGCAATTACTATGAAGATCGACAACATGTCAGCTATCAACCTGGCGAAGAATCCAATAGCACATAGATGAAGCAAGCACATCGAGTTAAGGTCTCATTATCTTCGAGAGGAGGTAGAAGAAGAAAATATGAATTTGAAACACTGCAGAACTGAGAATCAGATTGCAGATATCATGACGAAAGGAGTGCAAGTCAAAGTGTTTAAAAAGCTAAGGTCTATGATGAATATAGATAGCTTAGACACAATGAATTAGGTGGTGTGTTTAGATTATAATTCCTTGTGTCGAAGCAATGTAGCTCGACAGAAATAATGATTAGTCGAATTAGCCTAATGCGTGTGTTTGTCGAGCTGTTTAGATGTCGAAGTATCGAAGCAGGTTGCTTGACACAGAATTTCGACTTAGACCAAAATTAATAATTGTGGGCTTTTGTAATTGTGGGCTTTCTTCTATTATAATTAGAGAGAATAACCCCTATTTTGTAATAACTAGTATTCACAGATTTTTGCAGTTGCAAAGTGAATAAATAAGGTTTCCATAGTTTGTGGGCGGAGATTCCGCAGTTGAAAATCATTCTCTTCTTCCTTTAATTTTGTCAAACTCTTTGTTTCTTTTCATTAACCGTTGTTGCGCATAATCTTTCTTGGAATCAAGATTGATTAGGTATTCTCAAAAGGTTTTGGATTAATTACAATAGAAATTACATAAACTCATTGGTTTAGTAGTATTATTAGTAGATAATAAAACTTTTTTTTAGAAAAATTATGGTTATTAGTGAGATATTAGTTTTATATTTTTATTTAAAATAATAATAAAAATAATAAAAATTACTAAAGACGCATCAATGAGTCCACGGGTTGCAAAACTCAAACTCAATACCCGAACCAAAATTATATAAATTGCTATGGGTTGGGTTTGATATACTCGTAATTGAATGAATTCGGATAATTTATACGTTGATCCGATTTGCGTCAAATGATTCGTAGATCGACCCGCACCCATGAACACCCCTATCTATCATCATTAATTATCAGTTATAAATTATAATTTATAAGTCATCAACTATCAATTATAAATTATAAACTATTAACTAACTTATCAATTATTATTTTTACTAAAATGAGCTTATATCATTTATATGATCAAATTTATAAAAAATGTGTATTTTTACAAAATTTATATTACTTTTTCAGATACTTCATTGAAACTCCCCCTTTCCTTTTTATATATAGTGAAAGTATAGTGGAAAAACTTATTTTTCTCTTCATGATATTACTTGAACACTTCATAATCCATGTTTTACAAACAAATGGATCATATATCAGATCGAGCCTTCATGCCCAACTTCGATCGACCAGGCCCAATCGAACAACTAAACTCAATCGGCAGCCGAGTCCAACATTAATGCTCTTAGCTCGTTTTCTATCATGAGCTATCTTTTATAACCAATCCAAAACTTTATAAATTTTGTTAGAGTGCAGAAGGATGCATATGACTGGTTGGATTTTGAAATAGGTAAACATTGTAAACGTGGAGAACTAGAACTAGATATAATTAATGTTTGTATATAGTACTACATAGTATACCAAAGAGAGTAGTAAATGAAAATCTACAAAGAAATGAAAGGGTGTAACAGGAACACAACCCCACCCTATATAACTATTTCAGAAGCTACATTATTATTTTATTACAACGTTACTCATCGTACAGTACAAGGTGAAACCATTCTACAAATATGTTTGTTCAAATTAGTCAAATTCATTTATCTGCTGCTGCTGGAAATTAATTTTGTAGTGTCATAAACAACACCATTACACCTACACAAATTAAATTTTCAATGTCTATATATATATTTTACATCGCATATTCATCTTTCATTACACTCCTAAAATCATATATGTCAGGAATACATTTTAATTGATTTCATGTTAATGATAATAAGATATCAAAAGAAACAACAACATCGATAAACAAACATGTGTAAAAAAGAAATTGTATTTTACCTCCGCCCTTTGTTACAATGTTGTGAGTGAAACATGTTAGAAATAATTTATATTTTATTATTATTTGGAGATTAAGTTTATTAGAAGATATTTTAGTACTTTAGTATGTTATCTATGTGACTCTAATTTTCTGTGTATAAATAGACTAGTGATAGATGTCATTTAGGAATTCTTCCTTACAACCTTCGTAGCTGTTATTTGCAGAGTAGAAATATATTCTCTCATTCTATTAATCTATTTTAACCTTATCCACCAACAATTGGTATCTAGAGCTCCGGTTCGGATCCACGGGGAAACACGAGTAAAACGACGAGGCGTTGTATGGTTGATTTCGTTTCTTAAATTCGTGTTGAATCTTGAACAAAATCGTAACAGGATCACATTTTCTGATTCTGCGGGATTAAGAAACATTGTGTTTGGTGAGATTTGAGTGATTGCACAAGGTTGAAGATGAACGGAAATGGTGGTATGAGCACCAAGATTCTAGTGTTTGATGGAAAAAAACTAGATTCGTTGGATGATTCAAATGCGTGTACTGTTCGATGCTCAATATGTGCTTGATCTTGTCACTAAAGGTTACATTCCCGTAGCAGCAAATGCAATGGAGGAACAAAAGAACGCGCAGAAAGATACGAGGAAGAAAGATCAGAAAGCATTGTTCTACATCCATCAGTGTGTGGATGCATATGCGTCTGAGAAAATTGTTGATTCAACGACGACGAAGGCTGTCTGGGATACACTGGTCAGGTGCTACGGCGGTGACGCATCAATGAAGAAGTTGAAGCTTCAATCCCTATGAAAGCAGTATGAGAATCTCAATATGAAGAACAATGAGAAGGTATCTGAGTACATCTCCAGAGCGATTCTGATCACTAATAAGATGAAAGCATGTGGAGAAACCCTTTCTGAGCAAGTAATCATTGAGAAGGTATTGAGATCCCTTACCCCTCAGTTTGATTACATTGTAGTAGCAATAAAACATTCTAAAGATATGAGCACCATGAGAATTGAAGAGTTGCAAAGTAGTCTAGAGGCACAAGAGTTGCGTCTGACTGAGAAAACTTCTGAAAGAGAAGTAGAGCAGCAGGCTCTGAAAACAGTTTCTAGTAAGAAACTTCAGAAACAGTCTTGGTCAGAAGCCAGGAGAAGATCTGATGGTGTTCAAAAGTCAGAAATCTCAACTTCTGATAGGCAGAAGAATGCTCAGAAGGGAAATGAATGATATGACAAGAAAAAGATCAAATGCTACTGTTGTAAGAAGTTTGACCATTTTGTTGTTGATTGCTGGTCAAACAAGGAAAGGAAGTCAGAAGAAGCAAATATAGCCAGAAGTTTTGATGATGAATTTGTGCTACTGATGGCTTTTGAATCTGATGATACGGATTTGACAGACTAGTGGTATATGGACACTGACTTCTCAAATCATCTTACTGGAAATAAGAAATGGATGGTTGACTTTGACTTTGGTAAGAGGATAAAGATTAGATGTGTTGATGATAAATACCTCAACGATGAAGGTATGGGAAATGTTAGAGTCGTTCTGAACAATGGGAAAACATCATTGATTCAGAAAGTGTGGTATGTACCTGGCATGAAAAGAAATCTGATGAGTGTGACCACAACTAATTGAGAAAGGTTTTTTAGTTACCATGAAGGAAAATCTTTTGAAGTTGTATGACTGTAATCAGAAGCTGATTATAGATTCAGAACATAGAAGGAATAGAACATTCAAGGTGAATGTAAGAACTGAAGACTTTGAATGTCTTAGTGCAACAAGTGTTGTGAAGGAAAGTGAGTTATGTCACAGAAGATTTGGTCATCTGAATTTCAGAAACTTAGGGCATCTGAATTAGAAGAAGCTAGTACATGGAATTCCTACAATTAAGAAGCGTGAGAAGTCATACAAAATGTGCATGGAAGGAAAGCAACCAAGATTGCCATTTGCGTCAGAAGTAGCTCCAAGAGCAAAACATGTCTTAGGAGTAGTGCATTATGATGTGTGTGGTCCATTTCCAATAGCATCAATTGGAGGGAATAAATACTTCGTGTCATTTGTTGATGAATTCACAAGAATGACATGGGTATCCTTATAAAGTTCAAACACGAGGTGTTTGCTGAATTCAAGAAGCTCATAATGAAGGCTGAGAATCAGAGTGGTCAGACTCTGAAGATTCTCTTAATCAATGGTGGGGGTGAGTATAACTCCATTGAGTTCAGAAAGTTTTGTGAGAAGAATGGAATTGAGCATGAGGTTACTGCTCCTTATACTCCTCAACACAATGGTCTTGCTGAGAGAAGAAATCGTATTTTGCTTGATATGGCGAGAAACATGCTGAAGGAGAAGAAGCTTCCTCATACCTTATAGGGAGAAGTTGTTGCCACCGCAACATATGTGCTCAATAGATGTTCAACAAAGAAGTTGAACAAAATAGTTCCTATTCAGAAGTGGACTGGAGATAAGTAAAGTGTTAGCCATCTGAAGGTATTTGGTTCTGTATGTTACAAACATGTTCCAGAAGGCAGAAGACAAAAGTTAGATGATAGAAGAAAAATAATGTTACTAGTGGGGTACCACAGTACAGGTGCGTACAAGCTATATTATCCATAAACTAATAAAGTTGAATTCAATAGAGAAGTCATTATAAAGGAATCAGAAACTTGGGATTGGAACAAGTCTCAATCGAACTCTGATGTGAGAACTTCTGAAGAAAGTTCAGAATTAAAATTTTCTGAAGATGAGTCAGAAACTGAAGAAGATTCTGAAGCTGGAGTAGACTCTGATGGTGATTCTGACTATGAAGGAGACTCAAAAGGTGAAGATGATTCTGATCCAGATTCTGGTGGTGATTCAGATTCTGGTGATGATTCAGATTTTGGGAATATTCCAGACTCTGAAGGTGGTCAAGGTTCTGAAGGGGGCCAAACTTCAAAAGCAAGAGCTTCTAAAGGAGAAGCTTCTGAAGATAGAACATCTGAAGTTCAAGCATTCGAAGGAGATTCTGAACGAGGTCAGAGGCTACAGAGAATTAGAAACATTTCGAGAAGATTTGCAGAGTTTGACATGCTACAAGACACTGAAGTAGATTCTGAAGGAGAAGTTATTCAATGTGTCATGTTAGTAGACTCTGAACCCGTAAGCACAGAAGAGGCTCTTGAGCAGAAAGCCAGGCTAAAGGCCATGAAAGAAGAACTTGATTCCATAGAGAGGAATAAGATTTGGAAGCTGATAGAACTTCCAGAGGACAAGAAAGCCATCAGTTTCAGATGAGTTTTCAAGCAAAAGCTAAAGTCAGATGGATCAATTGGCAAACACAAAGCGAGGTTAGTAGCAAGAGGATTTCTGCAGAAACCTGGGCTGGATTATTCTGAAGTGTTTGTGTAACACCCCGTTCCCAAAATAAAATAAAACAAACAAATAAAACACATATCAGAGTTTCTCTCCCAAACGGGATGCCACAATATACGTCAAGATTTCCACAAATATTTTTCCAAATAATTTAACTGAATTTTTCAATAAAATTGCAGCGGAAAAGATATGGTCTGTCATAACACAAAATATCATATACACACATCATCCATATCCAACATCACCATCATA
This sequence comes from Lathyrus sativus, assembly GCA_963859935.3. Lineage (NCBI taxonomy): Eukaryota > Viridiplantae > Streptophyta > Magnoliopsida > Fabales > Fabaceae > Lathyrus > Lathyrus sativus. The sequence continues at coordinate 550,205,647 of OZ012741.1, forward strand.
TGTACAACATTGGCTATCTGCCCAAAATACATAGCATCATCATACATCTCTACACATAGACAAACATCAGGTACGCCACAGGGGCACACAAAATCAACATAAGGCGATAAAACTCCCAAAAAGGCCCCGGTGTTACGTATCAGAGCAATCCTACGGAGACACCACAATCCAACTAGCTAAGCACCTGGATTGTTTGTACTTCCGAAGAAGCACAGACCACAACAGCGACAAAGGGGTGAGAATCACGATTAAATAATAATGGTATAGTAGTACATGAAATAAAAGGCAGAAATCTTAATAATACTATTCCATATACATATCATCCGGACTCACGGTCCCACCATCAACCACAATATACAATCACGCAACAAATGCACTCACTTAACTCTTAACACACGGTACCGACTCACAATCACGATGTGCACTTGGCCATCAACCCTCCACTCAGGAGCACATATCAATGATGGGCACTTGGCCATCAACCCTCCACTCAAGAAGCACACCACTGTTAGCTCCCAAATTTGACACTGCCTTGGGTTGCTAAACATTAAGACATAATTAATGTCTAAGTAAAATGAAGCAAAGAGGTTTCGACAGCCTCTAAGGAATCTTCTAAGCTAAACGGTTGAAATAACTTAGAAAAATTAAGAAACCTAAAGTTATGAGCATTTCGACCGTGTCAGAGGTAGTTCGACCGAAATTCTGCAGGAGGATTGCTACGTCGTTTTGAAATTCAAAATTTGGAGGGAGCGGTTCTGTTCATAAGACACGTGGCGAGTTCTAGAGCAGGAAGTTACATGCAATTGACACTTGTTAGATCGAGGAGATACTAGGAAGTTATTAGCAGTTAATTATTAGCATTATAAATAGGGATTTGTTAAATAGATTTCTGTGTGTTTTACCATTTGTACAAAGTAACTCCAATCAAATTTACTCAAAGTACCCGAGTGTGAGAAAAGAGTATTTTCACGGAGAATGTACGTTATGTAAAATCACCAACTTTTTAATAAAGTCTTTTACAATTTCAGCAACATTTACATTTCCTCTGTCGAACCACTTGTGCAAGTGTTACCTTTTTGCCTTTACCTTTCCTGCATCCTTTACTCCAATTCCTCTTTTCCTTTAAACTTTTTACTTTCTTCGATCAGCCTTTTACAAATCTTTTACAGTGTTTCTTTCAGTTTATGCACTTTAAAATACCCAGTCGAAGTCTTTTTCATTACAAGCACATTTACCAATTCGTTATTACAAGTACTTTAAATCTAATTCTAAACGAAGAATACTTTAGCACATGTCCTAGGATCAATCTGATCGATCCTGTGAGTCACCAAAGTCAAATTTGGAAGATTAGCGGTTGTTTTCCGATTTTCAAGGGAAACAAAATGGCACACCCGGTGGGACAATGCTAAATATCCCCGCGATTTAGAATTAAAAGATTCTCATTTACAAGTCTTAATAATCTTCGTAGAAAGTACATTATATGTTACTAAGAAGTGGTAGAATTACCGCTGCTAACGAAGAAAGACGAACAATCCTTAGGAATATGGCGACAGAAATGAACCAGCCAAACAATCCTAACCCACAAGTCGAAGGTTCTGGCAAAGGAACCAGTAACAACATGGTCCCACCGCCTATACCATCGACAGGAGAGCAAGTAGCGCCTACCATAAGGTCAGAACAAACCTTCGCCCCAGTAGGATCTGGGACAACGATAGTTAGGCCTTACACACAACCCGTATTGGAGTATATTGGGCCACTAGTGTCGAATCTCCAAACTCCAATAGCAGGACCATCAGTGTCAAGCCAGTTTGCCCCTTTTGGTCTTTCACAGTTGCCAAGGAATCCCCCGTATGGGATGCCAACGACTGTAATGCAGGGGCTGCAAAATGCGCCCCAAATATTTTCTGAAAACACAATGGCGTCACCTTTGCAAGGATCAGGACCTGGTTCAAACATTGGTCGAAACCCTCAGAGTTTAAGTCTAGGATATTTGACTCAAGGTCCCAATCTAACCAATACGTCCGTTGCCTGTTTAAGGCAGCAGATGGATGAGAGTAACTTACAGATGGTTCAAACCCTCTCCCAGACTATGGGGGAGATCTTTCAGCCATTAATTCGAGACACAACTCACGCTAACCAACAACTGGCGACACAGTTAACACGCTTGACTGAATTTATAGGGGTACCTCCGTTAGAAAGGAACCAAGCCCCTGTGGAGAATACTCCACAACAAATTCCAAGAGTGGCGCCAGAAGCCAATTTAGAGAACCAAGGAGGAATAGACCCTAATGTTGTCGAAACTCCCAGAGTCCAGGTCGAGGGAAACCCAGAAATAGTTATGGTGAATCGAAACCAGGATGCAGACAATGTGGTCCAGCAAGTACGACGCAACAACCTCGCGGTCGAAAACAACTTGGCTACGATGGTAGAAAGAATCATGACTCGAAATGGCCTAAACACTGGGTTTACTAGGCCAAATTATACTTCACCAATAGTCGATTACATCCTTCGAGCGGAATTACCCCCTAGGACCAAGGTGCCTAAGTTCACTAAGTTTTCAGGGGACACGACGGAGTCCACCGTCGAACACGTAGCACGCTACATAATTGAGGCTGGGGAGATAGTCAATGACGAAAGCCTTAGGATAAAATACTTCCCAAGTTCTCTTACAAAGAACGCCTTCACGTGGTTTATCACTTTACCACCAAGTACAATATGTAACTGGACGCAGTTAGAACGACTCTTCCATGAACAGTTTTACATGGGCCAGACGAAGATTAGTTTGAAAGAGTTGGCCAGTGTAAAGCGTAAGTTTTCAGAGCAAATCGAAGAATACCTCAATAGGTTTTGACTACTTAAGGCAAGGTGTTTTACACAGGTGCCTGAACATGAGTTGGTCGAAATGGCAGCAGGAGGTTTAGATTACTCTATTAGGAAGAAATTAGATACGCAGTATCTGAGAGATATGGCCCAATTGGCCGACAGAGTCCGACAGCTAGAAAATAGCTTTTGTCGAACTCAACGAAAGTAGCGAAGGGGCTTGTGAAGAGTCCCTCTACTTCGAGGAGAACGAAGTCGATCTTGCTGAATTAAAACAGGGTCCCCCATATTCTTGTCGAGTACTGGCCCCTTCTCAAGGAAAGGGATTTGTCGAATCAGAAAAGAACGACAGGTTCCCTAAGAAAACTTACACCTTTGACATCACGAAATGTGATGAAATCTTCGATTTTCTAGTAAAAGATGGGCAGATGATAGTGCCGCCTGGTGCTAAAACACCGCCCTTAGAGCAGCGGAAAAAGAGAGGTTTTTGTAAGTACCATAATTTTCTGGGTCATAAAACATCTCAATGTTTTCTTTTCAGGAATCTCGTCCAGAATGCGATATAGGAGGGATGCTTGAAGTTTGGAGATAAGGCGAAGGGCCAGATGAAGGTGGATGCTGATCCGCTGCAATTGGCTGATGCTCTTTATGCTGAACCTATGGAAGCAAACATGATAGATGCTACTGAGGGCATCGAGTTTTCTGTTAACATGATGGAGGTCACTGAGGACCTCATTTCAGCACCAGTGATGGCGAAATTCATCATGGGTTTTGGTTTGGACGATGCGGCAGTCACAGTCAAGGAGAATACTGGTCGAAACGATAACGATTCAAGTCTAGGGGTTCAAAGTCATCCAAGTTACGCCATGGTAACCAAGGAAACAGCTGACTATTTCGTCAGAATGGACCAGGCCACTGAGGGCTTGGAAAGAATGGAGCTGGCTGGGACGGTCGAAGTTAATATGGTCGACATTAACCCATCAGAGACCATGGAAGAGAAAGAATCAAAACACCATGAGGGATGTAGCAGGTTAGCATACCCAGAGACAGAAGAGTCAATCGTTGGTTTTTTACATCGGTGCAAAGACAATGGATCGAGTGTGATGCTGTGCCCCAGGTGCAGCGCCATTTTTGATAGAAAAGCAACAGAGAAGTTAGAGGGAGAACGTCGACGTCGACTGAACAGAGGTGGCCATGGTTTTGATCAACGAAAGAGCTACCACGGGAGGACAAAAGACAAACGGCCTGAACCTCGAATCAGGCCACCAAGTGCTAGGCCCGCCAGTTTCAAACCTGTTGTCGATTCCGCTGATGGAAAGTGGAGGAAGCCTAATGAAGATAGGGCGCAAGGGCAGCAAAGGTGGAAGAACTTCGAAGTGAATCGAGGATCTTCGGTCTCCTACAGCAAGGAGTATCAATCCTCAAAAACAGCGCACGTATCTGAAAACTATAAAGGTAAGAATCCTATGACTAGATCTCAATGGAGGAGAGAGCAAAGAAGAAGAAAGGCTCTCAGAGAAGAGATGGAGAAAAATCAGTCAAAGAATAGTTCAAACCCCCCCGGAAAAGAAGGACAACAGTCGAAGATAGCTGAAAAGTTACCAGTTGGGCGAAGGCTGTTTTCGCCTAAACAAGACAGACCAACGGAAGGGGACGAAGACATGACAGATAACTTTGACTCCGACTCCAATGACTCTTTGAACCTGGTGGTCAACATGGTGTCGGTGATGCCCCGGGAGTTCGATAGGGTTTCAGAGGTCGAAGAACCAGGCGCAGCGCTAAATGGGAAATGGCAGCACATAAACCTGTATGCTATTATGTGATGAACAACGGCTGTGTCGAAGAGAAAAACGCTTTCTTCGAACGGCCCACTGAAGAAATGAGGACCCACCTGAAACCGTTGTATATTACAGCAAAAGTGGAGAACATCCCCATCAACAAAATACTGGTGGATTGTGGCGCTACGGTAAACCTGATGCCACATTCTTTGCTGACCAAAATAGGAAAGCATGACGCTGATACAAAGCCACACAATATGGTTTTGTCGAATTATGAAGGAAAAGTAGGAACCACCAAGGGTGTGATTCAGGTGGACGTAACCGTCGGAACAATTACAAGACCAACGGTATTCATGGTGGTCGAAACCACGACCAACTACAATTTATTGCTTGGCCGAGAATGGATACATGGCATCGGAGCAGTGCCATCATCGATGCATCAAAGGATTGCCATCTGGAGGCCAAATGGCATAGTTGAAAATATTAAAGCTGATCAAGGATACTTCAGGGTGCCAAGAAGGCAAGTAGATCAGTTCCAATTCGACAAGCACTTGGCCAGCATAGGCCCTTGTGCTCCAGCGGACTTTGAGTTCGCACCAAATGACGAGGTGTACTACTCACTATACCTCCACCCTGTCGACGGATTTCGTTGGGATAAGGAAATACCTGAGGAGAGACTCCCATACCTGGGGGCAGCCCCAGTTGACCCCACTGGGTGGGGCAGTGAGTTTGATGACTGAAGCAGCGATGCTGCAAAGAATTTCGGCCTATGTGGCTGAAACCAAATTACAAACGGCCGTAATGGCCGCCCATGACAAAATGGCTGAAGAAGCCACCAAAATGCAGCGGGAGAGCCAGAGGCTCGACGCCATCTATGATGACGAACCTCTGGGGTTCGAAAGAGATCCTTTGGAGAACGACATCAAAATGCTCGCACAGGATCCATTGGAGGAAATTGATTTAGGAGAGGGTCCAACCAGGAGGCCAACGTACATTAGTGCTAACCTCGACCCTCAACTGAAGATCGAAGTCATCCAGTTGCTCCGGGAGTATAAGGATTGTTTCGTCTGGGACTATGACGAAATGCCTGGGTTGCAAAGGGATTTGGTGGAACATAAACTACCAATAAAACCTGGAAAGAAGCCAGTCAAACAGGGCCCAAGGCGTTTTGCTCCAGAGATCATGTCGAAGATCAAGGAGGAAATCGAAAGGCTCCTTGGTTGCAAATTCATTTGCACAACGAGGTATGTCGAATGGCTGGCCAACATTGTCCCAGTCATCAAGAAGAACGGGTCCTTAAGAGTGTGCATTGATTTCAGAGATTTGAATTCAGCCACTCCCAAGGACGAATATTCGATGCCAGTGGCGGAAATGTTAGTTGATTCAGCCGCTGGACATGAGTACCTTAGTATGTTGGATGGTTATTCTGGATATAACCAGATTTTTATCGCGGAAGATGACGTTCCCAAAACAGCATTTCGTTGTCCAGGGGCCTTAGGCACTTACGAATGGGTAGTAATGCCATTTGGCCTAAAGAACGCTGGGGCAACGTATCAGCGAGCGATGAATTCTATATTCCATGATTTCATTGAATCTTTTATGCAAATATACATTGACGATATTGTGGTGAAATCTGTTTCAGGAAAAAGCCATCTGGATCATCTACGACAATCGTTCGCCAGAATGAGGAGGTTCGGCCTCAAAATGAATCCGTTGAAGTGCGCGTTTTGTGTACAGGCGAGAGACTTCTTGGGTTTCGTTGTCCATAAGAAGGGAATCGAAATCAACCAGAATAAGACGAAGGCTATCTTAGAAACAAAAGCGCCGTCAAACAAAAAAGAGTTGCAATCGCTGCTGGGGAAAATTAACTTTCTAAGGAGGTTCATCTCCAACTTAAGCGGCAAGACGCAAGCCTTCTGACCTTTGCTTCGAATTACTAGGGACAGATTCGAGTGGGGCAAAGAGCAGCAGGAAGCCTTCGACAAAATCAAAGATTACTTGGCTCACCCCCAGTCCTTTCGCCTTCGTGTCGAAGCAGGAGTATGCGATTGTACATAGCAGCGTCAGATAGAACTTTAGGGAGCATGTTGGCTCAGGAGGATGAGAATGGCGCCGAAAGGGCTATTTACTACCTCAGTAGAGTTTTAAATGACGTAGAAACTAGATATAGTAAAATCGAAAAGCTATGTCTATGTTTATATTTCTCATGTACAAAGTTAAAGCAATATATTAAACCAGTAGATGTTTGTGTTTCTTCGCACTTTGATGTTATTAAACACATGTTATCAAAACCTATTTTGCACAGTCGAATTGGAAAATGGGCACTGGCATTGACAGAATATTCTTTGACTTATAGACCGCTAAAAGCAGTCAAAGGGCAAATAGTGGCAGACTTTATCGTCGACCACTCTATAAACGAGAATGCCCTGAATATAGTTGAAGTGGAACCATGGAAATTATACTTCGATGGCTCTAGCCACAAACATGGAACGGGTATTGGTCTGTTGATTATTTCGCCAGATAAAATTCCAACAAAATTCAAGTATAAAGTCGAAGGGTTGTGTTCCAACAACGAGGTTGAATATGAAGCTTTCATAGCTGGACTTGAAATTTTGTTAGAATTGGGGGCAACCCAGGTCGAAATAATGGGCGATTCGGAATTAGTGATAAAACAGTTGACAAAAGAGTACAAATGTGTTAAAGAAAATCTCATCATGTACTTCGTAGTGGCCAATAGGCTGCTTAAAAAATTCAAAGCGTCAACTATTCGACATATACCGAGAATACAGAACCAAGTGGCCAACGATCTAGCACAGATTGCCTTGGGATATAGGGCCTCGAAGGAAGACTTGCAGGAAGTAATCGAAGCTAGAGGCAAGGTAGTGTCGGTTGGTTTGAAGCCATCAGACTTAGAGGCTACAAAGTTTGGATATATGGATGAATATACATTCAAAGTCTTTATCATCGGAGAATTGTTGGACAATGACTGGAGAAAGCCTTTAGTCGAATATCTCCAGAATCCGTCAATAGCCTCAGATCGAAAGATAAAATATCAAGCACTGAGCTACGTCTTGATGGGCAACGAATTGTTCAAAAAGACCCCTGAAGGAGTTTTGCTGAAATGCCTGAGTGAATCAGAGGCATACTTGGCTTTGTCAACAGTCCACAGTGGGGCATGTGGTGCACACCAAGTTGGCCATAAAATGAAATGGTTGTTATTTCGACAAGGTTTGTACTGGCCTACGATGCTAAAGGATTGCATCGAGTTCGCCAAGGGGTGCCAGGAGTGTCAAGTTCATGCGGGCATACAACATGTCCCAGCAAGCGAATTACATTCCATAATTAAACCATGGCCGTTTAGAGGTTGGGCTTTGGACCTGATTGGAGAAATTCGACCAGCATCCTCAAAAAACCAAAAGTATATCTTAGTGGGGATAGACTACTTTACTAAGTGGGTCGAAGCAGTGCCTTTACCTAAAGTGGATCAGGAAGATGTAATTGAATTCATTCAGAAAAATATCATCTTTAGGTTTGGATTGCCAGAGACAATAACAACGGATCAATGGTCGATCTTCACGGGTAGAAAGATGCAGGATTTCGCCAGAGAGATGGGGTTCAAACTCTTAACTTTGACCCCTTATTACGCGCAAGCTAACGGGCAAGTCGAGGCAGCAAATAAAGTGGTCATTGGCATGATAAAGAAGCAAGTAGGAACCAAGCCAAAGAATTGGCACAAAGTGTTGGATCAGGTTCTATGGGCATGTCGAACGTCACCCAAAGAGGCAACCAACACCACCCCATATTGTTTGACCTTTGGTCACGATGCAGTGTTGCCAATCGAAATCCACATACAATCGATTAGGGTTCAAAGGCAACACGAAATTCCTAGAGAATTCTATTGGGATATGATGCTCGATGAGGTCATAGACTTAGACGAAGAAAGATTGAAAGCTCTAGAATTGCTGAGAAGGCAGAAAAAGAGAGTGGAAAAGTCATACAATAAGAAGGTTAAAGCAAGAACCTTTTTAGTTGGAGACTTAGTTTGGATAGTCATTCTGCCTATGGATCGAAAGGCCAAGACGCTGGGTAAATGGTCCCCAAAGTGGGAGGAACCCTTCCAAGTGTCGAGGGTTTTCTTTAATGGAGCCTATGGAGTGGAAGAATTGGGCGAAGATAAGAGGATATTAAAAGTAAATGGTAAGTACTTGAAAAAGTACAGGCCTATGCTGCAAGAAGTTAAGATAACAACAGAGTAACAGAAAGTATAAAGCAAAGCCACAAATGGTATTAATATTTGCCAAAATGGCGCGATAAGTTACAATAACAAAGATGGCTTCAAAGGCCAGCAAAATATAGTCTATTACAATATGTCAGTAAATTAGAAAGGAAGATTGGCCTTCATTTTAAGGTAGTTCGCCTTCTGAGATTCAATACGTTGTTGGCACGAGGCCCTTTCGTCAATTAATCTGGCAACTTCTTCTTCTAAGCTTCGAGCCTCTTCTGCAAAAGTGATAGCATGTTCGAGTTCAGCAGCAAGGGTCGAATCGTATTTGGAAGACAGTTGAGAAATCTTCTTTTCTTCTTTCTTGATCTTGATTTGAAGTTTCTTGATCTTGCGTTTCCAACAGACGATGTTTTCCTTACTGGAAGCAATCTCTAGTTGGTCTCTCTTTTTCTCTTCCTCTAGCTCTTCGATCCTTTGTTCTGATTCTGCTGCACTTGTCTAGGCAGCTGCTTCACAACTAGATTTCGTCGAAATGTCACCTTCGAGGCAGGGCAGCAACGTAAGGTCTTTGTAGACTTGATCTATCAAAATTCCCACCTCTCGAATGACGTTAGCAGCTTCAGGGGATATGGAATCAAGTCTCACTTGTTGAAGAAGCGCTTTCAAAGATAGATGGGTGACAGAATCCATCTACAGCAACATGAAAAGGTCTCCTTTAAAAAGTTTGGCTTTGATCTTCGCCAAAATGTCATCTGAAGGTTTGCTAGAGACCTGAACCTCAGAAGTTGAAGCACTCCGAGTTTTTCCAGAAGAACTGCCTCGACTGCGCAGTAGTAATTGAACGTATCGACGAGGATCGCTTTCTTTTAGCGCAGCCATTTCTTCCTTAGAGAGGACCGTTTCTCTTTGAAGAGGCATTGCCTGTGGCACCTCGACGGGAGTAACTTTGGTAGCATCAATACAAGCAGGATCATCAGATTTTCCTTTTGTAATTATTTCCCCTTCTACAGGGGCAGTTTTTGTGGAGTCTTGAGCCAAGGTAGCTTCTTTTTCCTCACCATCTGACTCACCTAGCTCAGACTAGTGCATGGCTTCTTCCTCACATGTGTTGGCTTCGTTCACATCAATGTCGTCATTAGCGGGTTTTGTTTGATCAAGAGGGGAACTTGTCGTGGTGGCAGGGTTGGTGTCCTCAGGTTTGGGGTTTTCGTCTTCATCTTCCACGACTATTGTCTCAGGAGCTTTCTCTTCCTCGTGGTCAGACCCATTAGTTTGTGATTGTTGGGTAGTAGTTTTTAGGGGCGAAGGGGCTGCATAAAATTCAGGTTTGTTAATTTCACCAAGAGAACTCACACCAGAACCCAAATCAGATGTATGGATATAAGTGGGTTCACCTTGGCTGTTCAATGGATAAATAGGCAAGGGAGACGGTTGCATCGAAGGCTTAGAGGCCTCGGTAGTAGTCTGCAGTTGGGAAAATAAACCTCATGAGACGCGAGATGAAAGAGACAAGAGCTTGATATAGAAAGGTCAGAGATTCTTTCACAATACCTTCGTGGCTTCCTCATCCGGACTAGAGTTATCACTCTCTATGGGAACGGCAGAAGGATTTGGATCATTTGTTGTGCGAGCTTTGACAGGAGATTCAGGAGGCGTGTTTTGTTTTTGTATTTTGGCGGGAGATGGAGGAGATTCGACGCTCTCTAGCCCATGAGTTACCCTTCGTTTTCTTTTTAGGGAAGTATCTTCACGAGGGGATTCATCATCGTCGGAGTCTATGATGACTTGGGCTGCAACTTTTCTTCTTTTTTGAGGGGTTGGAGGTTTGCGGCTAACCTGGGAAGATCGAAATGATCAGCAAAGGATAGAAAAGCTTCAGGTGAATAAGAGCATGTAAGAATTTACCTTTGAACTTTCGATCTTTCCTTCTGTTTTATTGGTCGGAGCGTTTCTTTTGGGAGCAGCTGCGAATAAATAAATATAGAAGATATAGGTTAGTAACGTTGAAGCTCCGTGAGAGGAAGCCAAATCGAAGGGAGATGACCTTCAAGGATTTCGGTCTCGATGTGAACATCTTCGATACTGACATGAAGGTGCCCTCTAAAGGTATCAAGTGTATGTTTAGTCAGAACCACCCGCTGGGCCTTAGGCTTCAACTGCTGTCGAAGTATTTTTATACTATCCTCACAGATAAACCAGTCTGGAAATGGAGGGGCAAGAGCCACGCCAAATCAGTGGATGGTAATCGAGGGGTCTTTGGGGGAAAGAGTTTAAAAGAAACCTCATATCGTCTATCGTAAGGGATAGATGAGGGGATTTTCAAATTCTCCATTCGTTTAGAAAACTTTTCTTTTAAAGTGACAGCAGCCTCGCGGATGGTTCGACTAACATCATTTGGTCGATAGGCAGTTTCGAAGTACTTCTGGAAAACTTGTATCTCTTTGATATGAGTAGACGTACCTTTCTTGACCTTTTCCTGCACATCAATAAAAGTCTGGTCAATCAAGCGTGAAAAACTTGAAACATCAAGAAAATTGTTGGAGTAATGGTTGGTCCACCAGTTATAAAAATCTGGGGTACAAATGTGAGAGGGTTCAAAATATATTGGAGTAAAATGGGACTTATGGGCATAACGGGCCGTTTGAGTCGAACACCCAAGTGGGTTGAAGATAGTGGAGAGAAGGATAACATGAGATTTCTTATCATACAAGCACCTAGGCAATGATTGAATTAACCCAAATTGCCTCGACACCAAGTTAGGTTGATAAGCGACTAATGCTGCTTGTCCTCTGACAAGATTAAGCTTATGAACAATCAAGCGTGGCATCAAGAATCTCTCCCATATCAGGTTTGATTATGCTTCTTGTTTTTGCGAAACTGGAGGAAATGACTTAGTAAACCATTCAGGGCCATACAGCCTATGAGCAAAAGGGGTCATCCTGGGAGTGAATTCATGCCTTTTTAAAAACAAGTGGATGAAGCTGGTAAGGTTGGCACGAAGGCTTTGACCCTCTTCACTTGGTGTCAACTGAACCAAGCGTTGCCATTTGACCCGGCGTTCAGATACCTGGGCTTCGTCGACCTCTCCTTTGAAGGGAAGGTTGTGCTCGAAGGTAGCGTTCAACCATAATTGAAGCAACCAAAATGGCCCCGCCATTATAAGAGTGCCATGGGTTTTTAGATCCCTTAGTTTATCAGCGCCTTCTCCCAAAGCCTCATACAGGCTGGCTAGTATCATTTCACTGAGACATACGTCCCTTTTAAGGTGTAACTGATTCGCCAGGGTAAGGTACTTCCTCGCCACCTGCAAGGACTTTGTGCAAAAAATACAACGAGACAACCACATGGCCAGAAAGGCTATGTGCTCCTCGTCTTCGACTACGTCGGTGTCTTTCTTATGATAACGATTTATGAAGGGTGTGTAAGTATGTTTCGTACTACCAAAACCTATGGTGTCCCGTGCATCAATTTCAGGATTGTAAGCCAATCCACATGGTCTTAATCCGACAATAGCAGCCATGTCGAAGAGCGTGGGAGCCACCATTCCACAGGGAAGATGGAAGGTATGGTGAGTGTTGTCCCAGAAATACAAAGAGGAGGCCGGCATTAACGGACAGTAAGGTGGCCCAACCTTCGACAGCATGATTAGGTCATAAATACCTATTTCTTTCCAATGTTGTGCCTTTGCTTTCTCTATTTTTGCCAACCAGTTAAGGTATAGTTCAGAATCTTTGAAGTACGGCGTAGCTCTAAAGAGTCTTGCTCCATCATGCAAATATTTGAGGTCCACATTGAAGAGAGAAAGGTCATCTGGGTTATTAGAAGGGATTTTGCTAGCATCTTTTTGCCCTAAGGGTTTGGTTTTCCGATAAGAAGGGAAAAAGTCACTCAAGGTGGAATAATCAAGGTTTGAGGGTGACAATGGGCCATACATGGCTAAGGGTTTTCCAGCCACATCAACGGGGATGATTACCTGAGATTCGTAGATGTGTCGTTTTTCTTCTGCTAACGGCTCCCTGATGAGCTGTTGGTTCTTCGTGATTTTTGGTCCGCTCAAGGTAGCGAAAGGTGGCAATGCAGACGAAGAAGATGGTCTCCTAGTTTGAGTTTTCTTCTGTTGTTCAGCCATGATTGAAGGTTTTCAGAGAAAAAGGAGATTTTTCTTGTGTTGGAAAAAACGGGTTTCTTCAGCAAAGAGGAGAAGAGTAAAGGTTGGTAAAGAGTAGAAAGTCTTTATGAAAAAACTCTTGGTGATTTTATAAGGATTCAGAAAATTAAGAATTCTTACGTGGTTGAAATTAGTGGGCCACGTGTGCGACCTAGTGGAAGAAGAAAGGGGCGGTTGTAACCTATACCCCTAGGCGCTAAAAGGGTGATGATATTTTCTGAATTTTTGTGAGTTCCAAGAAACCTGCCATGATGATGATGACGTCAGAAGCGTGCAAAGTGGCGTGATTTTTAATATAAACATTTCTCTTTCTTCTGTTTTATCTTCCAAAGGATAAGAGGCAAACCAAAGGGTATAATAGTATCGAAAAGATGGTGTCGAATGGGATACTATCAAAAAATGTCATTTTCCTACAATAAGGTTGAAAAGAACATTCTTTGGGGGCAATTTGTTAGCTCCCAAATTCGACACTGCCTTGGGTTGCTAAACATTAAGACATAATTAATGTCTAAGTAAAATGAAGCAAAGAGGTTTCAACAACCTCTAAGGAATCTTCTAGGCTAAACGGTTGAAATAACTTAGAAAAATTAAGAAACCTAAAGTTATGAGCATTTCGACCGTGTCAGAGGTAGTTCGACCGAAATTTTGCAGGAGGATTGCTACGTCGTTTTGAAATTCAAAATTTGGAGGGAGCGGTTCTGTTCATAAGACACGTGGAGAGTTCTAGAGCAGGAAGTTACATGCAATTGACACTTGTTAGATCGAGGAGATACTAGGAAGTTATTAGCAGTTAATTATTAGCATTATAAATAGGGATTTGTTAGACAGATTTCTGTGTGTTTTACCATTTGTACAAAGTAACTCCAATCAAATTTACTCAAAGTACCCGAGTGTGAGAAAAGAGTATTTTCACGGAGAATGTACGTTATGTAAAATCACCAACTTTTTAATAAAGTCTTTTACAATTTCAGCAACATTTACATTTCCTCTGTCGAACCACTTGTGCAAGTGTTACCTTTTTGCCTTTACCTTTCCTGCATCCTTTACTCCAATTCCTCTTTTCCTTTAAACTTTTTACCTTCTTCGATCAGCCTTTTACAAATCTTTTACAGCGTTTCTTTAAGTTTATGCACTTTAAAATACCCAGTTGAAGTCTTTTTCATTACAAGCACATTTACCAATTCGTTATTACAAGTACTTTAAATCTAATTCTAAACGAAGAATACTTTAGCACATGTTCTAGGATCAATCTGATCGATCCTGTGAGTCACCAAAGTCAAATTTGGAAGATCAACGGTTGTTTTCCGATTTTCAAGGGAAACAACCACACCGATGGGCAACTGGCCATCACCCTCCTCTACAGGAGCATCTCAACAACATCGATGGACACATGGCCATCACCCTCCTCTATAGGAGCACGCCAATTAATGTCGATGGACAACTGACCATCACCCTCCACTACGGGAGCACACAACGATATTCACACGCATCAAACATCTAGCACACCAAGTGCACACCGATCCTATTGATCCACCCCTCACATAACATATACATATACACGAGCACAAGGCGTACCGATCCCACGAATCCACTCACATCATAAAGTACATACACAGCAAGCACACACAGTGCGTCGATCCCACGGATCCATTCACCACACAAATTATCACATACAATGCACACAAGGCATGTCGGTCCTACTGACCCAAATACATCCCATAACAGCACACGAATGTAACACATAATAAGCGTACTGATCCTCACAGATCCACTCACCTCAACATGCCAATACAACGCACTCAAGGCGCAGCGATCATACTGATCCTCATATCGCACACGCAGCACACACACACAGTGCACACATCTCACGTACACATCCACACCGGTTCACACATAATGCGTACTCCACCAATTAGGCCACTTGCGATAAACGCCGGCTAAACAGCTCTACAACCACCAACATACGCTCGCATCAGCTCTCCAACAAGCCTCTTGTCACACATGACCAACGAGGGTCCAAGTCCACAGCTGAACAACACAAAAACAGCAGCAGAATCACAAACTGCTGTCGGGCTCGCTGGCGCATTCGCCCGGCGAAGCCCTGCAGCGAACACTCGCTGCCATTCGCCTGGCGAAACCTCTGGCAAAGCCAAACAGAAGCTTCTGCCAGCACTCGCTGGCTAGTTCGCTCGGCGAAGCCTGGCAAAGTCTCGCCCCCATTTGCCCAGCGAATGCACGCGAATTATGCAGAAAAACTGATGTTCAGAAACAGCCCCACACTCTGATTTCGTCCGATTAAATCCCACGAAATCCTACACTATACCAGTACAGTACTATCCCACAAGACTACACCGATTATCCTAATTCATACTCGATAAATTGACAGTTCTACTCAATTCTTCAACTTCCGGCATTAACTCCGAATTTTACCGGAAACCCCAAATCACCAAGTAACCACATGCAACGAATTTCAACATGATAACTATAATCATAACAGAATTATCAACATGAAACCATCATCAATTCAACATCATTCTATGGGGATTAGGGATTTTCCCCTTCTACCAATTATTCATGCAATTACCAAATTAACCGATCAATCCCCCCTTACCTCGAAATGTTGTTGATGATGACAAAACCTTCGAGAAGTCTACGCGATTGACAACCCTGATGATCCTCCCCTTTGCTCAAGCTTGCAATTGATCAACCGAACTCTTCTCTCCTTCACGCGTGTTCTTCCTTTCCTCTTTTCCTAAATGCCATGCTTGCCCTTAGTTCCAATAAATCCTTATTTCTCATATTTCCAATTAATAATAATAAGGACATTTTCTCTTATTTCTCAATTCTTTAATTAATTTTCCAATAATATTTTAAACATAATAATAATAACAATAATATCAATATAATTATTATTATCATTCATATTTTCGAATATTATGGAACTTAATTCTCCAAGAAATTACCACACTTGATTTACCGAAAACAAATAATACGGAAAAACTAAATAATTAAAAATGGGCGTTACAGTTCGCACCCTTAGCGAGATGTAAAATAATTAGACTGGTGATTACAATAGCTGCTAATAGGAATTGGCCTCTGATGCATTTAGATGTGAAGTTTGCATTTCTGAATGGTCCATTACAAGAAGAGGTATACGTTTTACAACCTCCTGGATTTGTTAAAAAGAATCAGGAAGGGATGGTGTACAGATTACATAAAGTTCTACATGGGTTGAAGTAAGCTTCTAGAGCCTAGAATTTGAAGATTGATTCACTTTTCAAGGAGCAGGGGTTTCAGAAATGTGAGATGGAGTACAATGTTTATGTTCAGCATACTTCTGAAGCCAATATGATTCTTGTGTGTTTGTATGTTGATGACATACTGCTGACAGAGAGTTCTGAACAAGAGATAGCTAAGTTCAAGAAGGTGATGATGAATGAGTTTGAAATGACTGATCTCGGGAAAATGACATATTTTCTAGGGATGAAGTTTATATACTCTGAGAAGGGTATCATTTTGCATCAGCTGAAGTATGAACTTGAGCTTCTGAAGAGATTTAAGCTGCAGAACTGTAAGGCTGCTATTGCGCCTGCATATACAAATTAGAAACTGGATTCTAATTCTGATGGTGAGGATGTGGATGCTACAACCTTCAAACAGTTGGTTGGTTATCTAAGGTATTTGTGTAATATCAGACCTGATATCCGCTATGTAGTTGGAATGGTTAGTAGGTTCATGAGTAAACCTAAGTGGTCCCATTATCAAGTTGCTGTCAGAATTCTAAAGTATATCAAGGGAACTTTGAAGTATAGAGTGTTATTCCCTTTTGGAAGAAAGATTGAATCATAACTTCTGAGTTATTCAGGTTCTGATTGGTGTGGAGACAGAGTTGACAGATAAAGTACTTATGAGTACTTGTTTAAGTTTCTAGGAGACCCTATTTCTTGGTGTTCCAAGAAACAACTTGTTGTTGCGCTGTCAACTTGTGAAGCTGAATATATCGCAGGCGTTGTGTCTGCATGTCAAGCTGTGTGGATTCTGAACTTACTGTAGGATCTAAAGATCAAAGTTAACAAGCCTCTAAAGCTGATGATTGATAACAAGTCTGCAATCAATCTTGCCAGAAACTCAGTGTTGCATGGGAGAAGCAAGCATATTGAGACTAAGTATCACTTTCTGAGAAATCAAGTTCAGAATGGAGTGCTAGAAGTTGTGCACTGTAGCACCCAGAAGCAGCTGGCAGATGTTCTGATGAAGGCTATCAAGACCGGTCAATTTCTTTGCTTAAGGGATGAAATTGGTGTTGTCTATTTGGATAAATATAAATTAAGGGATGATGTTAGAAATAATTTATATTTTACTATTACTTGGAGACTAAGTTTATTATAGGGTATTTTAGTACTTTAGTATGTTGCCTATGTGACCTTAGTTTTCTGTGTATAAATAGACTAGTGGTAGATGTCATTTAATAATTCATCCTTACAACTTTAATTTGTAGTCGTCATTTGCAGAATAGAAATATATTCTCTTATTCTATTTATCTCTTTTAACCTTATGCACCAATAAAATGCATTTGATTTTTCTAAACTCTTACTCTCAATATAAATTGTATATGTCTGAATATTGTTGAGAGCAAATTTAATGATAAAAAATATTTATAAATTTGATTCTACCATAAAAAATTAAGAGCCATTAAAAATCATTATCACTCAATATGATAGATCATAATTATCAAAATCGTTGAAATTTCAAACCGTTAAAAAATCAAATCTCATAACACTTAAATGATTCTTTAATAATAACTATTATTTAAAATTAAAAAATTCATTACAATCTCCCACTTAGAGCATCTTTAATGGGAGTAAACTAAATGGGTATACTAAGATATTTTTTGTGGGGCCAAAGTGTTTTGTAGGATTTAAAAAATTTATAGTTGATTTGAGTAGTTTTTACTTTAATGATGATTGTCTATAAGAAACCAAAACTTGACCCCACTATTTTCAAATATCATGCAATTACTTTAATGTTGTTGGAATATTTTATTAATTAAATAAATAATATTATAATATATTTCACATAGTTAACGTTAACTATATAGATAATGGGAACTAAATTTTAGCTCACTTAGATGCCATGTCAGTTCTACTATAATGCAAATTCTTTATTACTAACGTAAGCTATACAAAATTTTAGTTTAACAACCCTGCACTAAAGTTGCTCTTAGAATCTAATTATTGACATGAAAGAGTCATTAAAAATTTCTTAAGAAACAAATACGTGAATCATAGATATAGTTTATCTAAAAATGATTAATTATCTATGTATTACGTGTTTAGTTTTCAAACTATTGTTTCAAATAAAATATATTTTCTCAAAAATTTTGGCGCGGGCAAATATGAGAAAACAACACAAAATAAAAGTTTTATTAATAAAATGTATGGATACAATCATAAGGGGGACGTAAGTCTCATTTTCTCTATATAATCCTTGAATTTTAGTGGTGACACACTATAAAAGAACAGTTTGTTGTCACGTAATATTCACGTCATAATGTGAAAACTCACGTCACAAACTAATTTTAGCGACGTGACCATACACGCGGCAGGAACACGTGTGACAACTCTGTTGCCACGTGAAAATCACGTCGCAAAAAATAAAACAGAAATTGCATGTGTAGACGGCGTAGCAGAAAGGTGACACACATGTGTAAGAACATTGCCACGTGATATTCATGTGGCAAGTTGCGACATGGTATTCATGTGGCAAGTTGCAAAGTGAACTTTATGTGGCAAGTTGCGACGTGAAGTTTACGTGACAAGTTGCGACGTGAATATCACGTGGCTAAGTATTTTTTTTATTTATAAAAAGAACTGGTTTATTTTATTACACGTTTAATAGTAATAATTTGTATTTTTAATTATAGTTTAAAATATTTTAGTTTGTATATTATAGTTTAAAATTTTAATTATAGTTTGTATTTTTAATTATTTTAGAATACAAAATTAATAATAAATTTTTTAATAATAATTTAAATTGAAAAATTAATAAATATAAATAAATATTAAAATTAAGAATAAAATTTTTAAATAAAAAGTGTATAATATACTAAAATGTAATCAATATTTTACAAAAATAAAATTTTAAAATTAAAATAAATCATTTGGATTAATCTAGATCAGGAAAGTCGTCAAGGTCAAAATCCTCGTCATCCTCGCCATCCATCTGTTGTTGACCACCAACTCCTTTATTTCCAACAACTTGATTATCGCCACCTTGTGATTGCATAAAGTGTCGCATCATCTCCTCCATATCAGCTTGCCTCTTATTCATTGCCTCTATCTGACGTTGTTGCTCCTCCATTTGGGCCTTTTGTGTCGCCTTACGTTGCGCCGACTCGCGTCTCACCTCAGTTAGCGCCAGTTGTCTTACTGTTTCTAATATTTAAGGGGTCAATTATGGTGGATGTGATATTCCTTCACCATCTCTAACTCTTTGAAATAGAGTTCTGTCTCTTTTTTCTCATATCACCGGCCAAAGCTCCAGCACCAAATAAACATTCATTAGGTCCCTTTCTGCCAGTTATTAAACCTCAAATATAAAAAACCACTCGTGGATTAAGCGGCTCAGAACCTCTTATGTGGTTGGGCCTAACTCAACCCTACAAAACCGGTTGGTAGAGTGAGGATTGCTCCCACTTATAAACACATGTTCATGCCATATATTGTCCGATGTGAGACTCTTAACACACCCCCTCACGCTCAGGACTGGACAACTGAAGCGTGGAAATAAATGGTGGGTGGCCCGATAGCGGAAACCATAGAAGGTGGCCCACCGGATCTTAAACGAGGCTCTTGATACCATGTTGAGAAGTGTGGTTGGGCATAACTCAACCCTACAAAAGTATATTTAGGATTTTCTAAACAAAAAATAGTGTGAGCAATACCTAATAATCCTCCTACGCATACAATAAAAAATTAAGTTAAATATAGCTTAAACAATTTAAGTTAAATGAAATAATAGATATAGCCACGTAATTTTCACGCCACAATATCTCAGTTGTCACATGAAAATCGCGTCACAAAATTGTCATTAAATAAAAAAACATAAACAATTTAAATAAAATGAAATGACTTACCAAAGCTTTTTTGGTGCATTCGTCAACAAATTCCCCTAATTTTTTTATTCTAGTCTTTACAACCAGCTCTGTCATGAGTGGAGGTCTCCCCAATCTCTTTTCCTAAATAATAAAATTAAATTTAATTAGAAATATATAATAAATCATAATATAACTTAAAATAATAGTAATAATTACCATGCGTCGAGCATGTTTGACAACACTTATACTTCCAACTGCATTAAGGCTACCTCCTTTTTTCAGATGCTTTCATTTTCTTTATTTTTTCAGATCTTGTCTCAAAACCAGAATTTGAATCCCAATAAATAAGAAGTTCATTGAATACTTCTTAGCCTATCTAGTTGGGACGAATATTTTCACGTTCCCAATGGAGTCTAGCACGCCGTAGCATGTCAGAAAGTCGAACCGATATTCTGCCAACATAATTTTTCCTAACCTCTTTCTCATTCATTTTTTTCCACGTACACTTTTCCTACAGTGTTGTAAGACATTCAAATAAAACAATTAGATAATTATAATAAAAAGTAATTTAAACATGTTGTCAATCTTGTTGTGAATTACGACAAAATTCAATATCAATTTGTGAGGCAAAGAACAATAGCAACCAAAATAAATGGTCTTCAACAATAATAATCCATACACGGATAATATAACAGAATAAGGTAAGAAAAAACTAAAGGTTTGTTTACCCAGTTCAATCAAACGATCTACTCTGGGTGAGAGAGCAACTCTCCAATTCATTATACTTAGAAAGTTGTTACAAGAGATTACAGATGAATTACAAGAAAATAGCCTTTGCCTTCAGGTTCCCAAGAACAAACCTGAAGGCGCCCAAGAACAACCCTATTTTCTACCCAAGTGTTTCCCTACCTCTCGAACTCTCAATATATGAATCACTCAAACCCAAGGTGTAATCTAATTTTTTTTTTGTGCATAGCTGAAACCTTATGCTATACCTTTAAACCCTTGGTCTCCCTTGTTGGTGAAAACTCTAAGATTGCCACACACCAGACATATAAGAGATACATATTTATAATAGCAAATACTCAACAAACAAATCCCAAAATCACATGGATCCATGGACCGAATCAAAAAATCCCGAAAACTCGAAAACATTATTCATCGTACAAACACACTATTCATCCGTACGAACGTTACTATTCATCCGTACAGATAACACTATTCACCGACCAAATATTTTCCCTAACTTTTTGTCCGACTTTCTAAAACTTCTTATTTTCGCGGTAAATGCAATCTCCAAAATATTTTTTCTTTCTCTTCATCAACAAAGGTTTTAAGTCACATTTACAACAATCTCCACCTTGACTTTAAATTGTATTGATACCAACCAACAACATTGTTGCTCTCTACCAAGTTGAAACTTTAATCAATAACTTTGATCAAATTCAAGCAACCCTTGAATCTTGATCTCGCAACTTGCATCCACTTGTTCCCAGTTACCCTTTTCTGCCTAGGTAATTTAACAAGCCTACAAGTATGATTTTTCAATCACCCTTGACTTCACCTGTTTTCAAATGCCTCCCTGAAGGTTTTTCTTCTTTTATTTTGCAGTCCTTCAGCCACATTAAAAACATAATATCCAAGGCTAGCATAACCGTCCCTTTGAGATGCTAGAATAACCCTCCCGTTTCCTCACTACTGCTAGCATCCATAGTAGGAAACTCCACATCAAACTAAGTTTTCTCCGTTATATTTTCTCCCAGGTTTTTCCCTTGGTTTTCACTATTCTTCTTCTGAAGAAATTCTCTACCAGCCAAGTAAGTTGTTTTAACCTCAGCTCTTCCTAAAAAACTCAATAGCAACTCAGCAGTAACATGCATTTTTATCCCTTGATTTCTACAAAATTCATTGTACTCCTCTGAAACTTTCTCAAGGCATTCATAACGCCTTAAACTCAAATCCCATAGCTCTTCCTTGTCATGAAAGCCTCCACTAGTTAACAATGAATGAATAATAACATTTGAACCTTTTAAAATATATAGACCACATATTTTAGACCCTTTAGCAATAATCAATTCATCACGCGAAATTTTCAACACTCCATGTTCAACTCTAGTACAATAGCCTAGATCATCAAACAAACTTATAGATAATAAATTTCGTTTGAGTTCTGGAACATACCTCAAATTGTGAATAAGAAGTTCACGATCATTAAACATTTTAAATTTAATCTTACCAATACCACGAACCTTGCATGCCTTATTATAACAAAGGCGAACTACTCCACCTAGCACCATCTTCAAATTTTCAAAGTATTCTATTCTTGGACACATGTGATAAGAGCAACCTAAGTCAATGACCCAACTATCTTCAGTTTCCAAACTCGATACTACTAGTGCTTCGGCATCCTCATAAAATTTCCTCACCCAATGTAACTACAACTTGAACATAATCTTCATTGACCTTTCTTTCAGGACAATCCCTTTTAAAGTGACCGATTTTCTGATGATTAAAACATTTTACCTTTGACTTGTCACCTCTTTGATTTAGACATCCCTTTATGCTCACCTTCTCCTCTTGACACATTTAAGCCTTCACCACTATCTTCAATCTTCAAATCTTTCGACTTTGAAAATTCTTTGGATTTCACCGTCGTCTGGACTTCATGCAAAGTAATAGTACCTTCCTTACCATAAAGAAGGGCGTTCTTAAAGTGCTCAAAGGATTTGGGTAATGAACTCAACAGGAGCAAAGCTTTGTCTCCATCATTAATCTTCACTTCAATATTCTCAAGATCATCGATAATCTTGTGAAATTCTGTGAGCTGCTTAACTATGAATTTCTTCTCCACCATTCGAAATGAATAGAGTTGTTGTTTCAGATACAACCTGTGAGCCAAAGACTTTGTCATATACAATGATTCATGTTTTGCCCACATAGCAACCATAGTTTGCTCCCTGGCGACTTTTCTTAGAACTTTATCCCCGAGGCACAAGATAATGGCACTTCTGGCCTTATCCATCATCTCGGTCTTATATACCTATGTAAATCCAGCAGGCATCAATGCTTTACTCTTCAAAGCATCGATACACTTCTCTTGAATTAAAATTGATTGCATTTTGAATTTCCACAACCTGAAGTCGTTGTTATCGGAAAATTTCTTGATATACCATCTACTAACAATGGTGCTCACTTGTCAACAATATCTCTTTGCTCCATGCTCACCGCACCACTTGTTGTGAATTACGACAAGATTCAATATCAATTTGTGAGGCAAAGAATAATAGTAACCAAAATAAATAGTCATCAACAATAATAATCCATACACAGATAATATAATAGAATAAGGTAAGAAAAAACCGAAGGTTTCTTTACCCAGTTCAATCAAACGATCTACTCTAGGGGAGAGAGCATATCTCTAATTCACTATACTCAGAAAGTTGTTGCAAGAGATTACAGATGAGTTACAAGAAAATAGCCTTCGCCTTCAGGTTCCCAAGAACAACCCTGAAGGCGCCCAAGAACAACCCTATTTTCTACCCAAGTGTTTCCCTACCTCTCTAACTCTCAATATATAAATCACTCAAATCCAAGGTGTAATACAAGGTTTTCTTTGTGCATAGCTGAAACCCTATGCTATACCTTTAAACTCTTGGTCTCCCTTGTTGGTGAAAACTCTAAGATTGTCACACACCAAATATATAAGAGATACATATTTATAATAGCAAATACCCAACAAACAAAGCCCAAAATCACATGGATCCATGGATTGAATCGAAAAAGCCCGAAAACTCAAAAATACTATTCATCATACGGACATACTATTCATCTGTACGAACGTCACTATTCATCCGTACGGATATCACTATTCATCGACCAATTTTTTTCCCAACTTTTCGTCTGATTTTCGCGATAAATGCAATCTCCAAAATATGTTTTCTTTCTCTTTATCAACAAAGGTTTTAAGGCACATTTACAACAAAACAAAAATAAGTTAACAAATATATTACATAACTTAACAAAAATAAATTAATTATACCTTAAATAACTTAAACCAAGCTTCTTTTTCGTCCCCACCAACGTCTCTAAATCTCTTCCAAGTTTTTTTTATATTTTTGCTGAATTACATAACTTGTACACTGGCCAGCAGTCCAACTCGGCTCAAAAATAAACATCAATAATTTATATTAGTATGAAATATAAGTTAATATAAAAAATGGAAACATGTATACTTAAATAAAAATTTAAAACTTACGAATTTCCGCTGGGCCAAATATATTATCTTCCTTCAATAATCTGAACCACCTCATCATTGGCAGCCTCATCTTCATTATCGCCTTCCTCATCATCCACCTATACTAAACAGGGCCGCCAAGAAAGGCTTCATATGCAATATGCACAGATAGATGTTCCATAGAGTCAAAAAAAACCAGGCGGAAATACTTGTTCCAACTTACAGAGAATGACTGGAATATTTTGGTCCAACTTAATGATGTCATCCACTCTTAACGCTGACGCACAAATATCTCTAAAAAATTGACCAATTTCAATTAATGTATTAAGCACAAGATTGGGTAGTGAGTCGAACGCAATTGGAAGCAATCGTTCTATAAAAACATGGCAATCATGACTTTTCATACCATGCAACTTCCCAGTGTTAACGGCGGCACACCTTGCCAAATTTGAAGCATAACCATTTGGCATTATCAATTCTTTTAACCATCGACAAACCGATTTAGCTTCTTGGGAAGTTAGACTATAATTAGCCTTGGGTTTTAATAATTTTCCATTCGGTTGACTCTTCAACTCCAACTCTTTTCGATTACACCAAATTTTTATGTCTTGTCTAGCCTTCTCATTGTCTTTAGTTTTGTCTTTAACATCCATCACTGTGTTAAATACATTATCAAAAAAGTTATTCTCAATATGCACAACATCAAGATTATGGCGCAACAAATTATCTTTCCAATATGGGAGGTCCCAAAATATATTTTTTTGTCCAATTGTGTGTGATCCCATATCCGTGAATGCTACATGCTTTACCAATATCTGTGAATTTTGGTAGTTCACAAACTTGGTTCCATATTTCACCTGGTGACAGTCGAGGCGAAGGCAAATCTGTTACTCGTTAATCATTTTTTAAATCAGTCTTGTTTCTTCTATAGGGATGATTTCTTGGTAGGAATCTACGGTGACAGTCAAACCACGAACTTTCCCCCCTTTTTCCAACGTAAATGCCTTGGTGTTCCCCATGCAATGCGGACATCCTATTTTGCCATGTGTACCCCATCTAGACAACATACCATATGCGGGAAAGTCATTAATAGTTCACATCAAGGCAACTCGCATAGTAAAGTTTTGTTTACTTGATATATCATAAGTTTGTTATCCAATCCACAAACTCTTCAAATCATCAATTAAAGTTTATAAGTACACATCAATTCTGGCTTTTGGACTTGATGGTCCTGGAATAAGACAGGTCAAAAACATGTATGGTTTTATCATCCACATCTCAAGAGGGGGGTTGTAAGGGGTTAAAATAACTAGCCAACAAGAATATCCACTTTCAGACGCTTGGACATTATAACACCCCAAAATTTGCTATTTTTTTCTTTAACCTTATTGGCTTATGCTTCATGTCATTTGCATCTTCATTTATGCATTACATTGTTCTTAAGGCATGGGATCAAGATTTCTTGATATTTCTGAAGAGGAGGAGCTGGTTCTCAAAGCAAAGAGCGAGGATATAATCTCAACATCATGTAATTATTGAGTTAAAAAGTCCTTCTATTCATCAAGGCATTCTCAACAATCTCACACAATCATCCAGATTAGGGTTTTCAAGCATTGACCACACTCACCTATCTTTTGTTCATGAATTAGGGTTTTGTCAAAGGGAGCTTGTGGCTATCTTCTTGAGAAAGGAAAGGTTATATGGCTCAATGTATATCCCAAGGGTTCCCTACATGTATCATTTCTCATCACAAGTCATTGCATAGGCCTCAGTCAATGGAAAGAGGGTTACAGTTTTATCTGATCAAGAAAGTCAATTGTGGCCTCACAAAGTCAAACTCTTGAGTTTTTTTATTAATCATGGGAATTTCAAGTCATCTCAAGTTTTATTATGAATTTTGATCAAGGAGAATCAAGAAGAATCATAAAATCAGGAGATTGACAAAATTAGGGTTTTAGTGAAATTTCACTAAGTATGAAAAATCAGAAATTTTACCTATCTTGCAAGATTCATAACTTCATCATCCTTGATCCAAATGAGGCAAACTTGTAATCAAATTGAAGAGGAAATCATAAAATATAAGTTTTTAGAAGAAAGAAAGTCCAAAAGATGTGTAGATTAAGATTTTTAGAGAGGTAAAATTGGGAAAAAGGAGAAATCTAAGTTTCAACATTTAGAATTTTTCTAAGTATAAAAACTCAGCTCGAGGAGCATGCTTTCAAGTCCATTTTTCATGGTGATCCAAGTTCAATCTCATTTTTCTTCCAACATAAAAGTTGTTAAGCATATTAAAATATTTCTAATGATTCTAAGCACTCATCATTTAGATTCTTAGAGCTCAAGTTATGATGCTCCAAAGTTGGTGTCACAAAGTTGCCAAACTTAGCAAGTTTTTAGACAGATTTTGAAGCTAACTTCAAGGGCAATTTCCATCATGATCCAAGCCTCATTTCAAAATCTTTTCAACATGAAAGTTATAGAGCTTCTTCTAATAATTATTTGGATGTAAATAATTATTCCATTGGATGAAAAATACCCAAGTTGTGATGTTTCAAAGTTAGCGGTTCATGGATGTCCAAACTTCTTCATAACTTAGAAAATTTTCAAGCATGCCTAAATAGATTTTGTGCACAACTTCAAGACTCAATTTCATCATCTTCCAAGTATCAATTCATATTGCTTTCAACACCAAACTTACTTATCATGTTTTTATCTTTCATTTGAGCTCAAAATCTCATCCATTCAAGCAATATTCATCAAGTTATGATCACCTAAAGTAGGGTATATGAAAATCTTCCAAGGCTTGGCACTTTTGTTTTTCTTGACACACTTTTGTATGATTCTCTTACAACATACTTTTCATATCCAAAAACATGCGTACCTCACTTCTTTCTCATGCCAAATATGCATAAGCAGCCCCATGCACACATCATGCATCACACTTGAAGTTTTTGCTAAAAAGAGAAAAGATTGAAATGTGTACTACCATGATCTCATTCTCCTTCCCTTACGTGCCTCACCTCACTCCTCATGCCTCATTTTTGAACTTATTTCTACTCACAAATTCACAAAAAAAACAACTCAACTAAAGCATAGAATCCACCCACTCACTCATTCTCTCATCTTTTCAAAATTTCAAAACCAATTTCATAACAAACATTCTCACTCTCCACTCTCTCTCACGTTCCGTTCCACACCATATAAAACCCCTCTAAACCCTAGAAATCAAGAGACTACCTCATTGTGGAAGATTTTTATATCTGATCAAGCTTCTCCCTCTCTCAAGTTTCTCTTATTTTCAAATTTCATTCTCCAAGGGTTATCTCTCTATTCTCTTGATTCAATCATCATCGTTGAAGATCCAAGAAGCTAGAAGAAGGATTTGTTGGAGCTTTGAAGTCAGATCATGGAGCATCCAAACTACATTTTAATAAATTTTCTTCCACTTTATTCTCTTATTTTTTTACGCGTGTTAGGTTTGTTTGAAGCATGTTTGAGTTGCTAGAATCATGTGGAATGTGTTTGGATTGCTGTTGTGTTGTTTTGTTTAAGTTCCAGTTTAGATCTCTTTTTTTCGTGCTCGTGTTTGATGGTGTTAGAGAATGTATTAATGAAAATGGCGGTTAGATTTGTAACCTACATGAGAAAATGCATGGAATGGTGTTTTGGTTCACTTGCTTGTGTGGTGCCTACGAGGCGCTAATGTGTTTAATGAGATCCTGCATGGCGTCTTTTTTTTTGTTTTTTTGTTTCTGATTTGTTTTGAATTGTTTGTTGTTGGGCCTAGTCACTTATGCTTTTCACACCAACTAGGTTTAAGCCCATAGTGCGTGCAAACATAACCTAGTTCATTTCTACTTTTACTAGTGCACCCCTCTCTTGCTATTTTTTTTCTTTTTAATTCATTTTCATTTTAATTTTAATTTTAATTGCTCTAATCATTTTAAAAATTGGCAAAAATATATTTCTGACATTTTAATATCTTAAGTTTTTTTGATATTTTTTATTTTATTTTTCATTTAATTTTACTATTTTATTTGAATTAAATTTGTAAGATGCTTTTACATGTTTACCCTTGAGCTAGGGTTTGATTGTTTGATGCTTTTGATTTGCTTTCTTGATCCAATTATTTTAACATGTTTTGACACTTAAATGATGAATATCTAAAGAATGATTTGATTCTTTGATTATGAATTTTTGATTGGTTCTTGGTTGATTTTAATTGATCTTCGATGCATGCTCGATTAGTTGAATGTCTTAAACCTTTGGATTGAATTGATGGTGCATTTGTGCATTTATCCTTGAGATCTTTTTCTCAATTATTCTTAATAGATATAACATATGTTATAGTCTCTCATTTGATTTTATTAAGTCATGTATCTATTCTTTATTGATGCCTAGATGTGACTTGGTTTTGAGTTGAATGTGCATGATTCTTGACCTAGTTTCTTGAGATTGTTTTCTTGTATGATCCCTTGATGCTTGACGATTCTTGTATGATTTAAAATTACTTGTTTGATATTCTGAATTTCATGCTTGGATGTATTTTGTATGATCATTTTGTCTTGCTTGCCTCACATGATCATTTGTTTCTTGTATGGATGACTTGAGTTAATGATTGTCTAGCTTCTTGTGCATGATTTGAACATGATCCTTCTTGAAATTGCTTGATATATTGGAGTTGGTTTTGAATGGAATAATTTGAGTATGCTTCTTACTTCCATGCTTTGATGTTCATCACTTGATCCTTTGGTCCATATATCTTGCTTGAATACTTGCTTTCTTTAGAAGATGATCATGGTGTATGCTTACCTATGGAATAATTTGAGTATGCTTTCTTTGATGCTTGATGTTTCTTATTACTATCCATGAGTTGATTTTTGGGTAGATGTTGATGTTCATGCTAATGCCTCATCTTGATACCATGCCTTAACTTTGTTATTTGAACCATTTGTTACTTGTTTTTCATGAGATAATGATTTACAAATGCGTAGCCTTTGTTGTGGTTCATGTTGGATAATGTTGTGCTTCTCTTTTTGTCTTGGAAATGAGTTGACCGTGATGTGAGATGAGTTATATCCTTGTTTGATTCTTATCTTGTTTGACTCATGTTGTCTTCGTATGTTGATCAATATTGGCATCGACTCTAACTACTAGAACGCGAACTTAACATCGCTTATAAAAAACACGTAACAATTCATAGGCCAAACTATGAACGCTCTAACTTCTCATACCAAATAGGGATACGTAGGCACAAGACGACGAAGTCTTGGCGAGCAACCTTCCTTTTCACCCGTAGCCCTCCGAAATACATTGACTCTGACTTTCTCATCGCACGAGGGAATATGTAGGCCTTTGACGATGAAGTCCTATCGAGTCTCCTTTTTGTTTTTCTCTTTTCATTTCCATTAGCATATAGGTCTTTAGATAAACACACCCTTTGATTAGAACAACAAGAGTGGATCATGTTGAGTACAACGGACGCGAGGGGTGCTAACACCTTCCTCTCGCATAATCGACTCTCGAACCCAAGATTTGGTTGCGAGACCATGTTCCTTGATCTTCTTGAGGTTTCTTCGATCGTTTCCTTTTCCCCGTCGGGATAAATAGCGTTTGGTGGCGAATCTGTTTTCCGCCGGTTGTTTTTCGGGTTGCGACAGACATATGGTGTAAAACCATCAGAGCATAATCTAAGCCTCACATTTCTAGGTTTTACGGAAAAATTAGTATGTATGCGATAAAAGTGCTTCCATGCCATCAGATGGATGCCGCATAGTGCCTGAACTTGTTTTATTTGTATGATGGCATGTCATTTGACTTGTACTGTGCATTGAAGCAAACATTCTTTTCAACCTTGGTATTATTGAAAGATAAAACATGGACTTCACTGCTATATATTTTTGCTTACAGTCAATGGCTTTACTATGAACTTTATATCTTGGACTCTTATAGAACTTACATTTCTCTAACTCTCCATCATTAGTAGCAAACTCATTGTCATAAAATAACATGCAACCATTAATGCAACAATCAATCTTTCTTACTTCTATACCCAACTTCAACACCAACCTCTTTGCATCATAAAAACTTGTAGGCAAGTTGTCTTTCGTAGAAGTCGTATCGAGCATTATTTTTGCGAAGAATTCCAAACACTGATTAGGAACATTCCAATTTGACTTGGCAACCAATAATCACACACATATTGATAACTTTGAGTCCGATGACCCTTCAAACAATGGTGTATTCATCAAATTCAACAACTGATAAAATATTTGCGCTTCCTCATTCGATAACTCCTCCCCATCAAAATCTTCAAGTTCGTCATAGGTCACGTTCACACCAAAAGCATCGCCCACCATCTCACTGATCAGATTAAAGTTCTCCCTATGTTCCATCGGTGATCGACTACTTGAAGCATACGTATTACTGGTCTCTGGTATGCTACTTGACAGTTCTTCTCCATTATATGTCCAAACCCAATAATTTTCAATGAAACCCTTCTCTTCAAATGACGTCCTACTTTTTCTGGGTCACTAATTATAGGCCTGAATCCACATATAAGACAATGACATCTAACTCCTCATTCGTTTCAACAATATTCCTAAGAAAATGTCCACGTGATAAACCCTTTAACTCCCTCCTCAAATTTTGGTTTAAGTCTGCGTCTTCTTGGATACAACCTATCATACATCCAACTACGATAGTACCTATAATATTCCATACTACACATTTATACAATCATTGTCTTTTTTATTACAAAGGTGGTTCTAATATATCAACCAATTTCAGAAATTTTTATACAATATTAACTACAAGTATTAACTTACTTAATATTATTCTTTAACATAAACTTATATTAACTAAAAATTACTTTTAATACAAACAAACTTTCTACTATTTTTTGATTATTCTTAATACATATATATATATATATATATATATATATATATATATATATATATATATATATATATATATATATATATATATTTATATATATATATATATATATATATATATATATATATATATATATATATATATATATATATATATATATATATATATATATATATATATATATATATATATATATATATATATATATATATATATATATATATATATATATATATATATATATATATATATATATATATAACTACAAATAAATTTCATACTATTTTTTTTTAATAAACTTAAATAATAATTTCATACAATTTTCTTTTAACTAAACATTTAATAAATATATAACATAACATATAATACATATAATTAATAAACATATAATATAACATAATATAAAATACATAACACATAGAGTGACATATAATACATGCATAATATATAATATAACATATTACATAATTAATATAACATTTTATATTTTTTATAAACTTATATAGTAAATTCTTTAAGATAAACATAAATATTTTTCTTTTAGTTTAACTATACATTTAATAAACATATAACATAACATATACCTAACACTAGGAAAAAAAAACTTGTTTTATAAAAAAAAACTATTCACACCATTTTATTTTAAAAGTTTAATATTTAAATTTTAAATAAGTTTATAAAAAATAAGTTTAAACTTTAATGTATAAAAACTTTAAACATTATTATGTTTTTAAAGTTTCATTAAAAATAATGATATATAAAATTTGTTATTATTATGTTATATATGTATATATATATATATATATATATATATATATATATATATATATATATATATATATATATATATATATATATATATATATATATATATATATATATATATATATATATATATATATATATATATATATATATATATATATATATATATATATATATATATATATATATATATATATATATATATATATATATATATATATATATATATATATATATATATATATATATATATATTTAAAATATAGTATAATATATTTTGAAATATAATATACTATAATATAATGTATTCTACTTTAATATATTCTAGTTTTATTGAAAATAATATTATTCTAAAAATAATATATTTTAAAAATAATATTCTGCATATAATAATATTCTTTTTATTTAAATATAATATATTATTTTTTTGCTAAAATATTAAACATGTTAAAATTTAATATGAAAAAAAACAATATATTTATTAAAATCTGAAGAAAAAAATTTTGTTTTTACAATTTATTTTTTTGTTTTAGCACAACCTATAACACCAGTACAACCAACAACCAACAGTCAAATATTTATTTAAATCTGAAGAGAAAAAATTAAATGCTTAAATACCTCAATGAAGATAAAGAAAAAAACTTCAATCTTAAACCTTGATACTTGATGAGTCTTGAAGAACAACTAATCTAGTATTTTTGATGAATCTTGAAAAAAAATTTAACATGTTAATTATATATACAATTAAAATATCACACAATATTTAATAAATCCAAAACAAAAAATAAAACTAATTTAAATTACCTTTTAAAATATATTATTGAACAAACTAGGAAATTTGAAGATGAAGAAAAAATAGAAGGAAAATGTTGCTGGAAAATGAAGAAGGAGAAAAAATATGATATGCAGAGAAAGAGAAAGAGAAAGTGTGGAGAAAGGAGTCTAGGAGAGAGAAAGAAAGTGGCAATATGTATAGCCAACTCAGCGATGTGAGCTTCACGTCGCAACCTAGCGAAGTGAAATTCACATCGCAACTTTAAATGGTTACATTTATTGCAACGTGGGAATCACGACACAAATCAATGTGTTAGTCAAACTAGCGGTCAAGTCAAATCTTCCTTTCATAACGTCTTTTTTATTTTTCACTTTAATTTTGCGACGTGAATATCACGTCACAACTTCAAATTTAAATTTTTTTAAATTTCCCCCCATCTGCTACATCTTCATGCTTGACTCCATTTAATTTTTTTTTACTTTTTATGTTGTGACGTGATTACCATGTCACAACCTCTGATACCTCTGCAAAGTTTGAAACCATTTACTTTTGTATTTTACTTTTTGTGTTGCGACGTGATTACCACATCACAACATTTTTATTAATTATGTTTCAATATTTAAAAAAAAACATGTAGTGACATGATTATCACGTTGCAACTTCTTTTTTTGCCACGTGATTTTCACGTCATTATATTACGTGGCTGGAGAGAGTTTTCCTTGTAGGACATATCATTAATCAAAGGACTAGCGACCATTAAATCAATATTAATATGTTCAATGACCATTATTTATCTTTAACTCTTTCTTTAAAGGTTAAGCATTTAATGTTGATATGTTTCATTCAACTTCCACTTTCATTGTTCTTACCCATAAATACATATGATAATCTACCGCAGAAAATATCTGGAGGTGTAAAGATAGAATCTATGGTTTTAAGCGCAGAAAAAAATTCTTAAATATTTCTTAGTTTTCAATATTATATTTTGACCCCTCATCACATGATATATTAACTTATGGTATCTACATGATAACCTTACGTTTCATAGCATTCATGTTTTTAGCCACATACTTAGTTAATATTAATTAGACCTCTTTAAGTCATAACTAACTAAGTAATGGTCCTAACATCTTAATTGTTACATTTGTGGCCCAAAATTCTAACCATCTTCCATTGGTAACGTACTCCCTCTCTACTATATATTGTAAGCAAATTTAGCTTTTTAGATTCATTGAATAATTGATATATATGGTATATACAGATCAGATACATCAATTATTGAATGAAACTAAAATGCTAAATTTGCATATAATATGGTACAGAGGGAGTATGTAACTTTACAGGCTTTACACGCGTGTTAGACTTTCACTACTACAAAAAGGATAGACAACAATGCCCATGTTACCACGTCCAAAGGATCCACCGTGATATAATCTATTCAATAACGCGCTTTCTTTTTATTTTCATTTTTAAATCACTTTTTACTACGGTTGGAAGTTTCAGCCGTGGTAAAAAGTGGTGCATGGTCATGAGTTCGAATCTTGTTGTCGTTATTGTTCTACTGCCGCATTTTTTATATTTTATTAAAAGACATACAAAAACAGTTGTTTAATACAATTGTTTTTTTATGTAGCGCATGGTCATAAGTTTGAATCTTCTTGTTGTAGTTGTTATACTGCTGCATTTTTTATATTTTATTAAAAGACATACAACAATGATTGTTTAATACAACCATTGTTGTATCTAGCATGTTTAGAAGTCACTCAGGATCATGGGGAAATATAAGCGTATTTATTGAGTTTTTTCACTGTCCTTAAACAAATGTTTTCCGTCCATTTAGTGGGTATCAACGCTCAAGAACCTACCATTAGTAATTCACGTGAAACCTAAAACTTAGACGAACTTCCAACTTAGATAAACTTCATATTCTACCTCCAAACGTCATCTTTCATTCACGACACTCTATTTCTCCATTAAACCAAGCTCGAAAATATCATTTCTTCCATAAGAAATACTTGAAAACATCATTTCTTTCATTAACAAATTTCAGAACTCCATCATCTCTTCTCCAACTTAAATGAGACAAGGAAATTATGGATTCAAGTTAGCAATGTTAGTTGTTGTTGTTGTTCTTTTTTTTGTTATTGTTGTAGTTGTAGTTGTTGTTGTTATTATTATTATTTTTCTTGTTGTTGTTTTGTTGTTGTTTTGTTGTTGTTATTGTTGATGTTATTGTTGTTGTTGTTGTTGTTGTTGTTGTTGTTGTTGTTGTTGTTGTTGTTGTTGTTGTTGTTGTTCTTGTTCTTGTTGTTGTTATTGTTGATGTTATTTTTGTTGTTGTTGTTGTTGTTCTTCTTCTTCTTCTTCTTCTTCTTCTCATTGTTGTTATTGTTGTTGTTGTTGTTGTTATTCTTGTTATTGTTCTTGTTCTTGTTCTAGTTGTTCTGCAACTACATTTTTATTTTATTTTATTAAAAGGCATACAACAACGGTTGTTTAATACAACCATGGTTGTATGTAGCGCGCCATCTAGTTTACTACCATGGGCAATAGTCCGTAATTATAAATAACTCACTTACAACCACACTCTACCTAACAGCGGTTGTTCAACCGTTATTATAGGTCTTTCACAACCGTTGTTATATGTGTTTTCGTAGTAGTGTTTATGAGC
Source organism: Lathyrus sativus (assembly GCA_963859935.3). NCBI lineage: Eukaryota > Viridiplantae > Streptophyta > Magnoliopsida > Fabales > Fabaceae > Lathyrus > Lathyrus sativus. Next base: position 550,241,079 of record OZ012741.1, read on the forward strand.
TCAAACTTTACCATTATATATACTTCAAGCATATCAAAATAATCGTATCCATTAGTCATGTCAGTATACAAAACCAAAGTGATTTTTGCTATATAAATCATAACTAAACCTATCAATGCTCACAAATACTGACATAATTAACTGACATACATTCATCATGAAATATGTAGCATGAAAATCACATGAATTTTATCTGCTCATGTCAATTTTTCAACAAGTCATACTTTACTTTAATGAGATCGTTTAATAACCTTATTGTACAAAGTGAAACTAGCTTAATATTAAACTTTACTAATTGAAAAAAATTCAAAACCAGAGTATGCATACATAATACCAAACATATAACATAAAATTCATAAATGAATAACTCCTACTAAACCAAAGATTCTTCAAACCATGAAACACCCATGTGGGCAGTATGCCCATGAAAGACCTTTGGTTGAAGACCTTTTGTAAAAGGATCTTCTATCATGGAGTTCATTCCTAAAGGTTCTATGGAAATCTATCCACTTTGTACCTTTTCCTTAACAACTAGGAACTTGATGTTAATATGTCTTGACTTGATCGAGCTCCTATTACTATTGGAATATAGGACTACTAATTTATTGTCACAATATAACTTATATGGTCTTTCAATTCCTTCCATAATTCATAGCTCAGTGACAAAGTTCCTTAACAAAATCCCATGGTTGGTTCCTCAAAGCATCCTATAAATTCTGCTCCCATTATAGATGAAACAATGAGAGTTTTCTTGGCACTACGCCAAGAAACTGCACCACCAGGCATCCTGTAGATATAAGTCAAAGTGAATCTTTTGCTATCTTGATATCCACCAAAATCAGGTCAGAATATCTAGTGACCACCAACTTGTCTGACCTCTTATATGTGAGCATATATTCTTTTGTTCTCTTTAAATATCTCATTACCCTTTTTGCTACTTTCCAACGATCCATTCCTAGATTGCTCAAATATTTGCTTAACATCCCAACTATGAACGCAATATTTGGACACATACATACTTGTCCATACATCAAACTCCCTACAACTGACGCATAAGGAATCTTTTGCATTTCTTGAATTTATATATTTCCTTTTGGGCAGTGATTGTGACTATATTTTTCTCTCTTAGAAACTAGAGTATCACCTGGTTTACAATCATACATGCCAAACCTTTTAAGTACCTTATCGACATAGCTCATTTGTGATAATCCTAGAATACACCAAGATCAATTTCGGTGTGTCTAAATTCCTAATACAAAGGAGGCATCACCAAGATCTTTCATTTAGAATTTTCATGATAAAAATTTCTTGGTTTCATGCATCATGCATATATCATTAACGGCAAGTAGTATGTCATCAAAATACAAGATTAAGAATATGTACTTGCTTCCATTGAATTTGTGATACACACAATCCTGAACAACATTCACCTCAAAACCAAAAGAGAGAATTACTTCATGAAACTTTTGGTACCACTAACGAGACGCCTGGTTTAGTCCATAAATGGATTTTTGTCAATTTGCAAACCGTACTTCTTTGAGTCTCCTGACATAAATCTTTTTTGTTGCACCATATAGATTGCTTCATCAATGTTTCCATTGAGAAAATCCGTTTTGACATCCATTTGACAGAGTTCCAAATCATAATGTGCAATAAGAGCCATAATTTTCCTAAAAGAGTCTTTCGATGAAACCTTAGAGAAAGTCTATTTAAGATCAATCCCTTCCTTTTAGGTATGGCCCTTAACCACAAGACGATCTTTATACCTCTCCATATTATTGTTAGAGTCCTGTTTGGTCTTAAAAATCCATTTTCAACTAATAGGTTTCACACCTTATGGTAACACAACAAGTTTTCAAACCTTATTGTATTTCATGGACTTATACTCCTCTTTCATTGCTTCAAATCACTTTTCCAAATTAGAATCCTGCATGGCTTGGAGGAAGTGGATTGGTTTATCTTCCATCACCCTATTATTTTCCTCACGTTCTTGGAGAAAAACCATGTAATCATTCAAAATAACATTTCTCCTTTCTCTAGTGGATATCCAAAAATCTACTGATTTTTGTAACACTTGTTCTTAAGGATATTGAGTTTGTTATTCATGAATTACCAAATCATCTTGAATGGAAGGAAAATCAACATGTCTTGTGGAGGTTCCATACTTGCTTGATCAAAAGCAACTTTATGAACCGGTTCTGGAATTGTTACTGTTTCTTCCTCTAAAACAAAGTCTTTAACCTTATTCTTCCCCCAAACTTAATATCCTCAACGAATATGGTTGTTCGTGTTTAAAAAATTAAGTTTAATTTGGAATCATAAAATTTGTAGCTTATGGATCTTTCAAAATAATCAATAAAGTAATTGCTTATTGTTCATGAGTCAAATTTCTTTTCATTTGGCCTATAAAACCTTGCCTCAGTTGGACATCCCCATACATGAAAATGGCTCAAACTAGGATTTCGCCCAGTCCAAAGCTCCTAAGGTATTTTGTAGCTGCCTTGGTTGGTTCTCTATTCATAATGTAAGTCATAGTCATTAGTGTCTCTCACCAGAGTGATTCTTGCAAGATAGAATGACAAATCATATTCCTTACCATATCTTTAAGAGTGTGGTTTCATCTTTCAGGTACACCATTCATGCTTAGTGACACTAACTTGGTGTATTGTGATATGATTCCACATTCCTCTAGGTATCTTGTAAAAGGCCCCGGACGTTGTTCACCTGAATCGTCATACCTTCCATAATATTCATCTCCATAGTCAGATTTGATACTCTTAATTCTTTTGTTGAGTTGATTCTCAACTTTTTCCTTGAATGATTTAATCACATCCAATGATTGAGACTTTTCATGTATAAGAAATATGTATGCATATCTAGAATTATCATCTATGAATGATATAAAATTTTGTTGATTATTCCAAGAAGGTGTAGGAAACGCTCCACAAATGCCCATATGTATCAATTATAATACATATGTACCCTTATATGCACCAAATTTCTTTGTTTTAGTTTGTTTACCTTTAAAGCATTCAACACAAACATCAAAGTTTATGAAGTCAACATAATCCTAAATTTCATCTTACACTAGTCGCTAAACTCTAGTATTAGAGATGTGACCTAGGCGCTTATGCCATAATTCTCCTAAATTGTTATTATCAATGTTACACTTAGTACCACGTGATTCCACATTTAAGGATTCACCATAGGTAGCTACAAGTGTCACACAAATATAGATTATCATGACCCATAAGTCAACTAGATCCAACAATACCTGAATTTAAAGACAACTTGAGTTCATTGTTTTCAAATGAACATAAATAACCTGATTTGTCTAAATAAGAAACCAAAATTAAATTCTGACTGAATAAAGGTACCACAAAAGTATCTTTCAGATCCAAGTAAAATCCAGTACACAGTAATAATCTAAAATGATCTACAACTTCCACCTCCACTGACTTTTCATCTCCAACATAGATGTATCTTTCAGCATCATTTGGCTTCCGATAGTTCAGGAAACCCCTAATTGAAACACTAATGTTAGTATTTGCACCATTTATAGGTACTAAAGCTAAATTGACCTCAAAACAGACTAGAGCGTTTACCACTTCATTTTTGGGCTCATAAGTTTTTTTCTTTTTTTCTTTGTCCTTAAAGGTGATAATAAAATGAGTACTTTATGTCTTATCTTACTTCACCTTTCCTCTTCTTGCACACAAAGTGAAATGAGCTCATTAAAAGACCATTCATCCTTCTAACAATTTTATAAGATATCTTAAACTGAATGAATTGTGAAGAAATAGAAAGTAATACTAAATAAATGATAAATTATTCTGGTGGCTCAAGCTTTAATGCCTTAAGTTTTGAAACAATGTTAGACATGCTCATAATGTATTCCTATATATTTCCTTTTCCTTGATGCTTCATAGAAATCAAGCTATGAAGAAGAGTACTTGTTTACACCTTATCGCCTTTTGCAAATCGCTTTTTAATATCTACAAGGAAATATTTTCCACTTGTTATCTCTTCTAAGATAATACCCCTAAAGATCTCAGGAATTATGCGTTTAATGATCATGATACTCATTCTATTGGGTTGATCCCACTTCTCATATTATCTCTTCTGTTCAGAGGTACTATAATCCATGGAAGAAAGTGATTGGTCCTTCCTTAGTGCAAGGTCAAGATACATGCAACCAAAAATAATTTTCATTTTCTCTTTCCGTTCCTTAAAATTAGTCTCATTAAGGACCAGAGCAGAACTCATATTAGCAGATATTGATGCAATTGAATCTAAAAATAGAATAAAAATAAATACCATAAATATACTCACAACAACAAAAATAAACAAAATATTTAATATGTTCAAATTACAGCATAACCTATCTCAAGATACATAGTGTACCATAAATATCAAGTCTTTAGACAATAATATTGATTACTAGTGATACTCTTGTTGCAATGATCAAACATGGATAATAAAAACATGTCAAATGATAAACCCGTCTTTAGATTGATTTATAATTCACATGTGCAATCTTATAATTATCACATGTTGACCATCACCGATATGTATGAAATCCAACCAAACATCGATTGTCCTTTGGATCAGTTGACAATCGCATGAAAAACACACATAAAATAACATAAATTATTTAACATTCCTCATGAGTAATCTCCATAAAGAAGTCAGTTTGTGAAATTTTATTTTAATTAACTCATTTAAAATGTTAAACTGTTGTATAAAATACAAATCGTAGCCAAAATTTGAACATAAATGTAACAAAATTAATAGGTAAAACAACAAAGAGACACGGCCATGCAAACCAACACAACATGACCATGTTCCAATTTGTGTCTGCTTTGTCATGCGATGTACAACAAAACACCACAATTTTGAATTATACAAAAGACTGAAAAAAACTTTAAGAAATTGACATAAAATCACATATATTATTAATTATAATAATAAACAATATAATTAGTATATATTATCAAACACGGTTACAAAAAATGTAAAAACCTAGCCTGATATGAATATTGACGTAAATTTATGATACTTATTTTATTGTCATCACAGTCTTAAAAAATGGGTTGCCTTGCAGCATGTGTTACCACATGAAACTGACATTACTATAAAATGTGCAAACAACAATGCCATATTTACAACGGATTCATATACACAGTTATAATAGCTTAAAATTTTCACACCCTGGATTTATAAACAGTAATTTAATGTCTGTTGTCTTAAAAAAACCGTAGTAATAAATGATGTGTAGCAAGCTTCGATTCCCATAAACTAAATTGTTTCTATTTTTTATAGTACATTAAGCGTGTGTCACTTAAGTCCATTATCTAAAAAATAAATTGTAAATGATTTTACAACGGTTTAGTAAACCAACCGTTATAAAATTTGAAAGTTATTTAACCACGGTTTTACAATACAATCATTGTAAAATTTGAAATTTGCATCACGGTTTTTCTTTCTAACCGTGATGAAAAGTGATAGTTTTTAGTATATAAGCGAAAGTATCTACCGTTTAGTACATAACAACCGTTTCTCTCAAAAAAGAAAACACTAACATAGCTTCACTCTTATCTCTCATAACACAACCCTAACATTCATGTCACTCTTTAAATATACTTCAACCTTCAGATACGTCTTCAGATTCGTCTTCACCAATCACTAACTTGAGGTTCGTTCATTAAACTTATACTTCAATTTCGTTTACGTTTCTTGTTAAAAATGAGTTCTCATTTTTTCATTTGGTGAATACTCTCCTTTTTTTCAAATTCATCTTCACCACCTTAACAAGAGAAATACATATGGTTTGTGTAGCTATGAAGAGAAATACAAGAAGTGTGAAGCTATCGAGTAAAATTTATTCACCTTATATTTCTTCTTCATAGCTTTATAAACTAGATGAACTTCATAACTTGTTCGACATCTACGATTAATTAAAAAAACGTGTATCTTGAAACATTACATAATATCTTGTGTTATTGTATGTTATTGATTAATGTTTTTGTTGTTGATACATATGGTTTGTGTAGCTAAGAGAAATACAAGAAGTACGAAGCTATTGTGTTAACTTCATTCACCTTGTACTTTTTCTTCATAGCTTCTTAAGTTAGATGAACTTCATAATTTGTTCGACATTATAGGTGTATCTTGAAACATTAATGTTGTTATTTTTGTTTATTATATCTTGCGTTCTTGATCCTTTTGAACTGTTTTTCGTCTTCTTTTCTCCCAGTCACTGTTCGTCTTCTCACTCAGTTTTTTCAAGTTTCCATCAAATCCTTCCATTAAAATGTCTTAGCAGTCCGGTTGTAGCCATGGAAGCATGTCCTCAATTCATTTAAGGTACGTATACAAGTGTGGTATCGATGCTCCGTTGATGATAGCATGGACCCATTCGAACCCAAGTCGTTGTTTCTATGGCCGTGGGATGTATAAGATTCAAGAATACAAAAAATGCTCTCACTTTACTTGGTTGGATGGGGAGATGGATCCTAGGGAAAAACAAATAATTTTTTCACTGGTAAAGAACTTGAATGAGAAGAAGGACATGATTAACACCTATAAAGCCAAGGAAGACGAATTGAAGTTGAAGGTGAAGATCCTGAAGAAATAGTTGAATATTACCTGGAGTTTTTTTATTTGTAGTGTTCATTGCATTTGTTGTAACAACAATGACGAAATAGTTTATAGTTAATGGTGTAACAGTTGATGTATTGGTTACCTTGGATTCGTGTGATGATGTTATGGTGTATTGAATATGATACAATTATTATTATTATGATAACTTTATCACAAATGTGAGTTATATTTTCTGCTGTGATATGGTGAACAATAATACAAGTTAAAAATGGGATTAATTATAAAAGCATGATATTATTTGTTAATTATGCAGAAATTTTAACAACGGTTATCTATCATAACCGTTATAATATCTCTTGCGCTGACCAATTTATTACAATAGTTATATATCATAACCATTGTGATAGGGCGTTCGCTTTCTAGATTATTACAACGGTTACTAGCCCGTGATTGTAACGTCTGAGCCCGCGTGATTTCTTATATACAACGACACTCTACATAACAACGTCTGAGCCCGCGTGATTATATATCTTTCACAACCGTTGTTAAATGGGTTTGTCGTAGTAGTGTGATTTCTAAGCATACTGGTTCATGTACAATTACAATTTCACTTGACAAAATATATTAACATCAACATGATTAAAAATTATAAATACATTTTAATTAGTTAAGATCAAAATCATGAGTTACGATTGAAAACATGAACCTTACACAAAACAGGAATATCAAAAGGATCCCAATTTTGGAACCCTAATATCAAAAAAATCTCATATTCAAATTGAATCAAATATGAGTGACTCTAATACCACTTGTTGGATCTGTTTATAACCTTATGAATTCTACTCATATAGAAATCAAGAACGAAACTCTAAACTAATTCCTGTGAGTCGATAACCCAAAAACTCATATCCCTTAAACCCATACCAGAATTTAATCTGAGAATGAAAGCAAAAACTTACATGTGTTTGTCATTGAGATTCCCTCATGTTTGCGGACATGTGATCTAGTGATTGAAAGAGTTCTTTAAGATTCCTTGATTCTCTTTTGATGGGGATGAAGAGAGAATCCTGATGAATTGTATTTTTGTGTCTTCTGTACAAATGGAGTCCATAAGCCATTTAAAAATTTTAGGTTTATTTCTTAGTTTTCAGTATTCTAATTTGACCCTTCATCAAATTAGATATTAACTTATAGTATATACACAAAAAATTTACCGTTCACGCCAGTTATGCTTTTAGCCACATATTTCCTTAATATTAATTAGACTCTTTTAAATCTTAACTAATTGAACAATGATCATAACATTTTAATTGTTACATTTGTGATTCAAAATTCATACAATATTTTCAAATTTTAATAAATTCACACAAGATAGTGATAACAATTCACTATCAAATACAAATACATTCACATTCAAATAAAATAAATTAATACAATATACCCAAAATGATTATAATTTACCATCAGATATAAATAAATCTATACATCACATCATACTCGAAATGAAGATAGGTTAACACCAAATATATATACAACCATAATTTTGTTTTTAAATTCATCATTTAATGACACATACAACTAAAATAATACTCTAACTTATTTCTAAAGATAAAAAGAGATAAAGAAACTAAAAAAAACAATGAAGTGAAGTAACAGATACATGTTGAATTGTGTTTGACCAATTTTTATTGAATGCAAATATAAGATAATGTACGTATCTATCTGGTTCATCGGTTCTTCAATTTTTATATAAAAATAAAAAATTAAATCAAATTAAATCGATTTTTTTTTGTTTAATTTGGATTTTAAATCGAACCAAAAATATTAGTTTTTTTTTTCTTTGGTTTGATTTAATTTAAATATTTAGGGTATTCAATTTTGTATATATGCTTACATCCTACATTTGCATAGAGAACTTTTATTTATGTTTTTTCAACAACAATTAGTATGAAAAAAAAGTCTTAACCCAAGGACAAAAAAAAAAAAAATTATTGTCATACACTTAAATGAAAAAGTTTTACAATATTAATCATAATTTTAAAAGCAATTACGCTAAAAATCAAATGTTTTATATGAAAACTTTTACAATATTAATCATAATTTTTTAAAAGTAGTTACAATAAAAATCAAATATTTTTAAAGATGGGTAATGCTAAAATATGTTTTAAAGACATGTTAGGAATGTGAATAATAGTCTCAGATTGGATAGGAATGTGGTGACATTGAATATTTATAAGTGAGAAAACTTATGCACCTATTATCTTAAAATTTTGGACGAGTATATATATAATGTGTTTTTTACAAAGGTGTTGCTCTAGAAAGAAAAAAATCTCACAATATTCAATACTCTCTAATAAAAATTGACGATAAATCATCCAAAAATAAAATTATCATATGATACGTCCTCTATATACATTAATAATTATTCTTTTTAAGACAAATTTTTATACATGTTAGAATTATCTTTGTGATTGGTTGATATTATAATATTTTTATTCTGCGGATATGAATTAAATTTAAAATTTTTTAAAAAACTATGATACTTTAAAATAAATTGACATTTATGACTTATGGTAAAATAACGTGGAAACAATGAAAAGTTGATGTGCAAATTTAAGTATACCATTATCTCTGTCTCAATATATATATATATATATATATATATATATATATATATATATATATATATATATATATATATATATATATATATATATATATATATATATATATATATATATATATATATATATATATATATATATATATATATATTAGCATTATCTTTGTGATTGATTGATACTATAATATTTTTATTCTACGTATATGAATTAAATTTAATACTTTTTAAAAAAACTATGATACTTTAAAATAAATTGACATTTATGACTTCTTATGGTAAAATAATGTGGAAACAATGAAAAGTTGATGTGCAAATTTAAGTATACAATTATCTCTGTCTCAATATTTAATGTGTGAGTTTTATAATGAAATTAAGTAGAAGATAAGAAAAACATAAAATGTTACTAGACCTGTTTTTTCTGAGGCTATAGTGTTAGTGTTAAACCTAAAACTTAGCACAGCTATACTGACAAATTCAAATCTGGTTGTATCATATTATGTCTAAGTACTATTAACCATGTACCTGTATAAATAAATATTTGTGCCAAATGTCTCTTCCCGGGGTTGAGAAAAAGAGTCCCACAAAGCTCATGTATCTTTGGGTCTCATTGCCTCCCACTTGGCACTTGCATTGTAAACGAGTTTGTTTGGAATATTGGCCCCCAATGACTAGATATGGAGTTGTTAGTTGTTAGGTTTGTGTGGATCATCTAATAATAACATAAAACAACTAATTATAATGACGATGAAAATGGAAACGACTAAGAGAGACGAAGAAGGGTGGATTTAAGTCAGGGCGCGAAGGAAAATAGATAGAGAAATGGATCACAGGAGGATTGACAGACTCACTTCGAACAATAAAAAAATCACAACATGCTATGTTAAATTTATTGGAGGACATTAATGAAAAGGAATTGGAGAGATCGTTCGCAAGATGGAGAAAGGTAGTAGATGTTTATTTAGCGAGAAGAAGAAACAAATGGGGCAAATTCTTTGGGTTCGTAAGATTCGTAGAGGTGGAAGACAAAGTTTGGCTTGCGAATCAACTTAGTAACACTTGGTTTGGAACGTATAAAACTTGGGTGAATATTGCAAAATTTGAAAGGAAAGAGATACATGGAAATTTGGAAGCATGGACAAGACATGAGAAGCTCATCTATGAAAAATAAAAGATGAAGAGTATCAGAGTTATTGAAAATACTAACAGAAGAGGGTTGAATGAAGGTATAAGGAAGGAAGGAAAAACATATGCAGACGTTATCAAATTCAATGGAAAAAATGACAATAGAAAAAAAAACCACTAATAGTCATGTTGAAGATAAGGAATGCTAGAAGAATGGGAAAAAGGAATGCGCGGGTATATCATTAGAAGTAAGCAAATAGGAAATGGCATGGACAAAAGGAGGTTACGTTGGGTGCGTGCGTGAAATACAAGAGATCCATAAACTACAACAAAACATTATGGAAGAAGGGATCTGTTCTGGCCTGGGCCCCGAGCTGAACTATGATGGCCCAGTCCAGCAATGTTCCACCAGGCCCTACCCTGTCCGGGTACCGCATCGGGCACAAGATCCCCGACCCGCTAGAAAGGTCTCCCCGCGAGGAAGAACCGTCCCAACCACCCGGGCAAGCGAGTCGCCCGCACGACCAAGCACCGCCCTCCGCGGGCGGTATTCCCCATGCCGTCGAGCAAGACCCCATGGCTCTCCCACAACCTCGCTAGCTCCCCTCCGCGGGGAGAACAACGTGCTTACGGAGAACCTCGCTAGCTCCCCTTCGCGGGGAGAACAACGTGCCATGCGCACGTTCTCCACATGTTCCCCTCCGCGGGGACACGTCATCTCCCAACTGCCTACCTCCGAAAGAGTAGGTCAAACCCACTTTTCGGAGACCACGGGACAGTTATACTAGGGCGAAGACCACGTTCTAGTCTTCACTACACCACGTAAGCCCTAGCAGTCACTTGGGTTGGGTCTGGCCATCCAGCCCAACACCAGTGACCGTTGGCCCAGCGCTGGGGTCTCTCTATAAATACCCTCTTCCTCAAGAGGGTCAGGTAAATTGACTTCTTACCCATTTTCGGTACTCTGCTCTCATTCTGCCCAACTCCTTACTTTGGCATCGGAGTGTTTTGCAGGTACACCCCCCTTCTCCTCCTCATCACCGGTGAACAGGTAGCAGTCCAACAGCGTGTGGCCAGCCCGTGATCCCCTTCTGTTCAGGTCAGATCAGTTGCGCCGTTTGTGGGAACAGAAACTTCCCCGTTACTCCGAGCAGAAAACCAAAGTTTCACCAACACTACACGATCATGGCTATCCCACACTATGACGATACCGTGCGCGACTTCGTACTCAACGCCTCCGCCAACGGCAGCAAGCAGATGGAAATGTCACGACCAACAGAGACCGACGAGAGAGACGGCCAGACTGCTTCTCTGTCGTCCGCAGAACCGATACGCCAGGCCGACCATCGGCCCCCGAGCCCATCGGCGTTCCAACCCGTTCCTATCCCGGCAGGAGCAGACCCAACGGTGGCCGCCCTCTTTGCGGCCATCAACCAGACGAACCAGCTGCTATTTCAGCAAAACACACGAATTGGAGCGCTGGAGCGGGAGGGCCCCCCAAGGTCCCCTCCGCGGGAAGACCAGAATGGGGGCTTGAGGAGTCCCTCGCCTCAACCCAGAAATCGCCGACCTCGGCTGGAGAGGCCCCGAACAGAAGTAGTGCGGGAGCGCACCAGATCCCTGACGAGACAAGTTCGCGGGAGGCGGCAGAACACTTCAGCGATCCCGGCCAGGAATCCGCGCGTCGAACCCCTGGTCAGGAGGCCGAGGACCCGAAATCAGGTGCCTATCCTAAACGGCCCATCTCCTCCTCAGTCACCCGCTCTCAGCGACGAAGACGACTACCGGACTCCGTTGTCCCAGGAAATCATGGTCGCCCCCATTCCCCACAGGATGGAGAAGCCCTCGATGCTATCAACGTACGACGGCACATCCGACCCAGATGATCACTTGGAAGACATCGAGGCCATGCTCGATTACCGAAACGTCCGAGGAGCTATCAAGTGCAGGCTATTCCCGACGACCCTAAGGAAAGGCGCCATGACGTGGTACAAAAGTCTGGAGCCCGAATCGGTCACGTCGTGGAGAGTCCTGAAGGACCTGTTCTCAAAACACTTCACAGCGTCCCGGCGCCATCCGAAGACGGAGGCCGTCCTCGGGGCGATAATCCAAGCCTCCGACGAACCTCTCCGAAAGTACATCGAAAGATTCACCCGGGAAGCGGTGCAGGTGACGACGTCAGACGAGATGAAGCGTTATCTAATGGAGTAGGGTCTACGCCACGACTCCAAGTTCTATGAGGCCGTAGGCATACACCGGCCAACCTCCCTACAGGATTTCCTCGACAGAGCCGCGCATTATATCCGATTCGAAGAAACCCAAGCAGCCAACTCCGCACGAGACACCCGAGACAGGGAGGCCCCCCGCGGGCACCGAGATGACGGAGCCTCAAGCCAGAGGCGGGGAGGTGACCGTCGCCGGGAAGATCGCCCCCGCGAACAATGTGAACAACGCGGCCCCGTCGGCCGATTCATGGAATACACGATCTTAGTCGCCTCCCGCGAGCGCATACTGGCTGAATACACCAAAACCAAATTTGTCCAGGGAGGTTTCCGCTTCCCCAGGCCGACATCACCCAAACCCAATGTGGACAAATCGAAATACTGTCGATTCCACAGGAGCCACGGGCACGTAACCGAAGACTACATCCATCTCAAGGACGCGATCGAAATCCTGATTAAAGACGGCCACCTAAAGAGATACACCCAGGGGGGTGAGGCCCCGAGGTAAGAAGCCCCCGAGGCCAAGAAATTCGAAGAACTCCCCTCTTCTGACGGCGACAGCCGACTCTAGGTCGCGCTGTGTGTTAGCCGCCCCGAGGACTGGTTCGCGGACAGAGAGTTCGGCCTCCCCGAAGGCCCCGACCTACCTAGAAAGCCAGTACGGCCAACCAGCCGGTGGGAATACTTCGCCAGAGCCATGGTCATCTCGGGTGGTGCCACAAGGAGCCTGTCCATAGGATCAGTGAAAAGAAAGTTCGACGAACTTATCACGAGCAACTCCGTAAAATGAGCACGCTCGAAAGATTTCGCGGTCGATCCAATTCGATCACGTTCTACCTCGAGGAATTCCCCGGGGGATCCCCCAACTCCAACATTCCCCTGCTCATACGGGCGCGGATTGAGAACTTCGACGTCAGGCGCATCCTCATCGACAGAGGCAGCTCGGTGGACATCATGTACACCCACCTTTTCACAACCCTCCAACTAGACGAATCCAACCTGTCCCCCTACGTAGGCTCCGACCTCCAGGGGTTCAACGGGACGACGACGAGACCTTGGGGGTACGTGGAGCTGAAAGTCACTTTCGGAGAAGAGGAAACGGCCAGGGAGATCAGCATCCGTTTCTTAGTCATCGAGTGCCCGTCCCTCTATAACTTATCCTGGGAAAAACGATGATAGCAAAACTCACCGCGGTGCCTTCCACCGTCCACCTGAAGATGAAGTACTACACGAAACGGGGGGCCGTGGTGACCCTCAACGGAGACATCGAGGCCGCCCGGAGGTGCTTCGAGGCCGCGCTGAAAGGCTTGGACACCACCGCTCCAGCAACCAAGAAGACGACCCCAATCATAGCGCCAAAAAGCGAACCAAAGGAGCTGGTCGGATCTGTGGACCTCAACAGTCGCTTCACCGAGGAGCGCGATCATGAAATAAGGACCAGCGAAGCCAACGAGCAGCTCACCCACCCAACACGCCCCATCCCAGATGGCGAATTCGATATCGTCACACTCGGGGAAGACAAGAGCAGAACCGTGAAGATCGGTGTCGGACTCCCAAACTTAGCGAAAAGACAGCTACAGGCCTGCCTCCGCGAGAACGCCGACCTCTTCGCATGGAGCACCGCAAAAATGCCCGGACTCGACCCCGAGGTTTCCTGCCACCAGCTGTCCATCAGCCCGACCGCGAAGGTTGTAGTTCAACGTAGGCGTAGACAGACCCCCGAAAAGTCGGCGGCAGCCGAGAAAGCTGTAAAAGACCTCCTAGAGGCAAATTTTATTTCGGAAGTCCGATATTCAACCTGGCTATCCAATGTTGTACTCGTTAAAAAGAATAATGGAAAATGGCGCATGTGTGTTGACTATACCGATCTCAACCGGGCATGTCCTAAGGACGCCTACCCCCTCCCCAACATTGACAAACTCGTCGACAACTCCGCGGGCTTCAGGCTCTTGTCCTTCATGGACGCATACTCGGGGTATAACCAGATCCCGATGGCCGAGCACGATAAATAGAGCACGACCTTCATGACGGCGTCAGGCAACTATTACTACAACGTAATGCCCTTCGGCCTAAAGAACGCCGGCGCCACGTACCAACGGATGATGAACAGTGTCTTCTGGGGCGAAATCAGCAACATGCTCGAAGTATACATGGACGATATGATCGTCAAATCCTGCACGGAAGCCGACCACACGGCCCACCTCAGGAAGGTCTTCGACACCGCGAGGACATGCCGAATGCGCTTCAACCCGGAGAAATGCACCTTCAGTGTCTGCGCAGGAAAGTTCCTTGGCTACTACCTGACCGAGCGTGGGATCGAGACAAATCCGGACAAATGCCATGCCTTTTCGGAAATCACCACACCCACCACGAAGAAGTCCATCCAATCCCTCAACGGCGTGCTCGCCTCACTTTCCCGGTTCATCGCCAAATCCGCACAGCACGCCCTCTCTTTCTTCAAACTACTCAAGAAGGAGACCACGTTCTAATGGACAGAGGAATGCGAGCAAGCCCTCCGCCACCTCAAACGCGTCATGTCCGAACCACCGGTACTGACACGTCTCGTGATGGGCGAAACCCTATACCTATATCTGGCCATAGCTAACGAGGCCGTTAGCGTCATTCTCATCAGATAAACCGAAGAGGGCCAAAAACCAATCCACTTCACGAGAAAAGCCCTCCACGGTCCCGAAGTCCGATACCAGCTGATCGAAAAAGTCGCCCTAGCCCTCATCACCGCAGCGCGACGACTCCGACATTACTTCCTCACACACACCATCGTGCTCCGCACCGATCGGCCCATCCGCCAGCTCCTCGGCCGACCCGACATGGCCGGACGCATGCTGAAATGGTCGTTAGAACTATCTGAGTTCGACATCATCTATGAAAGCCGGAAAGCCATCAAAGCTCAAGCCCTGGCCGACTTTATTGCCGAGATGACTTCCTCACCCGACCCCACCACCGGGAGCCACATATGGACCATTTTTGTGGACGACTCCTCCAACTCCACGGGAAGCGGAGCCGGCATCATCCTCGACAACGAAGAGGGCACCCTCATAGAGGTCCCCCTCACGTTGGCTTTCCCGACGACTAACAACCAAGCCGAGTACGAAGCGTTCCTGGCCGGACTTCGCCTGACATCAGACCTCGGGGCCAGCGACATCAGAATCTACACAGATTCCCAGCTGGTCGCTTCACAAGTATGAGGAGAATATCAAGCGAAAAACGACAACCTCGCCGAATACTTAACACTTATCACCGAAAAACTACAAAGTTTCGACTCCGCGGAGGTTCAGCACGTCCCGCGCGAGCAGAACACCCGCGCCGATATCCTCTCAAAATTGGCGAGCACCAAAAAGCGAGGAGCCCACAAGTCGGTCATCCAAGAAGTCTTATCGCAACCGAACACCAAAGCGACCACCACCCCGCTCGACATCAACACCATAGGAGATACCGACTGTTGGATGACACCATTACACACCTACCTCAGCACCGACCGCCTACCAGCCGACTCTAAAGAGGCAAGCGCGACCAAGCGACGAGCCTGCTCGTACGTCCTCCTCGAAGGCAAACTATATTGTCGAGGCTTCGTGATCCCAATCCTCAAATGCATCAACAACTCCCAGAGTGCAGCCGTCCTAGAGGAAATCCACGAGGGCATCAAAGCGCAGCACCTCGGAGGACGATCCCTGGCGAGAAAGGCTCTACGAGCAGGCTACTACCTGCCCTCGATGCAAACGGACGCGAAGGAACACGTCAAACGATGTGACAAATTCCAAAGACACGGGGACATGCACCTCGCTCCACCAACCGAACTCAAATCCCTCTCATCCCCGTGACCATTCGCCTAGTGGGGGTTGGACATCCTCGGGCCCTTCACCCTGGGGTCCTATCAGAACAAGTACCTCATCGTGGGCGTAGACTACTTCACCAAATGGATCGAAGCTGAAGCCCTGGCCAAAATCACGGCCCACAACATACTCCGATTTTATAAACGAAACATCCTCGCAAGATTCGAGGTCCCGCTCACCATCGTCACCGATAACGACACACAGTTCACGGACAAAAACTTCCGCGACTTCGTCACCAAGCTCGGAACCAAACACCATTTCACCTCGGTCGAGCATCCCCAAACAAACGGCCAGGCAGAATCCACGAACAGGGTCATACTCAGGGGACTAAAACGACGACTTGGCGACGCAAAGCGGGCATGGGTCGAGGAGCTCCACAACGTCCTCTGGGCATACCGTACTACGCCCCACTCAACCACGGGGGAAACCCCATTCCGCCTCACGTATGGAACCGAAGCAGTGATCCCGGTCGAGATACGCGAGCCATCCAGACGAACTGAAGCTCCCCTCGACACTGACGACAATGACGGCGCCTTACGAGAGGAGCTCGATCTCGTCGAGGAGATTCGCTTAGGAGCACCCCTCCGGGAAGCCCGACTGAAACAGAAGGTGGCACTTCGCCACGACAACAAAGTCCTGAAACGCGACTTCCAAATTGGCGACTTAGTTCTGCACAGAAACCAGTAAGACTCACACGAGGACAAACTAGCTGCGAATTGGGAAGGTCCCTACCGTGTCCGCGACAAGACGGAGAACGGGGCCTACTACCTCGAAAACCTGCACGGGGAACAACTAGCTCGACCATGGAACGCCGAGAAACTTAAGCGGTACTACAGTTAAACACTGCCCGCGACGACCCATCATCACGACCACTGGGGGGCGACATGGTACCGCCGCACTTCCTCGCGTCTACTAACGACCAGAGAAAAGCAAGCCCTGCCTTTTGTGTGCGCGGGCAGAAGGCCTTGCTCGGCGGGGAACACCTCGACCGAGATTCCCCACCGCCGTACCAAAACCGGTAGGACACCTAGCTCGCGATGGGACGTCCACGCCACGGGGAGAACTACCCCCGAACCGATCAGGAAACAACGCCGGCCAACCGGCCAGTTCCCTTCACCGCCGGTAACAAGTATTGTCGAGCTACTACCCCAGACAGGCCCAAAGGCATACTAAACATGCATTTTAAACATATATATTTCAAGCATACAAATACATGCAGAAATAAAACGAGCATAAACAACATGCAAAAACGAGGCACACACTTAGACAATTTTCTAAATATATTAATCAAAAGCGGGCACCATCCCAGTAGTCAACATTACATAAACAAGGGTGCGCAGGCCCGACAAAGAAAACAACGAAAGACAAAATATGGCGCGCAGGCCGAAATACGCGGGCATGCAGGCCCGGGACTAATCTAAGCTCCCTTTCCATCAACTTCAGGCTCCACGCCAGGGACGACGGTGCCAGCCTCCTCGGCGCTGGGGTCAACCACCTGGACATCGGCTATCTCATGGAAGGGGCCGATCCCATCCTCGACAAAGGAACCACCAGAGTTCACCACCCTGAGCTGAGCGACGGCGCTGTTGAAACCCGCAGCAAAACCATCCAGGCAATCCCCTTCCAACACGCGTATCCTGGCAAGCAGGTCCACCCGGGTAACCAACAGCCTGTCTTAGTCAGTCTCATCATCACCATAAAAGAGATCGCCCTCGAGCTCCGCCACACGAGCTTTCGACGCCCGCAACTCCTCCTCAGCAGCCTTCAGCTTCTCCTCAACGCCACCACATCTCTTGTGCTCGAGGTCAACCTCCCCACGGACCTTCTCTAGCTCTCCGGTCAGCTGAGTCACCTCGTAGCGCAGTCAGTGCCCAGAATCTCCTTCACCTCCCCCGCAGGAATGCTGGGCGACCTAGCCCCATGGAAGTAGTCGGGGTGCTGGTGACAAGGAGCGATGGCGTAACCTTCCTTGGAAGACTCCGCCGATAAGTCGACAACGAGCGTACCCTCCTAAAATCTCGCTCTCTTCGGGCCCCCTTGGGATGTAGGTGACTGGCTACCGGTCGGGGACGCCGACGACCTTCCTCCATCCTGCTCCGCAGAAGACTGCCCGACCAACTGAGCCACCTGCGTCTTCGGAGGAACAGCGGCCTTTGACGCGCACAGCTTCTTCACTCGCTCCTCGACAGAAGCCATATTTCCTGCACGACAAAAGAAAAACTAGTCAGTGAAAAGCTGAGGATATCAGGTCGAAAAAGGGACAAGGCGGCCACCACCTAGGTAACGCAGAGCATCCTCCTCCGAGGCACACTCGAGCAGGGCCTTTGTGTTGATCAGGCTCGCCGTCTCCCGAATGTTCCCGTAACTGTTGAGGATATACCGGCTTTCGGGGGTAACCAGCTTCGACGTCGGTAAGCTTCGTACAAAAGAAACTATCTTCATGTAGCTGGCCATGTCCTCCTCATCAAGCGTCCCCGCTCGCACGATATACCCACCAGTTCCCTGAGAATAATGATCCAGGGACCACTCCACGTGCACCCGGGGCAGCATGAAGGCCTCGCGACGACCATCCACTATCCTCTCCCCTTCCGAATATAAAGAGCGAACCCCTTCGTGCGTGATAGGGATGACCACGAAGAAGCATCCTTTGAAATCTCGGACAGAATCCATGTACGTCCTGAAAAGTATGTCTGGCTGCTTGAATGACACCTAGCCATGTCGACCACCCATCGACTGCCGTTGCAGATGGAAAATACGAAAGAACAGCGGCAGCGTGACGCCGACCTGGAGATATTGGCACACGAGCTCGAAGGCCCGAATAAAAGCCAACGCGTTTGGGTGTAGCTGCGACGGGGCCAACCTCAGCCGGTCGAAGAGGCCCAGATGGAAGTCCGAAAAGGGCAACCTGAGCCTAGCTTCTTTGAAGTAAAACTCATACATCGGAAAACGCATCCGCCCGTATTTCGAGCAGATCCGATGACCTGGCCGAGGGCGGTAGACTTGCCAGTTTTGAGGATCCCCCTCTTCTCGGTCCTCCACGGTAGAGTAGGCCCCTGTTGGATCAGAAGCAAAGCAGGAGGGCATGGTGAGGGGCTCCTCGGCCACCCATTGTTTGATCTGGACGACGCGCTCATCAAAATGGGGGATGTCTGGCTCATTATCCTCGGCCATTGTACCCAAGACAAGCGTAGTCATTAAACACCTGAAAAGCAGAAGGTAACGGTGAATTCGATGACAGAGATCAAATTCACCCTTCCACCACAAGTCAAGTGAAAGGGCGACAAAGACTCCCCGAGCATCGTCCCCGGTGGGTCTGCCCTAACCTACAACCTCCCCGGTTCAGCACGACCCGAGCTGAAAACCCATCTCGGAGGCATCCGCCGGAATAGACGTCGTTCCCCGGGACGTTCATCGGAGTAAAGAATCTTTCCCCGGGGTATTCATCGGAAAAAGCTTCCCTCCCCGAGAACCTCATCGGAACTAGCATCTCACCCCGGGAAGTTCATAACAAAACACCTAAAAAACCCTCGAGAATGGCGAAGATTTTCGCCTCTCCTCGGGGCATTCAAACAGCCCCGACCACGATCAGGAAACAAACAAGAAAAGCAAGAGAAAAGAAAAATAAAACTTACTGCGATGAAATCGACGACGGAGAACGCAGCGGCTGTGACGGCGGAAATATCGGACGACGGCGAAGCAGCAGGTTGGAAACTTGGAAACAAGGGGGCGAAAAGTGAGAAATGAGCTAGGGCTCGCTCACTTATACCCTTGCACGGGACTCGAAGCGTCGCTAGACACTTGAGTACCCTAGGGTAGCCGCCCTAGCAACCAACCAGAATGCAACATGTGGCGGAAGCAGACAGACGCGTCTCTTCACCTCTCCCCGCCAATACCCGTCTTCGAGCCCGGAAAGTCGACGACGAAGAACGCGCGTCCTCGCACAGAGAACCTTCCCCATATCAGTCTGCTTCCCCGGAGCGACGTCATCAAGTCCTCACTCCCATCCTCGGAGCAACGACTTGAGGGGCTCCTGTTCTGGCCTGTGCCCCGAGCTGAACTATGATGGCCCAGCCCAGCAATGTTCCACCAGGCCCTACCCTATCCGGGTACCGCATCGGGCACAAGATCCCCGACCCTCTAGAAAGGTCTCCCCGCGAGGAAGAACCGTCCCAACCACCCGGGCAAGCGAATCGCCCGCACGACCAAGCACCGCCCTCCGCGGGCGGTATTCCCCATGCCGTCGAGCAAGACCCCATGGCTCTCCCACAACCTCTCTAGCTCCCCTCCGCGGGGAGAACATCGTGCTTACGGAGAACCTCGCTAGCTCCTCTTCGCGGGGAGAACAACGTGCCATGCGCACGTTCTCCACGTGTTCCCCTCCGCGGGGACACGTCATCCCCTAGTTGCCTACCTTCGAAAGAGTAGGTCAAACCCACTTTCTGGAGACCACATGACAGTTGTACTAGGGCGAAGACCACGTTCTGGTCTTCACTACGCCATGTAAGCCCTAGCAGTCACTTGGGTTGGGCCTGGCCATCCAGCCCAACACTAGTGACCGTTGGCCCAACATTGGGGTCTCTCTATAAATACCCTCTTCCTCAAGAGGGTCAGGTAAATTGACTTCTTACCCATTTTCGGTACTCTGCTCTCATTCTGCCCAACTCCTTACTTTGGCATCAGAGTGTTTTGCAGGTACACCCCCCTTCTCCTCCTCATCACCGGTGAACAGGTAGCAGTCCAACAACGTGTGGCCAGCCTGTGATCCCCTTCTGATCAGGTCAGATCAGGATTAATACCGACAAAATTATTCCTATGGGGGGCGAGAAAGTGTTCTTAAAAGTTGATGAAGAAGAGGAGTTCAAAGTCTTGGTAAAGGATTCAAAACATCTGTTTGATAGGTGGTTCAATGCAGTGCGAAAATGGGAATTTAGGGACGTAAATTCAGCAACATATATATGGTGTCGTATTTATGGAATACCGATCCATGCTTGGAGAAAAAAGACATTTTCTATCTTATGATTCTCTCTGGGAAGCCTCATTAAGATGGATACCGCAACTGAAAACTTATAAATATTAGATGTCGCGTGAGTGTTGATTAGAACACCATTCTTAGATTTCATCAACAGGACAAAGAGAGTTCAGATAAATGGCGAATTTTTCACCATCCGCATAACAGAAAAACTGTGTGATTGCCATTCCACAATCTGATTATGACCCCAGGGAAAATTCAGAGGAGATTGAAGATGACAACACTGATGACTCTGACGGAAGCTTCATACCTCCGTCTGTTACCTCGGTGGAAGATGACGAAGGAACTAGGACGAAAATTGAAGAAATTTTTTGGCTCATTCTACAAGAAGAGGAAAGCAATCATAAAGGTAGGGAAGAGCTCGAAGAAGGTTATAATGTCAGCATAGAAAAGGAGTACAGAATAGGGAATAATGATACTTTGGGGAACGAGATAGCTTTGTCATCAAAAGGCGAAAAAAAGTCTGTGAAACAAGTGCAGGGCGATAGAGTTAAGGAGGCGGAGGTAGGAAGCTTGATGGCTATCTTGGAAAAAGAAGAATTAGAAAAGCGTGAAAAGTCTACGCTGATTTTTAATGAAGAGGGACAAATAGAGCCAGATGGAAAAATGGCTTAGTCAACAAATCTAGTAGGCCTGAGCAGGATACAGTAGTGGGCCAAGAAGGAATAAACAAAACATTGAGCCCAGTAAAATATGAGGGCCACAACAAGAATACAGCCTTCACGGGGGGAGAGCAAAACCTATCTTTTCACAAAGCTCAGCAGCGAGAGCTTAACCATCATGTCCGCAAAACATTTAACTCAGCGCAGAGCATAAACTTCATTGAGGAAAATCAACATTAGCTTACTATCAACAGCAGGAGGTTGATATCAATGGAAGATAAGCAGCAAACAGGATCAAAAAACCGTGGAGAAGCGGGATACAAGGATATGGACGGTATAAAACTGGAGGAGGCAAGTATGAAACAACAATCTAGCAAGGATCCTCAGCTATGCAAAGAAAGAAGAAGGATAATATTGGAAATTTTAAAGTCTAAGAAGAAGGAGAGAAGGAGAAGGAAAATGTTGAACTCAAAATGCAATTGTAGCCAAAGAAAGAGATCATCGAACTAGGTAAGTTTCAAAACTGATTTGAATTTTATCAATGAAGCAGAGAGAAACAGTTGGGTTATGCTGCATAATAACGCGGTGGAAGCGGCCAAAGACATATGAGACTTAGGCAAAGAAATTGGTCTGATTCATAACAGAGAAGAAAGAGAATTAGTTCAGGAATTGGCGGTTGGAGTGAAAGAAGGGGCTCAAAAAATCAATAATGGAGAGATTTCCCAGGAGGGGGATAAATGTAGCCTACTCATGAAGATTATAAGTTACAATAACAGAGGGTTAGGAGGATTGGCTAAGAAAAAGGAAGTGTTGTGTTTAATTAAAAACCACAAACTAACCTTTATATGTATCCAAGAAACTAAGTCAGAAAATGTAGACAGACCGTTATGTTATTCTTTGTGAGGAGGGAATAACTTCGATATCGCCTGTAAACCTTCAATATGAAGATCAGGCAACATATTAACCATATGGGACAACAACAAAGTTAGCATTTAAAACGTGAAGATATTTGATTATGTAGTTTGGGTTGAAGGGGTGTGGGTAGAAGATTAGAAAAGAATAATCGTAAACAACGTTTATGCTCTGTGCAAAGGCAGGGGTAAACGGGAGCTCTGGGCATAACTAAAGGAGAGAATAGAGGAGAAGAAAGAAGAGTGTATCTGTGTTCTAGGAGATTTCAAAGCGGTTAGAGATGCAAAAGAGAGGCGAGGATCCAGCAAGAATATCAGGCATGAAGTTATTGAAGGATTTGACAACTTTATATCAGATACTGATCTCATTGACTTGCCCCTTCAAGGAAGGAAATCACCTGGTCAAGATCGGGGGGGGGGGGGGGGGGGGCTGCTATGAGCCGTATTGACAAAATTTTAATATTAGAAAAATGGAGTGTAGGTTGGCCTAACTGTTCTCAATAGACCTTAAACAAGGGGCTGCTAAATCACTCCCCGATACTGTTATGCGAGAAGATTCAAGACTAGGGTCTGAGGCTGTTTAGAATGCTTGATTTTTGTAGGCAATTAGAAGGATTCCATGACTTCGTTAAAGATCAATGGCTTAACATGAAAGTAGATGGTTGGTGAATGTTCGTGTTAAAGGAAAAACTTAAGTTTTTGAAATATCGATTAAAAGATTGGCATAAAGCGCATACTCAAAACTTGGAAGGAAAAATTAAATAGGCTAAAATAGAGTTCAATAAGTTAGAGGCTAAAGGAGAAGTGGAGGAATTGTCACCACTAGAGAAGAGTAGTAAACAAGAAGCAATGGCAGAAATAAATAGATTGTCAAACCTTAAGTGTAGCATTAAATTTCAAAAGGCGCAGTTAAGATGGTTAAAAGAAGGTGATATAAATTTGAAATTCTTCCATAATGCATAAGCAGAAGAAGGAAAGAAAACAAAATCAAGGCTTTAGAAGTGGGTGGAAGAATGGAGACAGAAGTGGATGGCATTAAAATGGCCATTTATGAACACTTCAAGAATAAATTTTCTTCTAAAGGAAGGATGGTTCATCCAAATAATTTGTTATTTTGCAATTAGAGGAAGTAGACAAGGCAGGTTTAACCAAGGAATTTTCGGAGGAGGAAGTCAAGGCTGCGATATGGGATTGCGAGAGTTCAAAAAGTCCAGGTCCGGACGAAGTCAACTTTGGTTTCATAAAGGAATTTTGGGATTTGATCAAACATGACATCTTAAGGATGATGGAAGAATTTCATGCTAATAGGAAAATGATTAAAGGAGAAAATAGTTTTTTTTCTTGTTCTTATTCCCAAAAGGAGAAATCGGCTTAAAGTCTCTGATTATAGGCCTATATCTCTTGTTGGATGTATATATAAGGTCATTTCTAAGGTATTGGCAAATAGGTTGAAAAAAGTGATAAATAAAGTCATCTCTGAAACGTAATCGACATTCATTTTGGGTAGGCAGATTCTGGATGGTGTCCTAGTGGCAAATGAAATCGTAGATGAGGCTAGAAGAAGGAAGAAAAAAGTGATTCTTTTCAAGGTGGATTTCGAGAAAGCATACGTTTGTGTAGATTGGAAATTTCTATTAGAAGTTATGGGTAAGATGGGCTTCCCTCCGAAGTGGTGCGATTGGATTCATGAATTCTTAAGTTCTTCGTCAATGGAAGCCCGAAAAAAGAATTCAAAGTGGGTCGTGGCCTTAGGCAAGGGGATTTGTTATCCTCGTTTATGTTCCTTATGGTCATAGAAGCTTTCAATGTGATGTTGGATAAGACTAAAGAGTTAGGGAAATTGCAAGGGTATAAATTTGACGTTGGGAACGAGAAATTATCTCATTTACAATATGCGGATGATATCATGATCATCAGTGAGAAATCTTGGTCTAACATTCGTAGTATTAAAGGCTTATTGATGTTGTATAAGGCAATGTCCGGTTTGAAAGTAAATCTCCATAAAAGTAAACTTGTGGGGGTCAATGTTTCTCAAGAATGGTTATAAGAGGCCGCGTTTGTTCTAAAGTGTAACACTAGCTATCTTCCTATTTTGTACCTTGGTCTACCTATCGGCACTAGTGCAAGTCGGAAGGAAACCTGGGAAGAAGTGATAAAAACAGTGAAATCAAGGTTGTCTATCTGGAAGAGTAAGCATTTGTTGATTGGGGGGCGAGTGGTCATCTTAAAATCGGTTCTATCCGCGATTTCAATCTACTATCTCTCTTTCCTCAAGGCTCCGACAGGTATTATATCTAAACTTGAATCCATTTTTAAACAATTTCTTTTGGGAGGAGGCTAGTTGAGAAGGAAAATAATTTGGGTTAAGTGGGATCGAGTTTGTAGGCCAATTGAGACCGGGGGGTTGGGTATTAAGAATCTAGGTGCATTTAATGTAGCTTTATTAGGAAAATGGAGATGGATAATATCCATGGATAAAAGGGGCATTTGGTTTTTAACTTTGGTGAATAGATATGGTCAGAACATGGAGAAATTTTTTCCAAAAGCAATAGGGAGTTCTGGTTGGTGGAAAGATGTGTGTAATATGGATTTAGAAGGGCTATAAGAATTAAGAAATTATTCTATGAGGGAAGTATATAAGAGTATTTAGCTCGTTGATTCTAGTACGTTGCAGAATCCTTGGGTGAAGATTTGGAACAAAGCGATCCCACCAAAGGTGTCTTGCTTGGTTTGGAGACTACTTCAAAACAGATTGACAACGAAGGATAATTTACTTAAGAGAGGAATTCATTTGCAGGAGCAGAATAGATGCGTCAGTGAGTGTGGGAGTGATGAATCGATATCTCATATTTTTTTCGAGTGTCATCTTTTTGCAGGTACGTGAAGTTGGTTAGGTGTGTCGACATCATTACACAAAGATGGGTGACAACACTTGCATTAGTTTGAAAACCTGTTCGTCTGGGGAAATAAGTTGTCGCTGAAGCTCTGGGTCCTGTGGTGCGCTTGTAGTTTGTGCATTTGGAAGGCGAGGAACCATAAAGTATTTCGCAATAAAGACATTCAGGTCTCAAAGGTGGTAGAGGAAACACTTTTGTAGTCGTGGAAATGGTTAAAATTCAAGGATAAAAGCATTTCAGACGAATTTCATGCGTAGTAGCTTAATCCAGAGGCTTGCTTGGGAACCTACGAGATCAAGCTTTAGTTTGGATATGTTTCAGTCAGCCTGAGATTCATCTCGAGTAGCTGTTGCAGATGCTGGTTATTTAGAAATTATCTCAGATCTTCTCAGTTTTTGGGTCATTTTACGTTGGGGTTGCGTTTGTTCCTTGCCTCCTGTTGCTGTTCGGTGTTGGTTTTGTCTTCTCCAGTGTTTCTATTTTAAATAGTTTTTGGTGTAGTTTTTTCGTTTTAGAGAGTCGTAGTTCTTATTATCTTGCTGTCTGTTTTGTAGTATTGGTTGGCAATTTAGTTTGGCCAGTTTTTTTAGTGTTGTTGCATTATTTGTAGAAGTACGAGGGGTATTTTGCTGGTTTTTTGTGTCTTTTGGTGTTTTGGTTTTGGGTAGTTTGAGTTGTAGGCGGCTGTGCAGTTTTTCTGGTTTTTAGTCTTTAACTGTTGCCTTTGTTTTTTTTCCTGTGTTTTGTCTTAGCAGGATTTTATGGTTTTGTATTTTGGGCATTCCTTATGCCTTTGGTTTTATTGATAATTTAGCAGTTTCAAACAAAAAAATATATGTTGTTGTTTAATACATCTCCTATCAAATCTTATAAATTTTCGAAATGATTATTTTATTATTTTATTTTTTTACTTTATCGTTGGAATAATATTATTTTGGTAAACATATGTATAAAACAGTACCAGCCTTTAGCAGGTGTTGTAGCTCTGAGCTCCAAATTTTTTTAAACAAAATTATACATTTTACATCTTTTTTATTTATTTTTAAAATAGGTGTTAAATTATAATGTTTTCAAAATCTATTTTACATTTGTTTGTTAAAAATATGTGTAAAATTATATTTTGTTTTTAAATTTTATAATTTTATATTGACTTTTCAAAAATTCGATATAAATTCATACTTTTTAGGTTCATTTTTTAAATTAGATTAGGGGCCCCG
Organism: Lathyrus sativus; assembly: GCA_963859935.3. Classification (NCBI taxonomy): domain Eukaryota; kingdom Viridiplantae; phylum Streptophyta; class Magnoliopsida; order Fabales; family Fabaceae; genus Lathyrus; species Lathyrus sativus. Next base: position 550,268,156 of record OZ012741.1, read on the forward strand.
AATTAATTGGGCCAGCCCTGGTATAAAATAATATTTTAACACGATTATTGAATTAAGTTAGGAGTTTGTCGGAATAATATCTTCGAATAAACACTACAAAAGATTGATAAGTTATGGTGGTTTAAATGTAAATATTAAAAGAGTTATCGTAGACTGAACAGAAACGGGGAGAGAGGATTCCTCTGCCGCAATCTTCTCTCAACATTAAAATTGAGAGTAGAACTTCCATTCACCAAAATAGACATAAAAATAGTGAACACCATCGACTCTATCTGTAACACCCCGACTTATTTAATTTGTTTTTCATAATTTATTTATATGTTGTTGTATAACCGATTGTGTAGAACTTGGTGGTGTGGTGAGAAGGACTAATTAAATAATACTAGTAATATTAGTTTAATATTATTAATTTAAATAATTAGTGGATATCGTTATTATTATTTAATGTGTAGAAATATTAGTAATAATACTATTTTTATGTTAATAATAATAATAATAATAATAATAATAATAATAATAATAATAATAATAATAATAGTAATAATAATAATAATAATAATAATAATAATAATAATAATAATAATAATAATAATAATAATAATAATAATAATAATAATAATAATAATAATAATAATAATAATAATAATAATAATAATAGAAAAGGGGAAGTTGAGAGGGAGTGGTTGTCAGATCGTGAAAACAGGGGAAAAGTGAGAAAAGGGGAGAAGAAAGGCTATGGCTTAGGAAGAAGAGGGAATACTCCATTGTTAATAAAGAAGAAACTGTTGCAAGAACTCTAAGGTAAATGTACATTTCTAACTAGCTAAGGATTAGTATCATGATAATTGTGGGTAGATTCTTTCATGTAGGTTTTGTACTTTTTCCCTTTGTTCATACTTTTGATGGAATAGTTTTGTTGAATTTTGTTAATTATGATGAATGATGTATGTTGGTGTTGGAACTGTTGTAGTTGATAAAATTGTTGCTTTGTGTTGTTGTTGAATTGATTAATTTTCGTTGATTATTGTTTTGTGAAATCGCGAGTCAGAGTCGAAACGATTGTTTTGGGTGTTTTCGGGGAAAGAAATCGAGGTTTTTGTGTTGATTGAAAACTGATTTTTGAGTAAAACAATGTATTACACGTTTTGTATGAAAAGTGAGATTTTGGGGTGGGTTAAAAAATAAAAGTGTTTTTTCTGTAGGTCTAATCGGTTACCAAAAATAGGGTAACCAGTTACACTATTGAAAAACAACATTTTTGGGAAAACTGTGAGGGTATAATCGGTTACTCTGATTTAGGTAACCGGTTACACTATGTGTTTTTGGCGTGGCAGTAGCTGGTTTCCATGGGGATAACTGGTTACCTCATTTTGAGTAATTGGTTACATTGAGACCAATATTTGAAAAATTTTAAAAATTCATAACTTTTGTTTTGGGAGTCCGATTCGAGTGTCGGTCGAAGCGTCGGGAAGCTGACATGTCAAACTTTTGCCTAAAAATAGTTTTGGTGGCAGAAGTTGAATAATATTTGAAATTCTGACACCCAGATACCAGATGTCGAGATAGATTTCGCAACACTGGGATCAAGACAGTTTGAATACTCACAACTATGCAGAAAAATAAATGATAGAAAGATAAATAACACTCGTAGTTGTTAACTAAATTTGGTGCAATGTCACCTACATATGGGGGCTACCAAGCCAGGAAGGAAATTCACTATGACAATATTAGTTAAAAGCTAAACTCCTCCGTTTACAACTTATCACCTAATCACTTTCTTGTGCAACTTCTACCTAGACACCCTCTAGATATGAGATCCCCCTCTCACTTCCTATCAGTCACAAACCCGTGACAATTCAATAGCAACCCGAACTAGAAGTACCAACACTTCCAAGTACAATACTTAGTTTTGCTTAAAAGGTTTAACTAAGAATAATACACTCTTACTTAAAAGCTTATGAGTGAACAATTAACAATTAAGAATCAGTCAACTCAATGCATCAAAACTGATACAAGAGTGACATACAAAGAAAACAAAATAAACCCTAAAGAACCACCAAGACACGACTAACCCTAATTCTTCAAATCCACACCTTCTTTAGGTTTAGAAAACCCCTTTAAATAAGCATCACAACTGCATGGGCTCGGGCTCGCAAATCACCAGGAATCAGCTTTAAGTCAATTGCATAATATCCAATCATAGGAATAAAATAGAAAGTTTCCTAAAAAGGCTCAACGATCTTTTTTAAGAAATACAATAAAATCTGTCAAAACAGACATTCACAAAATATCTTTCCTTGGATAAAAATAACATGTGAATTAAAACACACTCAAAACTCACACTTAAAATACCAAAACAGTCATACCCTAACTTCCTAGTATAACATGTCCTAGCACATGTCACAATATTCATGCTGAACATGATGTCTGACTCTCATAGCAGAACATCTGGCTTAACATCTTGCTGACATCGTGTTTTACCAAACTGTTGCCAATCCAAAAACCACAAAACTTACAAACCCCTCTTTGGCAAATTTTGGCTAAAACAACCTTAGAAAAAATTAGGAGTATACACAACGGAATAACAAACAACACAAGCTATATGAAATCATGTAAACTTTGTATAGATTGCAACTTTGCAGCAATAGACTAGACAGGTTCATAATTCCCCCTGCCATACATAGACAATATTCCCCTCAAGGGGGAAATCCAAATCACAAGAAAAGAAATAAATATGAACTATCCAAAAAAAATGTCACAAAAAAAAAACACAATGTCAAGACATCTAGTCTGACATTACAAAATTAGTAGCAGCACATACCCAGTAGCAAAACTCCCCCTCAATACCACAACCCACTGCAAAAAAAAATAAATTCACCCAGACAAGACACACCATTACTCCTTATCACAAAGGACATTATGAACTATCTCAGAGACACATGCAACTAGAAGATCCTTTTTAAACCACAAGCATGATAGCACTCATGCTCACCCTCAATAGTTGCATACGATAAGCAACCACAAAGCACACTAAAACATGACAAGATGTCATGACACCTGGTCCAACATCAGAAAAGGACATTGCAGCAAACACACTAACACTTTACTCCCCATTTTTATCCAAAAATTTACAAAAAATAGAGTAAATGTAAACAAGCATAAATGGAAGCACACAATAGCAATGGCAATAATTAGTTCTAATGGAAACATAAAGATGCATATAAGCATAAACTCATATGGAAACATAAGAGTAACTGATGGAAGCAAACAAAACATAATGGAAACACACATTTAAATCATCTTCAGGTAATGTTCCACATCTTGCCCTTGTCAAAGATCCTTCTACATTCCTTAAAGTTGTCACATGTTTTAGAAGAACTAACACTTAATTCCCTTGCCACATCCTTATAACATGTCTTATTCAAGTTAGCCCTTCTACCTTGCACATATCTTTTGCTCCATCCCTTACCTATAGTCACTTGCTTAGGCTTATCAAGCATTAGAAAATAGAGGAAAGATGCAATATCTCTTGCATCCCTCCATATATGTAATTTTTATAACTCTTTAATAGCGCAAGTTCCAACTTCACACCTTATGTTCTCAAATATATTTGCATATGAAGCTTTAGCACACATAACAGTCAGTTGTTCCTTCGTGTCCACATGGTCCAAAATAACAACTTTTCCTCCAGCAAGATTATTGATTAGTTGATTATGACTGTCAAGATTCTTGTTCCAGCCATGTTAAATAAGATCTCTGATAATATTCAGATCTTCACAAAGTAATTTCATGACATCAGGTTTGTCATTAAGTTTCTTCAACATTTTTTTCATCCACACTAACTAAAAGCAACCTCCTCTGATTTCACTATATTCAGCTTCAGTATTACACCAAGAAGCACATACTTGCTTCTTATTAATCTTGTAATTCATACTTGTTCTAATAATGCAATTCAAGATCTTCTTTTCTTGAATACTAGGACTCATCCTTGGTTCAAGCTTGTAGACAAGACATACGTTTGATATTTCTTTCAATAAAGTGTCTTGTAATGAGATCCTTGGATTGGTCTGAATGACCCTTAATAGAGAGATCTGAAGTGACTTAAGAGTCATCTGATATAATGCTAGTGAAATTACAACTTTTTTTCTTCCTGCCTTATCGGTCTACACAGAGGATGTTTCAACATTGTCTTCAACATCCATCCTTTGTTTAGTAATTAACTTATCAATTACCATATTGAGGGATTCCATTGTCATTTTAGAAATGAAGTTAAATACCCTATAAGCTTTGTTGCTTGATGAGTAACCCAAAAATATTCCTTCATCACTTATGGGATCCATCTCACTCATTGAATTATCAATTACCATATTGAGGGATTCCATTGTCATTCTAGCACTGAAGTTAAAGACCCTATAAGCTCTGTTGCTTGATGAGTAACCTATAAATATTCCTTCACCGCTTATGGGATCCATCTCACTCTTTTAATCTTTTTAGTCAAGACATAACATTTACTTCCAAAAATATGAAAGTATTTGACTGTAGGTCTTTTTCCTTTCCATAGCTCATAGAGAGTAACTGATGAGCCTTCCCTGAAGGTGATCCTATTATGAATGTAACATGCAGTATTCATAGCTTCAGCCCAAAAGCGATATGGCAGTCGCTTATCATGAATCATGACTCTAGATGATTCTTGTATAACCCTTGTCTTTTGCTTAATAGTTCCATCTCGTTGAGAAGAGATGGAAGAAGAAAATTCATAACTTATGTTTTCAGAAGCACAAAATTCAGAGAATTTTTCATTCTCAAACTCCTTTTCATGATAGCTTCTAACCTTGACAATCATACTATTTTTCTCCTTTTGAACATTTTGACATAAATCTTTAAAGACTTCAAAAGTGTCAGATTTTTCTTTAAGAAATTTCACCCACGTAAACCCTGAAAAATCATCAAATATTTCTTTCTATCTAAGTTGTCTACCTCCATTGGCCCCCATTATTTCCACGTGAAGAAGTTCCACTACCTTGGAAGTAGTCCGATGTTGTAACATTGGAGATGATATCCTCGAGTGCTTCCTAACCTTACTCTCACCACAAAATTTCCCATCTTTGACCTTGAGTTCTGGTATTCCTCTAATGGCTCTTTCAGATATGATTTCTCTCATTCTGCTAAGACGAAGGTGTCCATGTTTCTGGTGCCATAGCTTTACTTCATCCTTATTTTTTACAGAACTTGTGGAAGAGTAAGCAATTATTTGGTTTCCATAAATAACATTTGTGTTTAGACCTTATACCTTTCATCAGAACAACATTTTTATCATTTTTGACAAGGCATTATGTCTCTAAGAAATTAACTAATGATCCTTGGTCACACAACTAACTAATGTTGATGAGATTAACAGTTAGTCTTTTCAAAAAGAGAACATCTTATAAACTAGGTGATCCAACACACACCAACTTTCCAACTCCTTTGGTTTCACCTTTAAACCCATCACCAAATCTGACATAACCTGTGGGATGAGGCTTGATATCTACCAATAGCTTATGAACCCCTGTCATATGTCTAAAGTATCCACTGTCAAAGTACCAGTCTTCTCTAGTTGAGGTCCTCAAGGAAGTGTGAGCTGTTAGGTTCACATCCTTCTCTTTAGATCTTCTCTTTTTGCTTACTTGATTAACCTTGGTATGAGCTGAAGATTTTTTTATTTTCATACAACTTATAACATAAAGGCTTTATTTGACCATACTCTCCACAGTAGTGACATCTCCAATAAAATTGGAAATTATTTGGAGGTTCATTATGTCTTTCAGAATGTTGTAACATGTGGTTAGACATTTTGACCATCTTCTTCCTTTCAGAAGGGAATAACTTTTCTTCAGACATTCTTCTTTATTTATTATCAATTTGATAATGAACTTCTACATCTCCATTATCTTTTATTATTTCATCCCTATTTTCCATACTACTCAAGGAATTTGTCATGTCATAAAACTCAAAATTTAAGAGAGTTACCTCATTTTTAAGCTGAGCAATAGTACATAAGAGTTCCTTCTTCTCAATTTCCAATTCAGCTATGACTTTTCTCTGATTTTCCCCTGTCTTAAGTCTTTCTTCACATCTATCACAAGTTTCCATGTAGGACACATCGAAATCTCCATAGAGGATATTTTCATCACAAGATTCTACTTCATCTGCCCATCTTCCAGAGAGAGCAGTAACATGTTTGACAGTCTCTGTGTTGGATTCATCTTCTGACTCATCATCATCAGACCAAGATACAGTCATTCCTTTTTTCTGTTTCTTGAGATATTTGGGACATTCTGGCCTAATGTGACCAAAATCATCACACTCATAACACCAAATCTCTTTACTTTGATCTGACTTCTCTTCAATTCTGGTATTCTTTTGAGAATCATAGTTATTCATGATGTAAAATGTGATGTCCATGACACCCGTTCTTCCCTTTCTGTCCATTCTCTTCAGAATTCTATTAAATTTCTTCCCAAGTAAAACAATGGTATTTGACATTCCCTCATCAGTATCCAGATTAGCTTGACCCTCTTTATCATCAGCATTGGATACAAAAGCAATGCTTTTGTTCTTCTTTTCAATTCTATCATTCATGGTTAATTCCAAAAAGTTTAAAGTGACCCGACTACCTCATCAACTCTCATATTGCTGATGTTTTGGGCTTCTTCAGTGGCTCTGACCTTTATGTCAAATTTCTTAGGGAGAGACCTAAGAATCTTCCTAACCAACTTGAAGGTGAGAAAATACTTAGAAGGGGGGTTGAATAAGTATCTTGAAAATATTATGGCAATAAAAACTCAAAGATTTTTATCCTGGTTCGTTGAACTCAACTACTCCAGTCCACCCTATCAAGAGTGATTTGCCTTTCTCAACAAGGACTTAATCCACTATTAATCAAACTGATTACAATAGCAAGCACTAAGAACAACTGTTCTTAGTCTTCTTAAGAACAACTGATCACAACTGGATCTTCTTAAGGACTTTTATAATCAAATGTAAAACTAAACAAGTGTTTTAAATGCTTCTAAGTAAGCTATATCACAACTGTGATTTTACACTTAAGTTTATGAACAATGAAATAAATTCAGCAATGAGAATAAATTGTATGAGAGCTTTCTTTGAATTCTTTCAATATTTCGTCAACTGAAGAAGAGTGATGAAGTATTGCTTTTATAGGCACAGAAGTCCAAGTTGTTTTCATGTTGAAGGCTGTGTACTGAAAATGGCTGAGCCTTTTTGTCTTTACATCACATGACCTTTCCTAGAAGTAGAATGCACAGATAAATCCTTTTTGTTTGTGTTCTTGTGTCTAGCATAAATGAGGAAAGATTCGTTTGGCCAAACCAACGGACATAACTTTGAATTCTTCTTCAACAAGTTTCAGCAAATAACATCAGAGTCTTGACTGATCAGAGTCTTTGATGTTCATCAGAGTTTGCTGAATCAGAGCATTGCAGCAAGTGTGCTTTCAGCGTGTAATTTCATTAGAGTAGAGTTTTAGGATCAGATCCTCAGTACTGGCAGCGTAGTACTATCAGAGTCTTCTGAAACAAACTAAGCTTGAAACTCTTCATACAAAAGTCTTCAATGCTTCAGATGCTTTTGTAGCTTCTGCTTCAGATTCTTCTATAGCTTTTGCTTCAGATCCTTCTGTAGCTTCTACTTCAGAATCTTCTATAGACAGCGCTCAGAATCTTCTGTAGACAGCGTTCAGATTCTTCTAGGAGATGATTCTGACGCTTCAGAGCCTTGCATAATTCCATGTTCAGATCTAATTTGCTTTCAAAATAAGATTCATTTTAATATCTGCAGCAAACATTCTTAAACAAATTTTAGAGTATATAATTCTTCAATACAAAATTTCATAAGAGTTATCATCAAAACATAGAGATATAATTAAGAACCAATCTGTGTTCTAACAACTCCCCCTTTTTGATGATGACAAAAACATAAGAAATTTTGTTCAATAAAAAAATAATTATAACTCCCCCTGAGATTATGAATCTCCCCCTGAATTGAATACTTAGAAGGAATAGAAACTTCCCTTTTTGCACGATTATTCTTTTCAGAATCAGAGCCTGATTGTTCCAAAAAATTAGATCTTAACTTGGATGAGTGTTTCAGAATCAGAGCCTGATAGGTTAAACTTGATCTGGGGATCTCAGAGTTACTTAAAGAATTTGTCAGAGTTTTCAAATGTTCTGAAGTACTAAGAGTTCACGTTAGTTATAATTAGATATGTCTGAATTTCATTTAGGTAGAGTTTATTTAAACAGTCAGATCCATATTCTCCCCCTTTTTTGACATAATAAAAAAGTAAGACTTTTAAAGACAAATAAAAGGAAATACAGAAAAGATGCATTCATGTAGAGAAAAACAACAGTCATTCATTCATTCAGATAACAAACAAACACATCATCAGATAATAAGTTTAAGTACGTGTGCACAAACATCAGATACAGAAAAACATAAAACTAGGTTTGCTTGGACAGAATCATCTTCAGAAGTTGAGTGATCTCAGATGAGGATTCTTCTTGCTTTGTCATCTATTTTGCCATGCTCTCATTCTTCTGATCTTGCTTAGACATCCCTTTTGCCATGTTTTCAGTCTTTTGGTCTTGCTTGGCCATCCATGACTTGATCTCAGATTGCCCAGCTTCCAAGACTGCAATCTTATCTTCTAGATTTGGATTTTCTTTCTTGATCTCAGTAGATACAGATGGAGCAGATTCTTGTGCAGGAATAGAAGCAGAGTCAATTTCCATTGGGGATGTAGAGTCAAGAGCAACAGATCCAGAGGGAGTTTCCACAATTGTCATAGCCAGTGGATTTTATTCAGAAGCAGATTCAACAAAAACTTCTGTAGCAGATACTCCAGAAGATGAAGGAACATCTTCAAGAAGCAAAGGTGCAGATCTTTTCACATTCCATATCATGCTTCTGGCAGTTTCAGCAAATCTTAGCTTCGCATCATCAGAACATACATTCTTCAGATTTGAGGCTACATTATTGAATCTGTTAATGAAGCTATTCCAGATAGCATCAGATTCATTTGCATCCATGGTTGACAAGCATTTCTTCTGAATAGAGCCTAAAGTCATCTTTATTTCTTTCAGAAAATTTGCAAATAGAATATCGACATTTATTCTATGTTTTGGTTTGAGAAGGGTTTCCAAAGCGAATGGCTTGGGTTGAGGTGGAGGTGGTATGGTAAATTTGGGAATGATGATCAGAGGACGAGGATAGAAAGGAAAAGATGGAAGGTCAGATGAAGTGGTAGTTTTGGATCTGGATAAGGCATGAACCATATATGGTTTTACACGTGATGCAGAGGGAACAACATCAAATGTAGTGGAAGAGTAGGGAATGAAAACAGATTTATCAGACAACAGAGGTTCTGATGGAATGATATCTGGCAGTTCCTTTAGGTAGGTTTGAAGAACAGATGGTAAAATGGTTGAAGACTTAGGTTTAAAAGGAGTGGTAGAGTCAGATGGTTCTATTCTGGTATAAAAGTTTTTAATCTTTAGACCAGAAGGAAGTAGATCAGAGGGAAATGGTTTAAAGGAAGCAACTGAAACAAACTCAGATGTCCTAGGTTTTGGAATGAGTTTAGGAATGAGGGTTTCAGATGAAACAGGTAGATCTGATTGTTTAGATTCAAATTTTCTGAGAGAGGGAGGTGAAATAACATCAGGGTGAACATCAGATTCAGAGGAATCAGATGAGATGGTTGGGGTATAAGATGTAGACGATACTTCAAATACAGTCTTGAGAGGTTGAATCTCCAGAATCTCAAAGTCAGGTATGTTTGATTCAATAGGATTGGATGGTTCTGGTTGAGGATCAGAAGGTTTGGATGCTGGTGGTTCAGATACAACTGGTTCAGATGCAACTTGTTCAGATGCAAAAGTTTCAGATGCAACTGAGGCAGATTGTATAGGTTCAGATGCAACTGGTTGTTGTATTTCTGGTTGTTATTGTGTTGTAGGTTGTTCTGTTGGTTTTGTTTGAGGTTCTGATTGTGGAATATCAGATGATTTACATGGTGTTGTGCGAACAGGATCAGATTGAATTTGTGAAGTAGGAATAGTGGGTGGTTCAGATGTTTGAGATGGAGCAGGAATGGTTTGATTTTGAGTGGGAGGAGGTTCAGGCATAGAACTATTTGTTGATACATCTACTGCAATTTGAGAAAGAGAAGGTAAAGATGTTTTAGTACCTTTTATCTTGATGCGCTTGGTAGGAACAGAAGGAACTTCTCCAGAAGCTTTTCTCTTGATCTGCTTTTGTGGTTTTTTAGCAACTCTCTGTTTCATCTGAGCAGCAGCTTCATAATCAGAATATCAGCAGGAAAAGGTGTTCCATCTGCTTTGCACGCTTCAATATACCTAAGAATAATATCCCTAGGTTCTTCAGCACCAAAGATTAGAAAGTCTTGAACTAGAATCCTTCTCTGACTAACTTCAGAAACATTCAGCTTCTTAGGAGCAGTTGTGAGTTCATCCACAACTTTTAGCCTCTGAAGACTCTTTCCATTCAAGGGTTTTCCAACAATTGTCTCAAGTTCTTCTTTAACTCCAGCTTCATAAAGAGCAGCTACCAGACCATTCTCTGTCAGAATGTCTGAGATCAATCTACCAAAAGGAATCCACGTCCTGATCTTCTGTCCCTTATCCTTTATGGATTCTCTGGATGCATTGATGTGATTCCACAAATGCATAAAGAGAATGTATGGAAGATCTACTTTTGTACTCTGACTTAAGAAGTACATGAAATAGAGTTGTTCATTGTTTACATAATCTGGAGAATTTGTGGATTTTCTGTGATTGATGCATCCCAGAAAAGTCTTTGCCCAGATTTTGTAGTCAGGTTTCAGATCCTTAAATTTGTTGGAGGCCTGTCCAGATGCAATAACTTCCTCATACACTTCTTCCATGTCAACACGCACAGCTGGCAGATGACAAACTCCATCAGTTTCCTCATACCCTATGAGTTTTCTGACGAGATCTTCAGTAATTATGATCTCTTTTCCCAGAATAGAAGAGAGGATGAATTTTGGATAAACAGATGCATGAATCTAAAATTCCTTCACCAAGTGTGGATACACTGGACCAAACAACCTGTCAAAATATTTAACCCAGCTTTGAGCACCAATAATGGAACGCAAGTCAAATCCATTTTCAGCCTAAGAATCAAAATCCACCATTGATTCACAAAGAACTTCAAGCTTGTCCACAGGGGTTAACAATGTTCTCTTAGGTTCCTTAAAAGGAGTAACACCCATGTTTGATGATGCAACTGCAACCATAGATGATTGAAACTGAGTTGATGTTGAGGATGATGTTGCCATTGTTGAAGATGAAGAAGTTTTGGATGAAGGTTTAGGGTTTTGATGAAGAGCAAATAGCAAAAAGAAATGCATATATTGTTTGTGAAGTGAAAAGTGTGAAATGGTGTGATTTGTGGTATTTATAGAGAGAAGTTAGGGCATAAAAACAGACACATTTAGCACGTATTCACTTAGCATTAAATGGCATTTAATGAAAAGAATAAAAATCATTTCAAAGCATTAATTGATTCTGACAATTTGGGGGGGAAACCAAGATTTTAACTATTCAAACAATACCTTAAATGTCTCTTCAGTAGTGTGCATGCAATCTTTTCAGATTCAAAGTGACACGTGTTTGCTTGCATGTGCTTCTGAATTCTCTTGAGAAATGAAACGTTAGTCAACGTTCAGATCCTCTAAGATTGGTTAGTTCAGATACACACAAATAATAATAACTCAAGAAATCAAATAATTGACAAATGAAATACTTCAGAATTTTAAGCATTTTGCATCTGAGAAGTTTTGCTTCTGACAAATATCATTCTGTACACAAATCCATACCAATATTTTTCAGAATAAACTTGAACCTATCTTCAGCAAGGGGTTTTGTGAAAATATCAGCCCAATGATGATCTGTATCAACAAAGGCTAAGTTTATAATACCCTTCTGAACATAGTCTCTGATGAAGTGATGTTTAATTTCTATATGTTTTGCCTTAGAGTGTAAAATAGGGTTTTTAGACAAACGTATAGCAGAAGTATTATCACAGAATATAGAAATATTACTCTCAAAGATTTGATAATCTTCTAGCTGACTTTTCATCTAGAGCATCTGCGTGCTACATCCAGCAGCAGCAATATATTCTGCCTTTGTAGTTGATAGCGCAATTGTAGGTTGTTTCTTGCTGTACCAGGAGATTAAATTTCTTCCTAGAAATTGACAACTTCTAGAAGTAATTTTTCTTTCCATTTTGTCTCCAGCGTAATCAACATCACAAAATCTAACTAATTTGAAATCATCATATTTTCTGTAACACAAACCCACATTAGAAGTACCTTTCAGATACCTTAGAATCCTCTTAACAGCTGTTAAGTGTGATTCTCTAGGATCTGATTGGAATCTTGCACACAAGCATACACTGAATAAAATATCAGGTTTAGAAGAAGTTAAGTAGAGAAGAGATCCTATCATACCTCTGTAGAGTTTCTAATCTACTTTCTTACTTACCTCTTCCTTACCAAGAGTACTTGTTGGATGCATAGGAGTCTTTGCCATCTTACTATCAGTCATGTTAAACTTCTTCAGAAACTCTTTAACATATTTGGTCTGATGAATGTAAGTGCAATCTGGAGTTTGGTTGACTTGAATTCCCAGAAAGAATCTCAATTCTCCCATCATGCTCATCTCAAATTCAGCCTGCATACATTTAGCAAACTCCTTTCCCAGCATAACATTGGTAGATTCAAATATAATATCATCCACATATATTTGACAAATTAACAGATCTTTCTTAAATGTTTTACAAAAGAGTGTTGTGTCCACTTTGCCTCTGATAAAAATTTTCTCCAGAAGAAAATTGCTTAATCTCTCATACCAAGCTCTGGGAGCTTGTTTTAAACCATAAAGAGATTTCTTTAGTTTAAAAACATGTTCTGGAAATTTTTCACTTTAAAAACCAGGAGGTTGGTGAACATAAACTTCTTCTTCTATAATTCCATTTAGAAAGGCACTCTTAACATCCATCTGATATAGAGTGATGTTATTTTGTGCAGCAAAAGAAATGAGTAAACGAATAGACTCTAACCTGGCTACAGGAGCATAAGTCTCTGTATAATCAATTCCTTCTTGCTGGCTATAACCTTGAGCAACAAGCCTTGTTTTGTTTCTCTCAACTTCTCCTTTTTCATTCAACTTATTTCTGAAGACCCATTTAGTTCCAATTATGTTGAATCCCTTTGGTCTTGGAACCAAATCCCAAACATCATTTCTTGTGAGCTAATTGAGCTCTTCTTGCATGGCAATTATCCAGTCATTGTCTTGCAGAGCTTTATCTACAGAAGTTGGTTCAATAACTGACACCATGATCACATCCTTCCTTCCAATGATCACATCCTCTGGGTGAGAGGCCTTGATTCTGGAAGATGATCCTCTAACAGTTGATTCTTCAGAAATATTTAAGTTGTTCATTTGAGAAGCTAAAGGAATTGCATCAGGCGTTGCTTCTGGTTCCTTCACTTGAGCTTTTTCTGCCTCTGAGCCTTCAGAGTCTGTGAGAATTACTTCTCTATCTGCAGAACTTTCAAACTGCTTTAGCTTTTCAATGCCAAGCTTATCATCAATCTAACATGTATAGATTCCTCCACAATATGTGTTTCAGTATTGTATACTCTGTAGCCTTTAGAGCGTTTAGAATAGCCAAGAATGAAACACTTCTGTGCTTTAGAATCAAACTTGTTAAGATTCTCTTTAGTGTTCAACATATAACAAATACATCCAAAAGGATGAAAATATTAAATGTTTTGCTTTTTGTTCCTCCACAATTCATAGGGAGTCTTTTTCGGAAGAGGTCTTACAGACACTCTGTTCTGAATATAACAAGCTGTGTTTATTGCTTCTGCCCAAAAATGTTTTGCCAGATTAGTCTCGTTGATCATGGTTTTGGCCATTTCTTGCAGAGTTCTATTTTTCCTCTCTACAACTCCATTCTGTTGTGGAGTTCTAGGGCAGGAGAAATCATGAGCAATGCCATTTTCATTAAAATATTTTTCAAAATATTTGTTTTCAAATTCACCACCATGATCACTTCTGACTTTAATAATTTTAAAATCTTTTTCATTCTGGACTTGTTTGCAGAAGTCAAAGAACACAGAATGTGACTCATCCTTGTGTTTTAGGAACTTTACCCATGTCCATCTGCTGTAGTCATCAACAATGACTAATCCATACTTCTTGCCTCTGATGGATGCAGTTTTCACTGGTCCAAACAGATCAATGTGAAGTAATTCTAATGGTCTTGAGGTTAAAACAACACTCTAAGATTTAAAATAAGATTTTGAAAATTTTCCTTTTTGACATGCTTTACAAAGAGCATCTGAGTTGAACTTCAACTTGGGAAGTCCTCTGACCAGATTGAGTTTATTAATCTGAGATATATATCTCATATTAATATGCCCCAATCTTCTGTGCCAGACCCATTGCTCATCATTAACAGACAAAAGGCATTTAACATTTTGAACCTTAAGTTCTGAAAGATTGATTTTGTAAATGTTGTTCTTCCTCTTTCCATTAAATAGGATTGAGCCATCCTTCTGACTAACAGCTTTACAACATTGTTGATTAAATATTATGTCATAACCATTGTCACTTAATTGACTTATGGACAATAGATTATGCTTTAATCCTTCTACAAGTAAAACATTAGATATAGAGGGAAGATTACCATTGCCAATAGTACCAGAGCCAATAATCTTGCCCTTCTGATTCCCTTCAAACTTCACTTCTCCTCCAGATTTAAGCTCCAGGCTTTGGAACATAAACCTTTCTCCCGTCATGTGAAGTGAGCAGCCAGAGTCCAGGTACCATGAGTGGCGTCTTGACTTTTCTGCTAAATACATCTGCAACAGGGATTGTCTTATCCTTAGGTACCCAAATCTTTTTGGGTCCTTTTGGGTTAGTTGCCTTGAAAGTTTGTCTGAACTTCTGTCTTTTTACCATAGTTTTGTTCTAATTGACTTTTGGCTTAAACACAGGAACGTTCTGATCAGAACGTGTGTGTTTGATATCATTGAGATGACCAAACTTGAAATGAGAGTATAAGGGAGTTTTCTTAATTATAAGTTTATCAACAGGCATTGGATTTAAATACTTTTCAGAGGAAGATTCATATCCAATTCCTTTCCTGTTGTTTATGCTAACTCCATAGATCATTGAAGCCATCTTGCTTCTATCTATGCTTTTAGCTAGAAACTTCTGAAAGCTGAAGTCATATTCTTCTAAAATGTTTTTGCATTTAGACTGAGTTTTAGACTCAGAGTCTTGTTGAGCTTTTTCAAAATTAGTTTTCATTTTTAAATTGTTTTCTTTTAGCTCAGCAACTTTTGTCTTTAACAGATTATTCTCAGATTCAAGATTGCATTTAAGCTTCTTGCATTTGAGCTTAATCTGGTTATAGTTTTTCAGGACTTCTGATAAAACTTTAATAAGCTCTTCCCTAGTGAGATCAGAAAGTACCTCTTCTGAGTCAGATTCAGAATCAAACTCAAATCCAGATGATCCTTCATTTTGATCTTCAATGCCTGCCATCAGAGCCATGTTGGCGCATTCATCTTCTGATTCTGATGAGGATCCAGTTTCATCTGAATCATCCCATGTTGCCATTAGAACCTTCTTCTTATGCTCAGGCTTTCTTCTAGGCTTTTCTTTCTGAAGCTTTGGACATTCATTTTTGTAATGACCAGGTTGTTTGCATTCAAAACAAACAACTTCCTTCTTTCCAGATCATTTTGGTCCAGAGGACTCCTTGTGTTGATCTGGTTTCTTGAAGTTCTTGAACTTCCTCTGTTTATGCTTCTAGAGTCTGTTGATTCTTCTGGACAGCAAGGATAGTTCACCTTCTTCTTCAGAAGAAGACTCTTCAGAACTTTCTTCTAAAACTTGCAAAGCTTTCACAGATTTGTTAGATTTTAAGGCAACTGACTTACCTTTTTTTTAGGCTCATCTTCCTCAAGTTCAATTTCATGCCTCCTTAGTGAGCTGATTAGCTCCTCCAAAGTGATCTTGTTCAGATCCTTAGCAAGCTTCAGAGAAGTGACCATAGGTCTCCATCTGATAGCCAAGCTTCTGATGATCTTCTTCACATGATCAGCAGTTGAGTAGCCTTTGTCCAACACTTTTAGACCAGCTGTGAGGATCTGGAATCTAGAGAACATAGTTTCTATAGACTCAGATTCTTCCATTTTGAACGCTTCATACTTCTGTATTAGCGTCAGAGCCTTGGTCTCTTTGACTTGAAGGTTTCCTTCATGTGTCATCTTCAAAGATTCAAACAAGTCAAATGCAGTTTCTCTGTTTGTGATCTTCTCATACTCAGTATGAGATATTGCATTTAACAATATTGTTCTAGCTTTGAGATATTGCATTTAACATGTTCTTATCAACTCCTTTTTAAGAAATACAATCAAATCTGTCAAAACAGACGTTCCCAAAATATCCTCCCTTGGATAACAATAATGTGTGAATTAAAACACACTCAAAGCTCACACTTAAAATACCAAAACAGTCATGCCCTAATTTTCTGGTATAACATGTTCTGGCACATGTCACAATATCATGCTGAACATGATATCTGACTCTCATAGCAGAACATCTGGCTTAACATCTTGCTGACAACATGTTTTACGAAAATGTTGCCAATCCAAAAATCACAGAACTTACAATCTCCTCCTTTGGAAAATTTTGGCTAAAACAACCTTAGAAAAAATCAGAAGTATACGCAGTGGAATCACAAACAACACAAGCTACATGAAACCATATAAGCTTTATACAGACTGCAACTTTGTAGCAACAGACCAGACAGGTTCATAACTCCTCATGCCACACATAGGCAATACTCCCCCCTAAAGGGGAAAACCCAAATCACAAGAAAAGAAACAAATATGAATTATCCAAAAAAAACATCACACAAAAAACCATAATGTCAAGACATCTAGTCTGACATCACAAAACTAGTAGCAACACAGACCCAGTAGCAGAACTCCCCCTCAAGACTACAACATAAAGCTAGCGAGATTATACCTAAGCATATTGCACGCTCAAAGATACAACAAAGTCTCCACTAAAATTTATTTAGTCCCAAAGGACAGGGAAAATATCGATAAAACCCAAGGGGAAGAGAAACGGGTAAAGGATTCAGTTATGCGAATGGAAGGTATTAGTACCCCATGCATCCGTCGTACTCGACGGGAACCATTTTGCTTGATTCTAAGCTCGGATGGTTTATCTATCTAAAGGCTACTACCTAAAGAGGGAAGGAAAAAGGAAAAAGTTCTCGCAGAGGATTAGGGCCCTCGTGCCTACGTATCCTTATAGTGCAATAGGGAATTCAGAGCTCTATAGTTCATGGAACCAGGGAAAAAAAGGAGAGAAGGGGAAGAAGATTATGGAAGAAGGTTGGGAGAAGGGTGCTCGCTGAGATCTCGCAATCTTTTGCCTATGTATCCTCACAGTGCAATGAGGAAGTTAGCTCCGTAGTTCGGGGAACTAAGGAAAAAAGAGCAAAGGAATGGTGTCAAAACCAAGAGAAAAAGGAAGTGGTGTCCAAAACCAAGAGAAGGAAATGTGCTCCGTTGGGGATTCAATATATTAACTGATAAATAATGGTTAACCGAAGAAAGAAAAGAGGTTAGTCTTTAGTCGACGGACGTTGATTGACTAGAAGAATGAGTATTAACCAAGAGGTGATTAACCCATCAAGGAGAGGAGAAATTCATTTTAACAGATATACTATGCTCAACCAAAAGAACTGGTGTGGAACCAAGCGAAGGTTGTGACCCAAGAGAACGGGTGTGAAACCAAGCAAAGGATGTGACCCAAGAGAACGGGTGTGAAACCAAGCGAAGGTTTTGACCCAAGAGAACAAGTGTGGAACCAAGCGAAGGTTGTGACCCAAGAAAATGGGTGTGGAACCAAGCGATGGTTGTGACTCAAGAGAACGGGTGTGAAACCAAGCGAAGGTTGTGACCCAAGAGAACGGGTGTGGAACCAAGCGAAATTTGTGACCCGAAGGGGTTCAGTGAATTAACTGGCAGACTATCACTAACCAAAGCAAAATGTATTGAACCAAGAGAAGGTCGCTAACCCAAAAGGGACTCAATAATTAACTGATAGGCAGTACTTGACTGAGGAGAGAGTATTTGAACCAAGAGAAGGTTACTAACCCAAAGGAACGGGTATTCGAACCAAAAGAAGGTTGCTAACACACAGGGGTCGATTGGTTTTAATAGACAGACTATGATCAACCAGAAGAACGAGTGAAGAACCAAGAAAAGGTGATTAACTTAAAGAAGATTGGTTTTAATAGACAGACAATGATCAACAAAAGAACGGGTGATGAACCAAGAGCAGGTGATTAACCCAAGGAATATTGGTTTTAACAGGCATACTATGATCAACCAAAGAATGGGTGATGAACCAAGAGGTGATTAACCCAAGAGAAGATCGATTTTAACATACAGACTGTGATCAACCAAAGAATGGATGATAAACCAAGAGAAGGTGATTAACCAAGGAAGATTAATTTTAACAGACAGACTTTGATCAACTAAGAGATGATTAACCGAAGAGAAACTCAATATGCTAATAGATGGAATATGGTTAACTGAGGGAAGGAAGACATTGATCTTGAACCAAGGAAATGGTGATTGGTCAAAGGAAAGATGTAAAGGGTATGAGTGATCAAGGATCAAATCTGCTGAGGATTGGGAGACACTATAGTATGAAGATAGAGATAATTATTCCAGGCACAGGGCAATTTGTCCCCTACCAAAAATATTCAGAATGAGGGTAGGAATTCTCCACTCTCATTCCTTCTCTAGCAACCAAAGTATAGTGTAAAAATTAAGACCGATAGAGTAACGATGCAATTTGTACAGTGCTCCAACTTATTGTGCAGATGTCCAGCTCAACAGGATCAAGAAAGAGAGGCTCTAAAGAGATCCTAAAGAGAAGAGCAGAAGACAATTAATAAATCGAAATAAGGTTTCGATCAATTAATCAAAGGAGGAAATTGCCAATAATCTTTCAAACAAGTCAAAATATTATCCAAGCAATTGTGGGAATAATGTTTGAAAAAGATTAAATTTTCTCAATGAAGAACAAACCTAATGCATCATGTTGAATTGCAAAGCATTAATAAGAGCAAACTAGCATGCATTTATTAACACATAAGCAAAGATGAGCAAAAATGCTTTAAACATGTGATAAAATTGCAAAAATAATCGAAGAAAATCATGCAACTAGCCGAGCAAAATTCATTTCAAGTAGATTTTGACCTGAAACAATAGCATTGCCATGAATACAAGTAATCATGGGAAGCCACACAAGAAAACGATGCAAAACAGCCCTCAAAAGCAAGGTTTTGGTAAAAAGTACGGGTGGTAACTGGTTACTTCATGAGGTAACTGGTTACCTCAGGAAAAACATCACTTCCAGGGGCGCAGATTGGGGGAAGTAACCAGTTACATCATGAGGTAACCGGTTACCTCAGTAAAAAATAGCAAAAACAACATTCCAATAGCACTTTTCAGAATCACTTATTTCATGCAATTGTAGTGGATCAAAGCATAGAAGGAGATACAAAATTCATGTTAAGTCATAGAACTTGAAAGCTAAAATGATCAATCATGCAAAGCAAGAATCCAAGTAACAAAGCATCAACTAAGAACTACATGGAGAAAATGCAAAATTGATCGAAAATAGTGAATTAAGCAAGAATCACCAACCTACAAGGCTGAGGTTTACCTTGGTACTGTTGTGCAAAAATGTAATGTGGAGAAGCAAAGAAAACTAGAGAATTCCAAGATCTAGAGCAATCCGTAGCAAGAAAACCAGAGAAAACGTGATAAATACTTCAAATCTAAATTTACACCGAAACTCTCCTAATGATTAACTTCCAAAGCTTGAATTGAAGTAAAAGTTGTTGTTGCTGCAGAATCCAAAGAAGAAATGTAGTGGAATTGAGGCATAGCTCAAAGAATAACAAGTTCAATGTGTAGCTTGCTAAGCTTTAATGGTGGAAAAGGGATTTAGTGAGGTTTGGTGAATAAGATGAAGATGATTGAGAGACAATATTGCAGACAATGCAAAGTAAATTGGGAGTGAAGAGTGAAAATTTGAGAATGAAAGTGAAGGTCCTAGCAACAATGTGAAAGTTTGCTTAAATAGAGTCTAGGTTTGGATTGGGTTAGGTTTGGAACTTGGTTTAGGGTTTGCTTTGGAGTTAGTTAGATCCAACTCACTGAGTTGGGATCTAACTCAGTTAGTTATTTGTTAACTCAGTGGGAGAATCCCAATGCAACTCACTTGATCAAATGGTTCACATGAGTGAAAATAAGGGTGCATAGTGATCATGATTGAAAGTGATGTAGTGTAGCAAATGAAAGTGGTTTCTTGAAGTGTCTAGAATATTCCACACGATGCTAGAACAATATAGACCAAAAGAATGAGATGAGAGCTGCTGCAATGTAAAGAAAAATTGAAAAATTGCAAAATTATGCTGATGTAACTGGTTACATCATGAGGTAACCAGTTACCTCAGGCTGAAAGCGACGTTCTGGACTGAAAAATGCTGATGTAATCGGTTACTTTATGAGGTAATCGGTTACCTCAGCAAAAACTTCACTTGTTTGGCTTGAAATGGAGTGTTTTGGTCGTGGTTCCACATTTTAACCTTGTGCTTTGATATATAGGCATAGGAATCCCTCTGTTTGGCTTGTATCGAGGCTGTGATTACTCTATGGGGATGTGACTAATTATGGCTTTGAATTTTTCTGAAATTCTAGATATGCCTGCAATAAAACCACAAGAGAAAAATTCTAATGCATATGCTAGAAATGCGAGTGCACATGCTTATGCAAAAAGGCAAAAGGGGAGGTCAAATTTTGGGTTACGACAGCTGCCCCTATTTACTTCTCTTAGACCTTGTCGCACCCCAAATTTTACCCTTATATTTAGTGATCATTTGCATCCATCTTTTGCTTTAGCTAACCGTTAACCAGTTTTCCTAGTTTGTTCATTTTGCAGGCATGTCGAAGAAATTGGAAAATAATCTTGTATGCCATTAGGTTATGTTGAATTCACTCTCTGTACAGCCTTTAATTATTACAAGGCCAAATCACTCCTCAAGACGTCTCAATGCATAATTTGGTTTTGTTTGAGGAATTGGATTATTAATTGATAGGTGGAAGAATTTGAATTTGTGGTGATAATATTCAAGAACTCAAGATTAGTTTGCTAATTTGGAATTCAAGTCCAAGGTGTCCATCATAATTTTAAATGTATATCATTTCCAAGGCTAAAATTCAAAGAGTTTACATTTATTACCAAAGATTACAGGCATGCTAAATTGGAATCATTACATTACAAAGATATTTGGAAATTTACAATAAAGTTTCTAATTCTAGACTATCCTAAAAGGCCCCAAGACTTTTAAGTTTCTTTATCTTGTCATCTACAAACAATACCTGCAAAATATTGAAACAATGTCAAAAAAGTTGGAATCTTTTCTAAAAGTAAAAAGACTGTGAATTTTGTTTCACAACCCTTAGATTATAGAATCATCATCGGGTGATTCAGAAGGGCAGCAAGGAATTGCTACCAAACTTCTGTTTCCAACAACCTCAAGCCAAAACAAGGCAGGATGTGTTCCTATCAAGAAAAAGAGAAAAATGATGTTTTCCAAACACGGTTCAAGACAGAAAAAATGAACTGTGAGCAAAACGAATCTGAAATGGGAAACTACTATCTTCATTAAACCAATAACTCGAATGGACAACAAATATCTAACAGCCCTCAATAAACAAGTCAGAAATGGAAATATCACCACCAAGATATTAAGTTTCGTAAATGACAAAACATCACGAGCCAACAAATCTGGAAGTAAAAATAAACAGCAGCAAATTCGAAAATGGTAAATATACCATCATAAACCAAAAAACAAAAATAATCAGGTAGCATTAACACCATCAAGGGTCCAATTCCGAAAATAGCAGATGCTATCATCATCAATAAAGAAAAAAAACGAAAATGGATGAGATCCAACATGTTATGTCAAAAAAGGAAAGTTATTCAATCTTCCAAAATCATTAAGAAAAATGCGTGTATAAAGAGGAAGAAGAATAAAAGTTCAAAGGGACGGGAAAAAAATCATACAAAAAACCAGATCCGAAATTATCACAGATCCGGACTGGAAAAATCATCTGAAAACCGTCAAAGTCTTCAAAAGCCACAAATCCGGACGAGGCTTAGAAAAAAATATGTTCATCATCGCCAAGAACTTCAAACACCATAACCCAAATCGCGAAACCACCATAACCAAAACCAAAACCGCGAAACCCATTTTCGTAAGAGGAAGTGAACCAAACTCAGACACGAGGAACCCCCATCGTCACCATCGTCCGTCAACAAAGCACAGTAGGCCAACATCTTTTAATATTTTTTGTTGTTTGTTTCTGTTACAGGTCAAAAAAAATGAAGAGAGACTATCGTTGCATGCACGGCGAGAGGAAGAGGGAAATCGCGGGTTAAGGGAGAAGAAAGAGTTCAAAAATTCAGAGAAAAGAAGCCAAGGAGAGGCGCCGCGACTGCCTTTGGTATCTAAGGCTTCCAAAACCCTTGTCCCCTCCTTTTATGAACTGCCGGGTCGGGTCCTTGGAGGTGGATACCCAGGCCCGACCCATTTATTTTCTTGTTTATTGCAGTTTTCTTTTTTCTTTTTTACCTTATCTGTAATTATTAATATTAATAAAAAACTAACATAATTACTAACACTAACATTAAGAAAAATCAGAAAAAATATTTTTATTAAATAATTAATTAAAAAACGAATTTTGATTTTAAAATAATAAAAAAAATTTATTTGAATTTTTAATTTAAGTTTTTGTAATAAAAATAAAAAAGACAAAAATATGTTTAGTTTAAATTAAATGTTTATTCAGTTCAATATATATTAAAATACAAAAAAAAAATGCTTTTTTTAGTTTTAACTTAATCTCTTTTTCTTAATAAATAAAAAATCCAAAAAATTTTTCTAGCTTCTATTTCATTTAATCTTTTTTAATTAGAACTTTTAGAATTTAGTTTTTATTATAAAAATAAATAACTTTTTTTAATTCAAGAGTAAACTTAATTTAGTTTCTAACATCTCTTATTTAACTTAGCCTTAACGATAAATTCTCAAAAACAATTTACAACTTAATTCCATTTCACCTTAATTAATCATTTCTCCTTAATCCATGTCTAACATTATTCTCACTATCCATTCCAACTTAACCATGTTCACATCTCTATTTACACATCATTATCTTATTGCATTCACTGCTTTACTTTTTACTGTTTTCTCCTCCGAAGGAAATGTTTTTCTCCGTTTGACCGTCGTGTCAATGCCTTTATCCTCATCCATCCTAACCTTAGGATCCGAGTGCCGTACTCGTACTTAGGCGTCCCGTCACTATTGTTGCATGCACGGCGAGAGAAAGAGAGAAATCGCGTGCTAAGGGAGAAGAGAGAGTTAAAAAATTCAGAGAAAAGAAGCCAAGGAGAGGCGCCGCGGCTGCCTTTGGGATCTAGGGTTTCCAAAACCCTTGTCCCCTCCTTTTATGTACCGCCGGGTCGGGTCCTGAGAGGTGGATACCTAGGCCCGACCCATTTATTTTCTTATTTATTGCAGTTTTCTTTTTTCTTTTCTACCTTATCTGTAATTATTAATATTAATAAAAAACTAACATAATTACTAACACTAACATTAAGAAAAATCTGAAAAAATATTTTTATTAAATAATTAACTAAAAAACAAATTTTGATATTAAAATAATAAAAAATAATAATTTAAATTTTTAATTTAAGTTTTTGTAATAAAAATAAAAAAGACAAAAATATGTTTTGTTTAAATTAAATGTTTATTTAGTTCAATATATATTAAAATACAAAAAAAAATGCTTTTTTAGTTTTAAGTTAATCTCCTTTTCTTAATAAATAAAAAATCCAAAAAACTTTTCTAGCTTCTATTTCATTTGATCTTTTTTAATTAGAACTTTTCGAATTTAGTTTTTATTATAAAAATAAATAACTTTTTTTTTAATTCAAGAGTAAATTTAATTTAGTTTCTAACATCTCTTATTTAACTTAGCATTAACCATAAATTCTCAAAAAAAATTTACAATTTAATTCCATTTCACCTTAATTAATCATTTCCGCTTAATCCATGTCTAACATTATTCTCACTATCCATTCCAACTTAACCATGTTCACATCGCTATTTACACACCATTATCTTATTGCATTCACTGCTTTATTTTTTACTGTTTTCTCCTTCGAAGGGAAGGTTTTTTCCGTTTGATCGTCGTGTCAATGCCTTTACTCTCGCCCATCCTAGCCTTAGGATCCGAGTCTCCGTACTCGTACTTAGGCGTCCCGTCGTGGACACACCCTTCACCTTTTCCAAACCTTAAGATTTGAGTCTCCGTACTCACCTTTTAGGCGTCCCGTCGTGGACATCCATCCATTTATCCTAGCCTTAGGATTAGGAGTCGCCGCACTCCGTGTAAGTTCCCGCCGAGGAATACTTACTCACCTTTTTCAATTCAACTCTACAACATAGAATCGGAGTCGCCGCACTCCACGTAAACGCTTCCATATGAACGTTCACTTTCCCCTAGAACCTTGACCACAGTCAAGAAGTTCCTCTTCCTCCCTCTGTGAGGGGAACTACGATTACTCTGATTCCATCCCCTACCTTGGATACGTAGGCACAAGATGCGAATCTTGGCGAGTAAACTTAGGACTAACCCCTTAGGTCCTTCTCTTTACCCTTAACCCTTAGCATTACCCTTAAGCGGATAACCATTATCAATAGCACATATAAACAAGAAGTTCTTGTAGAGTACTACAGAAGTTTAGGATGCTAATACCTTCCCTAAGCTTAACCAAACCCCTTACCTTATATCTCTCCCCGCATTGTGTTTATGATGCAAAATAGGTTTTCCTTCCTTTAACCTTTCCTTTGGATAAATCAAAGACCGGTTGTGAATCAAGATTGTGATTCAAATTAATCAATAACTTGATATCCTATTCTCACCTCAACAGACCTGAATGTTCAAATCACGACAACATTTTTATTATTCAAGGTGGAAGGGGATTAAATGAAAGAGTAACTCAAAAATTTAGCCGACAATGACAGTAGTGTACGAAAAGGTGAATATGTAGAGAGTCTGATTAAGTGGGAATTTGGCTGAGTATCTTCTGGGGAGATGAATCAGTCAACCAAAAATATGCTTGATGCATATGACGAATGGAATGTATGCTTAGTGATAAATGGAAGGAAGATGTTAAGTCTTGCTAGCTGTAAGTTCACTAAGAGCTTGGAAGGATGATTATCACTAGCGCACACGTGGCAAGGATTCAAGTCAAGAAAGAGCTAGAGCATAAAGATAAGATCAAACAAGCTTGAGGACAAAAGGTAGTATAGTAGGGACCACGCCTGCAAAAGTGCATCCTGCACCCTGCCACCCGCCGTCTGCTCTGCGCCACTACCGGCTGCAACAGCCTGCCAAAGACACCTTGTCTCCCAATGTTGTCTGTACTAGATAACTAGTTCACGAAGGGAAAATGGAGAACTGGAATTTTTAGTGATTTGATATGGGCTAAAGCTTAGTCTTACATGACTCGTGAGATTATGCTATGCAATGATGCAGGTTAAGCTACAGTGCGGCGGGCAAGTAACAAAGACATACTTTGACTTAACATCCTCAGCTGGGGAAATAAAAAAGCCTTTAGATAAAGAAAAGATTTTGGATAGACCAGAGATAAAGGAAATATTCTGGACGTACAAGAAGAAACTGGGAATGTTTGGGACGGACCAGAGAAAATGAAAAGGTTCTGGACGGATGATAACACTATTTTAGTGTGTCATGATGACCCATTTTCTCTTATAAATTTAGCTAGGTTTAATTAGGATTTATCTATATTTGCTTGTTTTAGTATGTTTTTACCCTAAGTGCACTAGGTGCACCTTTTATGGTTTTTCGTGTGTTTTTGTTTTAAAGGGAATCTGATAAAGGCAAGCTGAGGCATGACACCTCAAGACATAGTCTGGAGTAGAATGAAGATAAATGTAAGGAAGATGTTAAGTCATGTTAGCTACAAATTCACAAAGAGCTTGGAAGGATGATTATCACTAGGGAACACGTGGCAAGGATTCGTGTCAAGAAAGAGCTAGAGCATAAAGATAAGATCAAAGAAGCTTGAGGATAAAAGGTAGTACAGTGGGGAACATGCATGTAAAAGTGCATCCAGCCACCTGTCGTCTACTCTGCACCACTACCTGTTGCAGCAGCCTGCCAAAGACACCATGTCTCCCAATGCTGTCTGTACTAGATAACTTGTTCACGAAGGATAAATGGACAACTGGAATTTATAGTGATTTGATATGGGCTGAACCTTATTCTTATCAAAAGCCCATGATCTAAGACCCATCAACTTCCACACTCATACTCAAAGTCTATAAAAGCAAGCATGTCCATCAGAGCAAGAGAGAGACCACGAGCTAGAAATTATGCACACTCAAAATTACTTTCAGTATTAGTTTATTTCACTTGGAGGGTTAGGAAGAATTATAGTGTTTTTCTTCTTCTCATATAATCTTGTATTTAATGCTTGGAGTTGTCGTGAATGACGAGGTTTGTTGCTGTTTACTCAATGCAAGAGATCTTCAAAGTATTACTAGGTTGTCATTTCTTTTACATAATTTTGCTAAGAATATGTTATCCTGTAGCTTCATTCTAGTATTTTGTACTCAACTCATTATGAGCTAAACTCGTATTTGATGAGAAAAGTGAAGTTAATATAAAGTTGTTTTTATGCTGAAATGATTTCTTAAATAGTGTCTTGTTTTGTTATGTGTTTTTATTCTATACACCTGCTTCTTAGAATGATCAACTTAGAAAAAGGTACAAGCATGTCGTTGAGAGAGATCCAACAACATGTGGATTTTATAACAAAAGTGGTTAATAAAGTAGGATAGATATATTCACTTCATTCAACTGGCTTAGAGATAAGAAGTTGAGACCATAAAGATTTTCAGAATTAAAATAAGATGCATTTTAGGGTTACAAGTGAGGCTTAGAGATTTGTTCCCTTGCCCTAGTTATGCATGCTTTGATGTTGTAGAGATACACCACTAGATCATATTCTGACCTTTTAAGACACAACACTTCACATCATGGATACATTTTAGCAATAATATATTAATGGATCTTAACTCATCAATCATTCTCTCTGATATCTTATCCTCTCTTATTTAGTATTTTATTTTGTTGTGTGAAATTCTTGCTGCTATTGTTAGTATTTTGTTACCTTGCTCATACTACTTTTAAACAAGAGTTGAATACTTTAAAGTTCAAAGATACATCAATTCCACTCCCCATGGGTAAGATCTCTTATTTCATTACTTGTTTCAATCAAACATACATGTATACTTGCATGTGACACATTTTCTTTAAAATAAACATCATAAATTAAACACGTAGAAAGCAGACAACAAGTTCTTGGCGCCGTTGTCGGAGAGTATTTAGATCTACTTTGAACTACTATATTTATTATTTTTGTTTAAAAATTATATTTGAGCCTTTAACGTTTTTGCTGTGATTTGGTGTCACGACAGGCTTAAGCTATTGCATGCTCAGGTCGTTACAACTGGTTTACAGTGGTTATCCTGAACATGAAAGAATTCTAAGAGCACGAAAGAGATTTTTGCGTTCTCAACAACTATCTGGAGATCAATCAATATTAGTCGTGGATGAACCAGAGGCTGACGTGCACGTGGACACAGAAGAAGAATCTTCGTCATCTTTAGACAAAACACAACACGAAGTTGTCATGGCTGAGCAAGACATCATTGGCATTGCCAATGATAGGGTGTGCAACATTAGGGATTGTGATGTCTTTGGTCCTGCTGCCATGAGCACTGGTATTGTTAGACTAGAGATCACGACACCACAATTTGAGTTTAAACCTATGATGTTCCAAATGCTGCAAACCACTGGTTAATGCTCAAGCTCTCCTCATG
This sequence comes from Lathyrus sativus, assembly GCA_963859935.3. Taxonomy (NCBI): domain Eukaryota; kingdom Viridiplantae; phylum Streptophyta; class Magnoliopsida; order Fabales; family Fabaceae; genus Lathyrus; species Lathyrus sativus. Next base: position 550,296,353 of record OZ012741.1, read on the forward strand.
AAGACCCACACTTGCACTTGAGACAATTACTAGATGTTGCTGATAATTTCAAGATTCCTGGCGTGACTGATGATGCCTTTAGGTTGAGGCTATTTCCTTATTCTCTACGAGATAGAGCCAAGAGCTGGCTAAATTCCTTGGAACCAAATTCCATTTCCACATGGAATACTTTGGCAGAAAAGTTTCTGGATAAATACTTTCCTCCTTCGAAGAATGTAAAGATGAGAAATGAGACTACTTCATTTAGGCAAGGAGATGATGAATCGTTGTTTGATGCTTAGGAGAGATTTAAGGAGCTGCTAAGACAATGCCGTCATCATGGGATCCCCATCTGCATTCAACTTGAGACTTTCTATAATGGATTAATTCCATCCTCAAGGAACATGCTAGATGCATCAAGTGGTGGAGCTCTTTTGTCTAAATCTTATGAAGAAGGCTACAAGCTAATTGAGAGTATTATGACCAACACTTATCAACGGCCTGTTACTAGGGCTACTGCAAACTCAACTCATAAGAAGCCTGCTGGAGTTCATGAAGTTAGTGAGACCACATGTCTTTCTACTCAAGTGGCTAAAATCCACCAAATGATGAAAAATATGATGACCTATAAAGTGACAAAGCTTGATCCAGTTAAGGTGGTTACTGACACTATTGCAGTTGCATGGGTCTTCTGTGGAAGACCCCATCTGTTTGAAGAATGCTCTTTAAATCCTGTTTTAGTCAACTATGTTGGCAACAACTACAACAACAGATACAACAATCCATACAGCAACATATACAATCCAGGATGGCACAACCATCTAAATTTTTCTTAGAGTAATAATCAAAATCAACCGAAGCCTCAAGCACCACAAGCTCCTCCTGATTTTTCTACTCCTAGTTATGCTGGGAGAAATCAAGGAAAAAATCAGTTGGAAAATGTTTTGAAGTCTTTTATTCAAGAAGCCAAAAATTAATTTCAAGCATAATGAGTAAGTATCAAGAACTTGGAGAATCAAGTAGGGAAAATAGCTACTGCCTTGAGTTCAAGAAACATGGGAACTCTCCCAAGTTCCACTAAATCTCCAACTACACCCTCTAGAGTAAAGAATGTTGATACATGCCAAGTTATCAAGCTTAGAAGTGGGAAAGAAGTTGAAGAGTCCGTTTCAAGAAGCAAAGAGATAAGTACAAAATTTCCTGAGCCAAATAATTCTAGAGCAAAAGAAAACAATGATGGAGAACTGTCTCAGCATCAGAAACAGAATGAAGAGGTCACTAATGCAAATTTTACTTCTCAAGAGACTTAAGAGGTCACGACTGACACCAGCAAGAAGCCAAAGTTTATTTAAGAAATCCCTCCCCCATCTTTTACACAAAGGATTAGGAAGGCCAAGGAAGAACAACAATTTGGAAAGTTTATGAAGATTCTGAAGCAGCTTCATATCAACGTACCCTTGATTGAAGCTACTCAAAAAATGTCAAATTACTCAAAGTTCATGAAGGATTTGTTCACCAAGAGAAAAAAGGTAGGAGAATTGCCACGGTTGCACTTACTCAAGAGTGTAGTCAGTTGGTACAAGGCAAGCTTCCACCTAAATTAAAAGATCCTAGGAGTTTCACTATTACATGCACAATTGGAGATACCTTCTGTGGAAAGGCTCTGTGTGATCTTGGGGCTAGCATTAACCTTATGCCCCTGTCCATCTTTAAAAATTTAAGGATAGGAGCTGAAGGTGAGAAAATACTTAGAAGGGGGGGGGGGTTGAATAAGTATGACGAATAATCAAATATTTGAACACAGTTATTTTTATCCTGGTTCGTTGAACTCAACTACTCCAGTCCACCCTCTCAAGAGTGATTTGCCTTTCTCAGTCAAGGACTTAATCCACTATTTAATCAAACAGATTACAATAGTAACACCTAAGAACAACTGTTCTTAGTCTTCTCAAGAGCTACTGATCCCAACTGGATCCTCTTAAGGAAACCTTTTACAATCAATGTAAAACTATTACAAGAGTAAGAATGCTTCTAAAAAACTATTATCACAACTGTGATATTTCTCTTAAGTTTAAGAACAATGTTACAGCAAATAGAATATAAGAGCTTTTGAGAGATTTGCTTTTATAAGTGATTTTTGCTAGCAGTTCATTTCTGAAGAAGATGGAGTGGACTTCTTTATATAGGCACTTAGATCCATGAAGTCTTCTCAACGTTGGAGGCTGTGCTGAAAAAGCCTGGAGCCTTTTGTCTTTACGTTGGAGGCTGTGCTGAAAAAGCCTGATGCCTTTTCTCTTCACTTTGCAGAAACTTTCCTTAGAATGGAATGCACAGATAGAACCTTTTTGTCTGTGTTCTTGTGTCTAACATAAAAGAGGAAAGAGCTGTTGAGATATGCCAACGGACATATTCAAATCTTCTTCACTAAGTAAGTTCAGCTATCAACATCAGAGTCTGGATCTTCAGAATCTCCAGAGTAGAGATCTTCTGGATCTTCAGAGTCTTGGGATGTTCTTCAGATTATGCTGAATCAGAGTATATGCAGCTTGTGTGCTTGAGCGTGTAGTTTTGTCAGAGCAGAGTCTTCTATATCAGATTCTCAATACTATGCAGCGTAGTATCTTCAGAGTCTTCTGATGACTAAGCTTCTGAACTCTTAGAGTCTTCTATTCTTTAGAGGCTTCTGCTTCAGAATCTTCAGTAGACAACACTCAGATTCTTCTGGAGACAGCGTTCAGATCTTCATTTTAAGATGCTCTTGAACCTTTGAAGCCTTTCATAATATCATTGTTCAGATCCAAATTTGCTCTTTAAGAATGTTTTCTTTTATTACCTGTAGCAAACAGTCTAGAACAAATTTAGAGTATATAATTCTTGAATACAAAATTCATAAGTGTTATCATCAAAACATAGAGATATTACTAAGAAACAATCTGTGTTCTTACAGGAGCTGCCAGGCCTACAACCATCACCTTACAATTGGTGGATAGGAGTATTTGTTACCCTCAAGGAAAGATAGAAGATGTGCTAGTAAGGGTTGACAAATTTGTCTTCCCTACTAATTTCATTATCCTGGATTTTGATGCTGATGAGGAAACACCTATATTATTAGGAAGACCATTCTTAGCAACGGGTAGAACCTTGATTAATGTGGAATGAGGAGAACTCACAATGAGATTCAATGGACAATAAGTAGTATTCAATGTACTCAATGCTCTACAGTATCCTGAAGAAGATGTGGTTGACTACTCCATGATCTCTAGCTGGGAAGGAATAATTCATAAAAACCTTCTCAAGTCTAGTGATGTGTTAAAAAGGGAGCTAGGGAAATTAAAAGAAGAAGAAGAATCACAAAGTGGAATCATTTACGATCCAAAGAAGAAGTATGAGGAAGAATCAGTGGAAGTAATAGAATCAACAACTTTTGGTCACAAGCAGCATCTACCTTCCATAGAAGAACCTCCTGGCCTAGAACTAAAACAACTGTGTGAGCACCTACAATATGCTTATCTAGAGGCAGGCTAGAAGTTTCCAATTATCATAGCTACAGATTTGGAAAAACATCAGAAGGAGCAATTAATAGCACTATTGAAGAAGCACAAAAAGGCAATTGCTTGGCAGATCTCAGACATTAAAGGGATCAGCCCAACAATTTGCATGCATAGAATTTTGTTGGAAGAAAATGCTAAGAATAGAAGATTGAATACAATTATGAAGGAAATTGTCAAGAAGGAAATTACTAAGTGGTTGGATGCTGGAATTATCTACCCTATCTCTGATAGTGTGTGGGTAAGTCCCATTTAATGTGTTCCGAAGAAAGGATGCACGACTTTGATTGTCAACAAGAAGAATGAACTAATTCCCACAAGAACAGTTTCTGGCTGGAGAATTTGTATGGACTATAGAAAGTTGAACAAAGCAACAAGGAAGGATCATTTCCTATACCTTTTATTGATCAGATGTTGGATAGATTGGATGGAAAAGAATACTATTGTTTCTTAGATGGATACTCGAGGTACAATCAAATTGCCATAGCCCTGAAAGACCAAGAAAAGACAACATTCAACTGTCCTTATGACACTTTTGCTTTTAGAAGAATTCCTTTTGGATTGTATAATGCTTCGACCACCTTCCAACGATGTATGATGGCCATATTTTCAAATATCATTGAGAATTCCATGGAAGTCTTCATGGATGACTTCTCTGTTTTTGAAGAATCATTCAAGAATTGCTTGGAAAATTTAGATATGGTATTGGCTAGATGTGAAGAGAATAATTTGGTCCTTAATTGGGAGAAGTGCCATTTTATGGTAAAAGAGGGAATTGTGCTTGGGTACAAAATCTCAAGAAGGGTTTAGAAGTAAATCAAGCAAAAGTGGAGGTAATAGAGAAATTGCCACCCCCTGTGAACATAAGAGGAATCATAAGTTTTATAGGGCATGTAGGCTTTTATAGAAGGTTCATAAAAGATTTTTCAAAAATTACTAAACCTCTGTGCCAGCTGCTGCAACATGACATGCCATATGTTTTCAGTCAGGAATGTTTGGATTCCTTTAATCTGTTGAAGAAGGCCGTCATTTCTGCGCCCATTGTGAAGACTCCTGATTGGTCAAAACCCTTTGAGTTGATGTGTGATGAAAGTGATTTTGCTATTGGAGTTGTGCTAGGTCAAAGGTACAACAAGGTTTTTCACGCTATCTACTACGCTAGTAAGACCTTGATTGAAGCACAAACCAACTACACGATAATTGAGAAAGAGCTGCTCGCTGTAGTGTTTGCATTTGATAAGTTCAGACCCTATTTGGTTGGAACAAAAGTCATTGTATACACAAATCATGCAACCATCAAGTACTTGATTTCTAAAACAGATGCTAAACCGAGGCTCATAAGATGGTTCTTTTGTTGCAAGAGTTTGACCTAGAGATAAGAGACAAGAAAGGGATAGAAAATTATGTTGCTGACCATCTCTCAAGATTACCAGAAGAAGTTCAAAACAATAACAGTGGATACATTCAAGAAACTTTTCCTGATGAGAAGTTACTGTTGATAAGCACTAATGTGACACCATGGTATGCTAAAATAGTGAATTATCTAGTCAGTCGATATGTGCCCCCTGACTTCAACTTCCAGCAAAGAAAGAGGTTCTATCATACAGTCAAGAGCTATTTTTGGGATGAACCTTTCCTTTACAAAAAGTGTGCATACCAATTGCTAAGAAAATGTGTAGATCATCCAGAGGCACGACAGATCTTGTCTGCCTGTCATGAAGCTCCATATGGAGGACACTTTGAAGGAACCAGAACTGCTGCAAAAGTGTTGCAATCAGGTTATTTCTGGCCCTCCCTTTTTAAAGATGATCATGAATTAGTTAAGAGATGTGATAGATGCCAGAAATTAGGAAATATTTCCATTAGGCAAGAGATGCCACTCACCAACATACTTGAAATTGAAATTTTTGATGTGTGGGGCATTGACCTCATGAGGCCTTTTCCTCCATCTTTTGGTAATTTATAAATTCTTGTGGATGTAGACTATGTCTCTAAATAGATAGAGGCAGTAGCAACACCCACTAATGATGCTAGATTTATGGCCAAATTTTTGCTTTAAAATATTCTAACAAGGCGCACGTCTAGAGAAATCATTAATGATGGTGGGTCTCATTTTTGCAATACGATTTTTGAGAATTTAATGGCAAAATATGGGATCAAACACAAGGTTACGACAACCTATCATCCTCAAACAAGCGGCCAAGTTGAGCTATCTAATAGAGATATCAAAAGGATTTTGGAAAAATTATTAACCCCATAAGGAAGGATTGGTCTAAACATTTGGACGAGGCTCTTTGGGAATACATAATTGCATATAAGACTCCCCTAGACATGTCTCCTTATAGACTTATTTATGGGAAGGCATTTCATCTACCCATTGAATTAGAGCACAAAGCTTTTTGGGTGGTTAAGCAATTAAATTTCAACCTAAAAACTATTGGACAAGCTAGAATGCTCCAACTCAATGAGTTAGAAGAACATAGGTTGTTCTCTTATGAAAACGCTTAACTCTATAGGGAAAAGACAAAAGATGGCATGACTGAAAATTCCGAAAAAAGGAATTAGTGGAAGGTTAAAGACTTTTGCTCTTTAACTCTAGACTGAAATTATTCCCTGGAAAATTAAAGTCAAGATAGTCAGGACCCTTCAAGTTAGTGACAATTTATCCTCATGGAGCTGTGGAATTGTTGAATGAAAAAAATGGTGAAAAATTCAAGGTTAATGGCCAAAGGATTAAAACCTATTTTGGTGACCCTTCAAGAAGCACTAGGGGAACCATTCATTTTATTGATTAAGGATTTTTGTGTTGGTTAGGCTATAAGACCTTAAAGTAGCGCTACTAGGAGGTAGCCCCGCTTAATGAATTTTTTTTTAGTTTGTACAGTTGAGTAGTTTTTTTATGGCAACAGTAGGCATTTGGAGTCACGACAGTTGGAATAATAACAAATGAGAAAAGAACAAAGTGACATTCAAGGCAAATATTCTGAAGTCTAGAGTATTAAATAAAATGTTGAGCTAGCATTTTTTATTTTATTCTCTTGGAAGGAATTGAAGAATTTTAAATTATGGAGAGAGAAAATGAATGGGTGGACTGCACGCGCCTAGAGCCTTATGCTAGACAAATCATGATGACTAGTCTGACATGTCAGACTGGTGGGACAACAGCACGCCAACCCTCTTCCATGCTAAAAATTCAAAATTTTGTCTTTTCGCACCCGTTACATCAACCAGACCTTTCAGTTTCTTGCCCTAATTTTCACAAAAAGATAATTCTCACTTTTCTCTTTCCAAACAATTTTCATTTCACCATCACGCTATCTCACTTTCTCTCTCTCAAATTCCCAAACAACGTCTTTCTTGTCTATTTCTCTTTACCTCCATCCAAACCCTAATCACTATTCCTCCCTCACCTAAAACACAATGGAAGTACCAACTAGAAGACGTGTCAAAATGGCAGCAAGGAAGAGTGTTACGCAATACGTAGTGTATTCTGACGAGGAATGAGAAGGGTATGAGAAGTTTATCAATAACGAAGCTTCTCTCCGCTTCATGGAATATTTCAGCAAAATGGGTTTTCACGCTGAAAGAGGTTTTGTCTTCGACAACCAAGAAGAAAACCTAGGAATTTCTGGGGATTTAGGAACAACCATAAAAAAATCCGGGGTGGGTGAAGCTATGCCACCAACCAGACCCATATAACATCTCTCTGGTCAAGGAGTTCTATTCTAACCTAACCGATCCTGGGCACAAAAGGATCAAAGTGGTTGTGAGAGGCACAAAAGTGATATACAATAAGTCCACTATAAACCTTGCTCTAAATATAAAGGAAACAGATGATGAGTATCAAGAGTTGATGTTGAAGTTGGACGAGGAGAATTTTGATGTGATTATGCAATCACTGTGCACCCTAGGAACTAGGTGGGTAGAATCCAATTCTGAAAGGGCTGTTATGAGGATGGATCTTTTGCCTGAAGTAAAAGTGTGGTATCACTTTGTGAAACATTCATTGAAGCCCACTACTCACAATGTTATGGTGAGTAGGACAAGACTTGTTTTGCTTCACTGTATCACAACACTGAGCAAGATCAACGTAGGAAAGGTCATCTTGCAGAAGATCCAGGCTTGTTCAAGAAAGAAAGAAGGAATGTTGTACTTCCCATGTGTGATCACTATGTTGTGTAGAAGGCATGGAGTACCAGAACTTGACACTGATAAAACTGGGCAGCCTCAAGTTGTGTTGGATAAAGCTTTGATCCAAACACTAATGAAGCCAAGAGGAAATAAGAGGTTAGCTGAGGTATGACATGCGTCGACAGAAGCTACTGAAGAGCATGAGAGAGAGGGGATTTTGTAGGATGTCATTCTGCAAATGCAGAAAGACCAAAGAGACTATTTCAAGTTTCAAAAAGACAAATTCAAGTGGCAGGAAAAAGTTGTTGCTTTGCAATTCACATCTAGTTTGTTAGATCCATCAGTTTTCCCTAATCATATCTTGGGAAAACTAGAAGAAAACAAGGAGAAGAAGAAACCAGTCTCTGAAGAGAAGAAGGTGAAAAAGAAAGAGAAGTAAAAAAAAAAAGAGGAGAAAAGAGAAAAGAGTTTGAAGAAGAAAAATAAAGAGGTAGCTGTTGGTGCAAGTGGAGACATGCCTGTTTAGGACAGCCTAATTCAGCCCAAAAAGAAAAAGAGTGGGAAAGTTGGAGTTGAGCCCCCAAGGGACACTCACAGCTCTCTAAGGAAGAAAAAGTTAAGGCAAGAGTGGAAGAAGAAAGAGACCTCTGATGTCAAAACCCCAGAAAATAATCCTATAAAGGACTTTGATTTAAATCAAACTGACCTAGAATTGAGCTTAGTTGAGAAGGATGATATCCTAGAAGAATTGATTGAAGAAGCTGACAAGAATAGCAATGAGATGAATCAAAATTAAGGCAAAAAATTTGATGACAACAAGGAAGAGGAAGAATTGATGGAAGATGAAGATCAACTTGTGGATGATAGTTTACCCAAGTATTATTCAGCCACTGAGGAATCCTCCCATGGATCCTTGAAGGCAGAAGAGCAAAAGATTGAAGAAAAAGCTGAAGGCGAGGAAGCTGATAGTGAGTCAAGCAAGGGTGAAGATGTGACAATCATTACTGTGACCACTCCCTTTGTGACCCCAGTCAAAAAGACAACTACAAAAAGTGAGGAAAAGATTGTGCAAGAGCAGGTGCTTAGCCCAAGAAAAAAGGAGTTGAAGAAGAAAGAAAAGATTGTTGTGGAAGAACCTGTGCCAGAAGAAGCTATCACACCTGAAGTCTTCTAAGAACAAGCCAAAAAGCCTGAGGAACCAAAGGTCGCGAAGAAGGAAGCCAAGAGAAAAAAAAAGAGGATTCATTCAGCCTGCGCATAAAAGCATCAGGCTTAGGGCCTAATGGGTATCATTTAGAGGCAGGCCTAGTCTTGCCTTCCCCTAACACTTGTCAATGAGGACACTATCCTTACTTTACGTTTGGGGGAGAGGAAGATAAAAGCTTGACCTTCTCTCTTTCTTTCCTCTATTTTCTAGTTCAATATGTTTTTGCTTATTTTAGGATGACAATTTGCTGGGATGTTTGCTGTGTTATTTTGCTTGGATATTTGCTTAGGTATTTTAGAGGCTGTGTTTTTGACCAAAGTTTGATGTCTAAATAATTAACTCAGCTAGTTTAAGCTAAACTTTCTGTTTGCATAGTTTATTCTTGTTTATATTCAATTTCAACTTGCATGAGTAGTTTTTAGGATAGCTGAGAGTTAAGCAAAGAACAACCAAGGATCAGAAAAATATTATTTTTATGCTTCGAATAAAAAATTGGATGATGAGTCTGCCTGTGAATATGTGGAAACAAATCCAAGTTGTTACCTAGGGTGTTGTTGCAAAAGAAAACTGATAACCTCTTTCTTGCCTCCACTAGTCTGCTGAATTAATAATTTTTTTTTGAAACTTATTTGTTGGAAATTGTTAAACAAGTAGATACCTTAGGGAATTACTCTGGAAGGATGAACTGATTCTGATAAGTATTTAGACTCTTCACACACAAAAAAGAGCACAGCCCAATCGTTGCTAATAAAAACACACAAAAGTGTGCAAAAAGGTGGAAAAGACCACTCTTGATGAGAAGTTCTTGTTCTCGAAACTGGAGGAACAACCAGCATCTTCATCATAATAACCAGTTGGACTCATTACAAGTGAGATCCCGTTGAGTGAAAAGGTGGAGTGTTAAGCTAAAAAAATAAAGAGAAAAGAAAATAAATTGGAAAGGTGTGATCTAGAGTGTGAAAGTCAAAAGTCAATATAAAAGTCAGAACAGAATTCCACCTCAAAGCCTAAGAGGAAGAAAACTTAAGTCACAAGAGTACTCAAATTGGAATCATAAAGAAAAATTAGCTCATTCTTCTGAAGAGTAGTGGTGTGACAGTAGGTGTCTAATCACTTTAGTAATAGCATCTTTGGGCTAAAAACAGGATGAGTTGTGCCAATTCTTTCCCTACCCAAGCTATTCATCCAGTAAATGACTGAGCCCCTTCACTAATATGATCCTACTTTGTTCTTGAAAATCTTATTCGTCAATCACTATCACATCACTTGAGGACAGATGATAGTTCAAGTTTGGGAGAGTGATAACGCTATTTTAGAGTGTCATGATGGCCCATTTTCTCTTATGATTTTAGTTAGGTGCACCTTTTATGGTTTTTCGTGTGTTTTTGTTTTAAAGAGAATCTGATAAAGGCAAGCTAAGGCATGACACCTCAAGACACAGTCTGGAGTAGAATGGTGATAAATGGAAGGAAGATGTTAAGTCTTGCTAGCTGTAAGTTCACTAAGAGCTTGGAAGAATGATTATCACTAGCGCACACGTGGCAAGGATTCGTGTCAAGAAAGAGCTAGAGCATAAAGATAAGATCAAAGAAGCTTGAGGACAAAAGGTAGTATACTAGGGACCACGCCTGCAAAAGTGCATCCTGCACCTAACCACCCGTCGTCTGCTCTGCGCCACTACCGGCTGCAACAGCCTGCCAAAGACACCTTGTCTCCCAATGTTGTCTGTACTAGATAACCAGTTCACGAAGGGAAAATGGAGAAATGGAATTTTTAGTGATTTGATATGGGATAAACCTTAGTCTTACATGACGCGTGAGATTATGCTATGCAACGATGCAGGTTAAGCTACAGTGCGGCAGGCAAGTAACAAAGACATACTTTGACTCAACATCCTCAGCTGGGGAAATAAAATAGCCGTTAGATAAAGAAAAGATTTTGGATAGACCAGAGATAAAGGAAATATTATGGACGTACAAGAAGAAACTGGGAATGTTTGGGACGGACCAGAGAAAATGAAAAGGTTCTGGATGGATGATAACACTATTTTAGTGTGTCATGATGACCCATTTTCTCTTATGAATTTAGTTAGGTTTAATTAGGATTTATCTATATTTGCTTGTTTTAGTATGTTTTTACCCTAAGTGCACTAGGTGCACCTTTTATGGTTTTTCGTGCGTTTTTGTTATAAAGGGAATATGATAAAGGCAAGCTGAGGCATGACACCTCAAGACACAGTCTGGAGTAGAATGAAGATAAATGTAAGGAAGATGTTAAGTCATGTTAGCTACAAATTCACAAAGAGCTTGGAAGGATGATTATCACTAGGGCATACGTGGTAAGGATTCGTGTCAAGAAAGAGCTAGAGCATAAAGATAAGATCAAAGAAGCTTGAGGATAAAAGGTAGTACAGTGGGGACCACGCATGTAAAAGTGCATCCAGCCACCCGCCGTCTACTCTGCACCACTACCTGTTGCAGCAGCCTGCCAAAGACACCATGTCTCCCAATGCTGTCTGTACTAGATAACTTGTTCACGAAGGGTAAATGGACAACTGGAATTTTTAGTGATTTGATATGGGCTGAACCTTATTCTTATCAAAAGCCCATGATCCAAGACCCATCAACTTCCACACTCATACTCAAAGTCTATAAAATCAAGCCTTGTCCATCAGAGCAAGACAGAGACCACGAGCTAGAAATTACACGCACTCAAAATTATTTTCAGTATTAGTTTATTTAACTTGGAGGGTTAGGAAGAATTATAGAGTTTTTCTTTTTCTCATCTAATCTTGTATTTACTGCTTGGAGTTGTCGTGACTGATGAGGTCTGTTGTTGTTTACCCAATGCAAGAGATCTTCAAAGTATTACTAGGTTGTCATTTGTTTTACATAATTTTGCTAAGAATATATCATCCTGTAGCTTCATTCAAGTAGTTTGTGCTCAACTCATTATGAGCTAAACTCGTATTTGATGAGCAAAGTGAAGTTAGTATAAAGTTATTTTTATGTTGAAATGATGTGTTGAATAGTGTCTTATTTCGTTATGTGTTTTTATTCTATACACCTACTTCTTAGAATGATCAACTTAGAAAAAGGTACAAGCATGTTGTTGAGAGAAATCCAACAACATGTGGATTTCATAACAAAAGTGGTTAATAAAGTAGGATAGAGATATTCACTTAATTCAACTTGCTTAGAGATAAGAAGTTGGGACCATAAAGATTTTCAAAATTAAAATAAGACACATTTTAGGGTTATAAGTGAGGCTTAGAGATTTGTTCCTTTGCCCTAGTTATGCATTCTTTGATGTTGTAGAGATACACCACTAGATCACGTTCTGACCTTTTGAGGCACGACACTTCACATCATGGATACATTTTAGCAATAACATATTAATGGATCTTAGCTCATCAATCACTCTCTCAGATATCTTATCCTCTCTTATTTAGTATTTTAGTTTGTTGTGTGAAATTCTTGTTGCTATTATTAGTATTTTGTTACCTTGCTCATACTAGTTTTAAACAAGAGTTGAATACTTTAAAGTTCAAAGCTACATCAGTTCCACTCCCTATGGGTAGGATCTCTTATTTCATTACTTGCTGCAATCAAACATACATGTATACTTATACATGTGACGCATTTGCTTTAAAATAAAAATTATAAAGTAAACGCGTAGAAAGTAGACAACAATGGACCAGAGGGAGTATAAAGGTTTCTGGGCGGACCAGGGAGGGCAAAAGGTTCTGGACGGACCAGAGAGGGTAAAGGGTTCTGGACGGACCAGAGAAAAAATTGAAAAGGGAAAATTCTTTGGACGGACCAAAGGCAAGGGAAAGGATTTGGATGGCCCAAAGACAAAGAGAAGAATTTGGATAGACCAAAGATAAGAAAAAGGCTTTGGACTGACCAAAGACATGGAAAGACTTTGAGCGATTAAAGATAAGGCAAATACTTTAGACGGACCAAAGATAGGAAAAATACTTTGGATGGACCAAAGATGAAGAGAAACACTATAGGCGGACCAAAGATATGGAAAAAGACTTTGGACGGACAAAGATAGGAAAAAGACTTTGGATGGGCCAAATATAAGGAGAAGAACTTTGGACGGACCAAAGATTTTGAAAGACTTTGGATGGACCAAAGATAAGGAAAGAACTTTGGACGGACCAAAGAAAGGAGAAACTTTGGACATGCCAAAGAAAGAAAGGATTTGGACGGACCAAAGGAAGAAAGGCTTTAGACGTACCAAAGGAAAAGACTTTGAAAAAGGTTTCTAGACGAGAACTAGACTTTGAGAAAGTTTTCCAGACGAAAACTGGACTTTGAAAAAAAATTTCATACGAGAATTGGACTTTGAAAAAGTTTTCCAGACGAGAATTGGACTTTTTAAATTTTTTCCAAACGAGAATTGGACTTTGGAAAAGTTTTCCAGACGAGAACTGAACTTTGAAAAAGTTCGCCAGACGAGAACTGGACTTTGAAAGGATGGATTAGATGGAAACTAATTGGATTTTATAAAGACTAGTCAGACAAGGACTGACTACTAGACGAGAGCTAGATTTTGATTACGTTTGGTCAGGCGAGAACTGACTACTAGATGAGGACTAGATTTTGATTAAGCTAGGCAAGAACTGACTATCAGACGTGAACTAGATTTTGATTAAGCCAAAAAAGAACTGACTACCAGATGGGAATTGGATTTTGATTAAGCCAGACGAAAACTAACTACTAGATGGGAATTGGTTTTTTTAGGGCTAGGACAGACGAGAATTAACTACCAGACAAGAACTAGTTTTGTTTGGGATGCATGTTTGAACCTGTATGGCGTAATGCTCCATCATGATGGATATGCTACGCGTCTGAGGATGCAATGCTACGCAATGATGATTACTATATGTAGAATGTCAGCAATCAGGTTTTGAAGAGATGTCAAGTATGATCGGGCTCATGCCTTTCTTGTTTGACAAGGCTTTATGCTATGCCAGATGAATGATATGCATGAGTGAAATGACATGATTAATGCATGAGAATGGTCTATGAAATAGTTCTTGAGAATCTATCAAGTGCTTTCGTTGCAGGAGGTGGAAGAGTTGAGGTTAGCGTGTAGGCCATAAAGACGTAATTTCCCAACACCTACTTCAGGATCAACAATTGTTGATACACCATTGCTCTTGCCTCAAAATAGGGAGAGAACTTGTACTTTGGTATCCTGTCTCTGCCCCAGTCTGTTGGGTATCTGCATGGATTGCCCCAGTAACAAGTTACGAAATGATCTGGATTTGACTTGCCCCAGTATATCAGAACAATATGCCCCTAATTAATCATTTCTTGGAGAAGTTAATTTTTTGTGCTCTTGAGGTGGTATACCTCAGTGTGAGCCTTGAAGTGATTTTGCCCACGGCTGAATGATCTTTGGAGGAATGCCCCTGACTAACTGATCTTTGAGAGATTTGTTGAATCTCAATATGATTTCCTCAAATGGGCTGGTTCAAACTTCCCATTGTGGAAACTTTATTGATGTCAAGTGTTTGTTTGCATGTAAAAAATGTTTTTTTTGAAAATGACAATGTTAATGCTATGCATACGTTAGTTTTGAAGTCCAAGTATGTTTACTAAGATTATGACGTATAGTGACTGGGTCACTAATCAAAATGTCATGTCAATACCAGCACAAATGATAAGAAAATCTTTAAGAGTCAACTTTGACGCAAGTTTACTATAGTATACTTTTAAAATAAACTCTGTTTCACTTAGGTTTTTTGAGGGTTGTACTGTGGCCTGGTTCATGGTTTCATAAAGAAAGGATATAAAGCTCAAAATTTTATTTTAACCACCTATTCTCCTTGATGTTATCCAGTCCCATGTTCAGCTAGCTTGACACAAGCGTTCACATTTCAAAAAGGGCTTTGAATGGTAGATGTGATTGTAAAGGAACCAAAAAGGTTTTTGGAATGGAAATCACTCACCTTTTGTTTTGTCTATGGTCACACGAATTTGTTCTTGCTAAGGATTTTTCTCTTTGATTCTTCTTTTTGTACTTTTTGTTTTCCCTAGTTTTTGTGTAGGCTGATATTTTGAATTTACAGTCTACCAGGATGCCCTAATTTTTGCCTAAGTCCCTTGTTTTCAAGTTTTTTGACTTAGCAGGTTTTCTATTCTTCTTGTTTTTTGATTTTTGAACTTTCTCATTTTTTTTGGAACAAAATTGTGTGACACTTATTTGTTTTCATAGGATCGTGACTGCCTCGTTCCTTTGGTTGATGAGGGACAACCATTGTGTATTTGTGACTTTTGACCTCATGTGAGGGATAAGGTGTGGTTAATCCTCCAATAGGGGTACCTTTTTTGAAATTTGAACGCACGGTCAAACTCCATGAAGAATACCCTGCCTCTAGTTGAGATTGAGGGTTATATGTATAGAAAGAAACTCCTAATCAAAAGCATACAAATTGTGATCTCTTTCATTCTCCATTGGTTTTGCTTGATCAAATGTGTGATACTGAAAAAGAGTGTGAGTGAACACGGATGGATTTATTCAAAACATGCATATTCATTTGATTATTATTATCATTCGAAAACACACAAGTTTTACAAGTGAACAAAGCTTGACAAAGAAAAAGATTACAAATGGAAATGATGGAATGAATGCCAATGTTGAGGAGGTGCTCTCAGGCTTGATCAACTGTTTCAAGGGATGCTTTTGCAATCTTGGCCCCTACACGGACAAGGGATTTCCATTCACCCACAATTTCTCATCTTGAAGAGCTAAGTAATTCTTGTCAATAAACTGTTGGACTCTAGCTTTGAAATCGTTTCAATCCTCGGTCGAATGCCCAGCCGACCCAACATGATATTCGCATTGAACATTGGGATCATACTCAGGTGGGAATGGTTTTGGTAGGGGCTTCATACCTTTGGGAAGCACTAATGAGTTCTGAATCAGATATGGGAGAAGTTGATTGTATGTCACAAGAATTAGATCTAGAGGAGCATTCATTCATTCTAGATTATTTCGGGGTTTGTGCTGGTTCTAACGCTCTCGGCCATGGGCTTGCTGATTATTAGCCTGAGGAGGATGTTGATATGGTGGTTGTTGGTACCGAGCTGCAGTGGCATATGGGTATGGACAATATGGCATATGAGCTATGGGTGTTTGTGACTAAGGGTGCACACTTGCCATGACAACACTTGTTTCCTCTTCCTTTTCTTTAGAGAACCCATCTTGTGGCTTCTTGGCCCCTGATTGTTGATTCGTAGTGCCAATAATTTTCCCTGTCTTGAGCCCATTATCAATATGCTCCCCAATGGTCATAACATCAACGAAATTGGAGAAGGAGCTACCAACCATCTTCTTATAGTACAAATCCTAAAGAGTGCCCATGAATATGTCAAACAACTCTGTATCAAATAGAGCAGGCCAGGCTCATGAAGCTATCTCACGCCACCTCTGAGTGTAGTCTCTGAATGATTCACCGGCTTTCTGAGCTTGATTATGCAGTTGCAACCTGATGAGAGCCATATCCAAGTCTTACTTGTATTTCTTCAAGAACACTTCAGATAGATCTTTCCAGGTTCTGATCTTACCTTGCTCAAGGTTCATGTACCAATCCAGGGAAGCCCCAGATAGGCTATCCTGGGAATAATGGATAAGCAGATCATCATTGTCTATATAAAACACCATTTTTCTGTAATACATTGTAATGTGGCTTTGTGGACAACTCATCCCCTAGTACTTAGGAAAATCAGGCACCTTGAATTTCTAGGGTAACACAACATTTAGAATCAAGTACAAGTCTTTGGCATCCATGCAAAAGGCGGAGAAACGTTCAATAGCTTTGATTCTCTCATCCAACAACTTGTAATCTGCAGGCTTGCTATGATCAGCAAGTCTGGCATGAATCTGCGGATTCGGGAGTTGTGACGCAGCTGAAGCAAGCATTTAAGGAGAAGAAAACTAAGACGGATATACCAACCCAGAATTAACCATCTAACCAGAAGTTTGACCCATCTGAACACCATTCAGATAACCAAAGGTACCACAGTAGCTAAGGATACCCTAGGGTAAGGCATTCCAGAATGAACATTCTAAACAGCGGTTTGAGCAGATTGAGATGGAACTGGAAAACGAATAAGTGGACCTCTGTACACATGATCATGCTCCTTAGGAGTTTCAACATCATTTGGCATAGGAGTCTGGCGATCTTGTACCTGAGGATTCTCATGATCATCATTGTTCACCACAGGATGTGGAAGCGGATTAGGCATGCCCCATGGGTAAGCAGCAACGTTCCTATTAGGCACATGCATGGCAAAAGGTTGATAAGGCACAAAAGCACCACCATTGGTAATATGAGGAGTGAAGTTTAAAGGAATTCCCCATGGATAGGAAGTAGGAAGCCTATTTGGACCAGGCTGAGAGTCTGATGGGTTGACAGCAGGTTGAATCATAGTCTCAACTGGCGGTTCAACAACAGCAGGAGTGGAATTAACAGTGGGAGTGACAATAGTTGCATCAGTGACAGTTGCCACACAAGCAAAGGTAATAGCGGTATCCCTTCAAGTATGAAGGATTTCCATTATGGTGTCCATGTTGCCCTGGAATTGATCCATCCTACTCTGGAACTAAGCCAAGGTTTCTTTGTAAGTGATATTCTCATAATCAGCCATGATTCTTGACTTGTTAGATCTGATGGAGTACTGGTTATGGGTCATCGTTGTCTTTTGGCTGATGAAGGGAAGAATGTGAGCTTCTCTGATTTGTATATATGCAATGCAAATGTATGTATGCACATGTTGTTTATGTGGATGGAAATGCAAATAAGATATGTAACATCCATTGATGCAAAGGTTTGATGATGCAATAGTTTAGGCTCAAAAGTTCATCATACATATGATGATGCAATAACTCAGGTTCAAAAGTTCGGCATACATGATGATGCAATAACAATATGTAATAATGTAGGTTAGATATGTAACATATTTTGGATAGCCTGCACATAAAAATCTGTATAAGTGCAAAGGTCTGACGTGTACGAGAGAACAAATGGTATGAAGAGTCTTGGTTTCTTGCATAAAAAACCCAATATCCCCTCACAGGTGTGTTCTAGTCTTCCGAAGGTGGTCCCTAGAAGGTCTCCCAGAGTCATGGAATCAAGTGAAAATACCCTGTCGTAGTGAATTCTTACAGGACGAAAGTATTCTCAAGTGAAACAAGTCTGGGTGGGCTCTCGTGACAACCCAACGCGCAAAACGCAGGCGACACGACTATCCACGATTTGTATCATGTGTGTATGCTCAAGCTCGAGTATAGAGCTTATCTCTCAAGTAACATCAGCCCATCCCAATAATAGCAGAAAATATAGCAGATATCCAGAGTATGCAACATATGAATATTTAAAGTAGTAAATGAATGTAGTAAATAACATACAGATAAAGCAAGTAAAGCATAAAGATAAATACCCAAGCAAACAAAACTAGGAGAGACCCCAACTTGCAAGAGCAAGGACTCCCTAGAAGATTCGCCAGTTAAAGCTGGGGAGTCCCAGCATGCTAGGAAACAAACAAAACTAGGCGAGCCTCCAACTTGCAAGAGCAACGACTCCCCACCAGAGTCGCCATCTGAAGCTAGCGGGATTATACCTGAGCGCATCGTGCGCTCAAAGATACAACAGAGTCACCAATGAACTTTATTTAGTCCCAAAGGACAGGGAAAATGTCGATAAAACCCAAGGGAAAGAGAAACAGGTAAGGGAGTCGGTTATGCAAAGGGAAGGTATTAGAATCCCACGCATCCGTCGTACTCGACGAGAATCATTTTTCTTGCTTCTAAGCTCGGATGGGTTATCTATCTAAAGGATACAAGCTAAAGAGGGAAGGAAAAAAGAAAAAGTACTCGTAGAGGATTGGGGCCCTCGTTTCTACATATCCTCATAGTGAAATGAGGAGTTCAGAGATTCGTAGTTCATGGAGTCATGGAAGAAAAGGAGAGAAGAGGAAGAATATTGTGAAAGAAGGGTGGAAGAAGGTTGGAAGAAGGGTCCTTGCCAAGATCTCGTGATCTCGTGCCTACGTATCCTCACAGTTCAATGAGGAAGTCGGAGCTCCGTAGTTCGGGGAACTAAGGAAAAGCGAGCAAATGAGTGGTGTCAAAACCAAGAGAAAAAGGAAGTGGTGTCCAAAACTAAGAGAAGTAAATATGCTCCGCTGGGGATTCAGTATATTAACTGATAAACAATGATTAGTCGAAGAAAGAGAAGAGGATGGTCTTTAACTGATGAGCGATGATTGACCAGAAGAATGGGTATTAACCAAAAGGTGATTAACCCATCAAGGAGAGGAGAAATTGGTTTTAACAGACAGACTATGATCAACCAAAAAGACAGGTATGAAACCAAGCAAAGGTTGTGACCCAAGAGAACGGGTGTAGAACCAAGAAAAGGTTGTGACCCAAGAGAAAGGGTGTGGAATTAAGCGAAGGTTATGATCCAAGAGAGAAGATGTGGAACCAAGGGATGGTTGTGACCCAAGAGAACAGGTGTGGAACCAAGCGAAGGTTGTGACTCGAAGGGGTTCGGTGAATTATCTGGCAGGCTATCGTTAACCAAACCAAAGGGCATCGAACCAAGAGAAGGTTTCTAACCCAAAAGGGACTCGATACATTAACTGACAGACAGTACTTGACCAAGGAGATGGTATTTGAACCAAGAAAAGGTTACTAACCCAAAGGAGTGGGTGTTCAAACCAAAACAAGGTTGCTAACCCACAGGGTCGATTGGTTTTAATAGACGGACTGTGATCAAATAAAAGAACGGGTGATGAACCAAGAGAAGGTGATTAACTCGAGGAATATTGGTTTTAAAAGACGGAATGTGATAAACCAAAGAACGGCTGATGAACCAAGAGAAGGTGGTTAACCCAAGGAAGATTGGTTTTAACTGATAGATTGTGATCAACCAAAGAACGGGTGATGAACCAAGAGGTGATCAACCCAAGAAAAGATTGGTTTTAACAGACGGACTGTGATCAACCAAAGAACGGGTGATGAACCAAGAGTTGATTAACCCAAGAGAAACTCAGTATGTTAACAGACAAAATGTGGTTAACTGAGGGAAGGAAGACATAGATCTTGAACTAAGGAAATGGTGATTGATTAAAGGAAAGATTGAAAGGGTATGAGTGATCAAGCATCAAATTTGCTGAGGATCAGGAGACACTATAGTCTAGAGATAGAGACGATCATTCCAGGCACAGGGTCCTTTTCCCCTACCAAAAATAGTCATAATGAGGGTAGGAGTTCTCCACTCTCATTCCTTCTCTACCACCCAAAGTATAGTGCAAAAATTAAGACCGACAGAGTAACAACATAATTTGTACAGTACTCCAACTTGTTGTGTAGATGTCCAACTCAGTAGGATCAAGAAAGAGAGGCTCTAAAGAGATCCTAAAGAGAAGAGTAGGAGACAATTAATTAATCGAAACAAGGTTTCGATCAACTAGTCAAAGGGAGGAAATTGCCAGTAATCTTTCAAACAAGTCAAAAGATTATCAAAGCAAGTGTGGGAATCATGTTTGAACAAGATTAAATTTGCTCAATGAAGAACAAATCTAATGCATCAAGTTGAATTGCAAAGCATTAACAAGAGCAAGCTAGCATGCATTTATTAACACATAAGAAAAGATGAGAAAAAATGCTTCAACCATGTGATAAAATTGCAAAAATAATCGAAGAAAATCATGCAATTAATCGAGCAAAAGTCATTTCAAGTAGATTATGACCTAAAACAATAGCATTCACATGAATACAAGTAAAAATGGGAAGCCACACAAGAAAACTATGCAAAATAACCCTAAAAAACAACCCTTAATAGCATTGACAAAAAGTACTAGTGGTAACTATCGCAACTACGAAAAACACTCGGCGGAAAAATAGAAGAGTCGCGACTTAACATTATTTATCCCAAAGAGAGGGAAAGGAAATGATTGAAAAAAAACCTAAAGAATAGGAAAAGACAAGGTCATCACAACTAATTCTTGGGTTCGAGAGTCGGTTACACAAGGGGAAGGTATTAGCACCCCTCATCTCCGTTTTACTCAACGGGATCCATGCTTGTTGTCTAATCAAAGGGTGTGTTTATCTATAAGATACTGCTAAATGGAACGAGAACAAAAGAAAAAAGAAAGAGACTCGATAGGACCTCGCCACCCTATGCCTACGTTTTCCCTCGTGCAATGGAAAATTTAGAGTCAACGTAGTTCGGAAAACTACGGGTGATGGGGGGAAGGTTGATCGCCAAGACATCATCGTCTTGTGCCTACGTATCCTCATCTGGTATGAGAAATCAGAGCAAACGTAGTTTGGGAAAGTGACATCACAGGTTGGTTAAGTGTTTTTTATGAGTGACGTTAAGTTCCCATTCCAGTAGTTAGGGTCGATGCTTGTTTGCGGTAGAACGGAAAAGTAACATACTCTTTTCTGAAAATGAAGTTTAAAACAATAATCCCAAAGGATAAAAGGTTTGAGTTTTGTTTGTGAGTTTTAGTGAAGTGAATTAGTTTGTTTGAGATTTACATTGCACTAAAGACTATGACATAGGAGTAAATGCGTCGCATATCGCCCAAAGGGCATACACTAAACACTCTAGACAATTGAAGAGAAACCCTTCACTCATCATTTCCCACGTACTTAAGGCTCGTAGTGTACAACGTTCATTGTTTGAACTCTTGCAAAAAAAAGGAACCCTGAGCCACAAAAATACCTTGATCCCATGCCTTGAGAACCAATGCTATGATATGCGGAAATGCAAAAAATGCAGAGAAACAAAAGCCAGTTACAGTTATTATGAAACAACAAATTTTGGGGTGCTACAGCTGCCCCTATCAATCGACTTGAACCTGAAGGGATGATAGCAACAACTTTCAAACATTCAAGGTGCATGGATATTGAATACCAAAAGAATCTGGAAATTTGTAACATGCGGGGATGCAACACAGTGAATACCAACCAAAAGTTGGGATGCGACACGCTGAGGATAACAATCCAAGATGAATAAAACATCAACCAAAAGTTGGAACAAAACCGTCAGATACCAACCAAGAGTTGGGATAACAATCAAAGGATAACGATCAAAGGATACCAACCAAGAGATGGGATAACCAACCAAGAGTTGGAATAATGATCAAAGGATACCAACCAAGAGATGGGATAATTAACCAAAAGATACCAACCAAGAGTTGGAATAACGATCAACGAATACCAACCAAGAGTTGGGATAACTAACCAAAGGATACCAACCAAGAGTTAGAATAACGATCAAAGGATACCAACCAAGAGATGGGATAACCAACCAAAGGATACCAATCAAGAGTTGGAATAATAATTAAAGGATACCTACCAAGAGATGGGATAACCAACCAAAGGATACCTATAACACCCTGTTTCTACCCCAAAAATATTAAGGCAAAATAAAACAGAAATCAGAGTGAATAAATAAATCTCATTAAAAACCCACTAAAAGGGCGTACATTTCTCAAAGTCATCAAAATAGGTTCATACTCCGTAACTACGGGTTTTCCCTAAAATACATCAAAACATCAATAAACAGCGGAATTCAAAGCATAAATCAAGGTATCTCCTCATAAGGGAAAATAAGTAAAATAACCCACTGATATAAAACCAACTCAAAGAACCCAACCCAATGTTACATATCAAAGCAAGACACTCTAGTCACCTAAATCAACTAATAACTCAACCTTCAAAAATAACTCCTCGACGGCGTCCACGGCTAAACTTTCTTATCTGCACATTACCCACGTGGAGGTAACATTCAAACAGGCAGGGTGAGTACAACAATTCATAATAATTAATGTATAACAATTAATGCATAAACAGCGTTATATTCATATTCAACACATTCATATCCTTCAATAGGCCTCGAAGGCCACAACATCATAATTTATACACAAAGGCTCATAAATGCAAATGCAACACAAACTCAATGCATGTGGTACCAATCATCATAGCTCGATGGACACTGGGCAATCAACCCTCCTTAGATCCCCATCAATAGGATCGATTCTACTAGAGAACTGGAGCACATCATAATACTTCACATCCACACAGTGGTATTGACGCCAAAGTAATCAAGGTCCTGAACCGAAGTCCGGATGCACATGAATGCATGATGCACACGTCATAATAATCCTCATAATAACAACATATGGTGCATCATCATTCATCATATTCATCATACGTCATAACTCATCAACATAGTCATCATCATCACATAAATTGTCATATCTCATGTTATCACATAATTCATCATAACAATCATCATCATCACATAAATCATCATATCCTATGTTAGCACATAATTCATCATAACAATCATCATCATCACATAAATTATCATATCCCATGTTATCACATAATTCATCATAACAATCATCATCATCACATAAATCATCACATCCCATGTTATCACATAATTCATCATAACAATCATCATCATCACATCCCATGTTATCACATAATTCGTCATAATAATAATCATCATCACATAAATCATCATATAATTACGTCCAAATCACATATTAGCTCATAATCATCCTCATGTTAGCCCATCCTATTATCTCATATTAATTTATAATACTACCCCATGTTATCTCATATTAATTCGTAATATTATCCCATATCATCTCATATTACATCATAATATTATCCCATATTATCACATATTAATTCATCAGCTTATACCCGCGATAATTCTCACACTATAACCTATCAATCACATAATTCGTCACTGTCATACTCATGTTAACTTATCTCAGAAATCTCAGAATCAAACATCAAGGCATCGCTGCAAACGATCAAATTTCGCGAACTCTGCTACGTTCGCTGGCTTGCTCGCTAGGCGAGTCGGTAGCGAGTCTTTGCTAGAATGCTCGCTAGGCGAGTCTGTGGCGAGTCTTCGTTGGCATGCTCGCTAGGCGAACAGTGCGATGACAGCAAAACTCTGCTACGACCAGAACTGATTTCTACCCAAAAACTCATATGATTCACACACCCCATGCCCCCAAAACATCCCTAAATCATCCCTAAGATCATATGGCGATAACGACACAAAACCTATGGTTTATTAGGCCAATCTGGCAACATTTGCACTTCCTAAATCATTATTTTCGTGCAATTGCTCTGAGTGCATCGGAGCTACTCACATTTGAACATTCCTATTCCTACAGGGTCAAACATATAACAATCCAAGGTTTTGGCCACGAAGGCCTAAGGTTTCCCTTTCTCATATCAATATTCAGTGTTACATACCATTACCCCTAACCTCAAAGCCTTATCATCAAATTCCCTATTTTCCCACAACCAACCCAAAATACCTTAAATCATAAACCAACCATAAACACATCTAAAGGCATACATAGAAAATCATGAACAACGATACTCCCCATACCTTAGCCGATTCAAAGCTTTTACGATTGACTTTGGGAACCTTCTGCTTCCAAACTCTCCTTCAGAGCTCTAGCCACCAAACTTTTCACGGTTAACAAATGAATTCTAAATCTCTTCAGAATTCTATTTTGTCCAACTTAGTCTTTGGCCTCACAAATTGGACTTTTCCATCATTACCATTACTAACTCCTCCAAATGCCCAAATTACCCTTATTCCACTTACATTCCTTTTAATTAATAATAATACTAATAATTTAATATTATATACTATTAATCAATTAAATAGTCCAAAAATGCACATTTTCTCAATACTTCACAAAACCACCGAAAATCACCGAAAACGAATATTCTCAATTAAATAAATAAATTAAAATATTCTGATTAAATTTGGGGTGTTACAACTGTCCCCCACTTAAAAAAAAATTCGCCCTCGAAAGTTACCTCAAAGAAACAGAGTCGGACACAACTCCTTCAACTGATCTCCACACTCCCAAATCCAACTTTCTCTAGTTGGTCCTCCCAAAACTACCTTTACTAAGGAAATTTCTTTACCTCAAGGTTGCTTCTCGTTCACTAATCCGAACTAGCAATACCTCAAAAGTCAAATTATCTCCCACTTGTACATCGTCTATCTGAATCAATGTACTTCTTCAACTTAGGCACATAAAACACATCATGCAATTTTCACAAATGACAGCGGTAAAACAGTCTATCATGCTCTTTTCCCCACGCTTCCGCTGCGCCACTCTGATACAGATCTACAAAACACGGCATGTGCTTCCGAGACTTCAAGGTTCGACCAACACCAGTTACCATCGTAACTCTCAAAACACGTCTTTTCTTGGATCCTCTTGATCTTTTCAATCGCCAGATACACAAACTCAGGTCCGAGTACAACACTCTCACCTGACTCATATCAACACAAAGGAGTCCTACACCTCATGTCATACAAATCCTCATACGGTTCCATTCCGATACTAGAATGGTAACTGTCATTGTATGTAAACTCAATCAATGACAATTTATTATTCCACGATCCTCCTTGATCCAACACACAAACTCTCAACAAATCCTCTAAAGACTGGATAATCCTCTATGTCCATCCATCTGTATGCGGATGATAGGTATAATTCAACTTCAACATGGTACCCAAAGCGTTTGCCACTCTCCCAAAAATCTCGATGTAAATCTCAGATTTCCATCTGACACAATATTCAAAGATATCTCATACAACTTCCTCAATATACATCTCAGCTAGCTTCAACACAGAATAGTTAATCCTCATCGGTATAAAATGAGCTGCTCTAGTCAATCTATCCAAAATCACTCAAATTGAATCATATCCCTCTTACAGTCTTCGGCAAACCCGACACAAAATCCACATAAATACTATTCTATTTCCAATCTGGAATATTCAACAGTTGCATCAGACCCAATGGTCTCTGATGTTCAATCTTCGACTTTCGACAAGTCTAACCAGCATATACATCCTCAACCACTTCTCTCTTCATCTATGGTCATCAAAACAATTTCCTCAAATCTGGTTACATCTTCATAGCACCGGAGTGGATACTCAATCCACTTAAATGTCCTTCCTCAAGAATACTCTTATCCACTCACATTATCCGCAACACAAACTGTATCACGACACTTCACGATGCCGTTTCCATTAATTCAAAAATCAGCTCTTCGATTTTGCTTCATCAAATTCCACCGGTCTACGAACTCAAAACAGATCTCTAACCTCTTCGAATCTCGTCGAAACACTACTAGTAAGTTTCAACGTACCCAACTTAACTCCATAAGAAGTCTCTTCACAATCCAAACTCATATCCCGAAATTGCTCAATCAGTCCTAACTCTTTTATCATCATCATCGGTATATGCAAAGATTTCCTACTCAATGCATCAGCTACAATATTAGCCTTACCAGGGTGGTAACTCCATTCAAAATTATAATCCTTCAGAAGTTCAAGTCATTCTCCTCGGCCTCATATTCAAATCTTTCTAATCAAACAAATACTTTAAGCTCTTAAGATCGTTAAACATCTCAAATCTCGAACCAAACAATTAACGCCTTCAAAGCTTCGACACGAACACAACAACAACCATCTATAAATCATGCGTCAGGTAATTCCTCTTATGCACTTTAAGTTGCCTTAAAGCATAAGCTAAAACTTGTTGATGTTGCATTAACACCTCTTCCAATCCCATCAACAAAGCATCACAATACACAACAATTGTTCTGCCAGATTCAGAAAAATCAAAACATGAGCTGTTGTCAGCCTCCTCACAAGCTCTTGAAACTTTCTTTACACTTTGCATCCAAAACGAAAGCTTGAACTTTCCCAATCCACTGCGTCAATGTCAAGGATAACTTGGAAAATCCTTCAACGAATTTTCAATAATAATCTTCCAACCCAAGAAACCTCTAATCTCAAAACAGGTTTTGGAGCTTCCCATCGCGATACAACTTCAACCTTCGACATATCAACCATAATAACTCTACTCGAGATCACATGACCAAGGAACTGACTTCCTTCTACAAAAACTCACACTTTGACAGTTTTGCACACAACTGCTTCTCTCTCAACGCTAATAATACAATTATCAGATGCTCATCATGATCCTCTTTACTATTCGAACATATCAAAATATCATCGATTAACACAACCACAAACTTGCCCAAATAAGTATGGAAAATTCTGTTCACATACTCCACAAATACCCATGGCATCATAGAATACTCATCATGTTCATACCTCGTCCTAAAAGCAATCTTCTGAATATCTTCAGCCTTCACACGAATATGATGATACCCAGATCTCAAATCCATCTTACTGGACAGACCTGCAACAACCCACTGATTCATCCACTCATCAATCCTTGTAAGTGAACACTTATTCTTGATAGTCGCCTTGTTCACTTATCGATAATCCACCGAAAGCCTCACATAACCTTCTTTCTTCATAATCAACAAAACTGGTGCACCCCACGGTGACCCACTTGAACGAATGAATTTCAAGCAAATCTTAAGTTGACTCTTCAACTCTTTCAATTCCAATGCGTACCTACAATATGGATCTATCAATATCATACTAGTTTCAGGAACTAAGTCGATCGCAAACTCCACTGGCGGTAAATCACTTATCTCATCAGAAAAACTTCCGGACAATCACAAATAATTGGCACACCACCAACTTCCCCACTTTCATTAACACTCAAAGTTTCCATCAAAATAAACATTCCAGCATCATCCCGCACCGACTTATCAAAACAATCTATAAGCACTTAGCTTAACTCAAAGCAATTCACTGCTCACGCCATATAAGCTTGCAAGACACGTCTATTCCATCCAACATGACCCCGTCTACTATTAACAACAGATTAAAGGTGATCAGTTCCTCAATTTGTTAATAGACAGCCAAAGATTATGATGGGGCATAAACAATCTTTACCAAACCATAAGAGCGTCCAACAACACACTGAGCTGCCACTCCACACTTGCAGCATCCTGGAGAAGCACAAGCTCCTCCCCCACTTGTTTCGTTCCCACTTCTGCAGACAAAGGTTAGAAAACAATGTGTATCAACAGTGCTTTCACACACATGTCGCATACAAGGGAACAAATAACATTAGACAACTTGGTCGGACGAACCGACCTACTCTGATACCACTAATGTAACACCCTTTTTCTACCCCAAAAATATTAAGGCAAAATAACATAGAAATCAAAGTGAATAAATAAATCTCATTAAAAAGCCACTAAAAGGGCGTACATTTCTCAAAGTCATCAAAATAGGTCCATACTCCGTAACTACGGGTTTTCCCCAAAATACATCAAAACATCAATAAACAGCGTAACTCAAAGCATAAATCAAGGTTTCTCCTCATAAGGGAAAATAAGTAAAATAACCCACTGATATAAAACCAACTCAAAGAACCCAACCCAATGTTACATATCAGAGCAAGACCCTCTAGTCACCTAAATAAACTAATAACTCAACTTTCCAAAATAACTCCTCGACGACGTCCACGGCTAAACTTGCTTATCTGCATGTTACCCATGTGGAGGTAACATTCAAACAGGCAGGGTGAGTACAACAATTCATAATAATTAATGTATAACAATTAATTCATAAACGGCGTCATATTCATATTCAACACATTCATATCCTTAAATAGGCCTCGAAGGCCACAACGTCATAATTTATACACAAAGGCCCATAAATGCAAATGCAACACAAACTCAATGCATGTGGTACCAATCATCACAGCTCGATGGACACTGGGCCATCAACCCTCCATAGATCCCCATCAATAGGATCAATTCTACTAGAGAACCGGAGCACATCATAATACTTCACATCCGCATAGTGGGATTAAAGCCAAAGTAATCAAGGTCCTGAACCGAAGTCCGGATGCACATGAATGCATGATGCACACGTCACAATAATCCTCATAATAACAACATATGGTGCATCATCATTCATCATATGTCATAACTCATCATTATAGTCATCATCATCACATAAACTGTCATATCTCATGTTATCACATAATTCATCATAACAATCATCATCATCACATAAATCGTCATATCTCATGTTACCACATAATTCAACATAACAATCATCATCATCACATAAATCATCATATCCTATGTTAGCACATAATTAATCATAACAATCATTATCATCACATAAATCATCATATCCCATGTTATCACATAATTCATTATAACAATCATCATCATCACATAAATCATCATATCCCATGTTATCACATAATTCGTCATAATAATAATCATTATTACATAAATCATCATATAATCACGTCCAAGTCACATATTAGCTCATAGTCATCCTCATGTTAGCCCATCCGATTATCTCATATTAATTTTTAATACTACCCCATGTTATTGATGACGACTTTCTATGTCTAACAAATCTGATTGCAAGTGCACAGTCTATCGCGTAGTAATAAAAGATATCGATCCTACAGGGACTCGTAATCAATCTAGTATTATCGGGTGTTACGGTGTTTAGCTAGGTTGGTAATGTTTTAAGGGAATAATAATAAAATAAGTGCGTAAACTAAAGGGAACTAAAGTTTTTACTTAAGGTATGAATTTATGAATCGATATGCAATAATTATGTTCTTCGGGGATTCGACAATTTACTGGCGTATTAAGTGTTTTCAAACTTAGTTTAAGAAGAAGATAATGATCTAAAGACTTTTGTCTCACGATGATTGTTGACGCTAGTCGCAACTCTAAGGCGGAACGTATGCTGTCGCTATCCCGTTCGGGGTTAAAGTTACTTTTTGAAAATCTCTAAGTTCTAATCCTTTTTAAAGCGCTTTCGCTGTTTTTAAATCGAATGCCTAGTTTTTACTATCTGGTCTTAGCCGCAGCTGTCGCTTGTTGGTTCGTACCTTAGTTAATTTCCCACTGTCGTGGCAAAACTATTTTTAAATAAGTTCTCGCTGTCGCGACGAACGTTTACTTAGAAATTTTAATTAAAAACTAAAACCATAAATGAGTTTTGAAAAGAGAAAGATTACGCCAATTATTATCAAATCCCGTCCGAATTATTATTACATATCGATTACGGTAATTTAGCTAGACATGGAAGAAGAATTGACAATACATAAATAAAAGCAGTAATTGAGAACATACATCATAATGAAAATTACAATTACGATTAAAATAAAAACCTGGGAATATCCCAATTGGCTTTTGGGCAGATCCTCCACAATGTCGGCAGGATTCTGGTCTTTATGCCAATTGATCGTACAAGAAAAAGGAAAGTACAAAAATACCTAAGAATACAAAGACGAAAAAGAGAAACAAATAAGAATATGAGAAAGGTAAAGTTGCTCTGAAGATAAACTGGCAGCACTTCGTTGTCTTGAATGCGACCCCCTTTTTCAGGTCTCAGCCTCTTCCTTTTATAGAGAGAGAGTATCTAACGGTTATTCCTTCAGGAAGTGGGTTTGAGGCAGAAAAGTAGGAGTTAGTGGTCACTCTTTTGGTCTTTGAGGGGAAATTATAGCACGTGACCTCATTCTGCACGTTCTGGGTGCATGACGGTCGTCACACGCATGACGAGCGTAACGGCTATGTGACGGTCGTCACATCAGTAGAACTCGTATATGCTGTTTTTCATATGGTTTTCACCTGTTTTTGCTCCTTTTCTTCATATTGCTTTGCTTGGACATGTTCTTTGAATACCTGCATAATACTTAGACAAATAGCATGGAATGCCCCGAATTCGGAGTGAAACCAGTCAAATATTAGTTAAAACACATGTCATTTTATATATACAATTTCGCGTTATCAAACTCCCCTAAACTTGAATCTTTACTTGTCCTCAAGTAAAAGTTGGAAAAAGTTAAAAATGGGGTAAACACGCGGCACGCTTCTCCTTTCCGAAAGGTTTTTTTCAAATAATAATTTAGGAAGGCCAGGCCTTAAATTGAAACAAAATACATACGGTGGTGACACTGATTTGTAAGTCTTCGAAGGCCTCCCTTTTATGCAAGTAGTTCCAATCATACTACTGCAGCTCGGCGTCGAGTTCCTTGCAACAAGTTTTACCCGGTTTGTTCTGGCGCAATCACATTAAGCCCGTTATCCATATACTTTCATGGCAAGTCAACCTGTTAGTGGCTATGATCTCTTTTCTATTTTGATTCTTCTTTGCACATAAGCTTATGCTATTGATTTCCAAAGAGTTTCTGTATCGTTGGGCTAAATGCTCGGGTGAGGAGCACCTAACTTAGAAGGAACATGTCTCTATACTCAGGCTATATGGCTTTTCTTCTTCATGATTTTTTTTTTCATTTTGAACTAGAGATCACACACTTATTTGCATCGGTTTCATTGCTTAGAAGCATTTAGGATGGTGCTGACTGCTTGTATAAACTACTAGGGGCTACGTTTGAGTAGGAGCTTGAAGCTTCGGTACGTGTAGGTAGTGAAACGGACTCGCATAAACTGGAGGTCTAAGGTGTCCGGACGGTAATGGAATTGTTAGAATTTTCTCCTCGGGATTTCCATACTTGATTGAACTTTGGCGTGTCCTCGTGATGCTTTGAGGCAGGGAGTTTAAAAGTTTCTTTGTATATGTCATATGAAGCGCGGGGAGTTCACGTAGCGGATATATATATATATATATATATATATATATATATATATATATATATATATATATATATATATATATATATATATATATATATATATATATATATATATATATATATATATATATATATATATATATATATATATATATATATATATATATATATATATATATATATATATATATATATATATATATATATATATATATATATATATATATATATATATATATATATATATATATATATATATATATATATATATATATATATATATATATATATATATATAAGAGCTTATTTGCCGAAAATCAAAATTACTTTAAATTGAGAATTCAAAAGAAAAAGTACAATGGGAAATGGGAAATAACATGAAAAAGGGAAATGAAAAGGGAAATAACGATCCGCTCCCACACTATCTCAATCAGTGTCCTCACTGATTTGAAAGAATGCGGAAGGGAGGAATACAAAGGAAATAAAGAAAAACAAAAATGACAAAAATGAAAAATACTACTATTCCCGTCCTCGTCCTCGATCTCTTCCTCGACTTCTGGCTAGGGCATCTCGTGCGGCGAGCTTCAGAGCTCCGGTGTGGAATATGTAATCACGGAGGCTGTCGACTCGCATAGTGAGGTATGCCATCTCATCGGCCATACCGGAATAGATATCGTACATCATCTGCAAAGATTGTTGAATTTGACCGGTTTGCTCTCTCTGCCATGCTTCAAATTCCTCAGCCCTTCGGTTCTGCTGCTCCATCATAAGCATCATCTGGTTCTGTTGCTCGATGCAGCGGAGGAGGGCCTCGGATGTGTCATCAGTAGCAGGACGGGGGTGGCGGCGCGTGGAAGGCCCTTCGGCAGCAGCTGCTTGTGATGGCTCAGGCTGTTCGGCTCTGTCGAGTTCCTCTTGAACTTCGTCCCTGGGCTCTTGGATGTTATCCTGTGTCGGGGCAGCAGGGGCAGTGATGTCGAAGATCCAGTTGGCTCTATCCTCTGGATGCATTCGGGTGCGTGAAGGCATGAGGATGCTCTGGATAGTGCGGCCTCGCACTACCGGATGATATCTCCCATCACGGAGGGATTTGATGAGGTGGGAGGCGCGGCAGTGGTCGGTGTCTAGAAAGACTGGGGGCATCTGGCGGAGTGTCTGGAGGCGGTCGCCAAGACCGAGGTCTATGGCAATGGATGTGATGATGCCATCGAAATAGAAAGGTTTAGAGCCGCGGTTACAATTGGCTTGAATGTGAGCCAAGAGAAACGGGGCGGCATTAACAGGTTCCGAAGCGAACATGCAACGGAGGAAAAACAGCTCCGTCGAGTTGACCTTATGGTTACTGTCACGAGCGAATATTGTGTTGCTCAACATGCGGTGGAAGTAGCGGATAGTTGGGTTATGGATATGAGTGGCGTTCAGAGTGTCCCAACTGTCTGGAGTGGTTTCGGTCAGTCGGTTCCAGAGAGGGAAGGCCTCTTGGTAGAACTGATCGGAGATGCGGCGGTGAGCATCGTCGCTGTGAGATAACTGTAGAATGACGAAGATGCGGTCCTGGGGGACCTGATATTCAGTGCCAAACAGACGAAAGAAGGCGGCGCCATGAAGTTGGTTGGTATCGCTGGATGATGTTGTGTATGCGAAAGAGCTGAGAAACTCCAGAGTGAGTTGCTCGTATGTGGGTTAAGGATTGGTCTAGAGATGCCAGATTCCGGCTCTCTGCAACATCCAAGTTACACCGTTGAGAATCCTGAGTTCCGTCAAAGAATCCAGGTGAGCATACCGGGTCGGTTGAAGTGACCGTTGATGGAATGCTAGGAAGTTGGTCTGCTGCCGTTCGCCGGCCTCTCCTTCTCGGAAGGTGATGTTGCTCAAATCGGGGTTTGCACTGGTTTGTCTGGCCATTTTGGTGAGGGAAGTGCAGAGGTTTGAGAATAGGGAGTTTCTGAGAATGGTGAGGTAAGGGAATACAGAGGGTAATATATAAGGGTGAATTGGAGGTTGAAAATGGTGGAGGTTTTATGGGGGATTCAGAGGGTTTTTAGTGGGTTTTAATATTGGGATAGTGGGGAATTATGGGAGAGGAAGTGGAGAGGTGCGCAACCTCTGTTTTGACAGAATTGGGGTTTTTACTACGTGACGACCGTTAGGGATGTGTGACGGTCGTAACACGCATGACGACCGTCAGGGGAATGTGACGACCATCACAGCAGCAAAATCTGCAGAACTGCAGAATTTTGCTTGTGGGGCGTTTTAACAGTGGAAAATATGATATTTTGACTTATGATGGACTAATGACGAAATAAGAAATAACAGGAAACATAATTAAGGGAGATACTGAAATGAAAATAACATTAAATCGAAAAATGAGTTTAAGGTAATACAATATCCAAAAAAAGGAAACAATTGCAAAATGAAATAATGTAAAACAATGTGAAATGTAGTAAACTCAAATTAAAGCAAAAACTAAAAGATCACTCCGTTGGTTTCTTCAAGTTGTTGACCTGTTGAATAACGTCATTAAATTGGTCTCTAACCAAGTCCATGTAAGTAACGAAATCCATGTGAAGCCGCGTTAATTCATCTTTGATAGTGGTCACTTCCAGCTTGAGGTCGTCTACAGTTCTTAGAACAGAGTCTAGCTTGTCTGTGTTTTGTCCAGGCGTGGGGTCAGGAAAGTTATGGTAGTTAGGAGGGGTCTCAGGATCAATCTCCACTTCGGACTCATAATCTTGGTAGTACAAATAGTCATGTGCTTCTGAGATTTGATCATTGTCATACATGTAAGCCTGGGGTGTGGAGTGAGGTGATGGAGGTCCCATAGGCTCGTCCAATTCATAAAGCCAATTGTCTTTGTTATGGATACTGGTTAGCTCATGGTTGGGCAATGTGAAAAGGTGGACAGGCTGATCAGTTATGAGGTATTCGTAGGCTCCTGGTCCTAAGGTACCTAAGATACGTCTGTTGAAGCAGAACTCGATGTCCATTGATCTGAGGTTGCCGAAACGAACGGCTTTGTTCAGGTAATACCTCAGGCCAATTTCGTGGGTGATCATGGTGACTAGGCCTCCTATTAAAATGGGTGAGTGCGGATCCTGATTGAGGCGTGTAAATGCCCTCATCATAAAAGCGACAGCATTTACAGGGCGGCCTTGTGAAGCACAGAAAAGGATGAACAACTCATCCTTTGAGACTGTTGTAATGTTTTCGTCCTTCCCAAAGAGGGTATGGGCTAATATCCTATGGAAATAGCGGAAGGCTGGATTGTGTATCTCGTTGTTGTGCATGTCGTTCGGTTCTGGGTGATAGTTTCCGGTGATGGAACCCCAGAATTGGTCTAATTCGAGATCAATATCCTCTTCAGTGGTGGTAAACATAAAAGGTCCGCTAGGGAAGCCTAGGATGTTAGCTAACGTGGTACGGTTGTGTGTTTGGTCTATTCCAAACATTCTAAAGGTTATCAGCTCTTTAGTGGATCCAAAGCCATATTCAGGTGAGTAACTTAGGGAGCTAAGGAATTCGAATGTCAGTTCGCGGAAGGTAGCAAATCGGATCTTTAGAGCAGTTTGCTCCCAGCCTAATTGGTAAAATAAGTACTGAATGATATCCTGGATTCCTAGCTTGTCCATGGTGGGTGTATCGTAGTACAAAGTCGAAGCAAAGCTTCTTTGAGTCAGTGCCTTGAATCTGGCCTGATGAGCTCGTCCTCTAAACACAACAGTCGTAACGTCGATGTCGGCCATACTCGTTAGTCGGGTAAAACGGGAGAAAAGTAGAACGACTTTTAAAATCCTGGAAAAAATCACATTCACTCAGATCATATTTTTAAGAAGTAAAGAGTGATAAAAGAGAAAAATATAAAATAAATATAAATATTGGAAAATAAGATAATAGAAATTTATAGAAATCATAAGTTAACAAAAAGAATAGTTTTTAATAAATTTAGAAGGAGAAATAGGGGAAGAATTTTGGGTTGCCTCCCAATCAGCGTTGTCTTTAACGTCAGAAGCCTGACGATAGCTTGGATATAAGCTATTCGGGAAGCTTGAGCAATTTCATATTGCTCACGTGGTCGTTGCGTTCACTTTGATTATAATGTTTCAAACGATGTCCGTTTACTATAAACGGTGCGTTGATTTGATTCTTGATTTCAACAGCTCCACTCTTAAGGACTTTGGTGACCTCAAAAGGTCCAGACCATCTAAGTTTTAATTTTCCAGGGAATAGTTTCAATCTGGAGTTGAATAGGAGCACGATGTCTCCCACTCTGAATTGCTTCCGGATCGAATGTTTATCATGCCATTTCTTGGTCCTTTCTTTGTAGATGCGTGCATTCTCGTACGCGTCTAATCTTAGCTCTTCCAATTCATGAAGGTTCAAGATTCGCTTTTCGCCTGCCGCAGTGTAGTTGAAGTTTAGCGTCTTAATAGCCCAGAAGGCTTTATACTTTAACTCTACCGGCAGGTGGCATGATTTTTCGTAGACTAGTTTAAATGGTGTGGTGCCTATCGGTGTCTTAAAGGTGGTCCTATAAGCCCATAAAGCTTCGTTTAGCTTTGAGGACCAATCTTTCCTAGAGGCTGCGACAGTCTTTTCTAAAATTTGCTTTATTTCTCTGTTCGAAACCTCCACTTGTCCACTAGTTTGTGGATGATACGGTGTGGCTACGCGGTGTTTGACTCTGTATTTGGAGAGGAGTTTGTCAAAGATTTGCGATATGAAGTGCGAACCACCGTCACTAATGACGAGTCTGGGCACACCGAATCTTGGAAAGATTACGTTTTTAAAGAGTTTAACGACTACTCGTGTGTCATTTGTTGGAGCGGAAACGACCTCTATCCATTTCGATACATAGTCGACAGCGACGAGTATATATTTATTTCTAAAAGAAGATGGGAAAGGTCCCATGAAGTCGATTCCCCAGACGTCAAAGATTTCTACTTCCAAAATTCCTCTCTGAGGCATTTCATCGCGTCGTGAGATGTTTCCAGTGCGTTGGCACCGATTTTAGTACAACGATATGAACGTCCTTCCAGAGACTGTGCCAAAACAGGCCAGATTGTAGAATTTTAGCGCACGTCTTTGTGGTGCTAGCATGACCACCATATGGTGCTGAATGGCATTGGGTGATGATGTCGGTGCCTCGTCTGAAGAGTAGAGGTTCGTCCCAGTAGTAATGCTTTAAGTCGTGGAAGAATTTCTTCTTTTGTTGATAAGTCAGGTCCGGTGGAAGCACGCCTGCGGCCAGGTAATTAAAGATGTCGGCAAACCACAGCAAAGTGGTTTGGGCATAGACAGCTTCCACGGTTTTTTCCAGTTCTGGTTCTTCCGAAGTAGAGCTAGACATATTGCTTTCCAATTTAGCTATCAGACGTTCGTAGGGAAAGTCGTCATTGATAGGCACTGGTTCTTGTTTTATGCCTTCTATACGGGATAAGTGATCTGCAACTACGTTCTTGGTCCCCTTCTTATCTTTAATTTCTAAGTCGAACTCTTGTAATAATAGGATCCATCTCAATAATCTGGGTTTGGCATCCTTTTTACTTATTAGGTACCTAATGGCAGCATGGTCTGTGTATATGATTATTTTGGCTCCTACCAAGTAGGAATGGAATTTGTCAAGAGCGAACACGACTGCTAGGAGTTCCTTTTCTGTTGTGGCATAGTTCATTTGGGCAGGGTCTAATGTTCTACTGGCGTAGTAGATAGCGTGAAGCTTCTTGTCCTTCCTTTGTCCTAGAATTGCGCCTACGGTGTAATCACTTGCATCGCACATGATTTCGAATGGTAGTCGCCAATCTAGGGGTTGCATGATTGGTGCGGTGATAAGCGCTGACTTTATAGTTTCGAATGCCTCTAAGAATTCTTTGTCGAAGATGAACTTGGCATCTTTCATTAACAAACCTGTAAGAGGTTTTGTGATTTTCGAGAAATCCTTTATGAATCTTCGGTAGAATCCAGCGTGTCCTAAGAAGCTTCGTATTTCTCGTACGGTTTTCGGAGGTTGGAGATCCTTTATGATCTCTATTTTAGCTTTGTCAACTTCGATTCCCTTTTCAGAGATGACGTGTCCTAAAACGATGCCTTGTCGGACCATGAAATGGAATTTTTCCCAATTAAGGACAAGGTTCACTTTGGCGCATCTTTTGAGTACCATTTCTAAATTTGACAGGCAGCTTTTGAAGCTTTGTCCGCATACAGAGAAGTCATCCATGAACACTTCCATGATGTCATCTATGAAATCTGTAACAGCCCAAATTTCATTAAATAATTAATTGTAGTAATTAAATTATTTAGTGGGATTTTATTAATGTTGGAAATTAATTTTTATTAATTGGGATTAATAGAGAATTGAGAAGGAAATTGGAAGGAAGGAAAATAAAGGAATTATATAAGAGAGAAAGAAAAGAAAGATAGAAAACATTTGGAAAGAAAGAGGAAAGAAGAAGAAAGGAGAGAAAGAGAAGAGAAGAAGAGGAAAAGTGGAAATCATCAAGAACCAACATCAAAGCTCCGATTAATCGAGGTAAGGGTGAGAAATGTTTCTATTTGATCATTGTATGATGTTATGTATGTTGGGTTGGGGTTTTGGTAGAGTTTTCATCACTTTCCAATTAGGGCAAAAGTTGGAATAATCGGTAGATTGATGATTTAATCGGTTGAAACTGAGCAATAA
Organism: Lathyrus sativus; assembly: GCA_963859935.3. Lineage (NCBI taxonomy): Eukaryota > Viridiplantae > Streptophyta > Magnoliopsida > Fabales > Fabaceae > Lathyrus > Lathyrus sativus. Next base: position 550,334,498 of record OZ012741.1, read on the forward strand.
CGCCGTAGAATAGTCGGGTAACATGTATTGATGCTATTTGTACTGATTTGGACGTGTAAGAGAAGGTTGATGATGGATTGGTGAAGGAGAAGACAGAATAGGGTTCTGTTCTGCGCAGGTTCGCTGGCTCTCGCCAGGCGAGCGAAGGCGAAGCTTCGCCAGGCGAAGCCTAGCGAATGTTGGCGAATAATTATATTTAAGTCCCAGTGGACTTCGCTGGTGGGTTCGCCAGGCGAAGTGGGATAGCGAAGGTTCGCCCAGCGAAAGTGCTGGCGAATGGTGGCGAATGAAGTCAGTAGCTACTGACTTGGGCTCGCTGGGGAGTCTCGCCAGGCGAAGCCTAGCGAGTGTTCGCTGAGAGAGTTCGCCAGGCGAAGGCCAGGCGAAGGTTCGCTGCGAGGGTTCGCCAGGCGAATGAAGGCGAATTTGACAGCATTTCTCTTTTGCTGTGTTGATCATGTGAAGATGGTTTGGTTGTTTCACATAGGTGGATACCTTATGATATGAATATGGATATGACCTGTTGTGATAATGTGTGCTGTGGGTAGCCTACGGGCGTGAATCCTAGAGTTGTGATATGAATGATTAATTGTAATCGGTTAAAATACATGAGAACATAATGATGATTATGTGTGTATTAATTGATGAGTTGTGAATGTTTGATTGTTGTGTACAATTATGTAATGAGTATGCATGAGAACATTTTGATATGTGTGCATAACTTATAATTGTATGATTGGTATTGCGATGTGAATACCTTGATTGTTGTGATAATTAGAGATACATGGGAATACAATGAGGAACGTATGTGTATCGTCTAATGAATTGTGAGTGCATATATGTATGCGATTGTTGTATGAATGCATGGGAACATATGTGATATGTGTGCATTGTTGTTGAATATGATGATGTGTGAACTGAATACATTGATAAATGTTTGATATATGTTGTATGTGCAATCATGATGAAATTCTCGAAGGGGTGAATTATTCGAATGCATGGGATTAAGACGCGGGAACGGTCTTAAGTGCATTTATTGTGATTGGTTGATTGTACATGCATCATTCAGTCAAGAGGCAATGTCCGTTAGTTTCGTGGAAACTAGTGGCTTGTCCCAAACCTAGAAGGGTGGGTTTGAAGCCTAGGGGACGGGCTTGGTTGTTATCGGTCTAGAAGGGTGGACCCGGTTTAAAGTAAAAACCGAAAAATGATAACGAGTTATCGGTCTAGAAGGGTGGACCCGGTTTAGAGTGAAAACCGAAAAAAGATAACGAGAGTCGGTACCGCATAGCATTGAGTTGCATTGAATATGTTGAGTCACATTGCATAATATTGTTGTTGTACAAATGTGCTTGTGAATGATTGTGAAATTAAGCATGAAGGGATGTGCTTGTGAATGTTCATAATGTTGATATATATGAACGTGATATGATTTATGACTATGAGAATGAAGTGTGGTGAGAAATGTGAATATGTGCTATATGACTACCTATATATATATAATCTCATGCTTTGATTATTATGGTTATATTTCTCACCCTTCTGCTGTTTTATAATGCTCTATGAGGCATTGCAGATTAGGATGCTGGAGTCCTTTCGTGAAGTTAGTCTTCATTCTTTTGAGTCTGCTGCTCTGATATGTAACACCGGGTAGTTAGACTAGTATAGTCATTCTTTTGTGATACATTGTGATGTATCAGCTGATGTGGTTTTGTAATCTAACTGACATGATGTATTAATCTGGATGACTTATGTGCATTTGAATTAATATTTTGAAAAACGATCAAATGATTTTATCTTCCGCTTAAATTGAAAATGTTACATATTTTATGGAGCAAATAGTAGAAGTGGTTTATTGGTGAAATTGTGGCATTCTTCTTTTATACCTTATTATAAAACTTTTTTTTTACTCTGATAATTTGTATGTGCTTAATTGTTTTATATGCATTTATTTGGGGTATAGAAGGGGGTGTTACAATAGTGGTATCAGAGCAGGTCGGTCCGTCCGGCCAAGTTGTTAGAGTGTTTTCTTCCTGTGTGTTATTGATATGCGTGTGTTGCATTATCAATATTGGTTGTTCTTACGTGGTTCTGTGGTTGGAATTAGTAAGATGGTTGCAGGAAGGAACGACGAAGCGATTGCGGAGGCATTGACGAGATTGGCGGGGGCAATTGGGCAGAATCCTCCGGCCAATGTGAATGTGAGGAATCATGCTGATGATGGATTCCGTGCTTTGGGGAAATTCCAAAAGAATAACCCTCCGGTCTTCAAGGGAACTCATGAACCGGACAAGGCACAAATTTGGTTGAAAGCCGTGGAAAAGATTTTTCGAGTTATGAATTGCTCGGATGCACAGAAGGTGCAGTTTGGGACCCATATGCTCGAAGAAGAAGCTGAAGATTGGTGGGGTAATACTCGCCAAAGATTTGAGGAGGATGATATTGTGATTACTTGGGATTTGTTTAGAGAAACCTTTCTGGAGAAGTATTTTCCAGAGGATGTGCGGGGGAAGAAAGAGATCGAGTTTCTTGAGTTGAAGCAAGGTAATTCGACGGTTGCTGAGTATGCGGCGAAATTCGAGGAGTTGATCAAATTTTGTCCTCACTATAATACTGGTAATGCTGAGAGGTCTAAGTGCCTCAAGTTTGTGAACGGTTTGAGACCCGAGATTAGACAAGCTATTGGGTACCAGGAAATCAGGCGGTTTTCTGAGTTAGTTAACAAGAGCAGAATTTATGACGAAGACAGTAGGGCTAGATCCAGCCACTACAAGAGCCTAAGTGATAAGAAAGGAAAAGGTCAATTCAGAGGAAAACCTTATGTGACTCCTGTAGACAAAGGGAAGCAGAGAATGGGTTATGGCAAGAGGCCAAGTGGGGGAGTTTCTACTCCGGTGAGATGTTATAGGTGCGGTGAAGAGGGACATCGTGCTCCTGAATGCAAAAGTGTTGAGAAGACGTGTTTTAAGTGTGGCAAGCCAGGCCACAAGGCTCTGGAATGCAGAAGTGGTACGGGTGTGACTTGCTACAATTGTGGTGAGCAAGGACACATTAGTACAAAATGTAATAAGCCGAAGAAGAATCAAGGGAGCGGGAAAGTGTTCGCTCTATCTGGATCTGAGACTGCTAGCGACGATCGATTGATCAGAGGTACGTGTTTTATTAATGGTATACCTTTGATCGCTATAATTGATACCGGAGCTACGCATTCTTTTATTTCTTTGGATTGTGTTAGAAGGTTGAATCTTGAGTTGTCTGTGATTGGTGGCGGTATGGTTATTGATACTCCTGCTATGGGTTCGGTAACTACACCGTATGTTTGCTTGAATTGCCCGTTGAGTATTTTCGGTAGAGATTTTGGGATTGATTTAGTGTGTCTTCATTTGGATCAACTGGATGTCATTCTTGGAATGAATTGGTTAAAATTCAATCGTGTGTATATTAACTGTTTTGACAAAACGGTTATTTTTCCCGACTCGGATGTTGAAAGGGAATTGTTTATGACGAGGAAACAAGTGAAGGAATCGGTACAAGATGGGGCTAAGGTATTTATGCTTATGGCAACTTTGAGGACTAGTGAAAGTGAAGAGATTGATGTTGTGCCCATTGTTAGAGATTTTCCGGAAGTATTCCCTGAAGAGATAGAGGATTTACCGCCGGAGCGAGAAGTGGAGTTTTCGATAGATTTGATTCCTGGAACTAGTCCAATATCGATGGCTCCATATCGTATGTCGGCCTCGGAGTTAAAAGAGTTGAAGAGTCAACTTGAGGATTTGCTTGAAAAGAGGTTTATTCGTCCGAGCGTGTCACCGTGGGGTGCACCGGTGTTGTTGGTTAAGAAGAAAGAGGGTTCTATGAGGCTCTGTGTGGATTACAGACAGTTGAACAAGGTGACTATTAGGAATAAGTATCCACTTCCAAGGATTGATGATCTGATGGATCAGTTGGTTGGTGCGAGCGTGTTCAGCAAAATTGATTTGAGATCTGGGTATCATCAGATCCGTGTGAAAGCTGAGGATATTCAGAAGACGGCCTTCCGAACGAGGTATGGACACTATGAGTATTCCGTGATGCCATTTGGTGTGACTAATGCACCGGGTGTATTTATGGAGTACATGAATAGGATTTTCCATCCGTATTTGGATAAGTTTGTGGTGGTGTTTATCGATGACATCTTGGTTTATTCGAAGAGCGAAGGAGAGCATGCCGAGCATCTGAAGATTGTGTTATCGGTGTTGAGAGAGAAGCAATTGTTTGCAAAGCTTTCTAAGTGTGAATTTTGGTTGAAGGAAGTTAGTTTCCTGGGTCATGTGATTTCGAGTGGGGGTATTGCGGTCGATCCGTCGAAGGTTGAAGCGGTGTCGCAATGGGAGACTCCGAAGTCAGTTTTTGAGATCAGAAGTTTTCTTGGTTTAGCCGGTTATTATCGGAAGTTTATCGAAGGATTCGCTAAGTTATCATTGCCATTGACGCAGTTGACTAGGAAAGGTCAAGCCTTTGTTTGGGACGCCAAGTGTGAAGCGAGTTTTCAAGAACTTAAGCGAAGGTTGACGACAGCTCCTGTTTTGATTCTACCAAATCCAGAAGAACCATTCGTTGTGTATTGTGATGCTTCTTTGATGGGTTTAGGAGGTGTGTTGATGCAGAATAACCAAGTTGTAGCTTATGCTTCAAGGCAACTCAAAGTGCATGAGAAGAATTATCCGACGCATGACTTAGAGTTGGCCGCCGTTGTGTTCGTGTTGAAACTTTGGAGGCATTATTTGTTTGGTGCGAGGTTTGAAGTGTTTAGTGACCACAAGAGTTTGAGGTATCTTTTTGATCAAAAGGAATTGAATGCGAGACAAAGAAGATGGCTTGAACTTTTGAAGGATTATGATTTTGGCTTGAAATACCATCCGGGTAAAGCGAATGTTGTAGCGGATGCATTGAGTCGGAAATCATTGCATATGTCGGCGTTGATGGTGAAAGAATTAGAATTGGTCGAGCAATTTCGAGATTTGAGTTTGGTATGTGAGAGAGCTTCTTTTGGAATTAAGTTGGGTATGTTAAAGCTTACGAGTGGTATTTTGGACGAAATTCGAGAAGGACAGAAATCGGATTTGAGCTTAGTTGATCGGTTGACTTTAATCAACCAAGGCCAAGGTGGTGATTTTCGGATTGATGAGAATGGTATTATGAGATGTCGGGATCGAGTTTGTGTTCCGAACATGGTTGAGCTTAAGAAGAGCATCCTTGAGGAAGGACATCGTAGCGGATTGAGTATTCATCCGGGTGCTACTAAGATGTATCAGGATTTGAGGAAAGTATTTTGGTGGCCTAGTATGAAGAAGGATATTGCGGAATTTGTGTATTCTTGTTTGACTTGCCAGAAGTCGAAGATTGAGCATCAGAAGCCATCGGGTTTGATGAAGCCGTTGTTTATTCCTGAGTGGAAATGGGATAGTATCTCCATGGATTTTGTATCGGGTTTGCCGAGGACGCCGAGTAATTTTGAGGCTATTTGGGTTATCGTGGATAGGTTGACTAAATCTGCTCACTTTATCCCTATGCGTATGGATTACCCTTTGGAGAAGTTGGCTAAGTTGTATATTGAGAGGATTGTGTGTCTGCATGGTATTCCGTTAAGTATTGTTTCGGATAGAGATCCGCGGTTTACTTCGAGATTTTGGGAGAGCCTGCAGAGTGCTTTGGGTACTAAGTTGCGTTTGAGTTCAGCGTATCATCCTCAGACTGATGGTCAGACGGAGAGGACGATTCAGTCGCTTGAAGATCTTTTGAGAGCTTGTGTATTGGAAAAAGGAGGAGCTTGGGATAGCTACTTGCCTTTGATTGAGTTTACCTACAACAACAGTTTCCATTCGAGTATTGGTATGGCACCATTTGAGGCGTTGTATGGTAGGCGGTGTAGGACACCATTGTGTTGGTTCGAGTCTGGAGAAAGTTCTGTTGTTGGACCCGAGTTAGTTCAACAGACTACTGATAAGATCAAGATAATTCAAGAGAAGATGAGAATTACTCAGAGTCGTCAGAAGAGTTATTATGACAAGAGGAGGAAGGCACTTGAATTTCAAGAGGGAGATCATGTGTTTCTTCGAGTCACTCCGATGACAGGTGTTGGTAGGGCACTGAAGTCGCGCAAGTTGTCACCGCGTTTCATTGGTCCTTATCAGATTTTGCAAAGGATAGGAGAAGTGGCCTATCGTGTGGCTTTACCACCGTCGCTTGCTAATCTTCACGACGTATTCCATGTATCTCAGTTGAGGAAATACATTGCGGATCCGTCTCATGTAGTCCAAATAGATGATGTGCAGGTGAGAGATAACCTGACTGTTGAGACATCACCTATGCGGATAGAGGATCGGAAATTGAAGCAGCTTCGAGGTAAAGAGATTGCTTTAGTGAAGGTCGCTTGGGGAGGACCGGCTGGTGGAGATGTTACTTGGGAGCTCGAGAGTCGGATGAAAGAGTCCTATCCAGAACTGTTTGAATCAGGTAACATTTTCGAGGACGAAAATTCCTAAAGTGGGGGAGAGTTGTAACAGCCCAAATTTCATTAAATAATTAATTGTAGTAATTAAATTATTTAGTGGGATTTTATTAATGTTGGAAATTAATTTTTATTAATTGGGATTAATAGAGAATTGAGAAGGAAATTGGAAGGAAGGAAAATAAAGGAATTATATAAGAGAGAAAGAAAAGAAAGATAGAAAACATTTGGAAAGAAAGAGGAAAGAAGAAGAAAGGAGAGAAAGAGAAGAGAAGAAGAGGAAAAGTGGAAATCATCAAGAACCAACATCAAAGCTCCGATTAATCGAGGTAAGGGTGAGAAATGTTTCTATTTGATCATTGTATGATGTTATGTATGTTGGGTTGGGGTTTTGGTAGAGTTTTCATCACTTTCCAATTAGGGCAAAAGTTGGAATAATCGGTAGATTGATGATTTAATCGGTTGAAACTGAGCAATAACGCCGTAGAATAGTCGGGTAACATGTATTGATGCTATTTGTACTGATTTGGGCGTGTAAGAGAAGGTTGATGATGGATTGGTGAAGGAGAAGACAGAATAGGGTTCTGTTCTGCGCAGGTTCGCTGGCTCTCGCCAGGCGAGCGAAGGCGAAGCTTCGCCAGGCGAAGCCTAGCGAATGTTGGCGAATAATTATATTTAAGTCCCAGTGGACTTCGCTGGTGGGTTCGCCAGGCGAAGTGGGATAGCGAAGGTTCGCCCAGCGAAAGTGCTGGCGAATGGTGGCGAATGAAGTCAGTAGCTACTGACTTGGGCTCGCTGGGGAGTCTCGCCAGGCGAAGCCTAGCGAGTGTTCGCTGAGAGAGTTCGCCAGGCGAAGGCCAGGCGAAGGTTCGCTGCGAGGGTTCGCCAGGCGAATGAAGGCGAATTTGACAGCATTTCTCTTTTGCTGTGTTGATCATGTGAAGATGGTTTGGTTGTTTCACATAGGTGGATACCTTATGATATGAATATGGATATGACCTGTTGTGATAATGTGTGCTGTGGGTAGCCTACGGGCGTGAATCCTAGAGTTGTGATATGAATGATTAATTGTAATCGGTTAAAATACATGAGAACATAATGATGATTATGTGTGTATTAATTGATGAGTTGTGAATGTTTGATTGTTGTGTACAATTATGTAATGAGTATGCATGAGAACATTTTGATATGTGTGCATAACTTATAATTGTATGATTGGTATTGCGATGTGAATACCTTGATTGTTGTGATAATTAGAGATACATGGGAATACAATGAGGAATGTATGTGTATCGTCTAATGAATTGTGAGTGCATATATGTATGCGATTGTTGTATGAATGCATGGGAACATATGTGATATGTGTGCATTGTTGTTGAATATGATGATGTGTGAACTGAATACATTGATAAATGTTTGATATATGTTGTATGTGCAATCATGATGAAATTCTCGAAGGGGTGAATTATTCGAATGCATGGGATTAAGACGCGGGAACGGTCTTAAGTGCATTTATTGTGATTGGTTGATTGTACATGCATCATTCAGTCAAGAGGCAATGTCCGTTAGTTTCGTGGAAACTAGTGGCTTGTCCCAAACCTAGAAGGGTGGGTTTGAAGCCTAGGGGACGGGCTTGGTTGTTATCGGTCTAGAAGGGTGGACCCGGTTTAAAGTAAAAACCGAAAAATGATAACGAGTTATCGGTCTAGAAGGGTGGACCCGGTTTAGAGTGAAAACCGAAAAAAGATAACGAGAGTCGGTACCGCATAGCATTGAGTTGCATTGAATATGTTGAGTCACATTGCATAATATTGTTGTTGTACAAATGTGCTTGTGAATGATTGTGAAATTAAGCATGAAGGGATGTGCTTGTGAATGTTCATAATGTTGATATATATGAACGTGATATGATTTATGACTATGAGAATGAAGTGTGGTGAGAAATGTGAATATGTGCTATATGACTACCTATATATATATAATCTCATGCTTTGATTATTATGGTTATATTTCTCACCCTTCTGCTGTTTTATAATGCTCTATGAGGCATTGCAGATTAGGATGCTGGAGTCCTTTCGTGAAGTTAGTCTTCATTCTTTTGAGTCTGCTGCTCTGATATGTAACACCGGGTAGTTAGACTAGTATAGTCATTCTTTTGTGATACATTGTGATGTATCAGCTGATGTGGTTTTGTAATCTAACTGACATGATGTATTAATCTGGATGACTTATGTGCATTTGAATTAATATTTTGAAAAACGATCAAATGATTTTATCTTCCGCTTAAATTGAAAATGTTACATATTTTATGGAGCAAATAGTAGAAGTGGTTTATTGGTGAAATTGTGGCATTCTTCTTTTATACCTTATTATAAAACTTTTTTTTTACTCTGATAATTTGTATGTGCTTAATTGTTTTATATGCATTTATTTGGGGTATAGAAGGGGGTGTTACAAAATCTGCGAAGATTGCCATCATGCATCTTTGAAAGGTTGCTGGAGCATTGCATAGTCCGAACGACATTCGGCGGTAGGCAAAGGTACCATAGGGACAGGTGAATGTTGTTTTTTCCTGGTCGTCGGGGTGAATAGGGATTTGAGAGAATCCCGAATAACCATCTAGATAGCAGAAGTACGAATGTTTCGCTAGTCTTTCCAACATTTGGTCTATGAAAGGTAAAGGGAAATGATCTTTCCGAGTCGCCTTGTTCAGTTTTCTGTAATCGATACACATCCTGTTTCCGGTCACAACTCTTTGGGTTATCGATTCACCTTTCGCATTCTTCACTACAGTAACGCTTCCTTTCTTTGGCACTACGTGTACTGGGCTGACCCATTGGCTGTCGGAGATAGGGTATATGATTCCTGCGTCTAGTAGCTTTTTCACCTCGTCTTTGACTACAGTGCTTAGGATCGGGTTTATCCTTCTCTGATGTTCTCTTGAAGTTTTGCAGTCTTCCTCCAGCATGATACGGTGCATACAGATGGAGGGACTTATGCCTTTTAGATCGCTTATATTATAGCCTAACGCAGTTGGGTATCTCCTTAGGACTTCTAATAATCGCTCAGTTTCTGATTGTCCTAAATTAGCGTTTACTATTACTGGTCTTTTGAATTCTGTATCTAGGAATTCGTACCTGATAGTTTTGGGTAGCTCCTTAAGTTCTAAAGCTGGGTTTTTTGGACCTGGCATGTGATTTGGAGTTAGTGCTAAGATCTCGCTCAAACTATCATCTTTGTATGCTGTACGCCAGTTGTCGTCTTCATGAATAGCAGGGATCTGGATTTTCATGATTTCAGAATATGTAGTTTCCTCATTTTCTAATTCTCGTATGCATTCGTCAATGACATCTACAATATAGCATGTGTCATCGATGGCTGGTGCCTTCAAGAATTTAGTAAGGATGAACTCTATCTTTTCTTCTCCTACTTCGAATGTTAGCCTTCCTTTCTTTACGTCTATAATAGCTCCGACTGTAGCTAGGAACGGTCTTCCTAGGATAATTGGGGTAACAGAGTCCTCTTTGATGTCCATGATTATGAAGTCGGTTGGGATATAGAATTGGCCTATGCGAACTGGAACGTTTTCCAGTATACCGACGGGGTATTTGACTGATCGGTCAGCCAATTGTACGGACATTTTAGTCGGTCTTAGTTCTCCCATATTCAGCTTTTTGCATATAGATAAAGGCATGATGCTTATACTGGCTCCTAGATCGCATAGAGCTTTGTCTATAACAAACTTTCCTATGACGCAGAGTATGGAGAAACTACCTGGGTCTTTTAGTTTAGGAGGCATGTTGTTTTGTATGATTGCGCTACATTCGGCAGTAAGTGTCACTGTCTCGTTATCCTCTATTTTCCTTTTATTAGACAAGATTTCTTTAAGAAACTTAGCGTATGACGGCATTTGAGTTATCGCTTCTGTGAACGGGATAGTGATGTTTAGTTGTTTCAGAAGTTCAACAAATTTCTTAAATTGTCCTGAAGTTTTGGATTTTAGTAATCTTTGAGGATAAGGGATCGGTGGTTTATATGGTGCTGGAGGCACATATGAGTTTTCAACTTTGGCAGCCTTTTGCTCGTCACATTCCTTCTTTTCTGTTTCCGACTCCTTTTCAGTTGGTTTATCGGATTTCTGTTGCATTACTAAATCTTCGTTCCTAGGATCTGTTGGACCTTCCAATTCTTTTCCACTTCTCAATATAACAGCGCTTGCGTGACCTTTCGGATTAGGTTTGGGCTTGCCTGGAAATGTTCCAGCTGGGGCAGCTGCAGAGGCTTGTTGTTGAGCCACTTGTGATATCTGCGTTTCGAGCATTTTGTTGTGGGTGGCTAAAGCGTCTACTTTTCCGGTCAGCTGTTTAATTTGCTCGCTAGTGTGTATGTTTTGATTTAGGAATTCTTTGTTTGTTTGAGCTTGAGTAGCTATGAATTTTTCCATCATCAACTCGAGGTTTGATTTCCTAGGGGCAGTCTGGGCAGCAGCGGCTGGTTTCTGATATCCTGGCGGAGCAGCTGGTGCTTGCAAGGCATTATCGTTCTTGTAGGAAAAGTTTGGGTGGTTCCTCCATCCTGGGTTATAAGTATTTGCGTAAGGATTTCCTTGAGCGTAATTTACTTGGTCTGGTGGGATTCCGGCCAACAATGGGCATTCGGGCGCATTATGAGTGGCGATTCCACATAACTCGCAGTTTGGAGTTACAGCAGCGACGGTTGCAGTTGGGTTAACGGTCAGACTGTCGATTTTCTGTGCTAGAGCATCTACTTTAGCGTTGAACTTGTCAAGGCTGCTGATCTCGTACATCCCACCTTTCGCTGCGGGTTTCTCTGCTGGAATTCGTTCACCTCCCCATTGGCAGTGGTTCTGAGACATGTTTTCGATTAGTTGATAGGCTTCATCGTATGGCTTATCCATAAGTGCACCGCCCGCGGCGGCGTCTACCGTTAATCTGGTGTTATACAAAAGCCCATTGTAGAAAGTATGGATCGTCACCCAGTCTTCTAAACCGTGGTGAGGACATGCTCTCATCATATCTTTGAACCTTTCCCACGCTTCGTAGAGAGATTCAGTATCTTTTTGTCGAAATCTGTTGATTTGGGCTCTAAGCATAACGGTTTTGCTTGGCGGAAAGTATCTTGCTAAGAAAACGTTCTTCAACTATTCCCACGTCGTAACGGAGTTGGATGGTAAGGATTGTAACCATGTCCAAGCTCTATCTCTAAGAGAGAAAGGGAAAAGACGAAGTCTTATTGCGTCTGGAGTTACTCCATTTGCCTTCACTATGTCTGCGTATTGTACAAACTTTGTTAAGTGTTCGTTTGGATCCTCAGTTGCATTTCCTGAGAATTGATTTTGTTTTACAGCTGACAGCAATGACGGTTTTAGTTTGAAATCGGTTCGATTGATAGTTGGGGCAGCTATGCTACTTCGAGGCTCCATCTGAGAGGGTGTAGCGTAGGCCTTCAGCGGTTTGTTCTGAGGTCCTTCAGCCATCTTTGCTTCTTCGACAGGAGGATGAGCTAGAAGATCAGGAATGTTGTGTCTTCGTTGATATTCGACGATGCGCCTTCATAGATGTAAGAAGTGCTCTAGTTCAGTGATTATAGGTTGTAAGATGTCGCCTTGTGAGCGAGTACTTGGCATACAATCGAAGAACGAGTAGAGGGAGAGCGAATTGTTAACCTAGTCTATACTGTGTAACAAAAGATTACACTATTGACTAAACGGGTCCCCGGAAACGGCGCCAAAAACTTGATCGCGACTTTCTATGTCTAACAAATCTGACTGCAAGTGCACATCCTATTGCGTAGTAACAAAAGATATCGATCCCACAGGGACTCGTAATCAATCTAGTATTATCGGGTATTACGGTGTTTAGCTAGGTTGGTAATGTTTTAAGGGAATAATAATAAAATAAGTGCATAAACTAAAGGGAACTAAAGTTTTTACTTAAGGTATGAATTTATGAATCGATATGCAATAATTATGTTCTTCGGGGATTCGACAATTTACTGGCATATTAAGTGTTTTCAAACATAGTTTAAGAAGAAGATAGTGATCTAAAGACTTTTGTCTCACAATGGTTGTTGACGCTAGTCGCAACTCTAAGGCGGAACGTATGCTGTCGCTATCCCGTTCGGGGTTAAAGTTACTTTTTGAAAATCTCTAAGTTCTAATCCTTTTTAAAGCGCTTTCGCTGTTTTTAAATCGAATGCCTAGTTTTTACTATATGGTCTTAGCCGCAGTTGTCGCTTGTTGGTTCGTACCTTAGCTAATTTCCCACTGTCGTGGCAAAACTATTTTTAAATAAGTTCTCGCTGTCGCGACGAACGTTTACTTAGAAATTTTAATTAAAAACTAAAACCATAAATGAGTTTTGAAAAGAGAAAGATTACGTCAATTATTATCAAATCCCGTCCGAATTATTATTACATATCGATTACGGTAATTTAGCTAGACATGGAAGAAGAATTGACAATACATAAATAAAAGCAGTAATTTAGAACATACATCATAATGAAAATTGCAATTACGATTAAAATAAAAACCTGGGAATATTCCAATTGGCTTTTGGGCAGATCCTCCACAATGTCGGCAGGATTCTGGTCTTTGTGCCAATTGATCGTACAAGAAAAAGGAAAGTACAAAAATACCAAAGAATACAGAGACGAAAAAGAGAAACAAATAAGAATATGAGAAAGGTAAAGTTGCTCTGAAGATAAACTGGCAGCACTTCGTTGTCTTGAATGCGGCCCCCTTTTTCAGGTCTCAGCCTCTTCCTTTTATAGAGAGAGTATCTAACGGTTATTCCTTTAGAAAGTGGGTTTGAGGCAGAAAAGTAGGAGTTAGTGGTCACTCTTTTGGTCTTTGAGGGGAAATTATAGCACGTGACCTCATTCTGCACGTTCTGGGTGCATGACGGTCGTCATGGATGTGTGACAGTCGTCACACGAATGACGAGCATAACGGCTATGTGACGGTCGTCACATCAGTAGAACTCATATCTGCTGTTTTTCTCTTGGTTTTTCATCTGGTTTTCACCTGTTTTTGCTCCTTTTCTTCATATTGCTTTGCTTGAACATGTTCTTTGTATACCTGCATAATACTTAGACAAATAACATGGAATGCCCCGAATTCGGAGTGAAACCAGTCAAATATTAGTTAAAACACATGTCATTTTATATACACAATTTCACGTTATCAGTTATCTCATATTAATTCATAATATTATCCCATATCATCTCATATTACATCATAATATTATCCCATATTAATTCATCAACTTATACTCGCGGTAATCCTCACACTATAGCCTATCAATCACATAATTCCTCACTGTCATACTCATGTTAACTCATCTCAGATATCTCAGAATCAAACATCAAGGCATTGTTGCAAACAATCAAATTTCGTGAACTCTGCTATGTTCGCTGGCTTGCTCGTTAGGCGTGTTGGTAGAGAGTCTTCGCTAGCATGCTCGCTAGGCGAGTTTGTGGAGAGTCTTTGCTGGCATGCTCTCTAGGCGAACAGTGCGATGACAGCAAAACTCTGCTACGACCATAACTGATTTCTACCCAAAAACTCATATGATTCACACACCCTATGCCCCCAAAACATCCCTAAGATCATACGGTGATAACGGCACAAAATCTATGGTTTATTAGGCCAATCTTGCAACATTTGCACTTCCTAAATCACTATTTCCCCGCAATTGCTCTGAGTACATCAAAGCTACTCACATTTGAACATTCCTATTCCTACAGGGCCAAACATATAATAATCCAAGGTTTTGGCCACGAAGGCCTAAGGTTTCCCTTTCTCATATCAATATTCAGTGTTACATACCATTACCCCTAACCTCAAAGCCTTATCATCAAATTCCCTATTTTCCGACAACCAACGCAAAATACCTTAAATCATAAACTAACCATAAATACATCTAAAGGCATACATAGAAAATCATGAACAACGATACTCCCCATACCTTAGCCGATTCAAAGCTTTCACGATTGACTTTGGGAACCTTCTGCTTCCAACCTTTCCTTCAGAGCTCTGGCCATCAAACTTTTCACGGTTAACAAATGAATTCTAAATCTCTTCAGAATTCTATTTTGTCCAACTTAGTCTTTGGCCTCACAAATTGGGTCTTTCCATCATTACCCTTACTAACTCCTCCAAATGCCCAAATTACCCTTAGTCCACTTATATTCCTTTTAATTAATAATAATACTAATAATTTAATATTATATACTATTAATCAATTAAATAGTCCAAAAATGCATATTTTCTCAATACTTCACAAAACCACCGAAAACGAATATTCTCAATTAAATAAATTAATTAAAATATTCCAATTAAATTTGGGTTGCTACAATACCAACCAAGAGTTGGAATAATGATCAAAGGATACCAACCAAGATATGGAATAACCAACCAAAGGATACCAACCAAGAGTTGGAATAACACCCAAAGAATACCAACCAAGAGTTGGAATAAAAAAACCAGAGGATACCAACCAAGAGTTGGAATAACGACCAAAGAATACCAACCAAGATTTGGAATAAACAACGAGAGGCTACCATCCAAGAGTTGGAATAACGACCAAAGAATACCAACCAAGAGTTGGAATAAACAACCAGAGGGTACCAACCAAGAGTTAGAATAACGACCAAAGAATACCAACCAAGAGTTGGAATAACGAGAATGCCGACCAAAGGTAACCTTCTAGGGAACAAAAATCAAATCAAGAACCTGCAGGACGTGAAATCAATGGACTTACAACCTGAGGGAAAAGACAACTCCGCTGAGGATGAAGAGAAGCCTAAACAGACAACTCTGTGGGGAACAAGTGTCCACCAGAAGATAATAACCAAAGGATACCAACCAAAAGATGGGGTAAAGGTTATTCCCTGGGGATAAAAACCAAACACCACCAACCAAGAGTTGGAATAACAAAGCCTATCAACCAAAAGTTGGAATCACCGTAACACCAAACAAATTTGAATACAACTTACCAACCAAAAGTTGAAATCACCGGATGAGACAAAACCGAACACAAGCTACCGACCAAAAGTCGGAATTACTTCCAATCTGCAAGGGATAACCTCCAACCTAAAAGTTGAAGAACAAGGCTACTAACCAAAAGTTAGAATCACTAGAATGCTGATCGAAGGAAAAATCTAAGGGAGAAAGATACCAACTCCAATAGATGAACCAACAAAGGAAGACTACCAATCAAAAATTGGAATCAACAACCTAAAACAAAAATTACCAACCAAAAGTTGGGATCGTCCACCAGGAAACGAAGGTTACCAACCAAGAGTTGGAATAACGTCAACAAGACGACTAAGCTGGGGATTATCAACCAAGAGTTGGAATCAGGCAAAAGCTACCAACAAAAATTTAGAATTGCCGAAACACCGATCGAGGGAGAACTGACCACAACGAAGACTACCAACCAAAAGTTGGAATAACAAACTCTGCAGAGGAAACCAAGGACTACCAACCAAAAGTTGGGATCACGTCAATAAATTTTACCAACCAAAAGTTGGAATCAAACCAAGGCTACCAACCAAAAGTTGAGATCACACCTAAAGGATGAAGACTGCCAACCAAAAGTCAGAATTACTGTCGGGGAAAAAAAGGAATTTACCGATGGATTACCAACCAAAAGTTGGGATCGAGGCAAATATTACCAACCAAAAGTTGAAATAACATCAGAAAACCTTACCAACCAAAAGTTAGAATAACATCCAATAAGGTAGACTCAGTTGGGGATTACTAAACAAAAGTTAGGATAACGTCCAACAAGCTATAGACTACCAACCAAAAGTTGAGATGACGACTCCGCCTGGGAATAGAAGAGGCCTACAAACCAAAAGTTGGGATAACATCCAACCACTAACTAATTACCAACCAAAAGTTGGGATGAAGCAAAGGTTACCAACCCAAAGTTGGGATGAAGCTCCCAAGAAAATGAAGAATACCAACCAAAAGTTGGAACAACGACTCTGCAGAGGGAACCAAAGGCTACCAACCAAGAGTTGGGATAACACACCAAAGGATTACCAACCAAAAGTTGGAATAACAATCACAAGACTTCGGACTATGCTGGTGATTACTAACCAAAAGTTGGGATGACACACCCAGAATAGGCAGGAAACAGAATCAACCGACTCATAACCTGCAAAGAATACTCCGGCAGGGAAAGTGAGGTTTAAACAAACAACTCTGCTAAGGGAAATAACGTTTAAACAAACGACTTAGCTGAGGAAAAAAACGTTTAAACAAACGAATGCAGTTGAGGAAAAGGTATTTAATCAAACGACGCAGCCGGGAAAAAATCCAAATAAGATGAACGACCAAAAGATCCACTCTGATGGGGATAACAAGATTTACTGAAGAAAACTATCATCTACCAAAGAGACAACTGGCACCAAAGGTATCAAACCTGGATTATACTTCAGATGCATATGTTTGAAAATGGCGTAATGCTCCATACGAAATGGAAGTGCTACGCATTTAGGAGGATTCTATGCAAATGCAAATGAACACAACTCGGAGGAATGTTGAGAAGACCAGCAAACCAACACTACTGAGCAATACGCCCTGGATGACCTTCTTGCAAAACTTCACCCTGCTGGGTAATATGCCCTGGGTGGCTCTCCTTGAAAAACTTCACCCTGCTGGGGAAAACACCAAAACTCCACTCAGTGGGGAATTAAGAATGGCGCTGAAATCCCACCTGGTGAGGATAACAAGCTCTTCCTGAAGGTTTCACTCCGCCCTGCTGGGGATATCATAGAATTCTACAGAAGATTCCATCCATCTGTTGGGAGCTCGTCCCGAAAACTGACCCTAAAAGATGCCAATGATTATTGGACTTTGCTGGAGATACCAACCTGTCGTTGATGTACCTGTCAATGGATTCAGCACCAATCTCTGCTCGGGGAAGAAATTCCTGAATACTGATCTTGCCAAGGCAGAGACGCCAGAGCGTTGACTACGTTGGGGAAGGACGTCAAGGACGTCGACTCTGCTGGAGAGTAATACTGAATTGAAATCCACCCTGCCGCCGAGGGAATATCCTTCAACCTTACTCTGGTGGGAATATGCTGAGAACAAATCCACCCTGCTGGGGATTAGCCTTTGTAGGGAGACAAAACTCTGTTCTACTGGAGATATACTACACACTTCCGCTGGTGATAGTACTTTTGATTTAATAACAGGATTCTGCGAGGAAGACAAAATCTTTGTTGTGGAGAAACGAAAATGCCTGACTGCATTCTATCTCAAGTAGTCATCCTTCGAAAACTCGTCGGGGAGTACGAGTCAAACTTCGGCTGGGAAATACAACTCTAAACTCCTGCTAATGGAGGAATAATTCACCATTCATTACTGTTAGAACTTCATCGTTAGGGAGAAAAGCTCTACTGGGGAGAGGACCCTGCCATCCTACAAAAAACAAGAAATAATAGGATGCCATATGTGTGAAATGGCTACCTCGGTTACCATTCATGACACTTATTGTTCAAGAAAATCCATTGCTTTCATTATGCTCTGTAAGGACTCATGTTTTCACCTGTAATGTTTATCAAAAATATCTGACGTTTTTGCAAACAAAATAGTAAAAGTAAAAATAGGAAATGAAAAGCTCTTTGATTGGAGTGAAAATTTTATTGATGAAAGGCCTGTAAATAGGAAAATTACAATTTGGATGCAATTCTTGAAAGGAGGTAATTGCGCAAAAAAAAGAAAAAAGAATATATACAAATGTCGGCAATATGGAAATAGACAACCACTATGTATCGATTCATCTATGACCTGTATGTCTTCGATGATCCCCCATGTTTCGCCTTCTGAAAAGACTGATTGGATTGATTCCTTTCCTTCGAGATAACCATGTATCAAATAAGCTCATAAATCAAACATAGACCACAGTCGTTTGCTTTCAAATCCCTAACTTTTGCCTGGACTGCCCTTTCGGGTTTTCAATCCACCGGGATACCCATTTTTGCCAAAGTCTCATTTTTAGGTTTTCAACCTTGCGGGTTCATTCTTTTCTTTTATCCCTAATTTTTGCTCGAACCTATTCTTTTTATAGTTCGTCGGGATGCCCCATTTTTGCCTGGATTTTTCGTTTTTTGGTCCAGCGGGTCTCTTTTTAAGCAAAGTATTTTTTGACTACGTCTGTGTTCACAGGGGACGAAAAATCTTCACCATCCATGGTTGATAGTAATATGGCTCCACTAGAGAAAACCTTTTTTTACCACATATGGACCTTCATAGTTGGGAGTCCATTTGCCCCTGTAATCTGTCTGAGGAGGAAGGATCCTTTTCAACACCAAATCACCTGTCTAGAAGCACCGAGGGCGCACTTTCTGATCAAAGGCTTTCTTCATCCTACTCTAGTACAATTGGCCATGAGCAATGGCTGCCAATCTCTTCTCGTCAATCAAGCTCAGATGATTCAACCTGGCTTGCACCCATTCAGCTTCGTCAAGCTTTACATCATATAATACCCTAAGAGAAGGAATCTCAACTTCTAATTGTAGGACTGCCTCTGTACCATACACCAGTAAGAAAGGAGTTTCCCTAGTTGACGTACGCACCGAAGTACGATAACCATGTAAAGAAAATGGAAACATCTCATGCCAATCCTTATAGGTTACAACCATCTTCTGCACAATCTTCTTTATATTCTTGTTAGCTGCCTCAACAGCACCATTCATCTTCGGACGATATGGAGAAGAGTTGTGATGCTCAATCTTAAAACTCTGGCACAGTTTCTTCATCATCTTGTTATTCAAATTTGAACCATTATCAGTAATGATTCTCTCTGGAATTCCATAACAACAAATGATGTTCTTTTTTATGAATCGGGCGACCATCCTATTTCGTGACATTGGCAAACGAAGTTGCTTCTACCCATTTCGTGAAGTAATCAATCGTAACCAGAATAAAGCGATGCCCATTAGAAGTAGTCGGCTCAATCCTCCCAATCATATCAATGCCCCACATAGCAAAGGGCCAAGGAGATGTTAACACATTCAGAGGGGTCGGTGGCACATGCACCTTATCAGCATAAATCTGGAATTTATGGCATTTTCTGGCGTATTTGAAGCAATTGGATTCCATAGTAATCCAGTAATACCCTGCTCTCAGCAATTTTTTGGACATTGCATGTCCACCGGCATGAGTTCCAAAAGAACCGTCATGGACTTCTTCTATCAACAGGTTTGCCTCATGTTTGTCAACACAACGCAACAAGACCATGTCAAAGTTTCTCCTGTATAGCACACCATCCTTGTTCATATAGAAATTACCGGTTAACCTCCTCAGCGTCTTCTTATCTTTGTTGGATGCCCCGGTTGGGTACTCTTGAGTCTTTAAAAAATGCTTGATATCAAAATACCAAGGCTTTCCATCTGATACCTTCTCAATTGCAAACACAAAGGTGGGTCTATCAAGACGCATGATGGTGATAGCTAGAGCTTCATTCTAGAAATTCACTTTATACATCGATGAGAACGTGGCCAAGGCGTCCACCATCTGATTTTCAGCCCTAGGAACATGATGTAACTCAACTCTATCAAAGAATGGCAATAGTCTCCTTGCATAATTCTTGTAAGGCACCAGCTTGGCCTGACAAGTTTCCCACTCTCCTTTGATTTGATTGACAACTAGTGCTGAATCACCATACAAATCTAGATTCTTGATCCTCAGATCAATGGCCTCTTCTAAACCCATAATGCACGCTTCTTACTCGGCTTCATTATTGGTGCAGGCGAATGTCAATCGGGTAGTGAACGGTATGTGAGAATCATGAGGAGTTGTAATGATTGCACCGATTCCATTACCATATCAATTAACAGCTCCGTTGAAAACCAGTTTCCACTGAGATCCAATCTCAGGACCCTTGTCAGGTAAAGGCTCATCACAGTCTTTCATCTTTAAAAACATGACGTATTCGTTTGGAAAATCAAACTTCATCGGTTGATAATCCTTTATCGGATGCTTAACGAGATATTCTAACAGAACGCTTCCCTTAATGGCTTTCTGGGAAACATACTGAATATCATACTCTGTTAAAACCATTTTCCATCAAGCAATCCTTCTAGAGAGTGCTTGTTTTTCAAAGACGTACTTGATCGGATCCATCTTCGAAATCAACAGGGTTGTGTGGTTTAACATGTACTGCCTCAAACGCTTAGCTGCCCAAGCGAGTGCACAACGTGTTTTCTCCAACATTGAGTATCTCGACTCATAATCAGTGAAATTTTTACTCAGGTAATCTAGGACAGGTCGTCCCTTTGTACTTGTCGAAATCTGGTACCTTAAACTTTGGGGGAATCCTGACCTCAGGAACTAGACCAAGATCTGACATATCGAAACCCAAAGAATTCTGATTCTCGAAAGACTTCATCTTCTCCTCGATCAGTTTAAACCTTCTGTCAGCTTCAGTTGGCAAACTACCCTCCATATCTTTCATGGAAAAGACGTCATCCTGGTGATCTTCCCAATGAGGGCCAACATCCCCGTGCATAGCGTACACACTCCCACCAGCAACATTACCATTTTCATTCACAACACCTCCTCCCGTAGGTATGACGATAGTAGGAATACCCTGTGGAATAGCCCCACCAACCAGTGGAGGAATAACACCAGATCCTCCGTGCAAAACGCCCTCTTTGTTGACTCGTGCTATCAACGGCTGGACCATAGTTCTTAATTATTCCTGCCCACTGGCAACATTCTGCATCATCTCCATGAACTGGGCCATGCAAGCTCTGCCTTCATGTAATTCAACCTAAACATGATCCATTACTTTTTGCTGATTCCCTTGAGTTGAATATCTGTAGAAACTGAAATAAGCCTCTTTAAGCATCGTCTTCGTATCTGTAGAAACTGAAATCATGCTCTTTGCTCCAGGCATGAGCCTCTTTAAGCATCGTCTTCGTATCTGGATGGTCTGGTCTGACAACCAACTCTCTGATGAGGATGTCCCTTCTATGTACTACATCCTGGAGACAATGACAATAGTCTTCCCAAGCATCCTCGCCGAAGGCATCTTCAAGCCTGGTTTTCTTCACACCTGCTCAGATCTTGAGTTCTTTAAGTGTTGATAAAGTATCATGGAATTTCTACTCAAACGTGTACCTACGGGACGATTCCACCATTACTTCTTTCTCTTTGACCTTGAGTTGCGCCTTCAGCTTAACAACCTGCGTGCGAAGCTGGTCCTCCCTGTTCTTGTTGGTGGTCAAAGTAGCATTCCATTTCTCATTGAATTTGGATATCTCCAGATACGCTCTGTCTAAATCCTCCTTCTTATGATTTAAAATGCTGCAGATGCTCTTTAGATCCTGACTAATCCTCTCTCGTACCCTGATCTTCTCGGCTAGCTCTTTCTCCAGCTTGGTCAATGGTTCTAACTTTGTCTTGGCCAAATAAACCGCTTCACCTTTATCATGCTTCAGCTGACTAATCTCCTATTTCAACTCTTCATTCTCTTTGTGCAACTCTTCCTTCTCTGCCTAAATCTTGTTATATCTTAGGATGTTGATCATTGTAGGTTGCTCAACCACCAGGGGATACAACGGTTCTTCAACTAGGAATGGCAATAGTACCCTTTCAACTCTCTTGTAAACCCATTCCAAGTAAGGATCATAAGCTCTACAGTCACCTTTGCCCAAAGAAATATTTCCCTTCTTGTGGATTTTACCCCATGCACCAATGAATTTTCCAGAAGACAAGGATCAGCTACGCCAGTGAAGTATAGAGATTCCTACACTTCTTCTTCCTTCGGAGGTTCCCTCAAAGCATAACTGAACTGTCTGACAGCGAGAGAAGGTTTGTAGTTGATACCACCTTTCCTCCCTATCAAAGGCACATTAGGGAAATTACCACAGCTAAAGATGAGCTCACGACCGAGAAGATCTCGGTTGAACCAGGCGATATCCTTGGTTGTTAAATCCATGAGTCTTTTGGACCATTCGGCTGAATTTCTTGAATCCACAAAAGCTCCAGAGCAAGGAAGATGATCGATAAACCACTTGTGAAAAAACGGTGTACAACAAGAGACGGTCTTCCCTCTTCTCCTCTCGTTCTTGTAATGTACTGAATGATACAAATCTCTTAGGAGAGTAGGTATGGGATTCCTGGAAGCAAAAATACGAAAAGCATCCAAATCAATAAAGTCTAGTATGTTAGGAAACATCATGATACCATAGATACACAAAGCCAAAATGGCATTAAAGACCACCCAACAACCCTCTTCAGCATACTTCCGGGCTTTATCCTCCAAGAAAGATAAAGTAAAGCCAGAGACTCCATTCCTGCTGACAACATGATCAACCAACTCAGATGCGCTCAAATAAAGAGCAGTGGCTAACTTCTTGAAATCGGGTTCTTCTTCTGAACAACAGAATGACACCTCATCTCAGATCAGAACACCTAAGATGAAAGCAAACTCTTCCAAAGTCGGAACCAACACATAATCCGGTAAGGTGAAACATCACAGTGACGGATCATAATGTTGCACCCTAAAATTTGCTCAACCTTATTCACTTGGTTTAGGTTTCAATATCATTAGCATTTGCATGTACATAGTCTACTCATCTGCATAGCATAAGCATAGCAAGTCATCCAACAGGGGACCAAGCATTATTCTAACCTCTATGAGCCTATCAAGAGGTTATTATTCTAATTTAATCTCATTCAAGTCATCAGAAAGAATTTGAAAGCTGAGAAGTCAATGGATCAAGCAGGGCTTCTAGCTCCTGACTGAGGGTATCTGGGGATCAATAAGTAAGTTGTGAGCTGTGAATGAAGCATGGAGAGTATCTAGGCATCATGGGAGACTTAGAAAGTCATTTGGAGAAGGAGACAAGTCATTGGTGTAGTCATAAGAGTTGTGGATGAAGACAGTCAACTAGGGTTTCATCTGAGTCAACCCTGGGTCAACTCTAGGTCAATTGAATGATTGAAGGGCATTAAGGGCTATTGGAGAGATGTGGGGTTCATCATTTGACATGTAAAGAAGGATATGTTGTTATGCTAAGAATAAATCAAGAGGAATCAAGGAGAAGAGGAGTTTCTAAATTAGGGTTTCTGTGTAAAATCCCCTAATTTAGGTCAAATTTCCAAGCAAGATAAGTCAGAATGCAAGCTTCAAATGGATCCTTGGCCAACATGAAACTTGTATAGGATCTCAAGACCTTTAATTTGAGTGGTGGAAGACATCAAGGAGATTTATAGAACTCAAGTTATGGTCCTTGCAAGTTACAGGTCATCTGAGGTATCTGAAATTTTGTCTGTGAAAGTGACTTGACTTCCAAGATATTTTTACCCCTCAAGGAGATTTCAAATGAATTTTTGGTCAACATAAGAGTTGTTCCTCATTGTATTAGCTTTCTATAATGGTATAGTATGCCTTCATATGATTTGTGGAACTCTACTTATGGTCTTGGCAAGCAAAGGGTATTTTGGTCATTTGAGAATTACAGGTCATTTCAAGCCTATGCCCAAAACTCATACAAGGAAGCTTAAAATGGAAAACTTTACAACATCAAACTTGTTCCAAATGACATTTTGAGTCTAGAAAAGTGACCATGAGAGATTGGAAAGATTCATAGCACAAGGTTTCAAAATTGTTGGATTTAATGAATAAAAATGACCTAAAAAATGAGATTTTTCATATTTTGGCCAAATGAGGTGAAATTATAGGTAATTTTGAATGGAAAGAACATTTTGAGAACATTGGCTAAAGTAGAATTTTGAGCTTGGTTCACATTTTGGGAGTTATTCAAGGTTACTTATCATGGAAGAAACATAAGCCAAATCCAAGGGAAATCACACATGGGAAGTTTCTCCAAGTTTCTAGGAGGTTCTAATGACATGTATATATTGGATGGAGAGGGTTAATGCCATGGTTGGTGATCACATTTGCTCAAGAACACAAGTTTCACACACTTTCTCTCATTTGCAAAATCAATCCAAATTCTCTCAAACTTTCACCAATTTGCACCATTCTTGATCTGTTCTTCATCATCATCATCCATAGATCACAATTCATACAATCATTTGGTAGAATTGAGGTGGATTCAAGCTGTGCAAGTTCACCATTCAAGAAGCAAAAATTTTGGAATTGCAAGATCCAAGAGGTTTGAGTCACATTTGTTGCATACAGAAGTCATCATCAAGTTCATTGACCAGTTTTCCATCACTTCAAGCTTTGGATCCAGAGGTTTTGGTAGTTGTTTTCTTCATTGTGCACCAAGTAAGTTTTCATTCGAATTGCATGCTTTGGTTAGAATTGCTAGGTTTTGATAGCATAGAAAGGTTAAGGTAGGGTAGATGACTCATGAGTTTGGTGAGTTTGGAGAGCTTTCATGGAGTTTGATCATGGAGTGCAAGAACTGTTGAAGCTTGTAACCATTAGGATATTGCACGAAAATCTTGATGGAATAGCATGTTGTGATCAACATAAGGTGTAGATGAGTTTAGGACAAGAATTGGTGAGAATTAGAGCAATCGATCACAGGTATCAATGGTGGATCAGGACTGTTATATCTATCGAATTGGTTTATCGAGTGAGTTTTAGGAGGAGTTATGGTTATGGTTGTGTAGAGGCAAGTTTTTAGAGCAACTTTGCTCTTTGGATCGAAGGCATCCATGGAGAGATGAGAGAGGACAGAGGAGTGGAAGGATGCGTGCATGGGAGGGGAATTTCAGAGCTAGGGTTTTGCTGGAGGTAGACGATGACCTCAGGCCGTTGGATGGGTACTTTGACCTTGACTGAAGATCCAATCGTGTGGCTGGCGTTTAAAACGAAAACGGAGGGAGATTTAAACGCCTATACGCATCGTTTCATTTATTTTGCCAGACTGGGCTCAAATAATCATTGCTATTCGTACCCCCAAATAAGGCCCAATGATATAATGAACTAAAAAACCTGCTATCTGCACCGTTTCACCGTTTTTTAATTTTTGTTTAATTTCTGATGATTTCTGGGCCTAGCACGCATTATTATTGACACCCCCGTTGCCTGGCCCGTTTCCTCGTTTAACTGAATTTCCATTACTTTTTGCACCCCTTTCATATTAATTCATTTCATTTTATTTCAAAAAACATTAAATCTTCAAAAAATCATAATAAATCCTAAAATGCATATTTTCCATTGGTTCTTTTTGCATTATTTTCTTAATTTGGTCAAGAAAATTATCATCCAAAAAAATTAATAGTTCCTTTTATTTTCATATTTTTGGCATATTTTCCTTTTAATTAGGTGTAAATAATATTTTGTTTAGTACATGAATTTGTTAATTTTTGTTCTAATAGTCGCTTTAATATTTTTCACCCATTCTTTTTAGGTTGATTAGTAGATAAGATTAGCTTGTATATACAATTTAGTTCCCATTTTTAGGAATTAATTTTAGGTGATTGGTTTAGGTGTGAACAACATGAACAAAATTAGGGTTTAAGTGATGACTTAGGAGAATTGAATCATTTCCCTTAGGACTTAGAGATTGAATATTTTAGATATGGGACTATAGGGACTATGGGTAGTTATTAGATCCCTTAGAAATCACTAGGATTCCCCTACTGCTATTGGTATATTACTGTCTATATTTGATTGATTGGTGTGGTGTGCCCTCTGGGGATTATTGTTTGTCTGTATGGGTATTGGGATTGCTTGGGGATTGGGAGAGATGAAGACTTGTGATGATGAAGCCATTGGAGATCCAGAGCTTGAAGACCAACTTCCAGAGTTGATGAGGAGATTCCTGCTAGCAGCTGTTGAGGAGATTAGGGTTTAGGAGCTAGGCAGAGCTCTAGATTAGAAAGCTTGATTCTCAAACATGGAAGGCCTTGACTGCCTCCATTCCTCTCTGTGATGCAGAGTCTCTCTAAGACACTCACCCCCTTCCTTTGGAAGGCTTGGTGCTACTGTCTAGGGGATAGAACTCTTGAGAGAAAATATCTTATGTGTTAGTAGCAGTTGGTTTGCCACCTTTGGTGGTCAACTAAGTGCTTAACACCCAATTCACTCTTGTGATTGATCCCTCAGCTTGGAGGTTAGGACTTGAAGAAAAGCCATTGTAGACTGAAGATTGATGACAAAGACCCTGCTTGAAGGCTGTGGAGATGGGGATTGATGCTGGCTGAAGCTTGTAGCTGTCTGGAGATGACTTGAAGATAGGTGTTGATGCAGAGCTGCTGTGGCTGTTTATTTTTGCTGTATTTCATTTCTGATGTATTGATTGGTTTTCTGGACTGTATTGTTTGCTGTTTACTCTGTTGGGTTGAAAGTGAAGTCCGTTCACTTTTGCCTATTGTTTTCTAGGTTCGAGGTTGAGTGGGACTCCCTTGCCTCGCTTGTATTGCTGCATCCATGCATTTTACTGCTTTACTGTATATATATGCTATTGTTTCTGTTTCCGTCTATTCCCTTAGGATCTCTGTTTCTCTCTGCGCAAGAGAGGAGCATGATAGACATTAGGTCTTAACCCATGCATGATAACATTAGGTTAGTTTGATTCCCTTCGCAACCGTAGGTTAGAGTTCTGTCCCTTCTTTCTCAAAACAAACAGAAAAATACAATAAAATTTCAAACACAATAAAAGACATTTCTTCCGTAAAAGAATGTGAACTCATCAAAACGTCATTTTTGTCCGCTTGGACTGCTAATCAGAAAAAACCTTTTTTCAGAAGGAATAAAATCAACCAAGACAAGCTTGTGTCGTACGTTGCCCGAACTACGTTTGCTCTGATCTTCCATGCAGTGTGGAAGTACGTAGGCATAGGATGCGATATCCTAGCGAGCAACCTTCCCCTCCCTTCCCGTAGGTAGGCGAACTACGTTGACTCTGATTTCTCGTTCCAGACGGGAATACGTAGGCATAAAGTGCGATACTTTGCCGAGTCATTTTATTTCTTTTAACCCCTGACCTGTAGAGTAGATAGAATAACAATCCATACCCGAAAACAAGTGTGGATCCCGTCGAGTACGACGGACGTGAGGGGTGCTAATACCTTCCCCTTGCGTAACCGACTCCCGAATCCAGGTTTTGGTTGCGACGACCATACCTTTTCCCGTGTTGTGCGAGGTTTACTCTGCGCGTTCCCTTTCCTCCCGTAGGATAAATAACGCACGGTGGCGACTCTTTTGTTCAGCCGGCGCCGATTTTCGCAGTAGCGACAACTGGCGACTCTGCTGGGGATTCAACGTCCCCTGGCTGCTAAGGACTGCGATAGTTCTTATGCATTTGGGATCCAACGTCCCTAAAGCGAGTCAATCCTAACGCTTGTTTTTCCGCCGAGGATTTTGTATGGATTTATATTTCTGACCTTTATTTTCAGCATTATATATATTGATTATTATTGTTGTATTGGGGTGTGGCGGGTGTTCTGATATTGAGTGAGAAGCCGGACCTGGGCTTGAGTGCACCTTAGACTTAGAGTAGAGATTAGTGGGCGCGCACGTGCTTTGCATGTCCTAGTGTCCCGCGAAATCTACGCTCAGACGAGGTTCTTCTGGTTGGCCTCCTGTCCTGCCCTTTGGGTGGCTCGGGTTGCTGGTTAGTTGGATTGTCGACTCTGGGGACCGATCATTTGCAAGTTGGCTAAGTGAGGCCTCTTCAGGATTTGATGATGCCACTCCTTCTGGGAATCGTATCATCAACCCTGAAAGTCTGTGACGCCGACGACCGCATAGGATGCCGTACCTTTGTCAGTTACTAGGACATCCACCTGTGAGAGGGTTTGGGGTTATGCAGGTAACTAGACCTTCAGATACCGGTTATTTCCTGATCAGAGATCCTGGGTATTCATGGAGAGTTATGAGGTCTGTCAGAGACCATTTGGAGATGTGTTATGAGGTATGTCAGAGACCAGTTGAAGAGTTCTGAGGTCTGTCTGAGACCTATTGGAGTTATGATTTGAGGTCTATCAGAGACCAGTCAGAGTTATGTTGTGGGTCTGTCAGAGACCATTGTTGGAGCTTTGTTTTAGGTCTATCTGAGACCAGGGTTTGAGGACTTCTAGAGAGTCTATCTGAGACTTTTTGATATGGTTCAGGCTATGCAGCTACGGCATTTGGTCCCTGCTGCATGTCACTTGCATTGCATTGTTTGCATACTCATCATCATTGCATCCTACTAACGTGTGTCTGTGCTGCAGGTGCATTTGCATTCCCCCGGTTCTAGTGTCTGGACTTCTGAGTATTGATCATGGCTGGTTTGAGGATGACCGTTGCGTATAAGCTACCTATCCCCGATATTACTCCACTCCTGGGACTGATTTCTCTTGCAGATGAGGATGTCCGTAGAAGCTTCAGGCAGAGTTACGGACGGCTGTTGAGTTTAGTTCGCAGGTCCACTGATGATGAATTGAATGGGCTGTACACCTTAATGAAATTCTATGACCCGGCTTTGAGATGTTTTACGTTTGCGGACTTTATCTTGGGGCCTACCATGGAGGAGTATGTAGAGTTTACTGAGCTGCCAGTCCAGAATGCAGTTCCTTTTATTCACTCAGCCGCTGAGCCCAAGTTGGAGGATTTAGCCAAGGCCCTGCATATGAATCCTTCTGAGTTGTTGATGACTGCGTGGCGAGGGGTTCCGGGTTTTTCTCTTCAGTTTCTGGTTGGTAAGGCTCAAGAGTACGCCAAGAATGGGTGTTGGGTGGTCTTTAACGCTATTTTGGCCCTCTGCATTTATGGGATAGTGTTGTTCCCTAACTTCCCAAACTTCGTGGACATGGATGCATTTCATCTATTTGCTGCTGGTAACCCAGTACCAACGCTGATCGGGGACTTTTACCATTCGATGCACTACAGGAATGAAAACAGGAGAGGCAAGAACGTCTCTTGTTGCGTACCTTTGCTGTATATGTGGTTCAAGAGCCATATTCCCTCGAGGGGACCTTTCGTGGATAATGCAATCACGCCCGACTGGCCAGAGCACATGATGAGGTTAACTTCTGAAGACATTGAATGGGTTGATCGAGATCTGCTGGGATCTGAGCTTATCTTCAGTTGTTCTGGGTACCCTAATGTCCCGCTGATAGGAAGAAAAGGGTGTATCAATTACAACCCATCTCTGTTGGTCCGTCAGTTCGGATATGCGCTGAAGAACCCGCCAAGGGAGGAAGAAGTATAGGAATCTCTGTACTTCACCGGAGACGTGAAAGGGGGGTTACTAGCCAAGCTGCAGCATGCCTGAACGCGTATTAAACGAAGAGGGAAGCCGTTGTTAGGGAAGAATGACTGTTAGGCTTATGCACCATACAGAGTTTGGATCCAGGAGAGAGCAAGTCAGTTGCGGATGCCATTTCCAGATGCACCAGTCCTTGTTCCTATTCCGGTAGCAGAGCCAACTACTGTTTCTAGGGAGGCCTACGAGCAAGTGGTGAAAGAGAAAGAAGCCTTGATGAAGATCAACGAAGGGTTAGATCAGGAGCTAGCCCAGATACGCAGTGAGAAAAACAAGGTCGTGCATGCTTTCCAACAGCAGATTGAGCTAATGAACAGACTAGGGGCTAAGTTGACTGAGGAGAGGAAGAAGCGCGAACGTCTGGGGCAAGAGTTCAGAAGCTCCCATGACATGCTGGAATCCAAAAAGAAGGCGCTCGACGCAGCACACAGAGAGATCTCTTCTTGCAATAAGACTTGGAATGCTACACTCACCAACAATAAGAAGAGGGAGGATAAGTTGACGCAGCAAATCTCCGACCTCGAAGAGCAGTTGAAGTCCAGCATCAAAAAGTGTGAAGAAGAAGTGATGACCCGGTATAGTCTCCAGAACGCCCTGAACAAGGCCATCAAAGGCAGAGATGAAGCTGTGTCTCAGAAGCGTAAACTAGAGGATCGCTTCGGAGAGGGGGCATGGGAGGAAACTGCTGAAGACGTGCGACGTGTTCTCAAGAGAAGAACCCAACGTGTTGAAGGGCTGCTTACCCAACCAAGCCATCTGGAGACCAAGAAGTTGCTAGAAGAGTACCAGACTTATGGGAGTGTTTGATCATTTCATGTAGTATGCTTTATTTGCATATTGCTGACCATCACCAGGATTGTTGGTTGAGGTCATGCATTCTTATTGTACTCACAGTGACATTGTATTCTTGGCTTATTGGTTTCTCCGCAATATATGAGGCTTTCTGTGATTCAACTCCGATCTTTGTATTGCTAGCACTGTCATTGCACCGGCACCTTCACACTAGAATCGGGGAATGAATTTCCCTAATGCACAGACACACACATTGCATTGCATTCATATTCATATTGCATTACAGGTAATCATCGGATGATATCTTATTTCCTGCTCTGTGCCAAGTATTTTCAGGATTGCAGATCAGCACCCGCACCGCTATTCCACTCGCACCAACTGTCGAAGAATCATGGATCAAATGCAGAACGAGATGCAAGATGTGCGCGAGAAGCTAGCTCTCTTTATGCAGACCATGGAAGCTATTGCAAAAGGTCAGGAGAATTTGCAAACCATGGTGCAGCCTCTGTTGGCCAGAAACGCCGGTCACGGTAACGAGGATCATCAGTCTGTGCGAGTCGACACTGTTCAGGGAGATGGCACTCCCACGCCAGTGGCTCCACCTGTAGTCAATATACCTGCTGCTAATGTCAACAACGCTACCGCTGCTGGGAACGGTAACGTCGGAGTTGGGAATGAGACTGCTGTCCATAACGTTGGGCTTGGGGATATCAACTTGGGTGATAATATGGGAGGCAACGACTTCGGCAATGCTGGATTCGGGTTCAACGATCAGGGATTCGATAACGCTGGGAAATATGGTTTCAATGCTCAAGGCTTTGGGCAAGATGGTTATGGTGTGGCCAATCAGGGTTACGGAGGTTTTGGAAATGGAAACGGTGCTGGATTAATGGCTTTTGGACCTGCTGGAGTTGCTCAGGGCTACGGCAACAGAGGGCGAGGCCCGGTGATGAATCAGATCAGAGCTGGCCACAATAATGGATATGATGGGTATGGAGCTGGGAATGGTGTCTGGCAAGAGGATCAGCAGGAGGACGCTTTCTCCGGTGGAGGTTTCGAAGGGCCGATGGATAACTCCCAGAAGATCAGAATGCTAGAAGAGCAGATGAGGGGAGTCCTGAACCAAAGTGCTGTGGGTTTAGACATGTCAACAATGGGTCTGGTACCTGGCTTGAGGGTGCCAATCAAATTCAAATCTCCTACGTTTGATAAGTATAAAGGGGACACCTGTCCGAAAGTGCACGTGCGGGCTTATTACAGAAAGATGTCTGCGTACTCAACTAATGAGAGAATGCTAATGCATTTCTTTCAAGATAGTTTGTCAGGCCCTTCCCTAGAATGGTACATGGGGTTGGAGCCAACTAATATCAAGACATGGAAGCAATTGGCAGAGGCATTTGTAGCTCACTACAAGTATAACAGCGACTTGGCGCCCAATCGGGTCCAATTGACAAGGCTGTCTCAGAAGAAGGGTGAGAGCTTTAAAGAGTACGCGCAAAGGTGGCGCGATATGGCTGCCAGGGTCCGTCCTCCTTTAGAAGACAAGGAAATGAATGACATGTTCATCGGCACGTTCACAGGCATGTTTTATGACAAGTTGTTTCACACATCTTTGGCTAGTTTCTCAGACTTGATTTTGATGGGAGAAAAGATTGAAAACAACATTAAGCAAGGCAGGTTCCAGGCTGAGGAATCAACTGCATCTGGCAGTAATAGGAAGGCTTTTGGTGGGCGCCGTCAGGGCGAGGCAAGCGCAGTATTTGGAGGCCGAGGCCGAGGCGGGAGACGAAACCAATATCATCAGCCGCAGCAGGTGGCGAGTGTTACTATTCCATATCAACAACAACTGTTTCAGCAACAGCCACAGCAGCAGCAGCAGCAGCCACAGCAGGGGGCACAGCAGGCTCAGCGAAGATTCCAGGGTGGTAAACCAAGAAGAGTGTTTGAGAAGCCTCCCTCAACGTATGCTGATTTGTTGCAGACATTGTTGGGTTTGAACCTGGTAGAGAAGAGAACCCTGGCACCGATAACGGGAACTCCTCCGTATGGTTATGATGCAAGCAGGCACTGTGAGTTTCATTCTGGGGCTCCGGGCCACGATATAGAGGGTTGCCATGCTTTTAAGCACGTTGTGCAGGATCTCTTGGACAGTAAGGCTATCAATTTCGGAACGGCAGGTCCGAATATAGTGCAGAAACCCATGCCTAATCATGGGGCGAACGCCATTCTGGCTGAGGAAGGGTTGAATCTGATTATGAATGTCGACGATTTAAAGACGCCGCTGAACGAGATAAAAAGCAGATTGTTGCAAGGGGGTGTTTATCCAGGATGTGACGAGTATTGCTTAGAATGCTGGACCCTAGCCGGGGGGTGTGATGATTTGAAGAAAGGCATTCAGGCTTTAATTGATGGAGGCATATTGCAGTTTGACCGAGCAGCAGCTGAAGAGCCTGCAGGGGCGGTAGCAGATGGTCAGAGTGATATGGCCACTGTAACGATTCCTCGAAAGACAATCACTATTGCAGCACCGGTCCAGCGACCACCGATCACCATAACTAAGGCCGGACTGATCCCGTACAAGAACACAAAAGCAGTCCCATGGTCATATGGGTTGGAGGTGAATTGTGACGGGATAAAGATTGATGTTAATAAGCAGCCGGACGAGACTGTAGACAACGTTGTTGGTTCAGGAGGTATGACAAGGAGTGGTAGGATCTTTATATCACCTGAAGTGGAGGCCGAAAGACTAGCAAAAGGAAAAGGGAAGATGGTTGAGAATGTCCCAGTGCAAGCAAGCGAAAAAGAAACGGCATCGAAAGACGTAGAAGAGTTCATGCGCTTGATTCGAAAAAGTGATTATAAGATTGTGGAGCATCTGCAACAGACGCCATCCAAGATATCTATCCTGTTGTTGCTACTATGTTCTGAAGCTCACAGAAATGCTTTGTTGAAAGTCCTGGATACTTCTTTTGTACCCCAAGATGTCTCCGTGAATCAGCTGGAAGGAGTGCTGGCACATGTGAATGCCGGCCACAGCTTAGGCTTTACCGACTTCGATTTGACCCCGAAAGGGAGAGATCATAATATGGCGCTGCACATATCTGTCGAGTGTAGAGGATCAGTAATGTCGCATGTATTGGTCGACACCGGATCGTCTTTGAATGTGATGCCCAAGAAAGCGATGATGAAGCTAGATATCAGAGGAATCCTGTGCACGCCCAGTGACTTGGTAGTCAGAGCGTTTGATGGCACGCGAAGAACAGTCTTTGGATCGATAACATTTCCTCTGCAGGTAGGGCCGGAGGTGTTCGCCACTGAATTCTATATCATGGATATACATCCCGCATATAGCTTCCTGCTCGGAAGACCTTGGATTCATGGGGTTGGGGCAGTCACGTCTACCCTGCATCAGAAGTTGAAATATATGGTCAGAGACAGCGTAGTCACCATATGCGGCGAAGAAGACATCCTGGTCAGCCATCTGTCGTCATTTAAATATGTGGAGGTCGATGGAGAGATCCACGAAACACCCTGCCAGGTATTTGAAGGGTTGCGTATCAAGGACAAAGGTCTCGGGCCGAGCAAAGTGTCGGAGATAGCCGTCTCGTCGTATAAAGAGGCCCAAGCTCTGGTGGAGGCAGGAGAAGCAAAGGGCTGGGGCAAAGTGCTGGATATTCCTGTGAAGATGGACCGGTTCGGGCTAGGATACCAACCGTCGTCGTCAACACCTGCTGTGGGGGCACCCCGTTTCAGGGGGCCAATAACCATCTCTGCCAGTGGAGTATGTCATGAGACCGTCAATGCCGCTTCAGAGTCTGACGAAGGAGACAGCGACTGTGATATGGATGCCTGGATTCAGCCAAGCACGCCAGGACAAGGACTGTGCAACTGGTCCATTCAGGAGCTTGTTCCTGTGACTCTTAAACAGTAATGCTTTGTTTTATTAATTGTTGAACAATCTGATGTCTTGCTCGGGGCATCGTGATTTGCTTAGGGCTGTGCTATTATGAACACTGCATATTAATCATTAAATAAATGGCGTTTTTTCATGTGCAAACATTTCGATCTCTGTCTTTCTTGTTTTGTATTTTTCAATAAAATGGCAACGGGGTTATTCGCTTTATACGCTTTTTGAAGCATTTAACCATTCTTTTGCAGGATAACATTTACAGATGACATCCTTGAATCACCTATGACTCGTCCCGACTTTGAACATCCGGTATTTCAGGCCGAAGAAGAGGTTGTCGAAGATAGTGACGTTCCTGAAGAACTGTCTTGGTTGGTGAAGCAAGAGGAAAGAGTCATTCTGGCTCACGAAGAGGTCATCGAAATTATCAACTTGGGGTCGGAAGGGGTTGAGAAGAATATTCGTATCGGAGCCGCACTGCAGAGCGATATCAAGCGAAGACTGGTTGAAATGCTCCGAGAGTATAGTGATGTATTCGCTTGGTCGTATGAAGATATGCCAGGGCTCGATACAGATATGGTTGTGCACCGTTTGCCACTGAAAGAAGAATGCCCGCCGGTCAAACAAAAGCTTCGCAGAACTAAACCAGATATGGCCGTGAAGATCAAAGAGGAAGTTCAAAAACAGTGGGACGCTAGTTTCCTGGCTGTGACAAAATATCCCTCATGGGTTGCTAACATCGTACCAGTGCCAAAGAAAGACGGCAAGGTTCGAATGTGCGTGGATTATAGAGATTTGAATAAAGCAAGCCCAAAAGACGATTTTCCACTTCCTCATATTGATGTGCTAGTTGATAATACTGCTCAATACTCCGTATTCTCCTTCATGGATGGCTTTTCAGGCTATAATCAGATTAAAATGGCGCCAGAGGATATGGAGAAGACCACTTTCATAACGCCTTGGGGAACATTTTGCTACAAAGTGATGCCCTTTGGCTTGAAAAATGCTGGGGCAACATATCAGCGTGCTATGACGACTCTTTTTCATGATATGATGCATAAAGAGATCGAAGTTTATGTTGACGATATGATTGCCAAATCCCAGACGGAAGAAGAGCATCTGGTGAATCTGCTGAAGTTATTTAAAAGGCTTAGGAAGTTCAGGCTGAGACTGAACCCCAATAAGTGCACCTTCGGGGTGAGATCGGGTAAGCTGTTGGGGTTTATCGTAAGAGAAAGAGGAATAGAGGTCGATCCTGCTAAAATAAAAGCAATACAAGAGATGCCAGCACCGAGAACAGAAAAAGAAGTTCGTGGGTTCTTAGGGAGGTTGAACTACATTGCTAGGTTCATCTCTCACCTAACGGCCACATGTGAACCATTATTCAAACTGTTAAAGAAAGATCGAGCGGTGGTCTGGAACGACAACTGCCAAAGGGCATTTGAAAAGATAAAAGAATACTTGCAGGAACCTCCGGTGTTAATACCCCCAGTAGCGGGACGACCCCTGATTATGTATATGACGGTTCTGGAGAACAGTATGGGTTGTGTTCTCGGTCAACATGACGAGACAGGGAGGAAAGAGGATGCGATCTACTACTTGAGTAAGAAATTTACAGATTGTGAATCTCGATACTCAATGCTTGAGAAAACTTGTTGTGCGCTAGCCTGGGCCGCCAAGCGTTTGAGGCAATACATGTTGAATCATACAACCATGCTCATCTCGAAGATGGATCCTATCAAATATGTATTCGAAAAGCAGGCGTTGTCAGGGAGAATTGCCCGTTGGCAGATGGTCTTGACTGAATATGACATCCAATATGTCTCGCAAAAGGCTATAAAGGGGAGTGTGCTGTCTGAGTATCTGGCGGAGCAGCCTATTGAAGATTACCAATCGATGAGGTTTGATTTCCCTGACGAGGATATCATGTACCTAAAGATGAAAGATTGTGAAGAGCCGTTGCCAGACGAAGGACCAGAGTTGGATTCCAAATGGAAGATGATATTTGACGGAGCTGTGAACGCTTACGGTAGCGGAATAGGGGCAATCATCACTACTCCACACGGGTCGCACATCCCGTTTACTGCTCGATTAACGTTTGCCGTTACTAATAATGAAGCCGAATACGAAGCTTGTATAATGGGGCTTGAAGAAGCCATTGATTTGCGAATCAAGAATTTAGACGTATACTAGGACTCAGCTCTGGTGGTGAATCAAATAAAAGGAGAATGGGAGACGTGTCAGCCCAACTTGATACATTACATGAACTATGCAAGGAGATTGTTGCCTTTCTTTGACAAGGTTGAGTTGCATCACGTACCGCGGGCAGAGAATCAAATGGCTGACGCTCTCGCCACTTTGTCTTCCATGTACAAAGTCAACTTCTGGAATGAGGCTCCCCGAATCATTATCTCTCGGCTTGACAGACCAACTTTCGTATTTGCTATTGATGAAGCATCCGACGACAAACCGTGGTATTTTGATATCCTTAATTTTCTGAAGAATAAAGAGTATCCGGCTGGGGCATCTAGTCAAGATCAGAAGACTCTCAGGAGATTAGCGGGTAATTTCTATTTGAATCCGGATGGCGTCTTATACAGAAGAAACCACGACTTGGTGTTGTTGCATTGTGTAGATGAAAGAGAGGCAAAGCTGCTCATGGAGGAAATACACAAAGGTACCTTTGGTACGCATGCTGGTGGGCATGCTATGACGAGAAAGCTGCTGCAGGCAGGTTATTTTTGGCTGACTATGGAAACTGATTGTTTCAAGTTTGCGAGGAAGCGCCACAAGTGCCAAATCTATGCTGATAAGATCCATGTGCCTCCGAGTCCTCTGAATGTAATGTCATCACCATGGCCCTTCTCAATGTGGGGAATCGATATGATTGGAAAGATCGAGTCGACAGCTTCTAACGGGCACAGGTTCATTCTAGTAGCGATCGATTATTTCACCAAGTGGGTGGAAGCGGCGTCGTACGCAAATGTAACGAAGCAAGTGGTGGCTAGATTCATCAAGAGAGATATCATTTGCCGATATGGGATCCCCGAGCGGATAATCACGGACAACGGTTCAAACCTGAACAACAAAATGATGAAGGAGCTCTGTCAAAATTTCAAGATCGAGCATCACAACTCCTCACCTTACCGACCCAAGATGAATGGCGCTGTCGAAGCGGCCAATAAAAATATCAAGAAAATCGTTCAGAAAATGGTGGTGACCTATAAGGATTGGCATGAGATGCTACCCTTCGCTTTGCACGGTTATCGTACGACGGTACGCACATCAACCGGGGCAACCCCGTTCTCGTTAGTATACGGAATGGAAGCGGTATTACCATTGGAAGTTGAGATCCCTTCTCTGAGGGTATTGCGAGACGTTCAGCTAGACGAGGCAGAATGGGTGAAAGACAGGTTGAATCAACTGAGTTTGATGGATGAGAAGAGGCTAGCTTCTCTAGCATACGGTCGTTTGTATCAGAGCCGAATGAAGAAAGCATATGATAAGAAGATACGTCCGCGAAGCTTTCAGATGGGCGACCTTGTGCTGAAAAGGATTCTCCCGCCGCAGGCAGATCACAGGGGCAAGTGGACCCCCAACTACGAAGGGCCATACGTTGTCAGGAAAGTCTTTTCAGGAGGGGCGTTATTGTTATCCACCATGGACGGTGAAGACTTTACGTCACCTGTGAATTCGGACGCAGTTAAAAAATACTTTGCTTAAAATTGACCCGCTGGACAGAAAAAAGAGATTCCAGGCAAAAATTGGGCATCCTGGCGAACCAAAAACAGAATGAAAGGTTCGGGCAAAAGTTAGGGATAAAATTGAAAAATGTACACCCGTGAAGTTGAAAACCTACACTGGGCGGCTTCGGCAAAAAGGGGTATCCCGGTGAACTGAAAACCCGTAAAGGGCGGTTCACGCAAAAGTTAGGGATTTGAAAAGCAAATGACTGCGGTCCGAATTTGATATTACAGTAAGCATCAGTGCGGGAGAATATACCTGAAGGGTCGATTATCAGATACAATCTCCTCGGAAGTGTGGATACCGGGAAAGCATTAGAGTCGGACGAGTCATAGGAGGATCAGTTCGTGGTGTTCGTCTGCATCCCGTTGCCGACATGTGTACAAAATTTAATTTGTCAATATATTTATGCTTCTTGTGCATACTTGTATATTTGTTATGCGTAGCTTCCTCTTTTCAGGAGTTACATCCCGTGTACAAAACTCCGCCCATTCAGGGGATCAATCAATAAAATATGTTATTCAGTACTTGATGCTGGTTCTTTACTGTTTTGTGCATGATAAAACGCCTAAGTTTACTGAAACTAGCATGTGTATAACATCACTGGCCCTTGCCAACAATTGCTAAAACTTTGAATTAACTGAAAATGACGTCACTAACCTGAATTGATTTGGTTGCATAGGCTTGTCTTGTCTTGTTTGTGTTGTTGCAGGTTTCATAGCCGTACGAGGAAGACGATCAAAAGATTGCAGTAACGAAAGACTCGACCCCCACGCAGGTCATGCATGTTCTTCCTGAAGAAAGATCGAATTCCCCAGCTAGTCGCAGCTAATCCAAAGCACATGCTCCAGCAAAGTCATTCATCCTCAGCAGAATTGACGATTCAAAGATTGTAGGCTGTATTCGGGCAGTATGGTATCTCCCAGAAGGATTCCCTATCTCAAGCAGAGTGGTTTAGCCGCAGAAGATCAATGTTTGTGAGCTGTATTCAGACAGTTTACCTTTCCCCGCAGGGACATTTACTCTCTCCCAGTGGAGTCAGTTAATTTTCCACAAGAGAATCATCCCATCCCCCAGTGGAATTTTCTTTGCAAGGGTTTTCATTCCTCCCAGTGGAACTCGAAGATTAAGACTCTCCCCGGAAGAGTTGGTGTGGGTCCTGGCATTTATTTTGTCAGAATACCGTGTGATATCAGTTCACTCTCCAGCAGAAGCGCATCTGGTATTCCCCAGCAGGGCGTTACTTCAGTGAGGTGTTTGGTTTGAGTTCCCAATTTCCCAGCTGAGTCGACTTCCCTCTTCCGGCATTTATTTTGCCGGAATAATTCTATAGCATCTGGCTATCCCCAGCGGAGTTGGCATTATCTTCAGCGTTTATTTTGCTGAAGCAGTTTCTGTACCCAACAGTTCGAGTCTGCAATTGCATTGGCATATAGTGTCATACTTGCATTCACCAAATAAACACGCGTAGCATTTCCATGACGATTGAAGCATTGCGTCAGTATCAAACATACGCATTTTAGAAGCATAAACCAGGATGGCTAACCTTTTGTTTCAAGTATTATTTCTCTTGCAGGTAGAGAGAGCCCTCGCTCAGGTGAATCAATAAACATTCGAGGTCTCGGCATGAGACATTTAAAGAAGTGTCAGCTTTGGCACTACTCCCCACAGAGTTATCAGGATAAGTTTCTCTTTGTCCCTAAGCAGAGTTACTTATTTCCCCGCCAGGATTTCTTGTTGAAGTTTCTCTAGTCCCACCAGCGGATTATTTCCTTCAAAGTTGTTGTTACGTCAGCATTCAAAGGTTTCATGAACCAGAATTTCAGAGGCTACCGCCGGTTATCAGAACAGGTGTCCGGAAGTTTGGTTTCCAAATATCCCCAGCAGAGTCAGCCTCAAAGCTGCTGTAACGTCAGTGATAAAAAGTTTGCGGACCAACGGAAGGATGAGTCCTAATGTGGACGGGTTTATTGGCAGGTTTTTTGGTGCTAAGAGAAGTGGGAGTCCTGACGTGGACATTTCCTCAAGTTGACGATATGTGTTAGTCCTAACGTGGACAGGTTCGATTTCTCAGAACAGATGGAAGTGGGAGTCCTGACGTGGGCATTTCCTCAAGTTGACGATGTGTGTTAGTCCTAACGTGGACAGATTCGAGTTCTCGGTATTGATTGAGTGTGGAGTCCTGACGTGGACAAAAGTTGGTTACTCTTCGTGTTGGTGTCCTGACATGGGCAAAGTTATAGTTTTTCGCGATGACAAGATACGAGAGTCCTGACGGGGACAAATTTATCCGTCTTCGTGTTGTGGGCAGAGTGTGTGTCCTGACATGGACAAAGTCTTATTTCCCCAGCAAGTCGAAGACGCGCAAGTCCTGACGTGGACAGGTTCTATTACTTCAGTAGGTTGAGATATGAGTCTTGACGTGGACAAGTCTCACTTCCCTAATGGGTCGAAGGTGCACGAGTCCTGACGTGGACAAGGTTTTATTTCCTCAGTAAGTCAAGAGGCGAGTCCTGACGTGGACAAATGAAGACGAAACGTGAGTCCTGACGTGGACAGGTCTATTCCTTACGTGGAAAGAGAAGTTGTTTCCTTACGTGGAAAAGTTTAGTCCTGACGTGGACAGATCAAAGTTTGATTCCTAACGTGGAAAGATTGAGTCCTTACGTGGGCATATCAAGTTGGAGTCCTTACGTGGACAAATCAACATGTGATTCCTTACGTGGAAAGAGATGTGATTCCTTAAGTGGAAAGATGTATTCCTTACGTGGAAAGTTTAGTCCTGACGTGGACAGATTCAGAAAAGAGATTGTGATTCCTTACGTGGAAAGGTGGGTCCTTACGTGGACGGAGTTGTATTCCTTACGTGGAAAGATAGCATTCCTGACGTGGAAAGATGGAGTCCTTACGTGGACAAACCAAGACGATAGATGGTTTCCTTACGTGGAAAAGCGATATATTCCTTACGTGGAAAGGTGGGTCCTGACGTGGACATGTATTCCTAACGTGGAAGGGTGAGTCCTAACGTGGACGAAGTATTCATAACCCAGAGAGTTTAGTCCTGGCGTGGACAGATCCAGACGAAGTGTTATTCCTTACGTGGACGGTGTTATTCCTTACGTGGACGGTGTTATTCCTTACGTGGACGGAGTTTATTCCTAACGTGGACGATTTATTTCTAACGAGAAGGCAGACGAGCCATCCCCAGCAAAGTTGTTGAAGTTTCTTCGTGTTGATGGCAGATGGAGTCCTAACGTGGACAAACAAAGTTTTATCCCTGCAATGATAAAGTCTTTTTCAGGCTGATAAAAATAATCCCTGCACGAGATCAGTGGGTTGCGGTAAATAGTCAGATTCAGTTGATGAATGTCGTTCCTCAAGCAGTGGTGCAGTTTATTTCTGCGGTTGGCAAATTTCCGGGTTCTTAGTATTCAACCGTCTCGTACCGCGAATGTCTGAAGGCTCCGGACTCTTCACCCAATCGGGTCCAAGTCGCTTGAATAGGGGCAGCTGTTGCACCCTAAAATTTGCTCAACCTTATTCACTTGGTTTAGGTTTCAATATCATTAGCATTTGCATGTACATAGTCTACTCATCTGCATAGCATAAGCATAGCAAGTCATCCAACAGGGGACCAAGCATTATTCTCATCTCTATGAGCCTATCAAGAGGTTATTATTCTAATTCAATCTCATTCAAGTCATCAGAAAGAATTTGAAAGCTGAGAAGTCAATGGATCAAGCAGGGCTTCTAGCTCCTGACTGAGGGTATCTGGGGATCAATAAGTAAGTTGTGAGCTGTGAATGAAGCATGGAGAGTATCTAGGCATCATGGGAGACTTAGAAAGTCATTTGGAGAAGGAGACAAGTCATTGGTGTAGTCATAAGAGTTGTGGATGAAGACAGTCAACTAGGGTTTCATCTGAGTCAACCCTGGGTCAACTCTAGGTCAATTGAATGATTGAAGGGCATTAAGGGCTATTGGATAGATGTGGGGTTCATCATTTGACATGTAAAGAAGGATATGTTGTTATGCTAAGAGTAAATCAAGAGGAATCAAGGAGAAGAGGAGTTTCTAACTTAGGGTTTCTGTGTAAAATCCCCTAATTTAGGTCAAATTTCCAAGCAAGATAAGTCAGAATGCAAGCTTCAAATGGATCCTTGGCCAACATGAAACTTGTATAGGATCTCAAGACCTTTAATTTGAGTGGTGGAAGACATCAAGGAGATTTATAGAACTCAAGTTATGGTCCTTGCAAGTTACAGGTCATCTGAGGTATCTGAAATTTTGTCTGTGAAAGTGACTTGACTTCCAAACAATGTTTACCCCTCAAGGATATTTCAAATGAATATTTGGTCAACATAAGAGTTGTTCCTAATTGTCTTAGCTTTCTATAATGGTATAGTATGCCTTCATATGATTTGTGGAACTCTACTTATGGTCTTGGCAAGCAAAGGGTATTTTGGTCATTTGAGAATTACAGGTCATTTCAAGCCTATGCCCAAAACTCATACAAGGAAGCTTCAAATGGAAAACTTTACAACATCAAACTTGTTCCAAATGACATTTTGAGTCTAGAAAAGTGACCATGAGAGATTGGAAAGATTCATAGCACAAGGTTTCAAAATTGTTGGATTTAATGAATAAAAATGACCTAAAAAATGAGATTTTTCATATTTTGGCCAAATGAGGTGAAATTATAGGTCATTTTGAATGGAAAGATCATTTTGAGAACATTGGATAAAGTAGAATTTTGAGCTTGGTTAACATTTTTGGAGTTATTCAAGGTTACTTATCATGGAAGAAACATAAGCCAAATCCAAGGGAAATCACACATGGGAAGTTTCTCCAAGTTTCTAGGAGGTTCTAATGACATGTATATATTGGATGGAGAGGGTTCATGCCATGGTTGGTGATCACATTTGCTCAAGAACACAAGTTTCACACACTTTCTCTCATTTGCAAAATCAATCCAAATTCTCTCAAACTTTCACCAATTTGCACCATTCTTGATCTGTTCTTCATCATCATCATCCATAGATCACAATTCATACAACCATTTGGTAGAATTGAGGTGGATTCGAGCTGTGCAAGTTCACCATTCAAGAAGCAAAAATTTTGGAATTGCAAGATCCAAGAGGTTTGAGTCACATTTGTTGCATACAGAAGTCATCATCAAGTTCATTGACCAGTTTTCCATCACTTCAAGCTTTGGATCCAGAGGTTTTGGTAGTTGTTTTCTTCATTGTGCACCAAGTAAGTTTTCATTCGAATTGCATGCTTTGGTCAGAATTGCTAGGTTTTGATAGCATAGAAAGGTTAAGGTAGGGTAGATGACTGAGTTTGGTGAGTTTGGAGAGCTTTCATGGAGTTTGATCATGGAGTGCAAGAACTGTTGAAGCTTGTAACCATTAGGATATTGCACGAAAATCTTGATGGAACAGCATGTTGTGATCAGCATAAGGTGTAGATGAGTTTAGGACAAGAATTGGTGAGAATTAGAGCAATCGATCACAGGTATCAATGGTGGATCAGGACTGTTATATCTATCGAATTGGTTTATCGAGTGAGTTTTAGGAGGAGTTATGGTTATGGTTGTGTAGAGGCAAGTTTTTAGAGCAACTTTGCTCTTTGGATC
Source organism: Lathyrus sativus (assembly GCA_963859935.3). Taxonomy (NCBI): domain Eukaryota; kingdom Viridiplantae; phylum Streptophyta; class Magnoliopsida; order Fabales; family Fabaceae; genus Lathyrus; species Lathyrus sativus. The sequence goes on from OZ012741.1 coordinate 550,378,289, forward strand.
GAAGGCATCCATGGAGAGATGAGAGAGGACAGAGGAGTGGAAGGATGCGTGCATGGGAGGGGAATTTCAGAGCTAGGGTTTTGCTGGAGGTAGACGATGACCTCAGGCCGTTGGATGGGTACTTTGACCTTGACTGAAGATCCAATCGTGTGGCTGGCGTTTAAAACGAAAACGGAGGGAGATTTAAACGCTTATACGCATCGTTTCATTTATTTTGCCAGACTGGGCTCAAATAATCATTGCTATTCGTACCCCCAAATAAGGCCCAATGATATAATGAACTAAAAAACCTGCTATCTGCACCGTTTCACCGTTTTTTAATTTTTGTTTAATTTCTGATGATTTCTGGGCCTAGCACGCATTATTATTGACACCCCCGTTGCCTGGCCCGTTTCCTCGTTTAACTGAATTTCCATTACTTTTTGCACCCCTTTCATATTAATTCATTTCATTTTATTTCAAAAAACATTAAATCTTCAAAAAATCATAATAAATCCTAAAATGCATATTTTCCATTGGTTCTTTTTGCATTATTTTCTTAATTTGGTCAAGAAAATTATCATCCAAAAAAATTAATAGTTCCTTTTATTTTCATATTTTTGGCATATTTTCCTTTTAATTAGGTGTAAATAATATTTTGTTTAGTACATGAATTTGTTAATTTTTGTTCTAATAGTCGCTTTAATATTTTTCACCCATTCTTTTTAGGTTGATTAGTAGATAAGATTAGCTTGTATATACAATTTAGTTCCCATTTTTAGGAATTAATTTTAGGTGATTGGTTTAGGTGTGAACAACATAAACAAAATTAGGGTTTAAGTGATGACTTAGGAGAATTGAATCATTTCCCTTAGGACTTAGAGATTGAATATTTTAGATATGGGACTATAGGGACTATGGGTAGTTATTAGATCCCTTAGAAATCACTAGGATTCCCCTACTGCTATTGGTATATTACTGTCTATATTTGATTGATTGGTGTGGTGTGCCCTCTGGGGATTATTGTTTGTCTGTATGGGTATTGGGATTGCTTGGGGATTGGGAGAGCTGAAGACTTGTGATGATGAAGCCATTGGAGATCCAGAGCTTGAAGACCAACTTCCAGAGTTGATGAGGAAATTCCTGCTAGCAGCTGTTGAGGAGATTAGGGTTTAGGAGCTAGGCAGAGCTCTAGATTAGAAAGCTTGATTCTCAAACATGGAAGGCCTTGACTGCCTCCATTCCTCTCTGTAATGCAGAGTCTCTCTAAGACACTCACCCCCTTCCTTTGGAAGGCTTGGTGCTACTGTCTAGGGGATAGAACTCTTGAGAGAAAATATCTTATGTGTTAGTAGCAGTTGGTTTGCCACCTTTGGTGGTCAACTAAGTGCTTAACACCCAATTCACTCTTGTGATTGATCCCTCAGCTTGGAGGTTAGGACTTGAAGAAAAGCCATTGTAGACTGAAGATTGATGACAAAGACCCAGCTTGAAGGCTGTGGAGATGGGGATTGATGCTGGTTGAAGCTTGTAGCTGTCTGGAGATGACTTGAAGATAGGTGTTGATGCAGAGCTGCTGTGGCTGTTTATTTTTGCTGTATTTCATTTCTGATGTATTGATTGGTTTTCTGGACTGTATTGTTTGCTGTTTACTCTGTTGGGTTGAAAGTGAAGTCCATTCACTTTTGCCTATTGTTTTCTAGGTTCGAGGTTGAGTGGGACTCCCTTGCCTCGCTTGTATTGCTGCATCCATGCATTTTACTGCTTTACTGTATATATCTGCTATTGTTTCTGTTTCTGTCTATTCCCTTAGGATCTCTGTTTCTCTCTGCGCAAGAGAGGAGCATGATAGACATTAGGTCTTAACCCATGCATGATAACATTAGGTTAGTTTGATTCCCTTCGCAACCGTAGGTTAGAGTTCTTTCCCTTCTTTCTCAAAACAAACAGAAAAATACAATAAAATTTCAAACACAATAAAAGACATTTCTTCCGTAAAAGAATGTGAACTCATCAAAACGTCATTTTTGTCCGCTTGGACTGCTAATCAGAAAAAACCTTTTTTCAGAAGGAATAAAATCAACCAAGACAAGCTTGTGTCGTACGTTGCCCGAACTACGTTTGCTCTGATCTTCCATGCAGTGTGGAAGTACGTAGGCATAGGATGCGATATCCTAGCGAGCAACCTTCCCCTCCCTTCCCGTAGGTAGGCGAACTACGTTGACTTTGATTTCTCGCTCCAGACGGGAATACGTAGGCATAAAGTGCGATATTTTGCCGAGTCATTTTATTTCTTTTAACCCCTGACCTGTAGAGTAGATAGAATAAAAATCCATACCCGAAAACAAGCGTGGATCCCGTCGAGTACGACGGACGTGAGGGGTGCTAATACCTTCCCCTTGCGTAACCGACTCCCGAATCCAGGTTTTGGTTGCGACGACCATACATTTTCCCGTGTTGTGCGAGGTTTACTCTGCGCGTTCCCTTTCCTCCCGTAGGATAAATAACGCACGGTGGCGACTCTTCTGTTCAGGCGGCGCCGATTTTCGCAGTAGCGACACATAAAACTGCAATAGAGTGAGAATGGCTCCCTGCTCGTAGCTCGTGACCTTCCGGACGAGGCTCAAGATCCTCCTATAATCCTGTCTAAATACCTCAAGAACTCTAGGGTCAACCATAGAAATTATACCAAATAAAGGTCCTAACTCAGGCGTCAGAAATTTATACAAAGTCTTCTTCTTTTTCTCAGCTTCCATCTCTATAGAAAACCAGGAGCAGAATCAAGGGAAAGACGAGAACCTATAAAACACACAGACATGCAATGTTAAATGTAAGATGATTATGCAGATGCAAACATGGGATCAAGGTATCCAATGCTAAAAAATTGTTGTGGTGTTGTTGACTGAATCAGAACTCCTCCCTGATAAGAAATCCCAGAAAACCAGAACAGTGAGATGATAGAAAACTGGAGTATTCAAGATCAAAGGTCTGCTCTGACAAGAAAACCAGAAAACCGGGTTGGTCGAAGGTCAAAGTTTTCCTGCAAAACCCTTCCCTCTCACATGTGGGGTTCTAGTCTTGAAATGGTATGATATCCTATGCAGGTCATCAGTATCACGGACTCTTAGGTCGAGAAACAATGACACATTCACCATTTCTGGTTTGACATCATGGTCAATCGAGGAGGCCTCAACTGACTTCCCAATGAACGGTCTCCAGAGTCGTTAGTTTTCTAATTCAACATCCCTTTAACTGCCCTAAATGTGCAGGATAGGATGTTTCCAAAGAAAACCTCGTCTAAACGTGAATTTCGTGCAGACTATTGTGTGACTCATGCCACACAAGTCTCCACTACTCTCCATATTACTCCTGTGTGTATACTCAAGCCTGGGTATGGGGATTATCTCTCATGGAACAACCCACCCAACAACACAACAACAGCAACACAATATGATAATAATAAAATGCAAACGTGATAATATACAACAGGTAATGTACATAAAAGCAAATAACTGCACTAAAGTAAACATCCAAAGACACAAAACAGACAAGCGTTAGGGTTGACTCGCATAGGGAACCAATATTCCCCAACAGAGTTGCCAGCTGTCGCAACTGCGAAAAACACCCGACGAAAAACAGAAGAGTCGCCACCGAACGTTATTTATCCCAAACAGATGGAAAAGAAACGATCAAAGAAAACCTGAAGAACGGGAAAAGACAAGGTCATCACAACCAAATCTTGGGTTCGGGAGTCAGTTACGCAAGAGGAAGGTATTAACACCCCTCACGTTCGTTGTACTCAACGGGATCCACGCTTGTTGTCTAATCAAAGGGTGTGTTTTATCTATAAGCTACTGTTAAACGGAACAAGAACAAAAGAAAAAAGAAATAGACTCAACAGGATATCGCGGCCCTATGCCTATGTATTCCCTCGTGCAATGGGAAACTCAGAGTCAACGTAGTTTAGAAAACTACGGGTGATGGGGGGAAGGTTGCTCGTCAAGACATCGTCGTCTTGTGCCTACGTATCCTCATCTGGTATGAAAAATCAGAGCAAACGTAGTTCAGGAAAGCAAAACCACAGGTTGGTTAAGTGTTTTTTATGAGTGACATTAAGTTCCCATTCCAGCAATTAGGGTCGATGCTTGTTTGCGGTAGAACGGAAACGTAACGTACTCTTTTCTAAAAATGAAGTTTGAAACAACGATCCTAAAGGATAAAATGTTTGAGTTTCATTTGTGAGTTTTAGTGAAGTGAACTAGTTTGTTTGAGATTCATGATGCACTAAAGACAATAACATAAGAGTAAATGTGTCGCATATCTCCAAAAGGGCATAAACTAAACACTCTAGACAAGTGAGGAGAAACCCGCCACTCATCATTTCCCACGTACTTAAGGCTCGTAGCATACAACGTTCATTGTTTGAACTCTTGCAACAAAAAGGAGCCCTGGGCCATATAAATACCTTGATCCCATGCCTCGAGAACCAATGCCATGCGGAAATGCAAAAAATGCAGAGAAACAAAAGCCAGTTACGGTTATTATGAATGGGCAAATTTTGGGGTGCTACAGTAACCGGTTACTTCATGAGGTAACCGGTTACCTCAGCAACAACAACACTTCCATGGGTGCAGTCTCGGTGAAGTAACCAGTTACATCATGAGGTAACCGGTTACCTCAACAAAAAACAGCAAAAACAACATTCCCAAATGAATGTCATTTGAATTAACCTTGAGAAATAGAATCAACCATGAATCAATCTTTGAATTTTGCATCTTGGCTCATAATACCAGACTTTTCATTGTAGACCCTCTTAGATAAAAGTATAGACCTGATAAGCCATGCCTTGAGAATCAGAATTTGAAATATGAACTTCATTTCCTAGAACTCTAATTTGAAGAATTAGCCTTTGATGAAACTCAGCTCTGGATGCAATCTGATAGCTTGATCTCCATACAAACAACTGGAATTGTCACAGGACCCTAACTGGAAGATGAACTGGATTATGCTAATTCTTTAACCATGAAGCACTGATATCTTAGTCTATACATAACAGCCTTGAATTGGCACAAACCTTAATCGAAACCTCAGGCACAACCACTTGAATCAACTGCACTCATGCCTTGACTTTGAAACAAACCTTGCCTGACTAAGGTTAAGGCTAACCATATGAATCTCAATCAATAACACACACACACTTGACCTAACATCTTGAATTCAACCTTGCACAACATATTCTTTTTTTTGGGATTTTTGAATAAAGGTTAGTGACTGGATATACAGAATGAAAGCTATACAGGTAGGACAAATTTGGGGTATGACAGATGCCCCTATCTAATTGGCTTTAACCTAGTAAGATGGACTGCTACAGAGTTTATTCTTTCAAGGTAGGAGACAATTAGATATGAAGAAAACTATGAATTTATCCAAAATGAAAAAAAGTGATTAGGGAGTGGAATACTGGATATTTTACAAAGGTCGTTATCACCAAAAGGATGATAACATGAACAACGTGACACTAAAAAGATGACAGACCTATCACCAAAAGGATGATAGTTACTCATACATACAATCCCAACACCAAAAGGATGCAGGGAACACTCGAATAGTTTGATACCAAAAGGATGACAGACCTGTCACCAAAAGGATGATAGAGCGAGACACACACAATCCCAACACCAAAAGAATGCAGAGAACACTCGCACAATCTGGCACCAAAAGGATGACAGACCTATCACCAAAAGGATGATAGAGCGAACTCGCACACACAATCCCAACACCAAAAGGATGCAGGGGTCTATCACCAAAATAATGATAGAGAACACTCGCACAATTTGGCCCCAAAAGGATGACAAACCAATGACCAAAAGGATGATAGAGCGACACGCACAAAATCCCAACACCAAAAGGATACAGGGAACACTCGCACAATCTGGCACCAAAAGGATGACAAACCTATCACCAAAAGGATGATAGAGCAAACTCACACACACAATCCTAACACCAAAAGGATGTAGAGGTCCATTACCAAAAGGATAATGGAGAACACTCGCACAATCCAGCACCAAAAGGATAATAGAGCGAACCCACACACACACAACCCTGACACCAAAAGGATGCAGGGAACATTCGCACAATCTGACACCAAAAGGATGACATACCTATCACCAAAAGCATGATAGAGCGACACACACACACACACACACACACGCACACACACACATACACATGTTGCTACCACCAAAAAGATGATAGAACGACATTCGCACAATCTGGTACCAAAAAGATGACATACCCATCACCAAAAGGATGATAGAGCGACACACACACAATCTCAACACCAAAAGGATGCAGGGAACACTCACACAATCTGGCACCAAAAGGATGATAGACCCATCATCAAAAGCATGATAAAGCGACACACACACAATCTCAACACCAAAAGGATGCAAGGAACACTCGCACCATCTAGCACCAAAAGGATGACAGACCCATCACCAAAAGTATGATGGAGCGACACACACACAAACAAGTTACTACCACCAAAAGGATGATAGGAACTTCCCAAATTTGAATGCCACCAACACCAAAAGAATGCATGCTAGGCTAAACCTACGAGGTTTTTCTATCACCAAAAGGATGATAGTGAGGCAATTAACAAAGGTCAAGTTTGATGGAGATATGGTAAGTGAGGCTTATTTGAGAACATCAACAAAAGGTTGAAGCAAAGAAGTCACCGAGGAACACCATCATTGTCAACAAAAGGTTGAAAGGAGACAACTCACTAGGAACGCCCAAGAGGAAGGTTGAACTAAAACAAATCAACAGGGATCGCCCACAGGCTCGGAGAAATGCCACTGGTTGAGTTGGGGATGCCAACTTTAACAATAAAAGGTTGAAGACACAACTCAATGAGGAACGTCCACTGACTTGCTCGAGGATCATAGCTTGGACAACAAAAGGTTGAAGTAACTTCATGAGGAACACCCATGAACTTGAAGATATGCCCCTGACTGGGCTGAGTTTTGCTTGATGTCTTGTCTTGATCAATAAAAGGTTGAACAACTTCGTGAGGAACGCTCATAAATTTGAAGAAGATGCCCTTGGCTGGGCTAATATTGCTTTGAGCTCTTGATCAACAAAAGGTTGATATAACTTCTTGGGGAACGCCCACGGTCTTGAATATCGTACCCCTGGCTAGGCTGAATCTTGTCTTGGAAACTCTTTGATTTGAAAGTTTGACAAAACTTGGTGGGGAACGCCCACGATCTTGAAAAAAAATGCCCCTGACCGGGCTGAATCTCATCTTGCAATCTGATCAACCAAAAGGTTGAAACAACTTCGTGGGGAATACCCACAATCTTGAATAACATGCCCCTGACTGGGCTGAATCTTGGTTTTGAAATTCTCATCAACCACAAGGTTGAAACAACTTCGTGGGGAATGCCCCACAGTTTTGAAAAAAATGCCCCTGACTGGGTTGAAGACGGACCTGAAAATATCAAAATTAATCCTGGACCTTGACTTGCATATATGAATTCTTGATGATAAAATGATGCTCCACAAATGGAAATGCAAATGCAAATGTTGACGCGCGGAGATGCAAGAGCTGGGGAAGTATGATTGATTTGGGTATGCATATGATACAAGATGATTCTAATGATATTGAATGCTATGCGTATGATGGGTATGATGCATATGATTGCAGATGGGTAATTGGATATGCAGGTGCCAGCATGATGGACTTTTGGTAGTTTCTAATGCGGATTGGACTTTGGGTGGTGGGAGGGATTGATTTCATTGACACGTCATTCACTGAAGACGCCATGGTTAAAGCAGACGAAAATGCTTTTGATGCCCCAAGTCTGAGTACTTGGTGGTTTGTTGTGAACTTGCTTCAGAGAAGATCTCAACTCTATTTGATGGTCAGGGCGACCTGGTCTTTCCCCATTCTGAACATGGTAATGGTCTGCCCTTGATTAACCAGTCCTGATCTGCAGAAGCTGAGCTGTAATGCTTTGAGATGACTTGCCCCTGATCGAGCTATTGAATGACTTTCCCCAGCTTGTGGGTTTTGAGGTAGCCTTACTCTGTGTCAACCACTGAAAGTCAAGTTCCTCCTTGATTGCCCCTTTGTTGGAGTGTTTTTGATGTCTAGTATTGATTTGCAATTAAAAACACACATTCACAAATGGTAATCTTAATGCAAAGTTTATGCAAGTTTTGAAAAAGAGTCGTTTTATTGAAGTGTCGTGATAGCGTGAAATGAATGGACCATTAGTCCAAAATTTGTGATAATTTTCTTAGTGTGTGAAAGATATAACAAGGATAATGACACCAATGCTGGCGATTAGCATATATGTGAGGAGTCAATTTATGCAACCTTGCGATAGTATGCTTTCAGAATAAACCTCGCCTTAATTAGGTCTTTCGAGGGTTGTAACGTGGTCTGGTTTACGATTATGAAAAAAAGGACATTAAACTCAAAACATATTTGTACCCACCCTTTCTTCGTAATGACCTTCAGCCCTACGTTCAACTAATTCTGCACATATTTGTCTTGACGGTGTAGGCTTGATGATTCAAGGTATGCTCGAAATGGCAGTCACCTTATTTTGCTTTTGATGGATGTCAATGACCCTTTTTGATTTTGATACGGTGGTCACTGAATCTTATTTTGTTTTTGTTGAGGATTTGAGAGCCTCTTTTGATCCCTAACTTTTTCATGGATTGACTTTGCTTGTCGAGTCCATCGGGATTGCTTTGATTTTTGCCTAAGTCCCCTTTGAGGTGCTTGACTTAGCAGGCTTATAATTTTTTTATTTGATTTTGTTGGAGGATTGTGACTACCGTGTCACAGGTTATTGATGAACAACTGTCATGTCTTTTGGATTTTTGCTTTGTGATTCGGTTACTTAGTCGGATTAACTGAACACTACTCTGCCCCAGGTCGAGTGTAAAAGGTTTATAGATCCGAAGGAAACTGCTACTTTTAGGCTCAAAGTAGTTAACTAAGGATTAACTCCTTGTCTCTCCAGTGTTTGGGGAAATGAAACAATTCTTGTACATCATCAACGAGATTCTGTCTGAAGGCATACAGTTTGCATTTATGAGTATTTTGTTTTCATCATCCTCCGTCCAATCATGCTAAACAACAGTTGATAAAGAATGAAATGAACAAATGTGTCTGTGATTCGTGGTAAAAATGAGTGAATACAACATAACTAATTCGAAACATTCATAGTCAATACATTAATAAAACCAAATACAAATAGAAATGTTTAAGGCGTACAATACTTGAACAAACAAAGACAAAATACAAGAATGCAAAAGATGAAATGGCAACATGACTGCCTTCTTCGGGGAGATGAACTTGACTTAACTTGACTTGACCTGATGTTGGAACTAGCTTGGCGGCGGCATAGGATTGTTGATGACGTTTGGAGTCTTCCCATTGAAGTTGATAGCATTCCTGTCGATCATGTCCCAAATTTTATGCTTGAAAGCTCTGCAGTTCTCAATTGTATGACCTGGAGCACCCTTATGAAACTCACAATGGGCGTTTGCATCATAGTCGGCAGGAATGAAAGTTGGAGGAGCTAGATCTCTTAGAGAAATGGCTTTTTTACTCCAATAATTGAGCAAAGATCTGAGCATATGGCATTGGCAAACGTTCAAAGACTCGGTCTGGCTTCCACGTCCTCTGCTGGTTAGGCTGACACTGTTGGCGAGCAACTTGTTGTTGTTGAGTAGTTTGTAGTTGTTGCTATTGAGGAGGGTACTGATACCCTTGTTGATTGTAAGACTATTGCCGATGCATTTGAGTTTGAACAACTTGAACAGCTGGATGATAAGGCATTGGAGTGTATTGAGCAACAACTGCAACACCCTTTTCTACCCCACAAATTAAATGGCAAAATATTCACATTTATCAGAGTAAACTATTAAACTCAATAAAAATCACCTCAAAGGGCGTACATTTCCCAATAAATCAAATATAGGTCAAGGCTCTGTAAACAACGGGTTTTCCCAAAGGATATCAAAAATTTCTCAAAAGGCAACGGAACTCAAAAAAAGACATAATCCAAAGTTTTCCTTGTACGAAAACATAATCAAAATAACAAAAAATCAAATAAAACATTGTTTAAATCAAAGACCCCAACCCGATCTTACACTATTAGAGCAAGACCCTCTAAGTTAACCAAAATGTCCAACAACTCAAAACTCCAAAAAGATCATCGACGGCGTCCACGGCTAAACCTGGTCATCTGCACGTTACCCACGTGGAGGCAACATTCAAACAGGCGGGGTGAGTAAAATGATTCATAATAATCAATACAGGAATTCAATATATAAAATAGCGTCATTTTCATATTATGCATCATCATATTCATCAATGGGCATCAAAGGCCACAACGTCATAACTTACTCAAGATTATCTTATAAATTCAAATGCAACAAGACTCATGCATGTGGTACCTATCATCACAACTCGATGGACATGATGGGCGATTCGCAAGTGCACGAATAGCGTCAAATTAATACAAAAGATTATCGATCCCACAGAGACCAATAGTCAATCTATTGATTACTATTGTTATGGTGTTTATCTAATGCAAATCAAATAAAGGATTGGGTTGTGCGAAATAAAAGTAAATTGTGAAAATAAATTCAATAATAAAGCAATAGGCATAGATGCAATTCATATAGCTACGTAGTATTCTAGATGTGTACATATAGGATTTCTTATGGGGTAATATTTTCTACTCATGAAAAGAACTAATTTAACGGGAACTGTCGCTTTCGTGTATTCAGAACCGAGTTTATCCCTAATCGACCCCTCTTATTGTCACTTATAAAAAGGTGTGCATTGCGTTAGGATTAATAAACTTATTTTTAAGAAATATAGTTTCTTGACTTAGTTGAAAAGTATTTTAACCTGGAATTTCTAACAAAAAGAGGTTCTTGCGAACAGGACTTTAAATCCATAAACGCGTCCGAAAACAGTTTTAAAATCGGTTTTCTTAAACATTAAAGATTCCTAATTAACTGAGCCAAGCGCTTTCACTTCCTTGGAAAAGTTAAAACTAACCAAATTTATCTAAAGGTCGGACGGCTTTCGATCTTACCCAACATATTTTAAGTACATAAAATAAGTGTTAAAAGTTAAAACAACCCCTAAGTAGTTCTACTGACAACCGTGTGGAATACTAATTATAACTATAATCCTCGCATCCTAGCCCTTAAGATTTAGCCGAACATGGTAAATAAATGCGAGTAAATAAAGTGCGGGTAAATAAATAAATAAAGTGCGGTGCGAGAAATAAAGGGTGCGGGAAATAAAGGCGGGTAAATAAATAAAAGGCAATAAATAGACAGAAACCTGCTCTAAACAAGAGGCTTTAAAATCTTAAACAACTGGAAGTAAAAAGACTGAATTAAAATGGCGGCAGGTTAACTTCTACCCAAGTGCTCCAAACTCGATTACAGACTCGATTACACGGTGTGATAACCCCTTAATGTGAGAAGTTTATCACTTTACAATAAGTGAAATTTATGGCTTGAATTTTGTTCTCTAAGCTTGGATGATTGAAATGAATCAGAACTCTTTTATTTATAGAGGTAGGAAAGTACAGGTAAAGACAGGAATGCCCCCCAACTCCTTTTGGGAGGGAAACATCCGTGTGAAGGTGGAGCCCTCCACATGAACTAGGGTGGAAAGGAGTGGGAGACATCGCAGTTGTCAGCAATTGGCTTGTATCTAATGTGTGGCATCCCCTATGGTGTCCGCCATGGTGGAAGCCATGTGTACATTTCCTCAGAAAGTAGGGTTTTCAGCTCGTTTTTCTTCATTTCTTCTCGAGTAGCTTTGAAAATACAAAAACCTGAAAAATAAACAAAACAAAGGCATAATGCAAGAAAACGGAAATAAAATACTAAATAACATGCACGAAATCGAGTCAAATAAACAGTATAATTTAAGCCTATCAAATTCTCCCACACTAAAACCTTTGCTTGTCCTTAAGTAAAACATCGTGATAAAACAGGGCGATATCCATAAATGATCTGGGAAAAAAGGTCTTATAAGTTCAAGTCGGGATGAAGCGATAGGTGATGACTCAATGAACCACGGGTATCGGAATGACACTTCTCCAAAAATACGGACATAAGCTTCGTTTTTACACAAATCAATCCATACTACCCTACTATAGCTAGGCCTACTTTCAAATCTCCTTTTGAGTCCTTTTAATTCTGGTGCAATCACATTAAGCCCGTTATCCGTACGAAATCATGGTGAAGTGACGGGTTAGTGATTCTGATCTAAGCATGGGGTTCGGGTGCGCAAAGTGGTGTAACCCCTTTTATTGGCCCATTTGCAGCTGCGAGGGATCAGATCATAATTCTCCCTACCGAGTTCAGTACCAGATACCTCTGAACCAACTGACAATGGGAAGGTATTTTTGTTTTGTTTTATCTTTATCATTTTTTTTCTTTTCTTATTTTTGAATTTACAACTTTTTGGGTTAAATGACCTTGTGAGGGTTACCTATACCCGAGTTGTAATTACTTTATTTTTTTAGCATACCGATCATTCACTTATTTTCATCGATCCTTCACTTAAATAACGTTTTTGGCCGGAGCTGACTGCTAAGATAAATTACTAAGGACTTACTATGGGTATTCTATTAAGGCTATGGTACACAGAGAATTTTTTTCCAAATCATCCGCATCCTAACATGAACTTGCCTCAAAGCCCAAAAAATTTTCAGGATAGTACACTATTTGTCAAAAAGGTTTTTGGTGGGGTAAAGTAATGAGGGAGTAAAATGAGGGAGTAAAGGTATATTGTAGAATGACTCATTAAGCACAAGTATGCTCTAAAAAAACGAAAAGGAAAATAAGACAGGAAATAAACTAGTAAGAGATAAAAGAAATGAAAATGCGAGATAAAGCGGGAAAATAAATAAAGTCTCCTCCCACACTTAAATTGAACATTATCCCCAATGTTTCAAAATAAGCAAAGGACGAGGTACCTGAGGTGCCTAAGGCAGTTTCCAGTGCTGTCAGCAGCATGCGGCGAGTACCTAGGGCAGCGGGATCTACTACGACGATGATCGGTCTGAGAAGCTTCGAGCACGTCAAATCGGGTGGTCAGAGCAGCTTGAGATTGCATGATGGTATGCATGACTAGTTCATCTGTTGCTGAGACTCTTGTATGAATCTCATATTCTTTGATAGTTGTTGTTGAATGGTATTGAGCAAATTGTCGTGCCTCTCCTCTCTGGCTAATTGTTCTCGCCACATCTTCTCAGATATATAAAAGCCAGGAGCGGTACCTGCAGAATGGTAAGAGGAAGACGGTGCAGTGTGTGTCTGTGGTACATGGTAAGGCGGTATAGGATGATCGGGAGATCACTCTCGTCGGTCATACTCGTCATTAGTATCATCGTCGTCACCAACTGGAATATTTGGGGGTACTGGGCCTGTAATGGGTGGAGCATCTAAATCATAGGTCCAGTTTCTCTCGATAGTCACATCAGTGCGTCTAGTGCAAGGCAGAACAACAGATGGTATAGCCCTCCCGTGCATCATAAGCTCGAAGCCTCCTTCCTTCCTGACTTTACATAATTTCATATCTTTCAAAAATTTCAAATTGATTGTGCGGGGAGGGAGAGGTTCTAAAGTGGCTATCTCAACATCTAGGTTCAGAGCCTTTGCAATGGACGTAATAAGTCCTCCGAAGGCTATGGTCCCAGTGCTCTTAATAGAGGCATTCATATGGGCCATCATGAATGAGACTACATTGAATCTCCTATTTGTAAGGCACCCCTACAAGAATAGTGACTCTTTTGCATTTACCTTGTTAGGATTCTCCCGGCCAAAAATATTACAGGCTAGCATGTAACGAAACACGCGGATGGTTGGGTTATGGATTCTGGAGGCAAGTATTCCTTCGAAAGATGAAATAGTAAAATTTGACAACCTGCGCCAGAAGGAAATTGCCTCCACAGCCCATTCAGAATCCAGAGGTGCTTCACAAATAGCACCCGCACCAAAAGGCAATCCAAGCCTTTTTGCAAGTTCATCAGTATTAAACAAATATTCAACATTAAACATCCGGAACTGGACCGTGCCAACGACACTAGCAGTGTTGGGTATGACAACATAAATCAGGGAACTCAAGAATTCCCTAGTCAGCCGGTCAAAAGTAGGATCTTGTCTAACAAAAATCTCATGCAGTCCTAGAACGTCTAATAAATGATACACGTTATGGTAAATACCTAAAGAATAAAGGCAGTTATCATCCACATACCGTGTCGAAGCGATATCCTAGTTTTGCAATTTGTCGAGGATTTTCCGTTGTCTTTCTCCGAGTTTCCTTTGACGCAAAATGTAACCTTCGTGCTCCATGGATGAATGTTGGAGATGGAAGAAGATGAAGAATGGGTATTTTTTTGGAGTTTTGTAAAAATGGGTTTTTTGATGGATTTTGGTGAGGGGAAGTGAAAATGGAAGTTGGAATGGTTAATAGGTTGGTGAGTGGAAGATGAAAGTATGAACTTTTGGTGACTTAGGGAGGATTTTCGTGTAGCCAAAAATGGGTTTTGGAGGTTTTTGAATGCAAAAATGGAGGTTTTGTAACTTCTGCCCCACATATAGTCCAGACCCCACGGCGGGCGCCATGGACTATATGGCGGGCGCCATCCTTGTAAAAGGTGGTTGGGCCGGATTTTGTGCTTTTGTTTGGGCCTTGGTGCTCCTTCTTGGTTTTTGGGGGTGTGCTGACAGTAGAAATCATTTGTCCTGGCACACTAATTTTCTCTGTATATATTTTTTCTTTTTACATATTTCGACATAAAAAATCAGAAAAACATAAAAAATTAAAATTAAAATAAATTGCATGAACTATTAATGGTCACAAATATATATATATATATATATATATATATATATATATATATATATATATATATATATATATATATGTATATATATATATATATATATATATATATATATATATATATATATATATATGTATATATATATATATATATATATATATATATATATATATATATATAGAGAGAGAGAGAGAGAGAGAGAGAGAGAGAGAGAGAGAGAGAGAGATGAACGGTAAGGTAAATGTCATGAAATAAAAACGTAAGAAAGTGCAATAAGTCTGTGAATGAAAATAAAAGCGAAGCAAATAATAAAAAGCAATGAAATAGTGTCATCAAGAAGTTGGCTGCTCGTCAGACTGATCGGGATGACAGAGTGAGTGCAGCTCTCTGTGTAAATCTGAGATCTCCTGATATAAAACATCTGTCTCAGTGGTATGGGTCATGTCTGAAATCTGAAACTGTAAGGTGAGATCGGCCACTGTCTGCTGGAGTCGAACTATCTCTATGCGCAATGATGCTATCTGGGTGTGCAAGTCGGTCCTTTGCAATGCATGATTATTAGAATACACTGTTGTCCTCGGAGAAGGTGGAGAGGGATGGTATTCCGCTGAAGACGGTGTATGTGGCTCGTCGATTGTCTCGCCATACCCTTCCAAAACATAACTCCAGTTGGAAGGATCGTGCACACTGGTCACAACTGGGTCAGGTAGAGTGAAATAATGGACAGTCTGGTAATCAATCAGAAGTTTAAAAGCATCAGGATGAAAAGAAGCTCTCCTCATCAGTCCACTATCTAAGCAGAAATCAATGTCAAGCAATGTAGGTCCACAATAAGGGGTCAGATACAGCAACTGGCTAGTTAGTTCCAATGCAGTGGCTATATGAGTGACGGTGCCTCCCACATGAATAAATCCTTCGGGAGATCTAGTTATGCCTTCGAAATTATTCAGCAAGAAGTTCCCACATGCCACTGGGCGTAACCTGTTTGCGCAGAATAGGAAGAATATCTCTTCCTCGCTAACATGCATGTCGGAATCTTCCTTTCCAAGGAAGGTGTGAGCCAGGGTCATCTAAAAATACCTCATAGTCGGGTTATCAATCACCGGAGATAGCTGAGTCGATGGATCTAGGCTCCCTCCTCCTGTAATATCTCGCCAGAACTGATCAATATCTCTGCTTATAAAGTAGCCCACCGGGAGGTCAGGAATGGAATCAGGGGTGGTCGAAAATCAAAGTAGGTCTCCGAATCCTTTATTGGTGAAGGCGTACTCCCTTCCCAAAAGTCCGGATGTAACCAGCCCTTCCTCATTGACGTATGGCTCATGGTGGAACGAGCTTAGAAACTCTAATGTGAGGTGCCTGTAAGTCTGGTGCAGCTCATCAGCATATTCGCCCCATTGGAGATGATGATAGAGGAATTGTACGCTGTGATAGATCCCTAGAGCCTCCATGCAGGCTTGATCCAGATACCGGGTCGGTTCCATAGGACGCTGTCGAAGAATCGAGTACCTCTCTCTCTTCCTGTCGTCTCTGAAGGCGACGTACATGTCATCGTGTTGCTGCATCCTGAAAAATAAAACTCAGAAAACTTGAAAGCACAATCATCATAGACCTTCAGTTGACACATAAAAGAAAACATCATAAAATAAAATAAAATAAAATAATAAAACAGGATGAAAGATAAAGAAAACTGTGGGTTTCCTCCCAAGCAGCGCTTGTTTAACGTTGTTAGCTTGACGAACAAAACCTATATGTCTGAAGTAGGCAATGGTGGATCAATCAAGGTATGGCTGGAGTAATCGTCGGGAATGTCTCCTCCTTCGTAGAGTTTTAATCTCTGCCCGTTTACAACGAATGGGCTACATGACTGGTTCTGGATCTCGAATGCTCCTGATTGTAAAACTTTAGTAATTGTAAAGGGACCTGTCCACCTTGAACGGAGCTTGCCAGGAAAGAGTCGTAATCTAGAGTTGAACAGTAGAACAGGGTCTCCTACATGAAAATCTTTCTTTACGATCTTCTTATCATTCCAGGCCTTGGTTCTTTCTTTATATATAATTGCGTTTTCATATGCGGATTGGCGGAGTTCTTCTAGTTTATGCAAATCAAGGATGTGATTTTGTCTAACAGTCAAATAGTCAAAGTTTAGGGTTTTTATGGCCCAATAGGCCCTGTGTTCTAATTCAAAGGGGAGATGACAAGATTTTCCATAGACTAGTTGGTAAGGGGTTGTTCCAATAGGGGTTTTGAAGGCGGTTCTATAGGCCCATAGTGCATCCTGCAACTTTTGAGACCAATCTTTTCTTGATATAGAGACCGTCTTTTCTAAGATTTGTTTTATTTCTCTATTGGATACTTCTACTTGGCCACTAGCCTGTGGGTGATAAGGTATTGTTATCCTATGCTTGACTCCATATTTTCTTAAAAGTTTTTCAAAGATTCTTGATATGAAATGTGATCCACCGTCGCTGATAACAAGATGGGGAGTTCCGAATCTAGGGAATATGTAATTCTTAAACAGCTTAATAACTACACGGGTGTCGTTGGTGGGGGAGGCTATGGCCTCGATCCATTTAGACACGTAATCAACTGCGACTAAGATGTATTTGTTTCCTAAGGAAGACGGGAATGGACCCATAAAGTCTATACCCCAAACATCAAAGAGTTCCACCTCTTGAATGTTCCTTAGAGGCATTTCGTCACACCTTGAGATGTTTCCAGTACGCTGGCACCGGTCACATTTGGCTATATAGGTGTGTATATCACGCCACATTGTTGGCCAAAACAGGCATGTTCTTAGAATCTTGGCGTGAGTTTTGGATGTGCTAGAGTGTCCTCCATAAGGTGCAGAGTGGCAGTGTTCTATTATCTTTCTTACTTCTTCTTCTGGGATGCAGCGGCGAAAAATACTGTCTGTGCCTCTCTTAAAAAGGAGCGGCTCATCCCAATAGAAGTGTCTTACATCGCTAAAGAACATCTTTCTCTGCTGATAATTAAGATCATGGGGTATAATGTTGGCAGCTAGGTAATTGACAAAATTTATGTACCAAGGCACGTTGCTTACTGCCAGAGATCTCTCAGGGTTCTTAGAAGGTTCTAGGTTGCTTTCTTCTATGGTTTCTATCCTAGCGATTAACCTGTCATAGGTGAAATCATCGTTAATGGGGAGTGGGTCTGGTTTTAGATACTCGAGCCTAGAAAGGTGGTCGGAAACTACATTTTATGTGCCTTTCTTATCTCTAATATCCAGATCAAACTTCTGTAACAAGAGGATCCATCGAAGTAACCAAGGTTTGGCATCCTTGCTCAATAAGTAACGGATGGCGGCATGATCTGTATAAACTATGATTTTGGCTCCTACCAGATAGGATCGAAACTTATCCATATCGAAAACTACGATAAGAAGTTCTTTCTCGATGGTAGCGTAGTTAAGCTGAGCAGCATCTAGGGTTCTACTGGCATAGTATATAACATGTAATTTCTTATCCTTTCTTTGCCCTAGAACAACTCCAACAGCATATTCGCTAGCGTCACACATGATTTCAAATGGTTGGTCCCAATCTGGAGGTTGAATGATGGGTTCCGAGATCAGGGCTTGTTTTAGAAAGTTAAATGCTTCCAGGCATTTTTCGTCAAAGTCAAACTCGACATCTTTCATTAGGAGGCCGGTTAAAGGCTTGGTTATTTTAGAGAAGTCTTTAATAAAACGCTGATAAAAACCAGTGTGTCCAAGAAAACTTTGGACTTCTCTGGCAGTGTTAGGGGGTTTAAGGTTTTCATCACTTTTATTTTGACTTTATCTACTTCAATACCTCTCTCAGAAACTATATGTCCCAAAACTATACCTTCAGTGACCATAAAGTGACATTTCTCCCAGTTCAACACTAGGTTGACATCAACATATCTTTTCAGGATCTTCTCAAGGTTTGCGAGACAATTGTTGAAATTAAGACCCCATGTCGAGAAATCATCCATGAATACTTCCATGAATCCATCAAGGTAATCTATGAAGATCGCCATCATGCAACGTTGGAAAGTAGCAGGTACGTTACAGAGACCGAAAGGCATTCGCCTGTAGGTGAAAGTTCCATAAGTGCATGTAAAGGTAGTTTTCTCTTGGTCTTCTGGATGTATGGGGATTTGGAAAAATCCTGAATATCCATCCAGGTAGCAAAAATAGGAGTGTCTGGCCAAACATTCCAGCATTTGGTCTATAAATGGTAAGGGAAAATGGTCTTTCCTAGTGGCTTTGTTTATTTTCCTATAATTTATACACATACACCATCCTCCTTCTATCTGTTTAGCTACATGTTCTCCTTTCTCGTTCTGCACAACCGTGATGCCTTCCTTTTTAGGTACTACATGCACAGGGCTTACCCACTTACTATATGAGATCTGATAAATTATACCTGCTTCTAGTAACTTGAGAACTTCCTTCTTAACAACATCACTCATTATAGGGTTTATTCTTCTCTGGTGTTTTCTAGAGGGTTTTGAGTCTTCCTCGAGCGAGATCTGGTGCGTGCACACGGATGGACTTATACCTTTTAGATCAGAGATGTTATATCCTAAGGTAGAGGGATATTTGCGTAAGACAAATAAGAGTTGGCCGGTTTCTCCTTGGTTTAAGGTAGCACTGACTATAACTGGACGGTTCATTTCTTCGTCCAAGAATTTGTATCTTAGATTCTTAGGTAGTTCTTTAAGTTCTAAAGCTGGTTTTTTTTGGGCATGGTATAGGATATGGGGTAAGGGATAAACATTTGTACATGTTATCGTCAATGTAGGGTTCTATAAATCCATCGTCCTCCTTTATGAAGGTTGAAGGTAGTCTGATGGTTTCTTCTAATTCTAACTCCCTAACGCATTCATTGATGATGTTTATGGCATAACATGCATCTCCTAATACTTGTGCCATAAGAAACTTCGACAAAATAAATTCTATCTTTTCGTCACCTACCTCAAAAGTCAATTTCCCTTTCTTGATATGTATTATGGCTCCAGCGGTTGATAAGAATGGTCTGCCTAAAAGGATTGGAATGTCATCATCTTCTTTAATGTCCATGATAACAAAATCGGTTGGGATGAACAATTGACCGATCCTAACAGGGACGTCTTCCAATATGCCAACCGGATACTTAACGGATCTGTCGACTAATTGAAGTGACATCTTCGTAGGTTGTAATTCTCCTAGTTTTAATCTTTCAAAAACCGCCAGGGGCATAAGGCTTACACTAGCTCCTAAATCTAGAAAAGCTTTATTGGTGACATGACTTCCCAAAATACAAGGTATGGAGAAATTTCCAGGATCTTTCTCCTTCTTGGCAAGTTTATTTTCGGAAATGGAATTGCATTCTAAGGGTTTTGGATCGTCAAGTCTACGTTTATTGGTAAGGATGTCTTTGAGGAATTTTGCATATGATGGTATTTGGGTGATGGCTTCTGTGAAAGGGATTTCCACATAAAGTCTCTCTATGACTTTGATAAATTTCTGATATTGGTTATTGATCTTGGTTTGTTTTAGTCTTTGCGGATAGGGTATGAGAGGTTTATATGGTGGTGGTGGTTCGTTAGTTTTGTCCTTATCCTCATGCTTTTCAGATCCTACTGGTTCTTCTACTTCGCTCATGGGTACCACGCTTTCTTTAGGAGTCTTGGGTTCGCTCAATTTCGAGTTAACCGGTTCATCGTAAGCGGTCCCACTCCGTATGGTGATTGCATTGGCTTGCCCTTGGGGGTTCTGTTAAGGTTGACCAGGGAATTGTCCTTCTGGTGTAGTCTCAGCAGCTTGTTTTAAAGCTATTTGAGATATATGGGTTTCAAGCATCTTATTTTGGGTGACTATTCGGTCTACTTTGGTTCCTAACTGGGTAATCAATTCATTCACCTGAATGTTCTGGTTTAGGAATTCTTTGTTTTGCTGGGTCTGAGCCGTAATAAAGTTTCCATGATTTTCTCAAAGTTCGGCTTAGGTTGCACAGCTTGCATAGGCAGGTTTTGTCTTTGAGCTTGAAACCCTGATGGTCTCGGGGGTGCAGGGTTTTGGATAGGGTTGTTATTTTTGTAGGAAAAGTTTGGGTGATTCTTCCATCCAGGGTTATAGGTGTTTGAAAATGGGTTTCCTTGGGTATAGTTGACCTCTCCTGAATGAGTTTCATTCTGCTGATTGGTGTCCTTGAGTACCACATAGTTCGCACTCAGTTGAAATTGTTGCTGCAGCTACTGGGTTCACGTACATATGTTCTACTTTAAGGGCTAAAGCGTCCATTTTGGCTTGCATCATGTCTATAGAACTTATCTCATGTATTCCTCCTTGGGCTTCTTTCTTTTCCACCTTCGCTCGCTCTATCCCCCATTGACAATGGTTTTGGGACATATCCTCGATGAGAGCGCAAGCTTCAGGGTAAAGTTTATTCATCAGGGTGCCACCTGCAGCGGTGTCGATGGTCATCTTTGTGTTATAGTGAAGTCCATCATATAAGGGGTGAATGATTAGCCATGATTCTAGGCCATGGCGTGGACATATTCTCAACAGGTCTTTATATCTTTCCCAAGCCTCGAAGAGAGATTTGTTAGAACACAAATTGGTTCTTAATAATATCTCTATGTTTTGATGATAACTAATATGAAATTTTGTATTTAAGAATTATATACTCTAAAATTTGCTTGAGAGTTTTTACTGCAGATAGTAAAGGAATCAACACTCCAAAAGCAAATCAGAATTGAACACAAGAAATTAGCTAGACTCTGAAGCGTCAGATGCATCCATTAGAAGATTCTGATTGCTACCAACAGAAGATTCTGAGCGTAGCCTCCAGAAGATTCTGAAGCAGAAGCTCCAGAAGGATCTGAAGCAGAAGCTCCAGAAGAATCTGAAGCAAGTCAGAAGCATCTGGACCAAAGAAGAACTTTGTATGAAGAGTTTTTCAAAGCATAGTTTCTACAGAAGATTCTGAAAGTACTAAAGCTGCCAGTACTGAAGATCTGTCTCAAATATGCTCTGATCTTAAACATGCTGAAAGCACTCCTGCTGCAGAAGACTCTGATTCAGCAAGACTCTGATCATCATCAGAAGACTCTGACCCAATTAGACTCTGATGAATTTGCTGAAAACTGAAGAAGAATTATTCAAAGAATATATCCGTTGGAGTGAACCAAACGTCTCTTTCCTTATTTATGCTAGACACAAGAACACAGACAAAAAGGATTTTTCTGTGCTTTGTTCTTCTAGGAAAGGTCACTTGATGTGAAGACAAAAAGGCTCAGACCTTTTGTACACTCTTGTCAACGTGAAGCTCACCTTGGATCAGCTGCCTATAAAAGCAAGACTTCACCAAATTCTTCAGTTGACGTTTTGCATTGAAAAGAAATCAACATTCAAGCTCTCATACTTTCATATTCATTCTAAAGAATTTATTTCTTTGTTCTAAATAGTTAAGTGAAAAATCACAGTAGTGATAAAGCTTTATAGAAGCAATCTTAAACACTTGTATTGATTTTACATTTGATTGTAATCCTTAAGAAGATCCAGTTAGGATCAGTAGTTCTTGAGAAGACTTTGAATAGTTGTTCTAAGTGCTTACTATTGTAATCAATTGATTAAATAGTGGATTAAGTCCTTGATTGAGAAAGGCAAATCACTCTAGGAAGGGTGGACTGGAGTAGTTGAGTTCAACGAACCAGGATAAAAATACTTGAGTTTTTATTTCTAAGTTTTAATCATCATACTTATTCAACCCCCCACCCCTTCTATGTATTATCTCACCTTCAAGATTCACCTTGGTTTTGGGTAAATCTGGTTATCTAATTCCTAAGAACAGCCGTTTTGCTCGAGGGAAAATATCTAGCGAGGAAAACTCTCCTAAGGTCTTCCCAAGTTGTTATAGAATTGGCTGGAAGGGAATCTAGCCACGTAAGGGCTTTGTCTTTGAGGGAAAAAGGGAATAATCTTAACCTAATCGCCTCAGGGGTAGCACCATTGGTTTTAAAAGTGTTAGCTAGTTGAATAAAGGTTTTTAAATGTTGGTTCGGGTTCTCGGTAGCGAGTCCCGCAAACTGGTTTTGTTGTACTAATTGTAATAGGGATGGTTTTAGCTCGAAATTGTGAGCAGGAATATTAGGGTTCACAATACTAGAACTAGGTTCGTCATTAGATGGTTAAGCGAAATCCTTAAGGGGTCTTTGGTTACGGTCTTCGTCCATAGCTCTCTTAAATCTACGAATTAAGATACGTGCACGTGTGTAACGTTCAGGTTCCTCTAAAGGATCTATAAGGGTACCGGTGTTGCGAGTTCTTTGCATTGACCGGTGGGTATAGCCTTAGTCTATAAGGTGTAATAATAGGGTACAAAAGTTTGACGTAATTGGTCCCCGGCAACGGAGCCAAAAACATGATGGGCAATTCGCAAGTGCATGAACAATGTCAAAGTAATACAAAAGATTATCGATCCCACAGAGACCAAACGTCAATCTATCATTGTTACGGTGTTTATCTAAGGCAAATCAAATAAAGGATTGGGTTGTGTGAAATAAAAGTAAAGTGCGAAAATAAATTCAATAATAAAGCAACAGGCATAGATGCAATTCATATAGCTACGTAGTATTCCAGACGTGTACATATAGGATTTCTTATGGGGTAATATTTTCTACTCATGAAAAGAACTAATTTAACGGGAACTGTCGCTTTCGCGTATTCAGAACTGAGTTTATCCCTAATCGACCCCTCTTATTGTCACTTATAAAAAGGTGCGCATTGCTTTAGGATTAATAAACCTATTTTTAAGAAATATAGTTTCTTGACTTAGTTGAAAAGTATTTTAACCTAGAATTTCTAACAAAAAGAGGTTCTTACGAACCGGACTTTATATCCATAAACGCGTCCGAAAACAGTTTTAAAAACGGTTTTCTTAAACATTAAAGATTCCTAATTAACTAAGCCAAGCGCTTTCACTTTCTTGGAACAGTTAAAACTAACCAAATTTATCTAAAGGTTGGACGACTTTCGATCTTACCCAACAGATTTTAAGTACAGAAAATAAGTGTTAAAAGTTAAAACAACCCCTAAGTAATTCTACTAACAACCGTGTAGAATACTAATTATAACTATAATCCTCGCATCCTAGCCCTTAAGATTTAGCCGGACAGTGTAAATAAATGCGAGTAAATAAAGTGCGGGTAAATAAATAAATAAAGTGTGGTGCGAGAAATAAAGGGTGCGGGAAATATAGGCGGGTAAATAAATAAAAGGCAATAAATAGACAGAAACCTGCTCTAAACGAGAGGCTTTAAAATCTTGAATAACTGGAAGTAAAAAGACTGAATTAAAATGGCGGCAGGTTTAACTTCTACCCACGTGCTCCAAAATCGATTACAGACTCGATTACACGGTGTGATAAACCCTCGATGTGAGAAGATTATAACTTTACAATAGGTGAAATTTATGGCTTGAGTTTTGTTCTTTAAGCTTGGATGATTTGAAATGAATCAGAACTCTTCTATTTATAGAGGTAGGAAAGTACAGGTAAAGACAGGAATGCCCCCCAACTCCTTTTGGGAGGGAAACATCCGTGTGAAGGTGGCGCCCGCCACCTCCTTGTGGCGCCCGCCACATAAACTAGGGTGGAAAGGAGTGGGAGACGTGGCAGTTGTCAGCAGTTGGCTTGTATCCAATGTGTGGAATTCCCCTATGGCGCCCGCCATGGTGGAAGCCATGTGTACATTTCCTCAGATTGTAGGGTTTTCAGCTCGTTTTTCTTCATTTCTTCTTGAGTAACTTTGAAAATATAAAAACCTGAAAAAGAAACAAAATAAAGGCATAATACAAGAAAGCCGAAATAAAATACTAAATAACATGCGCGAAATTGAGTCAAATAAACAGTATAATTTAAGCCTATCAGGACACTGGGCCATCAACCCTCCGTAGATCCCCATCAATAGGATCGATTCTATAATAGAACTGGAGCACATCAAAATACCTCACATCCTCACAATGGGATTGAAGCCGAAGAAATCAAGGTCCTGAACTGAATTTTGGATGCACATGAATGCATGATGCACACGTTAATAATCATCCTCATAATAACATCATAGGTGCATCATCATTCATCAAAATCATCATAATCAAAATCATCATCATATATCATGTCATCATAGAATCATCAAAACTCATTATCATTACATCATAGGAATCATCATATAATCATGTAATAATCACATAGAAATCACAATCATACTCAAGTTAATTCGTCAAAGAAGTCATTGCATCAAACATCAAGGCATCACTGCACAAAATCAGCATTCGCGAAACTCTGCTACGTTCGTTAGCAAGTTCGTTGTGCGAGTCTGAGGCGATTTTATTCGTTGTACAAAGGATTCTTTATTGTGCGAGTCTGGGACGAGTTTGTTCATTGTGCGAACACACGATTACACCAAAACGCTGTTACGCACCAGAACCTAAAATCAACCCAAAAGTCCAACGATTCACTTCCCCCAATAACCCAAAAACATCCCTAAATTATTCCTAAGGTATTATGGCGATAAAGGCACAAAATCTACAACTTATTAGGCCAATCCCATATCATATTCACGCTCTAATTCCCATAATTTCCTTACAACTACACCACGGTCATTAGAGTTCTCACTATCTAATTTCCCTATATGGTTAAAACCTCCACAACAGATTTTGGCCACGAATGCCTACTTTTTCTCAAATCCAAATCGACCTCGAACCTATCAGACCATCAACTCAAATCCCTATATAGTTAAAACCTCAATAATATATTTTATCCACGAAGGCCTAATTTCCTTTATCTCAAATCAGCCTCAAACCTCTTAAACCCTTAAATCAGATTTAAACACATTGAAATCACACATTGAAAACAATGAAGACAATACTCCTCATACCTTAATTGCCGACTCTAAGCCTTCTCCTTGGTTCTCAGAAACCTTGCGAAGCTTTTGCCTCAAACCTCTTCCTCAGAGCTCTGGCCTATATTTCTTCCCTTTTCACGATCTAACAAGAATGAATCCTAATTCCCTCAAAATTCCCTTTTTGTTAAACCTAACTTTGGGCCTATAAATTGGGCTTTTCCAATATTACCCTCACTAACTCCTCCTTAATTGTCCAATTTTCCCTTAGTTAACTTATATTTATTTAAATTAATAATAATACCAATATATTCATATTATATACTATTATTTAAATAAATCACCCGAAATCCATAATTCTGAATATTTCTCACCAACCACCGAAAATCACTAAAAATACGAATATTTATATTTAAATAAATTAAATAAATATTCCAATGAATTTGGCGTGTTACAACAACATACAGATATTGGTAGTAGGGAATCTGATAAGGCATAGGAGCGGAAGCTTGTTGAGGAGCTTGCCCTTTTTGCGCAGATATTGCATTTGTTTCGCCCTCTTTCTTCTTATATCCGTTGAAAGGCTTCTTGGCTCCAGACTGGCTACTAGAACCTCCTTAGATCTTTCCGCTTTTCAGACCTTCTTCGATTATCTTACCAACAATCACCAAGTCAGAGAATCCAGCAGAAACACTACCAATTAGCTTCTCGTAGTATTGACCTAGTAAGGTACCCATGAAGATATCAATCAGTTCATGGTCGACAAGAGGTAGATGCACCCTTGCTGCTAGCTCTCTCCATCATTGCGCGTACTCCTTGAAGGATTCACTGTCCTTCTGAGCCATACTCTGAAGTTGAGTACGATTCGAAGCAAGTTCGGTGTTATATTTGTACTACTTGACAAATACATCAGCTAGCTCAGCCTAAGTGTGCACACTGTTACGCTTCAGCTGCATATACCATTTGAGTGATACCCCAGACAAGTTGTCTTAGAAGCAACAAATCATTAGCTTTTCGTCTCTGGCATAAGCAGCCATCTTGCGACAGTACATCTTCAGATGAATGTTTGGGCAACTGAGGCCTTTGTACTTTGAAAATTCTAGCGCTTTGAACTTGGGGGGAATGACAACATCCGGTACCAAACATAGTTCTAGAGAATTGAGAGAATTTGTATTGTGCCCTCCATGACTCGGAGTTTCTCAGCTAGATCACGACACATCTTGATGGATTCAGAATCCTGAGCAGCAACAGAACTGGAAATGGGGATAGCATCATGATAGTTTTGCACATCGTCATACTGATCCAACATATTATCTTCGGCATGAGGAACAAGGATCTGAACAACAGCAGGTTGGGCTTGCGGGATAGCTCCAACAGTAACTCCAGGTGCTGGAATTGGTTGAGAGGTGGTTCCTTCAGCTGTGTAGTGAAGTTCATTGGCATCCCATAGGGGTTGGGGACATGAACTGAGAGTCTTGAGGTAGACCCTTGCACCTGCCCATTGTTGTTGACAGCAGCAGCTTCACGCAACTCTTCTTCCTTTCTGGTCGTAGTTATGGCTTCGAGAATCTGGTCGATCTTTTCTTTGAGGGAATCCAACTCTTTTCTGAAGGCGATTTTCTCTTGCTGAATCTGCTCCATCATACGTCTTGTATTGGCTCTAGTTACGTACTAGTGTCGAGGAATCAGCTGTATTTACTGGAGATGAAGGATGGATAAATACGTTTCTGCTGAAGGAAAGAAAATGCAAGATGGATAATAGATTCCATGCAATGCAAAATGATATGCAATGCAAGATGCAATGTAAGATCCAGGATCGCAGGATCATAAGTTCAAACGATTCTGAGATTGGCTGGATGAATGGGTCAAGAACCACAGTCACTGCCCAAAGAAACCCCACGGGTAGGATTCTAAAACGGGTAAGTGCCTAGAGTCATGGATATCTTTCAAAGATATTATAGCCATGACAAAGCCTCATCACGACAATAATATCCTTGGAAGAACCTCCTCTAGGTGAGGTTTTCGTATCTTCCACATGAGAAAGACTCCTCGGAGGTGTCAACTATACAACCATCGACACACGAGTTCTAAAATAGGTTCTTAGAGTCATAGATCGAGGTTGAAAATATTACTGTCAGGATGTAATACGTTCAAGGGATCTCATCTGATTAGGGCGTTCGTATTAATCCAAAAGGAGTTAACACTACCAACCACCATGGATAAAATGGGTTAATGGTCCTTGGGATTAATGATTCAGGCTTGAAAATGTTATTGCTATGGCAAAGACTCACCACAAAAATAACATCTCCAAGGGAATCTACTCCAAGCGGGGTTTTCGCTTCGGCCTTACGTAAAAGAGCCCACGTAAGTCTCCACTACACAACCACCATCCTAAACCTAGGTCTTTACTCAAACTCAGATATAGAGTCATCTCACAAAGTACCCACAAGTATAGCAACCCAACAATGTCACAATAATAAAAAGCAACAATGATAAGGATAGGAGAGCAAACAAATAAGCGATAAGAAAACAAATAGGCAAAGCTAACAAGTTCACAAATCGAACTAAGATAGGCTCGACTCTCTCTTGCATGGAGAAATAAGTCCCCAGCTGTCGCACCTCAAAAAAATCACATCGAGAAACGTGACTCTCGTGCTAAAGGCGTGGAATGCGGTTTGACAAAGTCGCCACCGAACTTTATTTATCCCGAAGAGAAGGGAAAGGAAAATATCGAGAAAACCTTTTAAAACGAATGGGCAGGAACAGGGTCGTCGCAACCAATGTTCTGAGTTTGGGATTCGGTTACGCAAGGGGAAGGTATTAACACCCCTCACGTTTGTTGTACTCAACGAGAACCTCTTAACTCGAATTATGATGAACGTTAGCTAAGCTTATTTTTCTTCTCAATAATAAATGCTGAACGATAAGATAAAAGGATAACGACGCTAAAGAGAAATGGATGGTTATAGGATAGGGTGCTCGCCAAGGATTGGGACCCTTGTGCCTACGTATGCTCATTCAGACGAGAATGAGAAATCAGAGCTCCCGTAGTTCGACTACGGGAAAAGATATGGGAAATGGAAGATGGAGGGAAGATAGCACGAAATGACGGAGAAAGATAGAAGTGTGAATAAAATTGTGGAAAAGGTGGAAAAAGAAAAAGGTAGCTCACCAAGATCCTCGCAATCTTGTACCTACACATATTACATTCAAAAATGAATGAAGAATCAGAGTGTTCGTAGTTCGTGGAGACGACCACAAAAAGATGGGTTTGAAGTGTTGAAGTTAGGTACAGATGACGATTACTCGAAGCTTAAGAAAGGCTTCTCGGGCCTAAGTAATCGGGAGAGTGAGTAAAAGGTGTGACTCTCTCTCTTTTTCATCTTGAAAAGAAGTTGTGCTTGAATGGTGTATGCATGATAAGTGGTTGGAAATTAGGTTGAAGGTTGTCGAGTTGGATAGACAATGGAGGAAAAATATGCAAGGCAGAGGGTCAGACATCTGTCCCCAACACAAAAGTAAAGAGGAATATTATGCTAATGGAAAATGAAAAAAATGTTTTGAATGGGAACGCTTTGGTCACATCAAAACTGAATGCCTCACTTTTATAAAGAAACAAAAAAGGAGATTGAGAATCACTTGGTCTAAATCTGATGGTGAAAGTGAAAGAGAAGCTACCAACAAAGTTGTGGCCTTCATTAGAAAGTATGAGACTGAAGAAAAGTCAAGGGATGAAGACACATTTGAAGAAGAGCTAGCTGTAACCTTCAAACTTTTGCATACCAAGTGGAAATAAACATGTACAATAGTTGAGAAGAAAAATAAAACCACAAGCGTACTTCATGAGGAAAACAGAAAATCTTGTCTAAACCATTACACAGTTGGAAGAAGAAATTACCTTGCTGAATGCTAAACTTGAAAATATATTAGATCATGTACATATGTTGAACAACAGTTCAGATATGTTGGATGATGTCTTGGAAGGGAATATGAAAACTGTAGGGTTTGACTATAACTCGATGACCAAAAGGATCAAAGTCCTTCCTAAGAAGAAGATTGAGTTTCATGAGGTGGACCACATGTCTCAGGATCGTACTCGACATGTGTATCCTCAACATATAGGTTACAAGAAATTTGTAAAGAGATGTCACCACTTTGGTAGATATGGTCATATAAGATCCTTTTGCTATATATTATATTGATATACTCAAGTCTATAGTCAGCCAAGGCTTAACAAAAGAAAGAGGAAGAAAAATCAAGCAAAAAGTGACGAAACCCGAGGAAAATGGAAAGTGTCTCTTAGCTCATGTATCTCGTTGAATTTCTTC
This sequence comes from Lathyrus sativus, assembly GCA_963859935.3. Lineage (NCBI taxonomy): Eukaryota > Viridiplantae > Streptophyta > Magnoliopsida > Fabales > Fabaceae > Lathyrus > Lathyrus sativus. Next base: position 550,408,368 of record OZ012741.1, read on the forward strand.
AAGAATGAATTGGTATTTTGATAGTGGATGTTCTTAGCATATGACTGGTGAAAGAAACTATATTGAAGGTTTCATAGAGTTAAGTTACCTTTGGTAATGGAGCTAGAAGAGAGATAAAAGGAATAGAAAAACTGGTTTTGTCTAGTCTCGCTTGCTATCCTTGATAAAGTTCTTCTAGTATAAGATCTTGTTGAAAACTTGATAAGCATTAATCATCTATGTGATTAGGGTTTGAATATGGAATTCATTAAGTATGAATAGAGTTGTCGCAATGCAAAAAATACCCGAGGATGAATGCTCGAAATCAACAAGATTCACCACTAAAGTTTTTTTAAAGGGAAAATGTCGATCAAATCCTAAAAGAACAAAAATATGGTCATTGCAACCAAATTCAGGTTCGAGAGTCGGTTATGCGCGGGGAGTATTAGCACCTTGCACATCTGTTGTATCCAACGACAACCGTTTAAACAGCTTTGCAAATATAAGTGTTAACTTAAGTTATTTAATTTCTTTTAATTATTAAAAATATTTATATGAAATGAAAAATACTAAACATAATTTTTTTTATTAGTGTGCTTGACGAGACGTTGAATCTCGCTCCAGTGTATCCCCAGGTGTAATGGGGAACTCAAAGCTACGTAGTTCTGGATAGAAAATGTTTGTGCATTGGTTGATTTTAACGAACGATGTTTAGGTCACTTTCTAGCAGTTAAGCGTTACTTGTTTGTCGTGCACGTGCAGAGTGAAGCATTTGCTTATATTACATTGGAATGGATAAAACATCGTTCCTTTATGAAAAATTGTGTTCGTCGCGCTAAGGCGGAAAAAGTAGGTTTGATGAGTGGAAGTTGTTTTTAGATGGGTGACGAGTATTCTAAAGCTAAGATATACAAGTTATATCCAAACATTTGAGGATCACATGGATATACATCCAATAAATCATTTTTCATCTGATTTTAATTAGAAAATATGTGAGACGAATGGAGTTACGATTCCTTAATGGGAGACAAGCATCTGAAAGACAAGCTATACAACTTGTATCCAAATACTCAAGGATCACGGGGATATACGTCCAATAGATCATTTTTCATCCGCGAAAAAATGAACAAACTTCAGTTAATTATTGTATTTTTGAAAGGATGGCGAGTATCTGAAAGCAAAGTTATACAACTTGTATCCAAATACTCGGGGATCACATGGATATACATCTAATAGACCCTTTGTAATTTGAGTTTATCATGAAAAAGAGTTTCGACGTGAATCAAGGCAAGATTCCTCAAAGACGACAAACACTCGAAAGGAAAGCTATACAACTTGTATCCAAGTACTTGGAGATCACAGGGATATACATCCAATAGATTATTTTCATCCACAAAGGAACAGGTTGAATTTTATTGTATTATTAAGTTTTGAGAGGATGCCAAGCATTTGAAAGGAAAGATATACAACTTGTATCCAAATACTCAGGAATCACAGGGAAACACATCCAATAGATTTGTTTTCATCAGTTTTATTTTAGAAAAAGGTTTAAAGTTCTAATTGTGAAATAAATTTGATTTTATAATGTGATTGAACTTTTGATTATTATTATTCATGTCGATACTAGTTTAATAAAATTAAATCAAACAATTAATTAAAACAATAAAAAATTTATTAAAAAAACAAGGGGGTGCAAACAATAGTATGATGATTTCATGAAAGAAAGAAAAATAAAATGGACTTAAGGCCTAAAAAAAACAAAGGATGGGGTGTGCGTGCACCCTAACCCAACAGACCCAATCTCTTCAACGAAGCACACCAACAGGGGTGTAAGTAGTAAACCTGCTTTGACCCAAACCAGAAGGACCATAGATCCAAACAAAGGAAAACAAACTTGCACATGCATGGTTGTCTGAGGAGATTAAACGACATTAATCAAAATAGTGAGATCAAATAAGCAGTTAACCTTTACACCCTCTGATCAAGAATTAAAGGCCAGGGTCTACACATTAACATAGGGGCACCTATACATGATAACCCTTTGGATTAGGAGAAGGGCCCTGGTATGGCCACAGGGCCATCAGGGGGAGAGAAAAAAAATTGATTAAAAGAGTAGAGATCCAACGAATCTAATCATTTAGCTCTTTTTTCTTTCTCTCTCTTCACTCCCAGCTCTTTCCATTCTCTCAAGACATGCATATTGTTCACCACGAACAATCATGAACACCATACATTTTTCCATAAACTCAACTGTATCACACAAAATCCGAACCTCTCATCCCCTCCTTTTAACAATAACAAACATAAATCAAACAAAAAACAACCATAATAGACATAATTTGGGAGAAACATTCAAACACCCAAACCCTAAGCTTTTAAATCTACTATGTTTGCCATATTTGAAAGGATTTAACATGAAATAGCACAAAAGAAGGGATCATACATGGTGTAGGAATGAAGTAACGAAGAAAAAAGAGTGAAAATATTAAAGAAACTAACCAAATGGGGTTTTAGGAAAACCTAAACTCCAATGAAGTTTGCAGCGAGGCTTGAAGATTCTGCCCGATTAGTTTGAATGTTCCGGTGAGTTTGCCAATATTTTGGTGAAGTCAAAATCACAAGTTAAACTCGTTTTTTGACTTCTTTCTTCTTTTGTTACACTTCTACGCTTCTAATTCTCTAAAATTACATGTGAATTCCTCATTGATCCATCTTAAACCATCTTTGATTCTTACTTCTATTTGGTTGTTTAAGGTAAAATGACGGTGGTGATGAATGATACTCAAATGGTGGTAATGGTATGAAGCTCATAAGCTAGATTATGGAGGTGACTTTAGCGATGAATCCTCTTGAATGTGAAGAAAAATTTTAGAGACTCTTTTGGGTTCTATTTTTTTGTGTTAATATTGTGGTTGCTGATGAGTGTAGCTTCTATTAGGTTTTATAGTGTGAATTAGGTTAGGATTTTCATGTGTGTGTGCGCGCGCGCGCGTGTGTGTGAATTGAGCATGTGAAATTTTTTTGTGAGGCAAAAGTGTAAATAATTGTTGAGTAACTACTGTGAAGAAGTAGAGGAAACCGTACGAGTAGAGAGTGAGGGAATTGTGAGCATGAAGTGTGGGATTTGTGGTGGTGAAATGTGTGACTTGATGAGCGATTCGTGTGTACACTTGTGGTAAGGAGTGAAAAGTTTGTTACAAAGATAATATAAATATATGGTTATGTATGTATTATGATGGTGATATGTGATTTTGTCAAGTTTGTTAGAATTATGTAAAATTTGCATGTGAGATCTTTACATTGTATGCATGATATATGGTATATTTTAAATGATGTAGTGATATATTAGGTCTTTTGGAGTTTTCTTTTTTCCTTTTGTATTTAGTACAAATGATATTGACTATTGTTGACTTTTAAGATGATGCATAGCATAATGTGATTATGAATGAACTAGAATGCAAACTTTTGCTTAGTCTTATATGCAACTTAGAAACTTGATGAAAAATCCAAATGTATGAGATCATGGAAAACATAGGAAAGTCAATGGACATGGAAAACATAGGAGGGATAAATAAAACTCTTTGTGTTTATGAAGAACGTATGATAGCCAAGAGTCATGAAAAGTCAAACCAAATGTTTGGACATTCTGTCCAACATATGAAGTCCAAAGGTGTGATGAGACTAAGAAAGAAAATCACCAAATGTCTTATGTGTCAAGTAATACCCCAAATCAAGTATGTGTCTGAAAATAAAAAGGGTTGTGTTGAAATTTATTTGTATGACAATTTATTGCAATCAAGGAAGTGTGAAAAAAAAAAGTTTCTCTCTCTTGTGATCATTACTACACAAGAAACAAGGCGCTTTTTTCTTATTTTAATTCAATTTAAAAACTCTTTGAGCCCACACTCCTAAAGAAGTATCTCTCTCTTTTGGTTCACAGAAATCATTTGTCTCTTTCATTCCTCTAGTCGTTAAACTTTCTAAAAAATGAGTCAACAATCTGATAGAAACAAAACTTCTAAGCCCAAACCTATCACAAACTCCTATGGAGTCAAGATGTTAGGAGTCAAAATGGGAGAGAAAGGCTCTTTGAAGAAACCTATGGTTTTTAATCTAGAAAAAGGGTTGACAAGTAAGATGCTTTACAAGATGCTGAACCTCTTCGGATGATTGTTCCTGTTAACATCTCTAAGAAGAAACCCAAGCATTCTTGTTTCAAAAATTACAGTTCAACAAAAAGGGTAAGACTCTCTGTTCAAAATACTTTTGTGCATGATCTTGAAAAAGTCATTGAAGAAATTGATGATTATACTTCTTGTCGCTACTCGAAAAATGCATCGTGCAACGACGGGGAGGCGAAAAGAAAGGACAGAAGAGTCGCCACCGAACTTTATTTATCCCATGAGGGGAAAGGAAAATATAGAGAAAACCTTAAGAAAGAAATGGATAAGATGGTCTCGCAACCAAGAACGGGTTCGGAAGCCGGTTATGCGAAGGGAAGGTATTAGCACTCTTCGCATCCATCGTACTCGATGGGAACCATTTCCTTGTCGATGTGTGAATTTATTTGCTTAAATATTATGCTATAAAAAGTGTTCCCAAGGGTAAAAGAATGGTTAGAGATAAGAGAGAGAGAGAGAGAGAGAGAGAGAGAGAGAGAGAGAGAGAGAGAGAGAGAGAGAGAGAGAGAGAGAGAGAGAGAGAGAGAGAGAGAGAGAGAGAGAGAGAAGTAACGACGGACGAAGAGAGAAAGAACAGACTCGATGGAACTTTGCGGTCTTAGGCCTACATATTCTCAAAAGGCATGAGAAAGTCAGAGTCGACGTAGTTCGGGGCTACGGATATATAGGGGGAATGTGCTCGACAAGAATTATGGCCCTTGTGCCTACGTATCTTTACTTGAAGAAGTAAAGAATCAGAGCAGCCATAGTTCGGCCTCTGATTTGTTAATGTTTTTATGGATGATGTTATCGTGCACGTTCTAGCAGTTTAGGCGTTTTTCCGCTCGCATGTGAGGAGACTTATGCATTACCTGTTTGCGGTAGAACGGACGTATCATATCCTTTTTTAAATGATTAGGTTTTCGCCATGCGAGGCAAGATGTCATATTTGATTTGTGAGGTTGTTTTTAGAGGTGAGGTAGATCATCGGATAGTAACCCCTTGCGGGTAGTACCCAATTCTTTATCTCAAAGTTTTTGTTATGAAAGGTGTGGCGAACGTAGCGTCTTCGTATTGAAAGACAAGTATCAAGACCACCCACACTATAGTAAATATCTTGACATTCAGAGAGGAAGAAGACTACACTCAATCCTCTCTCTTTAATTCAATACAAAGAGAACTTCATTCTCTTATTAAAGACGTTTTTTGGTTTTGAATGGTAAGTGCTTTGCGACAGAGAACCCTACGGTAAACGTCAGCACTCGGGATAGGAGAAGGCCTACGCCTAACCACTCTACAACCATTCAAGTTTTTATTAAGAAAAGAGTTTGAAAAAACACTCAGTACGGGACCGAGGTTTTAGGTGAGAAGGTTGCGGAGAGAAGTTATGGAAAGGAGGGGGTAGAAAGAGATAGGTGATGGATAAAGTCACGTCTTTGTATTGAAAGACGAGTATCAAAACCACCCACACTACAGTGAGCATCCCAACACTCGGAGAGGAAGAAGTCTACACTTAATCCTCTCTTTTTAATTCAATACAAAGAGATATTGATTTTCTTGATGAAAGGTGTTTTTGAAAATAAACTCGGTATGGGACCGAGGTTTTAGGAGGGAAGGTTTGGAAATGAGAATGTCTTCATATTGAAAGACGAGTGTCGAAATCACCCACACTACAGCGAGCATCCCAACACTCAGAGAGGAAGAAGTCTACACTTAATCCTCTCTTTTTAATTCAATAAAGATAATGGATTTTCTTGATTGAAGAGTTTTTTAAAATGGGCTAAAAATCCCAATAACCAAAAGAGAAATAAAAATAAAAATAAAAATAAAATAAAATAAAAGATGGAAAACAAATTGGCATACTACAATATAAAAAAATAAAAATAAGAGTTTTTTGGAATTTTATGGTATTTAAAGATACTAAATAGAAAATAAGGCAAAACAACAAAAATAAAATAAAACAAACAAAATGTTAAAAAGGAATGCAGTACCCAAGGCTTGAACTCAAAACCTTGGGGCTGCAATAGCAACACAAAGCCAACTCTACCACTAATACAAACGTGCAAGCAAATGAAAAAGGAGAAACAAAAGATAAAACGTAAAAATAAAATGAAATCAAAGCAAAAATGCCCCAGCTGGGCTCAAACTCATGACATGGGCAATGCAAGGCAAGTTACTAACCCCGAGGGTGACGATACATCCATTGTATAATGCTACCCCATTTGCAAATATACTTAAACGCGCGCAAATTCTGGGCTGGGCTAGGCAAGACTCAAGGCAAAAATCCAAAATACGATTTCGCCATAACTTCCTCAATTCTTCATCAATTTTAACAAAGTTTTAGTCAAACTTGCCTAGAATTTCATAAGGAACATGATGGTATCAATCAAATTCTCATATAGTTCTCACACAATAAAAATCGATAGAACATGCAAGGTGGGTTTTAAAATGCATTTTAAGTTCAATTGATCACAGCAGGTGGGCCTAAGAACAAATGAGGGTCTGCACACATTTCAAATTCAATATAGAATGATTTACAACAGAAAGAAACAATCAAAAGGCATTAGATCAAAATATGGTGTGTGAGTTGCAAGAATGCATTTTGAAAAGCATTTTGCAGTGGTAAGATCAAAACAGATGCATTTAGAGTAAATAAGGATCTGAGCATGTTTCAAGTAGGTTCCTCATGGATTATGTTCAAGAAAAAAACCTCAAATCTTCTATGAATCAGCAAGTGACTGTCAAATTGCAATTTTAATGAAATGGTTTGAACTAGCTTTGTATCTCAACAATGAATTCAAAACAGCATTCAATTCAACAAGCCAAACTGCCAAATCTTATGAACTAATGGTGCAGTACCAGTTCTTTGTACTAAACCAAAGCATAAGGGTAGCATCCAACATCCAATGCACTTAATCTCAATAAACCTTACAATTCCAAGAGTGAAATTTGATGGAAATAAAGTTGGACCTTACCACGGTGGTAGATAGCTCATAAACAAAGTATCCATTAAAATTGAATGTGCAGATTATCAGGCCTAGAGTAACAGCTTTATCCTCCTACATGCACATAAGCAAGGTACCTACAAAGGCTCCTACCAAGTACTAAACTCCTAGACTGTCCAAGACTTGCCTCTATGGTTTAGCCAATCCTAAAGTACCACAAGTCCATGACTTGATGAAAACAACCAATTTCCCCATCTCATGACAGTATCAGTTCTTGATCCTCAATCTCATACATTAATTCCAATAACTAAGAAAGATGAAGGCTCTTCAAACTGTTAAAGCAAAAAATCACACCACACCTCAGCATGAGCATCAGAATTAAACAGCTAGCAAGGAATTGATGAACTCAAACCTCAATGATGCTATTGTGAATCCAACCAGTGATAAAGGACAGGTCATGACTAAAAGTATCCCTAGGGTAAGATTCTAAAGACAATCCTATGCCTTAATGTTCTTGACAACATTGGATTACTCCCACATAAGCACAACATTGACATACAACCTACTTCCACCCACATCAAGCTTGCTGATAATTCTCATGGGTTGTCCAATTCAGAATGGTTCTTACAGAGCCAAAGCACCCTATGTTAATGTTGATGAACAACTAACAGCCCTGCCACAGTACCAATCTCTCCATCCAAATGAAATGCTCAAAAAGAGGTGTTGCATACTCAAACCATCAAGCACACATGATTCTTTAGCATAGAAATGCATCAATATCCTAACAGTTGCAAGAATTCACAAACACACCTAAATCCCAATGACAAATCCAAACAGGTCCAGACTGTCTTTCCCACCAAATCTGGCAGCAGTGGTTCATGCACCAAGGACAAACCTGAAAGCACTACTATGAAAACAAACATGTTTATGCTAACAAAAAGTATGACTCACAAGTCAAAGGACAATATGCAATCTGAAGCCTAGTTGCATCCTTCTTGATATAACCATACTTGACAATCTAGGATAACAATCCTAATGCAAAACCTTAATGACAGCTACATTAAACACACCTAGTAAAAACAATCCTTGATGCTCCAATACTTAGTAGCATTACTCTTACAAAGTGGCAACACAACTACTTTACCCTAACATTAGTCATTCATTTAAAACAAGCAACATAAGGGATAAGTTTCATCATTAACCATCATGAGTTGACAAACTCAAATTTCCAGACAACATACAAACATGAACTTGACATCACAATGTCAGCCCTAAATTCTCACAACATCAACCTTCCAACAGCAACAAACCGCAGGTAATGGCCCTAAACTCACTTAGAAGTAATTAACAAAATTCTCCAAACTGATCTAGACAACACTTGTAAGTTACAATGCCTACACATGATCACCAACTTTCTCAACAACACAAATCAATATAGTTTTGTTTAAAGCAGGGACAAAAACAAGGTTTGGCATGAAAACGGTAACATCACAACTCACTCAAAACTCAACCATTTTTAGCAAAATTTAGGTCTAACTTGTGTGAAATTTGACAAGGAACACAATGGAAATATTAGTTTTCCAAGATAGTGTGCACAAATTAAAACCCGATAGCAGTTGCAAATGGAAGTTTGTGATATGCATTATGGTGGTTGTGATTCAAAACAGAAGTGATCATGGTCAAATGAAGGTATGCACAACTTTCAAATACATTATTCATAGATTCTACATACAAAGATCACACAATAACAATTCCAATCAAAAACTGGTATGCAAGTTGCAAGGTGAAGCTTGGAAATGCATTTTGGTAGCTATGATGCAAGACAGAAATGATTATGACCAAGTGAAGGTATGCACAACTTTCAAATACATAATCTATGGATTCTAGATGCAAAGATCATTTACAAACAATTCCAAACAGAATCTGTCATGCAAGTTGCAACTATGTGAACAAAAGTGCTTGAAATGTTATCTTGGAAAATTAGAACAGTTCATGAAGCAGTAGGCATATTCAACTCAATCAACATACATAAATGATTCTCATATGCATCAAATCATGAATTCAAAGCAGATTGCAAGAAACTTAACAGAAATTGATAGCACATGAGTTGAAAACAGAAACTAGCAGCAAGCCTGCTTGCCAAAACAGCATAATCATACATGTATGGTTTTTCCATTAAGACAACTTGATCTTAAACAAAAGGACCTAACAAGCTAATCATGGCAGTTGGTTTTGGTACAGCAAACATAACAACAGAAGCAACATCAAGCACATCAATCAATTCATGCCTTGCAATGAAAGGTACAACTCCATGGTAACAAGTACAAGCAAGTTAGCAACAACAGATGCAACATATGTTAATTAGCACAAACAAACAAAGCTCTATTTATAAACAAGCAAAAGAGCAAAACTTGACAAAAATGGAAACAAAGCATGGCATCATGGCAGTGGTTAAGACTGTTCTAACACCAAGATGGATCCTACATGGCAATGCTGGTATAATCAACAACCAGCCCTAATGCTACATGCACATAACAACTTCAGGCATATGGCAGTTGAGTATCTCATAACAATAGGGCTAAGGCATTTTGGAGTTACAACAACAAAAGCATGGCATCCTGATGCAAACAATCAAAACAATAATCAAAGGTGCCTACAAGCAATTTAAGATAGAATGCACACAATGCTTTTCAAAACATCAACACAATACACATAGGCTCATCACAGTTGACAAATGCAAGCAAGATATGGACAAATCATGGTTACAGCCCTATTATAATGTCTAAGTGATGACAGTAAGCAATGAACAATGATAATGTCGAAAAACATGATTCAATGAACCACAATCTCATGTTAATAAACATAGGTCAAGCATAGACAACATCATAGAAGCATACTTATCATGGCAATGGCAAGTCTCAAATTTCCATGTGATATCATGATGATTACAACCATTATGACAACAAAACAAAGTCTGGTTACCAACAAGCTTCAAAAAAATCCACATGAGTCATCCTAGGTCCAACAACACCAAACAACTTACAAGCATACTCCAAATATGTTATAGACCAAGTTTGAACACAAAGAAGATCCAAAAATACACTAGCATTGAAAATGGTATATGAGTTGAAAAATACACATGAGTGAAAAATGGCCAAAACAGAAATGTAGCAGAACCATAACCAAACCAGTTTCAAATGATACCAACATCACATGAATCACACATATAGGGACCTCTAATGCTAACAAACAGGTTCATGATATAAAAAAGATGCTGCAACAGAAACATCACTCACAAACAGAAACAAAATCAAAACAGTCCCAAACCTTCATAACAGTTGCCAACATCCTCATATGTTCATACATGACATAAAATGGCACTTAAGAGAGTATCAATGTTCAACACATAACATCACAACATATTGATGATGATCATAAGAGCAATATACATTAATAAGCAAACAAACAAAATAGAACAGATTCAAACATGAACTGCATTGTATTCGAAACACATTGTAACTACTAATGCACATCAAACACATTCATGACAGTTTAAAGAAGGATAGTAACTACCAACCTCTTGTAGACCTCCAAGCAATTTTGTGCAGTATGGAAAACCTCGAAGCCTCCAAATAAAATCCAATCCAATGCCTTGATGAAGATGACAGCTTTTCTTGCACTTGAAGTAAACAAGTGAACCCTTAGGACAGAACTCAAAGTAAGTGATGATGATCGTATTTTAGGTTATGGATAGTTGGTACATCATAAACCTAAGGTGTTTGGAGGTTTACAATGATCAAAACAAGTCTGAGCAGTGATTTGGCAGATTTTGTATGTGAAGTCAAACTTTGCTTGGTTGAAAGTTGACTTTTGGGAAAATGAGGGTTTTGACTGGTTTAAGAGTTTTAACACCTCCCACACATCATTTGTGGATTGTGTGGATGGTTTGTGATGAGTTTGAGTGGGTGAAAATGGTTTTGGAAGATGTTTTGCTCAAGGCAGATTTTTGAGGTATTTTGGGATGGTTTTCTTCACTTGTAAGAAAATGCAAGATAGGATGAGAGCAATGGTTTTCTCTTAGGTTTTAGAATGCTCTGGTGTCCCTTTCCACATAGAGGAAACCTCTATTTATAGGCAAGGAATGGTTTGGGGCAGATTGGTATTTTTGCATTTTGGAGGGAGTTTTGTAAAATGCAATTTTGTTCAAGATTGTAGACAGCTGCCAATCCAAGTTCTTGGCCCAAGATGAGGCATAAATCAAGTGGTGAGGATGACATATAAGTGACTGAAGAGTGGCTAGGGAGTAGGAGAACTGCAGCTGCAAGATTTCTTCCATAAAGTTTCTCTTTCCTTGATTTCTTTGATTAAAATAATGCCAACTTGCCTCCAACTTACCAAATCCATCAAATCCCTCAATTTTCTGCATATCAACTCATCATACTCTCTAATTATCAGATAGAAACATGATCAAATGGCTGAGAATAGCTCAAGTGGTTAAAGAGTGAGTTTGTGAAAAATGGAAGTGGTGAACTCAAGTGTTGAAACCTCAACTTGTTGGATTCATAACTATCAACTCATAAGGGATATGGATGAGTTCTAGTACATTTTGGAAAGCCCTCATGAAGCTCTACAACTTTCATGTTTTCATGATCTTCAGATTCCAAGTGGAACTAGGTCAAAAATCCACTCAAATTTGCTAAAAAAACATGCCTAAAAAGGCCAATAACTTAGAATTTTTCTAAGTTATTTTTCCCTCTTGTAATGATTTTGGCCATAACTCCAAATCTATGTATTTTTTGCTGCTGTACCACTTTGGGACTTTTGTAGGAATTGTCAAAAGCTTTCCAATGAGCTTTGAACCAACTCAATTGGATGGGTGGTTAGGGAGTTATGGTATTGCCCCTTTCAAAACCCTAATTTCCCGATTTTTCGATTACTCCTCCATCCTTGATCCAATGGTCATGAAACTTCATGGATAGGTGTAATATGGCATTAGGAACATTTTTGCTTCACACTTTGAGGTCAAATTCCTTATGGTTGAAGAGTTGACTTTTTGGTCAACGAAACGATCAATCGATGACTACCGAGTCGACTATTGATGTTCAGGGTCTTTTGAGGCCTTGAAACTTCTTGAGTAGACTCCACTAAGCCATATGAACCTCATGGACCATGATCCCACCATTGGAGCACCATTTAAATCAAAATTCAAACTACAGTTGACTTTTTCCCCAAATCTCTTGATTTTTCAATTGACTGATCAATTGAAGCTCTTCTAATTAAAATTGATGGTCAATCTCCCATCCTCACACGCCTTAGGACACATGGAAGGCCATGGAAACAAGTCTTGCCCTTAAAAACAAATTTATCCTGATTAAAATTGAAACCCTAATTTCACCTTTTTTGCCTGGGCATTGTGCAGATGAACTAGGTGATCATTCCAACTCCACCATGACCTCTGAGGTGCTCAACAAACTTCTACCTCATGCCTCTACCAATGATGAAACCTCAATATTTCTTGACAACCCTCTGATGGTTTGCAATGCCTTTGATTAACAAAAAAAAAGTATGGGCAAATTTAAGGTATGACACTTCTGAAAATGATATTGAGACTTGCAAAATCAACCTTGGCCAACATGCTAAACCTAATGTTAAACCATTTGGTATGACATATGGTGGAAACTCTTGATAAATTTCAAGACAACACCGCTACTGAAAACCCTAAAGTGGTTATGCCTGTGTTTTATCCTAATTTGAATGAGATATTGGTTGTGTCGTACCCCAAATTTAGTCCACGCTTCATATGCTTCCTAGTGCCACTTTAATTTGAATAAATGGAATGACACAATTAGTAAGAGAACATGTGTAAGGAATTGTAATTGTGAGAGGTTGTGAGTTTGAATCCCATCTTCCTCACTTTTAGTGTTTTTCTTTTTTATTGGTGTTTACCATTTCATTATTAGTTTTTGTATTTTGTTTTTAAAATATTATTTTTTCATTAAATCGTGATTTTATGTATAAAATAGTCATAAAATCAAAATAAATCAAAACCTTTTTTTTCTCATTATCATTATTAGATTGTTTTTATTATTTAAAATATATTTATTTTTTTCAAATTCACAAAGCCATGAATCCATCCAGATTCATTGGCTTCACCTCTAAGAAATCGGTAGAATCAAGTCAAATGAAAAGTTTCCTAAATAGACAATCTCATTCAATTTTCTTGACCTAATTTAATATATAAATACCACATGTTTTCCACACTTTTGATTCATCCACAATTTACAAATCCTATCCTAAAAGTTGTTCTCTTCACACTGAAAAATCACAACAAAAAAACCCTAGCCTCCATCATCAACCGACCAAGAAAGATCAAAGGAGGAATAGGAAAACACGAAGAACACAGGAAAAAAAAGGGAGGGAGCAGCAACTTATTAGGGTCACGACAGTTCATGTTAGTAAACCTGAATCTCGAATACGTGATTTGATTTTTGTGTTTGTCATATTTAACCTTGTTTGAGGGATTATTTTTGTATGTTGTATTAAATTTTATACATAAACAATTAATTAAGTTTTGTATATAGACATTTGATTTCATTTTCGCATATAATTCATCAATGGGGTGTTTGTACCTAATTAAGTTTCAAATTAAGTTTTAAAATAATTAGGAGGTTTTTTTATAGATTTTTTAATTAAGTTTTCTATAAAAAATTATTACTTAACCGAACATTTGAATATGCTAGCCTTCATCAAAATGTAATAAAATTCTTAATTGAATACTTATTTTTTCTCAATGTTTTAAAATTCTATTACACTTCTTCAAAAATTCTGAAACAAAAAAAAAAAACAAAAAACAAAAAAAGAGTGTTTTAGTACTTTCTCTATCTTTAAACCCTCTTTTTTTCTTTTCTTTTTTATTAATAATTTTAACAGTGCCCTTTTATTTAAACAATTAACCAATTAATTGACACAAAAATGCATAGGCTTTCTATTTAATTATGTTTTACATGTGCTGTGTATATTTATTTGGGTTAACGAATCCTCTAGAGACATGGAGTTTGTTTCTCCTTAACTTTCCACTATTCTAAACTCATGGACAAAGTTTTTATAAAAAAATCTGAATGAAAAAATATTATAAATATAAAACAAAGTATAAAGAAATAATACAAAAAATATTTTTAGTTGTAGTTAAATAGTTTATGTTAATCCCAATTAGATAATTTTTATTTTTAACTAGATTAACATTAATATTATAATTAACATAGAAATAATAAAATAAATAATATTTACTTGTTTTAAGTAATTATATCAGGTTAAAATTTTGGTAGATGGTTAGTGGGCCAAATCTCAACATATAGGTATAAGCCCAATACTATCCATACCCCTCCCCATAGCCCAATTACTTATATGGTTCATTTTACACCCCAGGTTATTAATTAACTTAATTACACTAATTTTATAATATATTTAACTAATTATTTGTATTAATTTTAAAAAGTAGGATAATTAAGGATTGACTATGTTTTAGGGATAAGTTAAATTTAATCAAACGTAGGGATTAATATAATAAAGGAGTTAGTATTAAAAATAATAATAATTAGATAATTATGGATAATTATAAACTAAAATACATGAAAACATGATTAGGGATTTCAATCAATATTAGGAATAAATTTTAGAATATTTAAGTTAGAGACTAATTATTTTAAAATAAATAACCTAAAGGATATAATTTAGGATAAATAAATAAAGAATATGGGATAAATTATTAGGGTTTTAAGGGATAAAAATTGAGGGTAAAATAAGGGATAAGGGATAAAATATATTGGTTATAAAGGGATAACTATAGGATAATTCCATGAAATAATTTTAAGGGATAAATAAATATTAGGGATAGTCAAGAGATATTTCATGGGATAAAAAATGAAATAAATTTTGGGATAAACTTATAAAATCAATGAATTAAGGGATAAAAACCTAGGGTTTTAATATATATTATCATTATCAATTTGTTTTTTATAATTAGACTAATGGGATATTTTTGCAATTTAATCAATGGGATAAAATCAACCTCACTCACCTAAAGTCCAAGTTCTCTGCTCTTGTGCATTGAGAAATTTTTTAAAATCGAATATTTTTCCACCCCCGATGCGTGAAAACTTTTCAAGGGATAAAAAAAATCAACCCACCAACATTTTCGAGAAGAACTACGGTGCTCTGATCCTTCATTTAACATGAGGGTACATAGGCATAGAGTTGTAAACTCTAGCGAGTACAATAATCAAAACTTTTTAGGGTTTCCCTTTTGTAAATATTAAAAAAAAATTGTTAATAAATAAATAATCAATAATTGGTAATAATAAGAAAACACATCTTAAGAACACATTAACCCTAAATTTAAAGAAGGGTCTCATTGAGTATAATGGAGGTGAGGGGTGCATGGTACCTTCCTCGCAATTAACCGACTTCTGAACATAATCTCTCACCCTTTAATTTTAGATTTTATCATTGCCGGCCGCGACAATTGGCGACTCTGTTAGGGAGTTCCTATACTTCTCTAAAGGAGTTCATCCTAACCTTTAAATTTAGGATTTTGTGTGGTTTTTGGTTTCCTTACTTGTATTTATTTATTGGTTTTATGGTTTCTCTTTTATTTATTTTATTTTAATATTTCTTATTATTTATTATATTGTCATATTGTCATATCATATTGTTTGGGATATTCATGTGCGAAGCTAACACTTTATATCCTACATGTGAGAGGACTGGGTAGTCTAAACTTAGAACTAGCTTATCATAGGGAACCCTGCTTAGCTAGGTCATGCTTGCATATTATCCTTATCTAAACCTTAAGGCCCTAAAACTTTAAAAAACACAAAGCATTCATATCATCCTATCATTAAAATCATTTATTTGCATCCAATCTCCACATGAATCTCAATCATCTATTAAACAAGTAAGGTGAGAAATGGAATTTCATAGAAGGAAAAAGAACTATACCCAAGAAGAAAGTAGGGAAAGGTAAGAACTAGTGACTCTTATCCTACACTTGGAAGCTGAGAACCAAAGTCTATTATATGTTCTCCGTGAAGCCAAAGGTCAAGCCATGGATTCAATAGTGCAAGAAGAGCTGCTGAGGAGCTTCTTGCCAGACGTTCATTCAAATGAAAGTGTGGGGGATTTACATGGAGATGCACAATTAAGAAATGGCTGACATCATTGAGAATTACAAGGCTATCATGTTGAAGCTTCAAGAGAAGGTTGAGTACTATAGGGAGAGATACCTAAAATTAGTCATATTGTCCAATGATCTGATCGAGGAGATTCCTCGAAGTCTAAAGGCAGTTGAAGACATGATGATTATATTCAAGCTTAAGAAAGAGATCGTTGACTTCCTCAAATTATTTCGTTACATGGTGGACGAATTTAGGGCCAAAATTAGGAAACGTTGTTAGATTTTCCCTGATCTAATGGTTTTCATTTATGTGTTTTCTTCCCTTTCCAATAATTGTGAACAAGTTTGGGGGTTATCCCTTGTTATGTTCTTTGGGATTATGAAAATAAATTTTTCTAATTTTCAATATTCTCGGTTTACTTACGATCAATGAACGGTTAAGATTTCATAAAATATATATTTTGCATATTCATACATTCATACATTAGCATGCATTTATACAAATAAAAGAAACGAAAATCATTTTTCATCATCTTTCCTCAGAACCATCAATTTGACTTCCCAACTTAAAACTCGAACCCACCAAAAGAAGGCCATGGAGCACTTGGAGCAAACTTAAGTCGTCTTCTGAGGAGATGTGGATACTGTCAAGGGGAATGTAGAAGAAATGAAGGACAATATCGATCAGCTGACTCGCGCCATCCAAAATTTGATAGTTAGGGAAACTTAGCCTAGCAACAAAAGGAATGATCCAACCCCTACCCCCCAGTCTGGGGACAATAACCCTTTATTGGGCTTTGTCATAGATCTTGAACATGAGGAAGCTGAGGCGGCCAAACTGAAAGCTTGTGCCCAACCTCTTAGAGGATCTATTTCTCCGCCTATTCCTAATAGGGCATCCCGTCCTACACAGATGCATGTTAACTGCGAAAATTATGTAGACTAGAACCTTCAATATGAGGACGAAGATTCAAGATAGGTGATCCTTGAAAACAAGCTGCCTACAACTAGGGAGGGGAAAAAGGCTGATAACAAATATAAAATATTGGAAGAGAGACTAAGGGCTGCTAAGGGATTCAATGTTTTCGAAGCCGACGCTGCGGAAATGTGCTTAGTACATGACGTGGTCATACCTCCTAAATTTAAGGCACTGGATTTCAAAAAATATAAGGGCGTCAGTTTTCCAAAAAATCAGCTCCGAATGTTTGTTCGAAAGATGGCTGCTTACGCTATGAGTGAGAAGCTGGTGATGCATACCTTTCAAGACAGTATGAGTGGGGCATCCTTGGATTGGTATATACAGTTGGAGAGAATTTGTTCAATACCTTTGAAGACCTTGCTAATGCCTTTCTAAGGCAGTACAAGTACAATGTGGACATGTCTCATAACCGTATGCAACTGAAAAACATGTCTCAAAAGAGTAATGAATCTTTCAAGGAACTGGTTGACATGTTCATGGGTACCCTACAAGGTCCATACTATAAGAAGATGATTGGTTCGGTATCCACCGGATTTGCTGGCCTGGTAATAATTGGGTAAAGAATTGAAAATGGTTTGAAAAGTGGGAAGATTGGGAAGTCATTTAGTCAACCTAACAACAAAAGGTTCTCCGACAATACTTCAAAGAAGGGTGACACCAATGTTATCACCACTGATAGGTATGCTCAGATACCCTCCATTTCTTATATAGCTGCAATTGCTCCTAATCAGTATCCACCACAAGCGCATCCCACGCCTCAAGTCCAACAGCCTGGGAGACCGCCTCTGCAGAATCAACAACACCAAAACAAGTATCCTCGAAGAGATTAAAAGAAGTCATGGAAGGACTTTGACCCTATACCCACGTCATATACTCCCAAGGGAATCTCTTCTAAGTGAGGTTACTCTCAACTTCGAAAAGTCATGGTTGCTAAAGGTCCTTAGAGTCATGAATCCCCTTTGAAAGAATGGTCGTCAACACGAAATGACTCATGTTCCAGCAAAACTTCAAAAGGAATCTATTATAGGCGGGGTCTTTGTACCTTCCCACCAAGATAACTACATTCGGCAAGTTAGTACAAAGCCCCCAAACTATATTAGGCATACTCTCCAAGCCTGGTTATTGGGCTTACCACTCAATAGTATCATGAAACCCAATCCCACAAGAGAAATATAAGAGATACATTCGAGGTGTAACAGTAAAAACAATAAATCATATGGTGGTATTGATAATGATAAAACAAGTAAAGACAGTAAAAATAAACACCCACACATGTAAGATAACAAACAAGACTAGGTTTGACTTGCTTAAGGATGGTTTCTCAGCAGAGTCGCCAGCTATTGCTACGCAAAAAATACAGAGCTGCCACCGAATGTTATTTATTCTAAAGAAAGGAAAAATATCGATAAAACCCCCTAAAGGTGAAGAAAATGGTCTCGCAACCAAATTCGGGTTCAGAAGTCGGTTAGGTAAGGGGAAGGTATTAACACCCCTTACATCGTACTCGACAAGAACCATCTTATTTCACTATACATGAATGGGTGTCACTTATCTAAGGGTTACTTGCTAAAGGAGAAAAATAAGTTTTAAATTAGTGTGATCGCCAAGAATTGGGACTCTCGTGTCTATGTATCTCTATTGTGAAATGAAGAATCAGAGCTCCGTTGTTCGGAGAACTAGGGGTGAAAATGAAGGAAGGTTGCTCGCCAAGATCTCACGATCTTGTGCCTACGTATCCTCTTGTGCAATGAGGAAGTCAGAGATTTGTAGTTCGTGGAACCAAATGATTGTGGATTTGTTATTTTTAATGGGTGATGTTAACGTTATCATTCTAGCATTAGGTTTTTCCGCTTGCACATAAGAAGACTGACGCTTTAGCCTATGTTAAAATAGAATGGAAATAACATGCCCTTTTGAAAAGGTTTTGGAATTATGCCCTCGAGGCAAGATGTCACATTTGATTGGTGAAGTTTTTTTTAGAGAAAAGATTTGTTTTGAAAGATGTGAGGTGATTCTAATTGTTAGTACTTAGAGGGAGACAAGTATTCAACGATATGCTAAATACGGCCCATAATCAAATACTCGAGAGTTGAGGGTACAATGGTATCGCGACCACTCTTGTTCGCCCTAAGAGGAGCAGATTAAACTCTTGTTATAATTAGGTGTTTTGAATGGAAGACAAGCGTCGGGCCACGAGCCAATCAGGGCCAACAACCCAAGTACTTGATAAATGGGGTGCATAAGTACGTACATTCCATTCCCTTTTCTCCTAATTTATTAAGAAAAATAGTTTAAAAAGGACATGGCATTGGACTAAGTGTTTGATGTTTGAAATGTGAATTTTGTGTGAAATGAAATCGAAGGGTGAGAATTGAATGAATGAGATAGAGATAGAAGTGTGAGAATTGTGAAGATGGAATAGAGATAACATGGATGGAATTGGAATAGATTCAGATACTTGACATTGAATCAAGCACTCGCGTTGCTTTCGGTTTCATTTGATTTTGAAAATCACTTGATATTGAATCAAGTGTGTTTTATTCTCTTGAAAAGATTCCTTATTATCGTTTTGATTTTATCTTATTTATTAATATGTGAAGTAAACAACAAAGAAAAGGAAAGTCTAAGCTATTACAGACTTATGGAAATGGGAGACATATTACCCATAATAGGGGGATGAATCACCATACACCATACAAAAATGGGAAAAGAATCAAATGAAAGGGGCGAAATAATTAAGTTTTAATGAGCTCTAATTAAAAACAATTCTAAGACTAATCCTAATTAAGAAGCTAATTAAAGTCTAATGTGAATTAATTTTCTAAGCAAAATTAATGAATTAATTTTCTAAGCAAAATAAATTAATTTCTAACTAAGTAATTAATGTTTATTCTAAGCTAAGACTAATGTATTAATTCAAAACTAAGCTATTAATTCTAAGTTAAGACTAAGTGTTTACCTAACTAAAACTATTATATTAATTTCCTACTAAACTAATGTATACAACAATTAGTACTAAAACAATTTTAAAAATCCACCAAATGTAGACTGAACAGAACACCAACAAAACAAAGGTTGATCATAACATAGCATAAGAGTTATAAACATTTTATGAGATAGTGACAACACCCTATTACACACATGAGTTTTGTGAGATGTGAGAGCGAAAGATTGTAATATGTTAACGTGTTCAAAGCATGTTCCAAAATAGATGCTACACATCAATTATTCTGAGCATCACAGGATAACTACCACTAATAAACAACAACATAAGTGATACTATACATTTTTCTAAATAAATCCAGCCAATCAGAATTTGATAAGTGGCCCAATTTAACTTTTATAATAGAAAAAAGCGTAATTGAAAAAAAAAAACAAGGTGATAGCATTAACATTAAAACTCCTGTGACCGTAAAACGCAATACAGTATTGGAAGGAAAAAATATCACCTTCAAACAAGTTTTTGGTATCGGTCAACGAAATCGAATTCGACGAATTAATATATCGTTGAAGATAGATTTTTACAAACAAATCAAATACATATTGTAAATTGCGAAACAAGTTACGAATTATACTGAATAAAAAAAAGTGAACGAAAAATCCAATTTAAAAATGCGTCGGTTCGACTAAAATATGCATCAGAAAGAAAAGATAATTATATATTCATGATTGTCGCAAAAAATTGATTCAAATTGTATATTAAAATAAATCATTATTTTTAAGTTTATGTCAAAATAAGTGATTATCCAATAATCAATTCCAAAATAGTAGCGTAAGTTAAATCAACCATCAAACATCCAACAATTTATGGCAAGAATATGGAAGGGATAGGGAAATACCGAAGGAGCGGTTAGTGTTGAAAATCGACGTGTCGAAGTGTGGTACGAAAAACTTTAAGAATAATATCCAATTAGCTTCCAAGAATTGAAGATTATTTTTTATGTTGGATGAACTTAGAAGATGAGTCTTGATGAATTTGAGAATTGTGATGAATCTTGAATTGTTGAATGATGATTGTTGAATGCTTGTGGTTAAGTTCCACCAAACCTAGAATCTCAATGTGAAATTCTAGATGGTGATGATGAACTTTGATGGAGGTTATGAAAATGAAGAGGATGATGAAAGGTGGTGAGAAAAATGGAAAAATGGTTCAAAGTGGTTAATCCCAAAAATTGGAAAAAAAGAAAGTTTACATAAATTTTTTGGTTAATTGTGGTTCATTGGATTGTGATCCAAGTCATTACTTTATCAACGATTAGGAATTATTTCAAATGTTAGTTGTGGATCACGAATCTTAGCTGTTAGATTAATTGTTATCAATGGTTGAGGTTTGATTAAAAAGTGGTTTAGTTTTGTGTTATTTTGTGAGCTTTAAGGAAGTTAAAAGTTAGTTAGGAGTTTAAGGGCAAATGGTTAAATGCATGGGCTTTGTGTTAAAATAGGTAGTTAAAGGTAGTTAGAAGCAAGACATGTTTGAGTTTAGTATAAGTACCGAGTTTAGGGGTAAGGTGAATGACCACTAGTAATTAACTTGAATTTGAATGTTTTTGCCTTGATTTTTCTACCATATTGCCTTAAATTTTAGTGAATCATCCCTTGATTTTATGTGTCTTTAAGAAGTTATTTTATGTTGAAAATAAGCACTTTTAAATTAAGTGACAATCCTTCAAATCTCCCAACTAACCATGAATCTCAAATAAAGAGATGATTCACACCAATATGGGAAATAAACCCGAATAAATATCAAATAATATCCGCCTTGAAAATCCCTTTAAACCGATTAAATCCCCCATCATCAAACCTTGACCTAGTGATTGTGCTATGCCAAATGTGATGAATGGTATGTTAAATGCATGACCTAATGAAGGATATGTACATGAGAAATATGAGATGCATAAGCTATATAGATTTGAAGAAATGAGCGGGACAAATTTGGGGTATCACAACTGTCCATCTGTTTCTTTTTTGATATTCATATGTGTTTGTTGCTTGTTCATCTTGTGGCTCAATCGAAAGGGAAAGGAATGCTGGTTTTGACCAATGTCAAATGCTTGCCTCTTCTTGTGGTTATTACACTTGCACACACAAAGACTTTCTCTTGGGCTACCTGACAATGAGACCATTTACTTTATACTTTAGGATAGTCTCTTCATCTTCTTCCCACTTCTTAAATTTTCAAAACTTCTCCCTATTTAAAAAATCTTCTTGCTTTTAAACTTCAAATGTCTTTCTTAATATACCTTGACTTCGTCAAGTGATCTAGAAAATATTTTCTCAATAAATGCTAAAATACTTAAGCATATTCAAACTCTTTTTAAAACTTTAAAAAAGAAAAACCTCATCAAACTTCTTTTTGTGCCTTTGTGCACTTTTCTTTAAGAGCCTTGTTTTCAAGATATTAGATATTAGTTTATTTTTGTAGTGATGAAAACTACTATATTTCTAAAAGATGTTGATAAATTACTGACATTTTTCACTTGAATGTTGAGATGTACATGTGAGAAAATCCAAGTAAAAGTTATCCATATCATGATGATGAAAATGTTCATTTCCTCATACTTGTGGGTAGTAAGTTGAGTTTTCCACTCGACTATGACAAAATATCTTTTCATTTAAAATCAATCAACAAGTAAACCCATATTTTTATAAATACAAATTAACAAGTCGTTTCCGTTGAGTACAATATATGTGAGGGATGTTAATACATTTTCCTTGCATAACCAACCGCCATATCCAAATCTATCTTCTTTTTAGATTTTTTTTTTCTTTTTGTGGGTTTTGTTCGACCTTTTCCCTTTGGAAACAATAAATTTTGGTGGCGACTCTTGCTTTCTGAGTTAAGTTAATCAATAGCTTAATCTCAATTATTTTTCCTGCCGCGACAGGTGGCGACTCTGCTGAGGAGTATTCCCTAAGAGGGTTAAGCCTAGCTTGTTTATCTGTGATTATTATTGCTTTTGTATATTATTGCTTTTGTTTGCTATTTTTGTTTTTGGGTTCTTGGTGATCTCTTTGTGGTGAGATAAGTCCCCTACTCGGACTTGAGTTCACTTAAGCTAGGATGATGGTATAGTCGTGTCGACCTTATAGGCGTTAAGCGTTGTTAGGTTAGCCTGAGAAATCCACTCAGATGATGCCCCTTTAGAGGTATTAATGTCATGCGAGTAGTCGTAATTTTTGAACTGGGAGTCTAGGATTCTGAGACCTATAAAACACTTTTAACCCCTCTTGGCCTTTTAGGATGTAGTGTGATAACCTTCCTGGCGTAGGCTTGTTATGGTTGATACACTATACTACACCTAGATGAGGTTCTCTTGAGAATATTATTGGTTTACGAGTAAGTCGTTAAAACGGTAATATTCGAAAGATAGATTTATGACTCTATGAACTTTTTTAGAACCCGGTTATTGTTTAAGGATTCCAAAACCATAGAACATACTTGTAGGATGGTTGTTACCTTGTCCACCTGACTCCATGCTCGTGACTTCGAACCTTTGAACCTACCATATTTGTAATTGTTGCATAATCATGCATCCATGCATTCAAAAATATCTCTTTTTTACCCGGTTTTCAAGGAACTTAGGAACTTTACTTGAAAATATTGTAGGCAATTTGAGCATAGACTCTGGAAGGAGAAACACTCACTAGTTTTGTTTTAAGCGTCCTAAACTGAAAGAGTTGATGAAGTTAAGATCTCTGGTGACTTGTCCTTCTGATTTCAAAGATCGGTATGGAAGACTTTTGACTATGTTAAATACTAACCCCAAAGATGGAGTTCTGAACACCATGGTCCAGTTCTACTATTCAGCATATAATTGTTTCACTTTCCCTGGTTATCACCTTGCGCCTACTTTGGAGGAGTATTCTTATCTCATAGGATTGCCTTTACCAGATCGGATATCATTCAGTGGTTTAGAGGAGATTCCTAAGTCTCATGTCATTGGAAGAGTTGTACACTTGAGGAAAAGGGAGATTAATGCTAATCTTGTAACTAAAGGAAGTATTCTTCGTCTACCTGCTATGTTCTTGATGGAAAAGGCTGCTACTCTTGCTAGTGTGGGGAGTATGGTTGCTTTCGAAGTTGTTCTCGCTTTGCTTATCTATGGCATAATTCTGTTTCCTAATGTTGACAATTTTGTGGATATCAATGTTATATATATCTTTCTAATTCAGAACCCAGTTCCTATTTTGCTCGCAAATACCAACTATTCTATCCATCACAGGGAGGAGAAGAATAGAGGAATTGTCATGTGTTGTGCACCTTTATTGTACAAGTGGTTTATTTCGCACTTGCTGTAGTCCATTTTATTTAAGGATAACAAGAAGGATTTGAGGTGGTCTTAGAGGATTATGTCTCTTGCCAACACTGATTTGACTTGGTATTCTATAGTTTATGAGGATGTGAAGATTATTGACGGTTGTGGTGAATTCCCTAACATGCCTCCTCTTGGTTCAAAAGGAGGTATTAACTACAATCCAGTTTTAGCTCGATGTCAGCTTGGGTATGCTATGAAGGATAAGCCAAGCAACATTCATCTATAAGCTTTCTTCATTCAAGAAGGTATTGATAGCAAGGGGTTGAAGGAGAAGATAGTCCATGCATGTCATAAGATTCATAGAAAAGGAAATGATGAATTAGGAATGCAAGTTTATGTTGTTTTGGAGCTTTACACTCAATGGGTGAAAGCAAAACTGCTAAGATTAATATGCCTTATCCTCCTGAAGAGCCCATGTTCCCTAAATTCATAGGATCCACTCTTTTTCTAGTTGAAGATACAGAGGGACTTCAAGTTGCTTTAGCTCAGATGAAGCAGGAAAGAGATGCTTGGGAGAGCAAGTTTCATGTTTCTAATACAGAGAGGTTAGATTTGCAAAGGCAATTGAAAGAGAATGATGATTTTCTTGAGAAACATGGAAAAAAAAAAGAGTGAGGAAGAAGCTAGGTATGACGCTTGGAAAGGTGTTGTTGAGAAAATCTTGAAAGAAAAAGGCCGAGATGAAGACTGCTTTTGAAGTTCAGATTAGGAAGCTCAAGAGGAAGTTGCAACATGGAGAGGGTGAAGGTGAGATATTACTTAGAAGGGGGGGGGTTGAATAAGTATGGAAAATTAATACTTAAAAATAATCACACAATTATTTTTATCCTGGTTCGTTAAACAACTACTCCAGTCCACCCTTCCAGAGTGATTTGCCTTTCTCAACAAGGACTTAATCCACTATTAAATCAAACTGATTACAATAGTAACACCTAAGAACTACAGTTCTTAGTCTTCTCAAGAGCTACTGATTCACACTGAATCCTCTTAAGGAAAATCCTTTACAAACAATGTAAATTAAATACAAGAGTTTTTAATGCTTCTATAAAGCTATAATCACAACAGTGATTTTTCTCTTAAGTTTTAAGTACAAAAAGATTCTATGAAGAATAAGAATGAGAGCTTATAGAATATTGATTTCTTTTCAGCAAGCGTAGCACTGAAGAATGAAGTGAGAAACTCCTTTTATAGGCAACTGATTCATGCACGTTGAAAAGAGAGTCCAAAAGGTCTTAGCCTTTTTTGTCTTCACATGCACTGACCTTTCCTTGAAATAGATGGCACAGATAAATCCTTTTTGTCTGTGTAAGTGTGTCTAGCACAAATAAGGAAAGAGACGTTGAATGATTCCAACGGATACATTCTTGAAAAACACTTCTTCAGTTTCAGCAAGTTCTTCAGAGTCTGAATGGATCAGAGTCTTCTGATGAGATTCAGAACTATGCTGTATCAGAGTCTTCTGATGAGATTCAGAACTATGTTGTATCAGAGTCTTCTGCAGCGTGTGTGCTTCTAGCGTGTTGATCATCAGAGCATCTTGACACAGAACTTCAGTACTTGGCAGCATAAGTACTTTCAGAAACTTCTGTAGACTAAGTGCTTTGAGAAACTCTTCAATCAATATTCTTCTATACTTCTGATGCTTCAGCTTCAGATGCTTCTGATTATCTTTAGATGCTTCTGACTATCTTCAGATGCTTCTGACTCAGAATGTTCTGGAGCTTCTTGCTTCAGATCCTTCTGGAGACTACGCTCAGGATCTTCTGTAAGGAGCAAACAGATTCTTCTGTAAGATGCATCTGGCGCTTCAGATTCAGAATAACTTCTTGTATTCAAAGGTAGATTTGCTTCTAGAGAGTCAATATAATTTTAATCTGCAGTAAAACTCTCAAACAAATTTTAGAGTATATAATTCTTAAATATAAATTTCCTAACAGTTATCATCAAAACAAAGAGTAATTATTAAGAACCAATCTGTGTTCTAACAATCTCCCCCTTTTTGATGATGACAAAAAGTATCAGAAATTTTATTTAATTGAATATAAAGAATTATAACTCCCCCTGAGATGATGAATCTCCCCCTGAGTTAAATATGAAAAAGGAATAGAAACTTCCCTTTTTATCTTGAGTAATCTTCAGAGTCAGATCTTGTTTGTCTTGTAATAATCAAGGGTCAGACTATCTTGCAGATATGAGATTCAGAGTTTGATAAAAGATAAATGATCTGAGAAACTCAGAGGTTCTTTTATAGAGTATTCTTATCAAAAGTTCTGAAAGAGTCAATTAAGATATTAGAAAGAATAGATATGTCTGAAGATTCATTCTAGTGAAATTATATTAAATAGTTCAGATCTTTATTTTCTCCCCCTTTTTTGTCATAAGCAAAAAGTAAAAACTTTTAATAAAGACAATTAAAAGAAATAATAGCAAATAATTCAATGGAGAATAACAAACTGTTTCAATCAATCATAACAGAGCACAAAGTACATCAGAAGATATAACAAAACATTCAGATGCAAAAACAACAGATGCACAAACATGAAAAAAAAATCTAAGTGTGTTTAGACAAAAGCATCTTCAATAGGTCTGTGATCTCAGATTGTGATTGCTCTTGCTTTGACATGAACTTAGTGATTGTCTCATTCTTCTCATCTTGTTTGGACATCCATTCTGACATGTCCTCAGATTTCTTGTCTTGCTTCGCCATCCAAGATCTGATTTCAGATTGACCAGCTTCCAGAGCAGCAATCTTGTTTGCCAAATCTGGATTTTCTGTCTTAATCTCTGATGATGGAGGTTCTGTATCCTGAACAGAGTCAATTGCCATATGTTCTGGAGATCCTGAAGAGGGTTCTACCAGAGTCATAGTTAGTTCATTGGCAGTTGGTTCTGGTGGAGGAGCATCCAAACACAGCAGAGGTTCAGTCTTGTTGTCAATCCAGAATTGATTTCTTTCAGCTCTGAGCTTTGCATCATCAGAACAGATGTTCTTTAGATTAGAAGCTACAGTGTTGAATCTATTCAGAAATCCTTTCCAGATGATTTCAGTCTCATTTGCATCCATAGTTTCAGAACATCTTTTCTGAACAGTACCTAAAGACATCTGTATTTCTTGCAAAAACGTTTGAAATAAATGTTCAATATTAAGTCTGGGTGGAGGTTTAAGCAAGGTTTCCAGAGTCATCTGTTTAGGTTTTGGAGTTGGTGGTATCAATGATTTTGGAATGGAAATCAGAGGAGGGGGAACATATGGAAAGAATGGAATTTCTGGTTTCTGAGGAAGGGATCTGTTTAAAGCATTAAGCAGATTTGGTTGAGGTCTGGTGCGTGGGTAAACATCATCAAAGACTGCATTAGAGTATGGTACGAAAGCAGAGTTTGATGGTTTATCAGATGCAACTGTGTTATCAGATGCAGAATGCAGAGCTGAAACAGCGGCTTTACCAGATGTAGCAGAAATGGGGGCTAAGGATCCTTCATTCTCCATAGATTGAATATATGAAAGGATTACAGATGGAAGGGTTGGTTTGAGTTTAGGTCTCATAGGTTTCAAGGGTTCAGAGGGCTCAACTCTATCATAAAAATCTTTAAGTTTGAAACCATAAGATAAATTATGATACAGAGAAGACACTTGAGCACAAGATATTCCATAGGTTCTGGAATGGTAGTTTTGGTAGGTACAGATGATTCAGGTTCAGGGTCATGAACAGGGTATTTGTCATATGGATTAATCAGAAAATCAGGATGAATTTCTGATTCAGATGAATTTGAAGATGTTTCAGGTGTACAAGAGGTAGAAGAAACTTGAAACACTGTTTTTAATGGAGTGATATCAAGAACTTCTGTCTCAGGGATATGAGATGGTTCTGAAGGGGTATCAGTTTGTTGAGTAGGTGGTTCAGATGAAACAGGAGCAGAAGTTACTTTAGTGGGTTCAGAAGTAACAGTTGCTACAGGTTCAGAAGATGGAATATGTGATGGTGGAATGACAGATTCTTTTTGTGGTTGATCTTCTGTTTGTGGTTGAGCAGAGTTTTGTTTATCAGAATTTTGTGGTAGTTCTGATGGTTGTGGTTCTGTTTGTTGTGATTCTGTTGGTTGTTTTTCTGTAGGTTATGGTTCTGATGGTTGTGGAACAGATTGTGATGGACGTGGAGTGAAGTGTTTGATGTGTAGTTTTGGTTGAGATGGTTTTGATACAGAAGCAGTAGGTTGTTTCTGAGGTGATACAGAACTGGGGGCAGCAACAGATGTTGTTTGAGTGACAGGGGGTTTGGGAACAGACTTAATAGAAGAATCATTTATAACAACATTTTTAGAAGAGACAGAAGCTTTAGTACCTTTGAGTTTAATCCTTTTAGCAGATGCAGAGGCATCTTCTCCAGAGTCCTTTCTCTTCAGAAGATCCTTTGGTTTCTCAGCAATCTTAACCTTCTTCTGGACAGGTTCAGATTCTGCTACAGGTTGAGGTCTTTTCCTCTGAAGTGGAACTTCTGCTTCTTCTTCTTCTTCTCCTGCATCTGGCAGGGGTTGCTTGACAAGTTGAAATACATTGGCAGGAACAGGCACTCCTTCCCTTTTGCATTCCTCTATATACATCAGAACAATGTGTCTTGGTTCTTCAGCAAAGAATAGAGGGAAGTCTGATACTGGAATCCTTTTGTTCAGATCAGACATGTTTAACTTCTTTGGAGCAGTGGTAAGTTCATCTACAATCTTGAGTCTCAGAAGGCTCTTAGCGTTCAGAGGCTTTCCCATAATGAACTCTAGTTCCTCTGTTACACCAGCATCATACAGAGCAGCCACTAAACCATTTTCAGTGAGAAGATCTGAGAGCAACCTTCCAAAAGGTATCCAATTCCTGATCTTCTGGTTCTTTTCTTTCACAGATTCTCTGGATGCATTTATGTGATTCCACAGATGCATGAACAATAAGTAAGGAAGACGTACCTTATTACTCTGACTAAGGCAGTACATAAAATAGATCTGTTCATTGTTGACATAATCTGGGGAATTTGTTGACTTTCTGTGATGAATGCATCCCATGAATATCTTGGCCCAGATCTTGTAATCTGGCTTCAGATCTTTGAATCTGTTAGAGGCTTGTCCAGCAGTCATAACCTCTTCATAGACTTCATCCATATCAACACGCCCAACTGGCAGATGTGAAACACCATCTGTTTCTTCATAACCAATCAGTTTTCTAATTAGATCCTCTGTGATGATGATCTCCTTTCCCAGCACAGATGATAGAATAAACTTTGGATACACAGATGCATGAATCCAGAATTCCTTAACAAGCAGAGGGTAAACTGGTCCAAACAGTCTATCAAAGTATTTCACCCAACCTTGAGCTCTAACAATGGAGCGAAAATCAAACCCATTTTCAGCCAGTGAATCAAATTCAACCATGGATTCACACAACACTTCTAACTTTTCAACAGGAGTGAGAAGAGTTCTTTGTGGAGGAATGTATGGATTAACACCTAGATTATCTGAAGTCACAGCATCCATTGTTGATTGAAACTGTGCAGTTGTTGATGAAGAAGACGCCATTGAAGAATGCCTTTTAGAACACTTAGGTTTTGGGTTTTTGTGAAGAGAGAACAAGAGATGAAAATGCATATAAATTCTGAGAGTGAAAAGTGTGAAAGTGAATACACTTCAAGTATTTATACTAAACACATAGGCACACCAAGAGACAGAAATAAAGCACGTTTGAGCAGCATTAAATGAAAAGAATAAAATCATTTCAAATAATAAATGCTTCTGACAGATTTGGGGGGAAAACCAAGAATTTAACTATTCAAATTTCACCTCAAATGTCTTTTCAGTTGTCCACACGCCACCTCTTCAGATTTTGTGGGACACATGTTTGCTTGCATGCTGTTCTGAATTCTCTCAAGAAATGAAACGTTAGCCACGTTCAAATCTTCTAAAGATGGTTAGTTCAGATTTTCACATCAGAAATAATAATCAGAATAGAATAAATGAACAGAAGAAATACTTCAGATCATTAAACATTTTGCATCTGAAAGGTTCCTTCTGGTAAATATTACTCTGGACAAAAATCCATACAAATATTTTTCAGAATGAACTTAAATCTATCTTCAGCAAGGGGTTTTGTAAAAATATCTGCCCATTGATGATCTGTATCAACAAAGGCTAAATTTATGATTCCCTTCTGAACATAGTCTCTGATGAAATGATGTTTAATTTCTATATGTTTTGCCTTAGAATGCAAGATTGGATTTTTTGACAAACATATAGCAGAAGTATTATCACAAAAGATAGAAAGATTACTCTCATAGATTTGATAATCTTCTAATTGACTCTTCATCCAGAGCATCTGAGTACAACATCCAGCAGCAGCAATGTATTCTGCCTCTGTAGTTGATAGTGCTATGGTAGGTTGCTTCTTGCTGTACCATGAGATCAGATGACTTCCAAGAAACTGACAGCTTCCAGAAGTGCTTTTACGTTCAACTCTGTCTCCAGCATAGTCAGCATCACAGAATCCAACTAATGAAAATTCATCAGATCTTCTGTAACACAAACCCATGTTAGCAGTACCTTTCAGATACCTTAGAATCCTCTTAACAGCTGTCAAGTGAGATTCTCTAGGATCTGATTGGAATCTAGCACATAAGCAGACACTAAACAGAATATCTGGTCTAGAAGCAGTCAAGTATAGAAGAGATCCTATCATACCTCTGTAGAGTTTTTGATCTACCTTCTTACTTACCTCTTCCTTACCTAGAGTGCTTGTAGGATGCATTGGAGTCTTTGCCATTTTGCTATCAACCATGTTAAACTTCTTCAGAAGCTCTTTAACATACTTGGTTTGATGTATGTAGGTGCATTCTGGAGTCTGATTGACTTGGATTCCCAAGAAGAATCTCAATTCTCCCATCATGCTCATTTCAAATTCTTCCTGCATACATTTAGCAAACTCCTTTCCAAGCGTAATATTTGTTGATCCAAAAATAATGTCATCTACATAAATTTGACAAATCAACAGATCTTTCTTAACAGTGTTACAGAATAAAGTTGTATCCACTTTTCCTCTGATAAAATTTTTCTTCAGAAGGAAATTGCTCAACCTCTCATACCAAGCTCTGGGAGCTTGTTTTAATCCATAAAGGGATTTATTTAATTTGAACACATGTTCTGGAAAGTTTTCACTTTCAAATCCAGGAGGTTGGTGGACATATACTTCTTCTTCTATAATACCATTAAGAAAAGCACTTTTAACATCCATCTGATACAGAGTGATGTTATTCTGTGCAGCAAAAGAAATAAGAAGGCGTATAGATTCTAACCTTGCCACTGGAGCATATGTCTCAGTGTAATCAATACCTTCTTGCTGACTGTATCCTTGAGCAACCAGCCTTGCCTTATTCCTTTCTACTTCTCCCTTTTCATTCAGCTTATTTCTGAAGACCCATTTTGTTCCAATAATATTGAATCCTTTAGGTCTAGGAACCAGATCCCATACTTCATTTCTGGTGAATTGATTCAGCTCTTCTTGCATAGCTATAATCCATTCATTATCTTCCAGAGCCTCATCTACAGATGTTGGTTCTATTATTGACACTAAGCCAAATAAAGAAGATTCAGAAGTTCTGAGAAATGATCTTGTCCTTATTGGATCATCTTTCTTTCCAATAATCACATCTTCTGGATGAGAAGATTTGATTCTGGAAGAAGATCCTCTGACAGTTGGTCTTTCAGAAATTTGCAAGTTGTTTAGTTGGGAAGTTAAAGGTGTAGCATCTGGAGTTGCTTCAGATTCTTTGATTTTTGCCTTTTCTGCCTCTGAGCCTTCAGAGTCTGTGAGAATCACTTCTCTATCTGCAGAATTTTCACACTGATTTGGCTTTTCAGAGCCAAGCTTATC
Organism: Lathyrus sativus; assembly: GCA_963859935.3. Taxonomy (NCBI): domain Eukaryota; kingdom Viridiplantae; phylum Streptophyta; class Magnoliopsida; order Fabales; family Fabaceae; genus Lathyrus; species Lathyrus sativus. The sequence goes on from OZ012741.1 coordinate 550,440,819, forward strand.
ATCAAATCTAACATGAATAGATTCTTCAACAATCTGTGTTTCAGTATTGAATACTCTGTAGCCTTTAGAGCGTTCAGAATAACCAAGCATGAAACACTTCTGTGCCTTGGAATCAAACTTGTTCAGATTATCTTTAGTATTAAGCATATAACAAATACATCCAAAAGGATGGAAATAAGAAATGTTAGGCTTTCTGTTTGTCCACAATTCATAGGGAGTCTTTTCCAGAAGAGGTCTTACAGACACTCTGTTCTGAATATAACAAGCTGTGTTAATTGCTTTTGCCCAAAAATGTTTTTCCAGATTTGTCTCATTGATCATGGTTCTGGCCATCTCTTGCAATGTTCTATTTTCCCTCTCTACAACTCCATTTTGTTGTGGAGTTCTAGGACAGGAGAAATCATGTGCAATGCCTTTTTCAGAAAAATATTTTTCAAAATGTTTATTTTCAAATTCCCCACCATGATCACTTCTGACTTTAATAATTTTGGAATCTTTTTCAATCTGAACTTGATTGCAGAAGTCAAAGAACACAGAATGAGACTCATCCTTGTGTTTTAGAAACTTTACCCATGTCCATCTGCTGTAGTCATCTACAATGACTAACCCATACTTCTTGCCTCTGATGGATGCAGTTTTCACTGGTCCAAACAGATCAATGTGAAGTAATTCCAATGGTCTGGAGGTAGACACAGCATTTTTTGATTTAAAATGAGATTTTGAAAATTTACCTCTTTGACATGCTTCACACAGAGCATCTGAGTTGAACTTCAATTTAGGAAGTCCTCTGACCAGATTGAGTTTATTAATCTGAGATATACGTCTCATATTAATATGCCCCAATCTTCTATGCCAGACCCATTGCTCATCATTCACAGATAAGAGGCATTTTACATTTTGAACTTTAAGTTCTGAAAGGTTAATTTTATAAATGTTGTGTTTCCTCTTTCCACTGAATAGGATAGAGCCATCCTTTTGACATACAGCTTTGCAACATTTTTGATTAAAGATTATATCATAACCATTGTCACTTAATTGACTTATGGACAATAGATTATGTTTCAATCCTTCAACTAACAGAACATTAGTAATAGAGGGAAGCTTACCATTTCCAATAGTGCCAGATCCAATGATCTTGCCCTTCTGGTTCCCTCCAAACTTCACGTCCCCTCCAGATCTAAGTTCCAGGCTTTGGAACATAGACCTTTCTCCTGTCATGTGTCGTGAGCATCCAGAGTCCAGGTACCATGATTGGTGTCCTGACTTTGCTGCTAAGAACATCTGCAACAGGAATTATTTTGTCTTTAGGTACCCAGATCTTCTTGGGTCCTTTGGGGTTAGTTGGTTTGCAGGTTTGTCTAAACTTCTGTTTTGCAACATAATGTTTATTCTGACTTGCCTTTGGTTTAAACACATAAGTACTCTTCTCAGAGCTTGTGTGTTTAATGTCATTCAGATGACCAAATTTGAATTGAGACTACAGAGGTGTCTTCCTGATGAAAAGTTTGTCAACAGGTTTTGGATTGCTTCTAGATGAAGACTCATATCCAATGCCTCTTCTGTTGTTTCCACTAACACCATAGATCATGGAAGCCATCTTGCTTCTGTCTATGCTCTTAGTGAGAAACCTCTGAAAACTAGAGTCATATTTTTCTAAAATATTTTCACAAGACTTAGTTTCAGAATCAGATTCTTGTTGAGTTCTATCAAAGTCATTTTTGATTTTTAAATTTATTTCTTTCTGCTCAACAAGTTCTGTTTTCAGAAGATCAATCTCAGATTCAAGATTGCTTTTCAGCTTCTTGTATTTGAGTTTGATGTTGTTGTAACTTTTAAGAACTTTTGTTAAAACTTTAATGAGTTCTTCTTTGGTAAGTTTAGCCATTACCTCTTCTGCATCATCATCAGATTCAGATTCTGATTCATATCCAGAGGTACCTTCCTCTTGATCCTCTGTCCTGGCCATCAGTGCAACGTTTGCACATTCCTCTTCTGATTCAGAAATGACTCACACTCATCTGAGTCATCCCATGTTGCCATCAGAACCTTCTTCTTCTTGTTGAACTTCTTCTTAGGTTTTTCTTTCAGAAGTTTAGGGCAGTCATTCTTGTAGTGCCCAGGTTCTTTGCACTCATAGCACACCACTTCTTTCTTGGCAGATCTTCTGTGACTAGAAGATTCCTTTCTGTTGTCAGATCTTCTGAAGTTGTTAAACTTCTTTCCCTTGTGCTTCCAGAGTTTGTTAATCCTTCTGGACAGCATGGACAACTCATCTTCTTCTTCAGAAGAAGATTCTTCAGAGCTTTCTTGAATAACCTGCAAAGCTTTAGCAGTTTTGTTAGATTTTAAAGCTATGGATTTACCTTTATCTTTCTTCTGGGGTTCATCTTCCTCCAGCTCAATTTCATGGCTTCTCAAAGAACTGATAAGTTCTTCTAAGGAGATCTTGTTCAGATCTTTTGCCATCTTCAATGCAGTCACCATTGGTCTCCATCTGGTGGGAAGACTTTTGATGATTTTCTTGACATGATCTGACGTTGAGTAGCCCTTGTCCAGAACTTTCAGACCAGCTGTAAGAATCTGAAATCTAGAAAACATAGTTTCTACATTTTCAGAATCTTCCATTTTAAATGCCTCATACTTCTGTATGAGCGCCAGAGCCTTTGTCTCTTTAACCTGAGAGTTTCCCTCATGAGTCATTTTGAGTGATTCAAACATGTCATGAGCAGTATCTCTGTTAGTAATCTTCTCATACTCAGTATGAGAGATTGCATTAAGCAATATAGTTCTGGATTTGTGGTGATTCTTGAAGTCTTTTTTCTGCACTTCAGTCATTGATTTTCTATCAATCTTTTTGCCATCCTCTCCAGTAGGATGTTCATATCCATCAATGACCAAATCCCAAAGATCAGCATCATACCCAAGAAAAAAACTTTCTATTCTATCTTTCCAATAGTCAAATTTTTCTCCATCAAACATTGGAGGTTTGGTACTGATCCTATCCCTCTCTTCATATTTATTGTTGATATTTGACATTGAATTATCAGCCACGATAACAAATAAATATATAGATCAAAGTATATCTCCTCTGGATCTTTACTGACACTGTTAAGTGATAGCACACTCAGAACCGGAGCTCTGATACCAACTGAAGGTGAGATATTACTTAGAAGGGGGGGGGGGTTGAATAAGTATGGAAAATTAATACTTAAAAATAATCACACAATTATTTTTATCCTGGTTCGTTAAACAACTACTCCAGTCCACCCTTCCAGAGTGATTTGCCTTTCTCAACAAGGACTTAATCCACTATTAAATCAAACTGATTACAATAGTAACACCTAAGAACTACAGTTCTTAGTCTTCTCAAGAGCTACTGATTCACACTGAATCCTCTTAAGGAAAATCCTTTACAAACAATGTAAATTAAATACAAGAGTTTTTAATGCTTCTATAAAGCTATAATCACAACAGTGATTTTTCTCTTAAGTTTTAAGTACAAAAAGATTCTATGAAGAATAAGAATGAGAGCTTATAGAATATTGATTTCTTTTCAGCAAGCGTAGCACTGAAGAATGAAGTGAGAAACTCCTTTTATAGGCAACTGATTCATGCACGTTGAAAAGAGAGTCCAAAAGGTCTTAGCCTTTTTTGTCTTCACATGCACTGACCTTTCCTTGAAATAGATGGCACAGATAAATCCTTTTTGTCTGTGTAAGTGTGTCTAGCACAAATAAGGAAAGAGACGTTGAATGATTCCAACGGATACATTCTTGAAAAACACTTCTTCAGTTTCAGCAAGTTCTTCAGAGTCTGAATGGATCAGAGTCTTCTGATGAGATTCAGAACTATGCTGTATCAGAGTCTTCTGATGAGATTCAGAACTATGTTGTATCAGAGTCTTCTGCAGCGTGTGTGCTTCTAGCGTGTTGATCATCAGAGCATCTTGACACAGAACTTCAGTACTTGGCAGCATAAGTACTTTCAGAAACTTCTGTAGACTAAGTGCTTTGAGAAACTCTTCAATCAATATTCTTCTATACTTCTGATGCTTCAGCTTCAGATGCTTCTGATTATCTTTAGATGCTTCTGACTATCTTCAGATGCTTCTGACTCAGAATGTTCTGGAGCTTCTTGCTTCAGATCCTTCTGGAGACTACGTTCAGGATCTTCTGTAAGGAGCAAACAGATTCTTCTGTAAGATGCATCTGGCGCTTCAGATTCAGAATAACTTCTTGTATTCAAAGGTAGATTTGCTTCTAGAGAGTCAATATAATTTTAATCTGCAGTAAAACTCTCAAACAAATTTTAGAGTATATAATTCTTAAATATAAATTTCCTAACAGTTATCATCAAAACAAAGAGTAATTATTAAGAACCAATATGTGTTCTAACAGAGGGATCTTCTTTAGATGTAGTCACCTCAGATCCCATGCCTTTATTTATATCTTTTGTTTAGGATTGCTTTGAAATTATGTACTAATGTAGTAATCCTTCCCGGTATTTCAATGAAATGAAATGAAATTTTCTTCTAAATATGATATTACTTATGATATCTGCAATATGTTTATATTTCCTTAGTTCCTTGGAAATAATCATTTTCATATGCATCTCACACATCATTTGCATCATTTGGTCTTGCTTTCTGCTAGTCTTTCGGAGTCTCATTCGTTCCCATCATCTTTGTAGAAGACAAGCTGACACACTGATACAATAATCGTGCCAATTCAATATGAAAGATGGATACAATTGAGCAAGAGAAAAGGGAACTTCGTGAGGAAGTGAATTCATCGAAGACAGAAATGGACAAGATGACTGTTTTGTTGGAATCCTTAGTGGAAGCTCAGAATCAACCACCACCTATGTCTTAACCTCAAGTGCATGTTATCTCTAAAATTCTAACTCTTCCTCATAGTTGTAGTCACCTGTGTGCTAGAGAATTTCCATCCTGCTACTGAAGCTACATTGGTAAGTTAAGTTCCTCCAGTTCAATCCGTGATGGTTACCTCTCCTCCAGTTGTGCATGTTGTGCTGCAAGAGGATCCTGTTTTCCACACTTCTCCTAGTGAGAATCTGGATGTTCACGAGAGAATGGATGAATTCCAGGATCAGTTCCTAGAATTGCATAAATAGTTGAAAGCTATGAAGGATAAAGATTTATTTGGTAAATACGCTCATGATTTGTGCTTGGTACCTAATGTCAAGTCACGTGTCAAATTAAAGGTCCCTGACTTTGAAAAGTACAAGGTCATTTCTTGTCCTCAAAGTCATTTGACTATGTATTGTCAAAATATGACTACTCACAATGATGATGACAAGTTGTTGATCCACTATTTTCAAGAAAGTTTGACTGGTGCAACTTTGAAATAGTATATGGGGCTAGACAGTGCTCATGTTAGTTCTTTCGATGACCTTGCAGAGGCGTTCATGTGTCAGTACAAGTATAATATGGACATGGCACCTGATCGTGACCATCTTTGTGGTATGTCACAAAAGGATATGGAATCATTCAAAGAGAATGACCAGAGGTAGCGTGAAGTTGCTGCTCACATTAACCCTCCGGTGGAGGAGAAGGAAATGATGAAGATGTTTCTCGAGATTTTAAGTTCTTTCTATTATGAGAGGATGGTTGCTAGCGCTCTAAATGATTTCACCGAAATGGTTGGTATGGGAGTTAGACTAGAAGAAGGCGTCAGAGAGGGTCGTTTGACAAAAGAATCAAGTTCTTCTAGAGGAACGAAGAAGTCTAGTAACAATTTCCATAAGAAGAAAGAAGGGGATGCCAATGCCATTTCTCAAGGAGGAAGGAAAAGAAGACCCAGAAACAGAAGTGGACAGCAGGACCAATCTCAACAGTATTATCAACAGCCTCATGTTTCCGCAGTAACTCTAGTGGTTAGTCCAGCCCCTCCTGTTCAGGCTTATCAACAACAAAATCAACGGTCTAATCAGAATCAGCAAGCTTCTTCTCCCAGGAAGGGTCAGTTTGATCATATCCTTATGAATTATACATAATTATATCCAGTTTTTGTTAGAACACAGATTGGTTCTTAATAATATCTCTATGTTTTGATGATAACTATTAGGAAATTTTGTATTTAAGAATTATATACTCTAAAATTTGCTTGAGAGTTTTTACTGCAGATAGTAAAGAAATTGATACTCCAGAAGCAAATCTGATTTAAATGCAAGAAATTAATTAGACTCTGAAGCGCCAGATGCACTCATTAGAAGATTCTGATTGCTGCCAATAGAAGATTCTGAGCGTAGCCTCCAGAAGAAACTGAAGCAGAAGCTCCAGAAGAATCTGAAGCAAAAGCTCCAGAAGGATCTGAAGAAGTAGCTCCAGAAGAATCTGAAGCAAAGAAGAATATTGTATGAAGAGTTTTTCAAAGCATAGTTTCTACAGAAGTTTCTGAAAGTACTAAAGTTTCCAGTACTGAAGTTCTGTTCCAAATATGCTCTGATATTTAACACGCTGAAAGCACACCTGCTGCAGAAGACTCTGATCCAACAAGCTCTGATCATCATCATCAGAAGACTCTGACTCAATTAGACTCTGATGAACTTGCTGAAAACTGAAGAAGAAATATTCAAAGATTATATCCGTTAGAGTAAATCAAACGTGTCTTTCCTCATTTATGATAGACACAAGAACACAGACAAAAAGGATTTTTCTGTGCTTTCTTCTTCTAGGAAAGGTCACTTGATGTGAGGACAAAAAGGCTCAGCCCTTTTGGGACACTCTTCTCAACGTGCAGCTCCCTTGGATCAGCTGCCTATAAAAGCAAGTCTCCACCAAATTCTTCAGTTAGACATTTTTGCTGAAAAGAAATTGAAACATTCAAAGCTCTCATTCTCATATTCTTCTTAGAATTAATTTCATTGTACTTAAACTTAAGAGAAATATCACTGTTGTGATTAAAGCTTTTTAGAAGCATTCTTACTCTTGTATTAGATTTAAATTAATTGTAAAGGATTTCCTTAAGAGCATTCAGTTGGAATCAGTAGCTCTTGAGAAGACTAAGAATAGTTGTTCTTAGGTGTTACTATTGTAATCTGTTTGATTAAATAGTGGATTAAGTCCTTGTTGAGAAAGACAAATCACTCTAGGAAGGGTGGACTGGAGTAGTTGAGTTCAACGAACCAGGATAAAAATAATTGTGTTTTTATTCTAAGTTTTTAATCTTTCATACTTATTCAACCCCCCTTCTAAGTATTATCTCACCTTCAGTTGGCATCAGAGCTCCGGTTCTGTGTGTGGTACCACTTAACAGTGTCACTAAAGATCTAGAGAGAAATATTTTGATATATATTTAGTTGTTACTATGGCTGATAATACAATATTCAATGTCAACAATAAATATGAAGAAAGGGACAAAATCAGCACCAAACCCCCTATGTTTGATGGGGAGAAATTTGATTACTGGAAAGACAGAATTGAAAGTTTTTTCCTTGGATATGATGCTGATTTATGGGATCTAGTTTTAGATGGATATGTTCATCCCACAGATGGGAATGGCAAGAAGATAGATAGAAAATCTATGACAGATGCTCAGAAGAAAGATTTTAGAAATCATCACAAGGCCAAAACAATATTATTGAATGCAATTTCTCATACTGAGTATGAAAAAATTACAAACAGGGAAACTGCTTTTGATATGTTTGAATCCTTAAAGATGACTCATGAGGGAATTCTCAAGTCAAGGAAACAAAAGCTCTGGCTCTGATCCAGAAGTATGAGGCCTTCAAGATGGAAGACTCTGAATCTGTTGAAGCTATGTTCTCCAGATTTCAGATCCTCACAGCTGGGCTAAAGGTTCTGGACAAGGGATACTCTACATCAGATCATGTAAAGAAAATCATCAGAAGTCTACCTACCAGATGGAGACCAATGGTGACTGCCTTGAAGATGGCTAAAGATCTGAACAAGATCTCTTTAGAAGAACTCATCAGCTCACTAAGGAGCCATGAAATTGAGCTTGAGGAAGATGAACCTCAGAAGAAAGAAAAAGGTAAATCTGTTGCCTTAAAATCTAATAAATCTGCTAAAGCTTTGTAGGTTATTGAAGAAAGCTCTGAAGAATCTTCTTCTGAAGAAGAAGATGAATTATCCATGCTGTCCAGAAGGATAAACAGACTCTGGAAGCATAAGGGAAAGAAGTTCAACAACTTCAGAAGATCTGATCATAAAAAGGAATCTTCTGGGCACAGAAGATCTAGCAAGAAAGAAGTTGTGTGCTATGAGTGCAAAGAACATGGGCATTACAAGAATGATTGCCCCAAACTTCAAAAAGAAAAACCCATGAAGAAGTTTAACAAAAAGAAGAAGGTTCTGATGGCAACATGGGATGACTCAGATGAATCTGAATCACCTTTTGAATCAGAAGAAGAATGTGCTAATGTTGCACTGATGGCCAGCACAGAAGATCAGGAGGAAGGAACCTCAGGATATGAATCAGATTCTGAATCTGATGATGACGCTGAAAAGGTAATGGCTAAACTTACCAAAGAAGAACTTATAAAAGTTTTATCAGAAGTTCTTAAAAGTTATAACAATATCAAACTCAAATACAAGAAGCTGAAAAGCAATCTTGAATCTGAGATTGATCTTCTGAAGACAGAACTTGTTGAGCAAAAAGAAATTAATCTGAAAATCAAAAATGACTTTGAAATAACTCAACAAGAATCTGAATCTGAGACTAAGTCATGTGAAAACATTTTAGAAAAATATGACTCTAGCTTTCAGAGATTCCTTACTAAGAGCATAGACAGAAGCAAGATGGCTTCTATGATCTATGGTGTTAGTGGGAACAACAGAAGAGGTATTGGATATGAATCTTCATCTGGAAGTAATCCAAAATCTGTTGACAAACTTTTCATCAAGAAGACACCTCTGTATTCTCAATTTAAATTTGGTCGCTTAAATGACATTAAACACACAAGCTCTGAGAAGAATACTTATGTGTTTAAACCCAAGGCAAGTCAGAATAAACATTATGTTGAAAAACAGAAGTTTAGACAAACCTACAAACCAACTAACCCCAAAGGACCCAAGAAGATCTGGGTACCTAAAAATAAAATAATTCCTGTTGCAGATGTTCTTAGCAGCAAGGTCAGGACACCAATCATGGTACCTAGACTCTGGATGCTCACGACACATGACAGGAGAAAAGTCTATGTTCCAAAGCCTGGAACTTAGATCTGGAGGTGATGTGAAGTTTGGAGGGAACCAGAAGGGCAAGATCATTGGATCTGGCACCATTGGAAATGGTAAACTTCCCTCTATTACTAATGTTTTACTTGTTGAAGGGTTAAAGCATAACTTATTGTCCATAAGCCAATTAAGTGACAATGGTTATGATATTACCTTTAATCAAAAATGTTGTAAAGCTATTAGTCAAAAGGATGGCTCTATCTTATTTAGTGGTAAGAGGAAAAACAACATTTATAAAATAAATCTTTCAGAACTTAAAGTTCAAAATGTTAAATGCCTCTTATCTGTTAATGAAGAGCAATGGGTCTGGCACAGAAGATTGGGCCATATTAATATGAGACGTATATCTCAGATTAATAAACTTAATCTTGTCAGAGGACTCCCTAATCTGAAGTTCACTTCAGATGCTCTTTGTGAAGCATGCCAAAAAGGGAAGTTTTCAAAATCATCTTTTAAATAAAAAAATGTTGTTTCTACTTCCAAACCACTAGAATTACTTCATATTGATTTGTTTGGACCAGTGAAAACTGCATCCATCAGAGGCAAGAAGTATAACTGCATCCATCAGAGGCAAGAAGTATAACTGCATCCATCAGAGGCAAGAAGTATGGATTAGTCATTGTTGATGACTATAGTAGATGGACATGGGTAAAATTCTTAAAACACAGGGATGAGTCACATTCTGTGTTCTTTGACTTCTGCCAGCAAGTCCAGAATGAAAAGGATTTCAAAATTATAAAAGTCAGAAGTGATCATGGTGGTGAATTTGAAAATAAATATATTGAAAAATATTTTTTTGAAAATGGCATTGCTCATGATTTTTCCTGTCCTAGAACTCCACAATAAAATGGAGTTATAGAGAGGAAAAACAGAACTCTGCAAGAAATGGCCAGAACCATGATCAATGAGACAAATCTGGCAAAACACTTTTGGGCAGAAGCAATCAACACAACCTGTTACATTCAGAACAGAGTGTCTGTAAGACCTCTTCTGAAAAAGACTCCTTATGAACTGTGGAAGAACAAAAAGCCCAACATTTCATATTTTCATCATTTTGGATGTATTTGCTATATGTTAAATACTAAGGAAAATTTGAACAAGTTTGATTCCAAAGCACAAAAGTGTTTCATGCTTGGATATTTTGAACGCTCTAAAGGCTACAGAGTATACAACACTGAGACACAGATTGTGGAAGAATCCATTCATGTCAGATTTGATGATAAGCTTGGCTCTGAAAAGCCAAAGCAGTCTGAAAACTCTGCAGATAGGGAAGTAGTCTTCATTGACTCTGAAGTTCCAGAAGCAGACAAAATTCAAGTGAAGGATCCAGAAGCAACGTCAGATGTTATTCCTTTAACTTCTCAGATGAATAATCTAAAAATTTCTGAAGAATCAACCATTAGAGGATCATCATCCAGAATTAAAGCTTCTCATCCAGAGGATGTCATTATTGGAAAGAAGGATGATCCTATCAGAACAAGATCCTTTCTAAGATCATCTGAAGCATCACTTTTTGGACTGGTGTCAGAAATTGAACCATCTTCTGTAGATGAAGCTCTGCAAGACAATGATTGGATTATTGCTATGCAAGAAGAGCTAAATCAATTTACCAAAAATGATGTATGGGATCTAGTTCAAAGACCACAAGGATTCAATATAATTGGTACAAAATGGGTCTTCAAAAATAAGCTAAATGAGAAAGGAGAAGTTGAAAGGAATAAGGCAAGGCTGGTTGCTCAAGGGTACAGTCAACAAGAAGGTATTGATTACACTGAGACATATGCTCCAGTGGCAAGGTTAGAATCTATACGCCTTCTTATTTCATTTGCTGCACAAAATAACATCACTCTATATCAGATGGATGTTAAAAGTGCCTTTCTTAATGGTATTATAGAAGAAGAAGTTTATGTCCACCAACCTCTTGGTTTTGAAAATGAAAAATTTCCAGATCATGTTTTCAAATTAAAGAAATCTCTATATGGATTAAAACAAGCTCCCAGAGCTTGGTATGAGAGGTTGAGCAATTTTCTTCTGGAGAAAAATTTCATCAGAGGCAAAGTGGATACAACACTCTTTTGTAAATTAATTAAGAAAGATCTTCTAATTTGTCAAATTTATGTAGATGATATTATTTTTGGATCAACAAATATTATGCTTGGAAAGGAGTCTGCTACATGTATGCAGGCAGAATTTGAAATGAGCATGATGGGAGAACTCAGATTTTTTCTAGGAATCCAAGTCAATCAAACTCCAGAGTGCACTTACATACATCAGACCAAATATGTTAAAGAACTTCTGAAGAAATTTAACATGGTTGATAGTAAGTTGGCAAAGACTCCCATGCATCCTACTAGCTCACTTGGCAAGGAAGAGGTAAGTAAGAAAGTAGACCAGAAGCTCTACAGAGGTATGATTGGCTCTCTTCTTTATCTTACTGCTTCTAGACCTGACATATTGTTCAGTGTATGCTTATGTGCTAGATTCCAATCAGATCCTAGAGAATCATACTTGACAGCTGTCAAGAGGATTCTAAGGTATCTGAAAGGTACTTCTAATATGGGTTTGTGTTACAGAAAATCTGATGATTTCAAATTAGTTGGATTCTGTGATGCTGACTACGCTGGAGACAGAGTGGAAAGAAAAAGTACTTCTGGAAGTTGTCAATTTCTAGGAAGAAATCTAATCTCCTGGTACAGCAAGAAGCAACCCACAATTGCACTTTCAACCACAGAGGCAGAATACATTGCTGCTGCTGGATGTAGCACGCAGATGCTCTGGATGAAAAGTCAACTAGAAGATTATCAAATTTTTGAAAGTAACATTTCTATCTTTTGTGATAATACTTCTGCTATATGTTTGTCCAAGAATCCAATTTTAGATTCTAAGGCAAAACATATAGAAATTAAGCATCATTTCATCAGAGACTATGTTCAGAAGGGAATCATAAATTTAGCCTTTGTTGATACAGATCATCAATGGGCAGATATTTTTACAAAACCCCTTGTTGAAGATAGATTCAAATTTATTCTGAAAAATATTGGTATGGATTTTTGTCCAGAATGATATTTGTCAGAAGCAAATTTTTACAGATGCAAAAATGCCTAATGCTCTGAAGTATTTCTTCTGATTGCTTATTTTTTTCTGCTTAATATTTTGTTGTGAAACTCTGAACTAACAATCCTTAGAAGATCTGAACGTTGGTTAACGTTTCATCTCTCAAGAGAATTCAGAACACATGCAAGCAAACACGTGTCACACCAAATCTGAAGAGGTGGCGTGTACATTACTGAAGAGACGTTTGAGGTGAAGTTTGAATAGTGAAAATCTTGATTTTCCCCCCAATTTGTCAGAAGCAATTAATGCTTGAAATGATTATTATTCTTTTCATTTAATGTTTGTTAAAATGTGCAAATTCTGACTGATGGTATGCCTAAGTGTTTTAGTATAAATACATGACTTATCTTCACTTTCACACTTTTCACAATCTCATAAAATTATCACTACGCCTGAAATCACTTTTAGCAGCGCATAGAAAGACAGCACTTTATACAAAAGCGCTGCTAAAGGGCCAGTAAAAAAAAAAGAAAAAAAGCGCCTACCAAAGACAGCGCTTTTAAAAAAGCGCTGCTAAATGGTGGGCCTAAGAAAGCGCTTTTAAAAAGCGCTGCTAAAGGGGGGCCTATGAAAGCGCTTTTCAAAAGCGCTGCTAAAGGGGGACCCTTAGAAAGCGCTTTTACAAGAAAGCGCTGCTATATGGAATTGATAAGGCACCCTATGAAAGCGCTGCTAAAGGCCTTTAAAAGCGCTGCTATAGGTATTCATATTATAATTTTAAAATACCCTCCAGAATTTTAATAGAATCAGAACAGTCACGCAACACATTTCTTCTTTCTCTGGCGAACGAAAACGAACGAACGAACCACTGTTCATCGTCCGACCATCAACTTCTTCCGTCCGATCATCCTTCCGACCATCACCGACCGTTCACCGTCCGTTTTTGAGTTCATCCATCTGTCTGCATTGTCGGTCCACCATTGTTACGGTACGTGAAGCTTTACTCTGCTTTTCTTGTTTTTTTTATCTTTTCACCATTGTTGTTCTGATGATATAGATGGTTTTTATCTTTTCAATGATGGTTTTTGTTGTTGTTGTGTTATTTGTTGTTGTGTTAATATGATATATGAGATATATATGATATTGTTGTTGTTGTTGATGTAAAATAGTTTATATAGATTTTATGATAGTTTGTATAGATGAGATATATATGATAGTTTGTATTTGATATAGTTTATATTTGATATAGATGGTTTGTGTTATAGTTTATATTTGATATAGATGGTTTATATTGTGTTATATAGATGGTTTGTATTTGTTATAGTTGATATAGATGGTTTATATTTGTGTTATATAGATGGTTTGTGTTATAGTTTATATTTGATATAGATGGTTTATATTTGTTATAGTTTATATAGATGGTTTGTATTTGATATAGTTTATATTTGATATAGATGGTTTGTATTTGTTATAGTTTATATAGATGGTTTGTATTTGATATAGATGTTGTTATTGTTGGTTTATATTTGATGGTTTATATAGATGGTTTATATTTGATATTTGATATTGTTGGTTTATATAGATGGTTTATGTTGTTATTGTTGGTTTATATTTGATATAGATAGTTTATATAGATGGTTTGTATAGATGGTTTATATTTGTTATTGTTATTTGATGGTTTATATAGATGGTTTATGTTGTTATTGTTGGTTTATATTTGATATAGATAGTTTATATAGATGGTTTGTATAGATGGTTTATATTTGATATAGATGTTGTTATTGTTGTTGATATTTGTTGTTGTTGTTGTTATTCTGAATTACAGGTATATTATGGCCAGCAACGAGGAAACATCACATGATGGAAAAGAAACACCCAAAGACGTTGAAGGCGAAATTAAAAGAGGCATAACGATAATGAAAAGTATCATCCGTGCGAGAGATAGAGGTGTAAAGTACGATGTCCATTGGAATGAAAGAGATCAGTTGGTTGAGCCTAATGGTGCGCTGCTGACAAGTTATATTGGAGCAGTTGTACGTTCGCAAGTTCCGATTACTTGCGATAACTGGAGACTTCCTGCATTAGAAGCGGCTAAGGATAAAATTTGGACCGAGATTCAAGTATGAGATTTGATTATTTTTAATTATGTTGACAGTTACATCTTTAAATTAATTATACTAACATGTTATATGTATGTGTATTTGTTTGCAGAGATCTTTTAATATTGAGGATTCTAGGAGAAAATATTGTATTCAGTTGGCCGGAAAACGCTTGAGGGGATTTAGAGCGTTTTTAACCAACAAATATCTTAAAGATTCTGATGGCAACTTTGTAGAGTCGGAGCGTCCATCGAAGTACGCTGATTTGATTTCGGATGCAGAATGGGAGACATTTGTTGCGAAGCGAAGAACCAAAGAATTTGAAGTAAGTACAACTTATCACGAACAATGTATAGTATATATACCTATTCCACAACCAAACTGATATGACTTAAACTTGTTTTTTCAGGTTAAGAGTGGCGTAAATCGGGAACGGGCATCAAACCCTGCGTATCCATATAGAAAGGGGCGTTTGGGATATGCACGCTTAGAACAAAAATTAGTAAGTGCATATATATGCTTTAATATGATCTATTTACAAAAAATAGTAAGTATACATAATAGGATATAATCCTTTATTGTTCGTCTTAATGCGTAGTTGGAAGAGGATAAAAGTGATGCGACATCTCTTCCGGACCATGTCGTATGGAAGGCTGCCCGGGTGGGAAGAGATGGAGCCGTCCAAGAAGAAGTTCAACAAGTGTTTGAACAATGTGTAAGTACAACATTAGTTTTTGAACAAAGTGTTTGAACAAAGTGTATAAAATATTTAAATATGCTTTTATCTATATTTCAGGAGTCCCTATCCCAGACTATAACTCCTGCTGAAGACGATGATTGCAGGAGTTTATTGAGTCGGGTGTTGAATATTCCTGAGTACTCTGGGCGTGTGAGGGGCAAGGGATTTGGTGTCACTCCATCCAAACTGTATAAGCAGCCAAGAAAAAAAAATCCAACCAATAAAGAAGTGATGGCTACTTTGGAGGAAATGAAAGCTCAAATTCGTGAATTACAGAAGGATAAGGAGAGATACATGTCCGAAAGGCGCGCTCCAGAGGCCGGTAAAGCTACTAGTGACAAAGATAGTATCGGTTGTCCACAGAAGCTTCCAGAGGTAATTGTATATATTACATTGAAATTAATTTAGCACATTTTTCTTAATTGACACATTAACTGATCATTATTTGTTTAGGGCATTTCACCTTGTCGACTATATTTATCGTCGCCGACTTATCGCATGGTAGGCAAGGGAAAGGTGCATAACACCCTGGGAGACTTACTTCACCATAAACCCCTCCCTGATGGATTTTTGAAAGTATCTGTTGATATTGCATTAGAGGGGGGCGTTGTTGCCTATGCCAGACGATGTATCAAACGCAACAGTGGTGGGAGACGCGATAGGAGCTTATGTAGCATGGCCGACGAATCTCATTTTCATGGATGATGAGGTAGGTTGAACCTTGTAATATTCCAATGTTTTATTACCCATACATGAAAGTTATTTTGACATTTACACTTTCTTATTGACATGATGATCTTAGACTCCCACAAAATCCAAAACAAAAGATGATAAAATTATTGTGCGGGATACCGATTCAGCTGCATCAAAGTTACAGGTACTAGTACTACAGTTTAAGTGATTATTTTATTATAAATTATTTACTGAACTTATATATGACTTTTAGGTTCTTGATCAGCAGTCGCAACAAGTCAGCAAGGGAAACATGCCTGAAACTTCCAAGGTGCCCAAAAAAAAGGTCGAGACAAAAAGAGCATTTGTTCCTCAATTTAGGTCGTGCCTTCAAACATATGTAGGGACAACAGACGTGCCTGAGGGCGGCATCCGTCTAATACATATGGATCAAGGTATTTTCGGTTTTGAATATTCCGAAACACTTGCTAAGGAGGATTTCGACCAGGTTTTCAAACATTTAGAATTGGGCGTCGGGGTTATGCATTCCTACGTCAGGTACTTCGATCCATTTTAATTAGATAATTGAACATTTTAAAATTCGCTCGTTTAACTGAATAATCTAATGTTGATTATATTTTTTTTAGGCGCTTGTATGACAAGTTGTTGGTCCCCGCTGATTTGACTTCAGTATTCGCATTCTTATCTGCTAGCAGTGTCAACTCACGGACAATAGACCAGACACCAGAAGCAGTCAAAGAGTACACAGTCCAGAGATTTATGGGTGCGAATACGGAGAAGTTGTTTATGTTGCCATATAATACTGGCCATGGGTTAGTTTTTATTCTAAATTCATTTATTATAATTGTTCGATTTTTGCCATATTATATAACATTTCCGTCTAAACTGTTGTCTTATTTTATAGTGGTCACTGGTTGTTGGTCGCAATTAATCCGATTAAAGAAATAGTGTATTATATAGATTCATTGGATGGCGATACAAACAAATATGAAAATATGAAGAACATGGTTGATACGTAAGTGATGATATATAGTGTTCTGAATAATTATATATGTTTATTTATTATGTGACATTGTTCTAAATATGTGTTTATATTATGTTAGAGTTATACAAATATATAGAGCACAGAGAGATGCAACAGTGCCAAAAAGCAGGGCTAGCAACATCAACTGGATCAGAGTGGAGGTATATTTTCCCATGTTTGACTGTTATAGTGGTTCTACTTATAAAACTATTTAAACTATATATCCTGATAAATGTTCGTTTGCTTTTTTCCTAATATAGTGTCCTCGTCAGCGTGGTGGGATTGACTGCGGATATTTTGTACTGCGCTTTATGAAGGAAATCATTCTTTCTGGTCAATTAGAGATTCCAACCATGGTATGGATCAATTCATGAGTTATATGATTCATTTTGATAATTAACTAATATTTCATCTGAGTAATTAGTATTAAATCGTGCTTGTTCTGTTATATTATGTAGTATTTTGATGAATTCAAATGCGCTACGTACTCGAAAGTAAAATTGGAAGAAATTAAGGAAGAATGGTGTCAATTTATGATTGAGTTAAGAATTCTATAATGTATATTGGATTTGTAATTATGTGTAAATTGTATATTGTATATTGTATATTGTATATTGTATAATGTACAATGTTTAAATTATGTGTAAATTATACTTGAGTTAATTATGTGTAAATTGCAAAGTGTTATTGTATAATGTACAATGTTTAGTTATATTGTGTTGAATTAAAGGCCAAGTGTTGAATTACAATGTTTAAAGGCCAAGTTATATTTAAGGCCTGAATTATAAGCAGGGAATTTAATTGTTATAAGCAGGTTTGTCTAAAAATATATAAAAAATGTGATTTTTCAAAATTTTTTTTTATAAAAACGTGAAGTATAGACAGCACTTTTACAAGAAAGCGCTGCTAAAGGGAGAAAAATAGGCATAAAAAAGCGCTGCTATAGGTTAGGAAAGGAGGGGTCTAAGAAAGCACTTTAAAAAAGCGCTGCTAAAGGGTGGTCTACAAAAGCGCTTTCATAAAGCGCTGCTACAGGGGGGAGGGGAGGGAGAATAGGCAGCGCTTTGAAAGCGCTGCTAAAGGGGTAAAAAAGCGCTGCTAAAAGTGATACCTTTAGCAGCGCTTTTTCCATAAAAAAAAAAAGCGCTGTCTTTACCTTTAGCAGCGCCACTTTAGGAAGCGCTTTAAAGCGCTGCTAAAGGCCATTTTTGGCACAGTGTATATGTGTTTTCATCTTCTCTTCGCTCTGCATAAAAACCCTAAACCTAAGCGTTTGACAAAGCATTCTTTAATGGCAACTTCATCATCAACAGCTGCTCAATTCCAATCTTCAATGGCTGCAGTAACTTCTGCAAACATGGGTGTTTCTCCTTATTCTCCTCCCAAAATAACTCTTTTAACTCCTGTTGAGAAGTTGGAGGTTTTGTGTGAATCCATGGTAGAATTTGATTCACTTGCAGAAAATGGCTTTGAATTTCGTTCTATCATTGGTGCTCAAGGATGGGTAAAGTACTTTGATAGACTCTTTGGACCAGTTTACCCCCTCCTTGTGAAAGAGTTCTGGATCCATGCCTCAGTTTACCCCAAGTTCATCCTATCTTCTGTACTAGGAAAAGAAATCATTATCATAGAAGATCTGATCAGAAAGTTGATTGGATATGAAGAAACAGATGGTGTTTCCCACTTGCCAGCTGGGCGTGTGGACATGGATGAGGTGTATGAAGAAGTGATGACTGCTGGTCAAGCTTCTAACAAATTCAAGGATCTGAAGCCTGACTACAAGATCTGGGACAAGATCTTCATGGGATGCATCCATCATAGGAAGTCAACAAACTCTCCAGACTATGTCAATAATGAACAACTCTATTTCATGTATTGCCTCAGTCAGAGCACCAAGGTAGATCTTCCATATATTCTTTTTATGCATCTGTGGAACCATATAAATGCATCTAGAGAGTATGTGAAGGAAAAAGGACAGAAGACCAGAACCTGGATCCCTTTTGGAAGGTTGATCTCAGATCTTCTAACTGAGAATGGTTTGGTCACTGCTCTGTACGCTGCTGGAGTTACAGAGGAATTAGAATTCATAATGGGAAAGCCTCTGAATGCTAAAAGTCTTCAGAGACTCAAAATAGTTGATGAACTCACAACAGCTCCCAAGAAGCTGAATGTGTCTGAACTGAGTAAGAAGAGGGTTCCTGTAGATGACTTTCCACTGTTCTTTGCTGAAGAGCCAAGACACATTGTGGTTATGTACATTGATGAATGTAAGAAGGAAGGAAAGCTTGTTCCTACAAACGTGATACAACTAGCAAGACAACCCCTACCTGATGCAGAAGAAGAAGAAGAAGAAGCTCAACTAAAAAGAAAAAGGACTCAGCCAGCAGCAGAAGCTGCACCTGTTCAGAAGAAGGTCAAGATTGCTGAGAAGCCAAAGAAGCTTTTGAAGAGAAAAGAATCTGAAGACACTCCTTCTGTACCAGCCAAGAGGATCAAGATAAAAGGTACTAAATCTTCTGTATCTTCTGCAAATACAATTGTTATAAATGACTCTAATATTAAGTCTGTTCCAAAACCACCCTCTACTCAAACTACTTCTGTTAATGCTCCAAGTTCTAAATCACCACAAAAACAAACACTTGTTCCAACACCAACAACAACACAAACAATTCCAACACCAAAAGTATCTGTACCACCATCATCTCAACCAAAAATAAAAATCAAACATTTTGTTCCTCAAAAACAACCTTCACAGAAACAACCATCAGAACAACAACCTACAGAAAAATAACCACAACCTTCTGTACAACAAAAATTCTCTGAACCTCCTAAATAAAAGCCATCTGAACAACAACAGCACCCACAAGAACAACAACCTGAAAAACTACAAGAATCTCAACCAGAAAAAGCCTCTGAAAATCAACCACCTTCAAATCATCCACTATCAAAATCATCTGAACCCACTGCTTCTGAATCTACAAAAATAACACTTGTTCCAGTCACATCTGAACCAATCCCAATTCCATCTGATTCACCCATCTCAGAATAACCATCAAAACCCTATGAAATTCCTTCAGAACCAACCAACACTTCTGAACCCCACATTCCTAAAACAGAAGTTCTTGATGTCACACCCTTAAAAACTGTGTTTCAAGTATCTTCTACTTCATGCACACCAACCACCTCCTCAAACTCCTCAGAATCAGACCTCCACCCAGATTTTCTAATCTCCCCATCTCAAAAATATTCTGAGGTAAACCAACTTGAACCCATTATACCTTCAAAAGCTCCCATTCCAGATCCTATTCCCACACTAGCACCATCATCTGAAATATTGATTCCAAATTCAAATCCAAGATCTTCTATATCTTGTGCCCAAGTATCATCTTTATTTCACAATTTAGCTTATGGCTTCAAACTCAAAGACTTTTATGACAGAGTTGAACCATCTGACCCTATCAACCCTCTGAAACCAAAACCCACAATGACCCTTCCATCTGTGATTCTTGAATATATAAAATCCAAATCAGATGTAGATTCATTAGCAACTATATCCTGTTCTGCAAAATCTGATAAAGTTGTGGCTTCAGCTCTACCAATTACATCTGTTACCAATGTTAGATCTGATGAACCCCCCAAATCTGCCTTCCAACCCTACTCAAATGAAACTTTTGATGTAGTTACCCTTCACAACAGAGCAAAACCTCATCTATTAAACACATTAACCAGATCCAAAGAAAAAGCTCCTGAGATACCTTTCATTCCATACTATCCTCCTCCTCTAATCTCCATCCAAAAATCAAATTTTCCACCAACTCCCAAACCTAAACCTGTAACTCTGGAAACTCTGTTACATCCTAAGCCCAGACTTAATGTTAATCATTTATTTCAAACTTTTTTGCATGAAATACAGTTGTATTTAGGTACTGTTCAGAAGAAATGCTCAGCAACAATGGATGCCAAAGAATCTGACATCATCTGGAATGGATTCATCAACAGATTCAACTTTGTGGCCTCAAATCTGAAGAACATCTGTTCTGATGATGCGAAGCTCAGATTTGCTGAGGCTGCAAGGACTCTATTCTGGACTGTCAAGAAATTTGATCCTCTGCTCCTTACAGATGCTCCTCCACCTTCAACAGAATCTACTGACATTGCATCTGAGGAAAACCCGTTGGCTATGACTCTGGTAGACCCTTCTTCTAACTCCACTGCTCCAGACTCTACAGAACCAATGGAGATTGACTCTGTTCAAGCTCCAGAACCTAATCATACTTCTTCATCTGAGTTAAAGAAAGAACATCCAGATTTTGAAGATAAGATTGCTGCTCTGGAAGCTGGCCAGTCAGAGATCAAGTCATGGATGGCAAAGCAGGATAAGAAGTCTGAGGATATGACAGAATGGATGTCAAAGCAAGATCAAAAGAATGAAACTATGGCTAAATGGATGTCCAAGCAAGAGCAATCATCCTCTGAGATTACAGATCTATTGAAGATGCTTTTGTCCAAACACTCTTAGATTTTCATTTTTTTTTCATTCTAATGTTTTTGCATCTGTTGTTTGCATATGTACTTTATTGTTATATCTTCTGATGTTTGCCTATGTACTCTTGATCTATTAAATGAATCAAAGTTTTTCTCCACTGATTTATCTTCTTTACTATTTCCTTTTATTTGTCTTTTTAAAGTTTTACTTTTTGCTTATGACAAAAAAGGGGGAGAAAATATAGATCTGAACTGTTTAATATAACTTCACCAGAATGAAACTTCAGACATATTTATTCTACCTAACATTTAATCTGACTATTTTAGAACATTTGATAAGTAAATTCTATAAGAGAAACTCTGAGTCTCTCAGATCATTTGACCATTATCAAACTCTGAACATTAAATCTGCAAGACATTCTGATTTCATATGTTAAAAGAACAAACAAGATCTAACTCTGAAGATTACTCAACACAAAAGGGAAGTTTCTATTCCTTTTTTGTATTTAACTCAGGGGGAGATTCATCATCTCAGGGGGAGTTATAATTTAAATATTTTCATTCAAACAAAATTTCTGATGTTTTTGTCATCATCAAAAAGGGGGAGATTGTTAGAACACAGATTGGTTCTTAATAATATCTCTATGTTTTGATGATAACAGGAAATTTTGTATTTAAGAATTATATACTCTAAAATTTGCTTGAGAGTTTTTACTGCAGATAGTAAAGAAATTGATACTCCAGAAGCAAATCTGATTTAAATGCAAGAAATTAATTAGACACTGAAGCGCCAGATGCACTCATTAGAAGATTCTGATTGCTGCCAACAGAAGATTCTGAGCGTAGCCTCCAGAAGAATCTGAAGCAGAAGCTCCAGAAGAATCTGAAGCAGAAGCTCCAGAAAGATCTGAAGAAGTAGCTCCAGAAGAATCTGAAGCAAAGAAGAATATTGTATGAAGAGTTTTTCAAAGCATAGTTTCTACAGAAGTTTCTGAAAGTACTAAAGTTGCCAGTACTGAAGTTCTGTTCCAAATATGCTCTGATATTTTACACGCTGAAAGCACACCTGCTGCAGAAGACTCTGATCCAGCAAGCTCTGATCATCATCATCAGAAGACTCTGACTCAATTAGACTCTGATGAACTTGCTGAAAACTGAAGAAGAAATATTCAAAGATTATATCCGTTGGAGTAAATCAAACGTCTCTTTCCTCATTTATGCTAGACACAAGAACACAGACAAAAAAGATTTTTCTGTGCTTTCTTCTTCTAGGAAAGGTCACTTGATGTGAGGACAAAAAGGCTCAGACCTTTTGGGACACTCTTCTCAACGTGTAGCTCCCTTGGATCAGCTGCCTATAAAAGCAAGTCTCCACCAAATTCTTCAGTTAGACATTTTTGCTGAAAAGAAATTGAAACATTCAAAGCTCTCATTCTCATATTCTTCTTAGAATTAATTTCATTGTACTTAAACTTAAGAGAAATATCATTGTTGTGATTAAAGCTTTTTAGAAGCATTCTTACTCTTGTATTAGATTTACATTAATTGTAAAGGATTTCCTTAAGAGGATTCAGTTGGAATCAGTAGCTCTTGAGAAGACTAAGAACAGTTGTTCTTAGGTGTTACTATTGTAATCTGTTTGATTAAATAGTGGATTAAGTCCTTGTTGAGAAAGGCAAATCACTCTAGGAAGGGTGGACTGGAGTAGTTGAGTTCAACGAACCAGGATAAAAATAATTGTGTTTTTATTCTAAGTTTTTAATCTTTCATACTTATTCAACCCCCCTTCTAAGTATTATCTCACCTTCAGTTTTGATACAGAATGTGCTGATTCAAACTAGATCTCCACCAACTATTCTAAGTCCAATTCCATGGTGGTATAAACCTGAAGCTCATTCTCCTTTTCATCAGGGGCACTGAGGCATGATCTTGAATATTGTTTCTCATTGAAATAAGAAGTTCAGAAGCTCGTCGAGAATGGTATGTTGAAGTTCTGAGATGTCATACCTAACGTGCAAGCTTATCCTTTGCCAAAACATGGTGGACCTGCGGTTAGTTTAGTAGAAGTTAGTCCAAAAGCATATGTGACTTCTGATGTAAAACTTGGTGAAGACTCCTTTGGTTGATGTGCATGTCGAGTTATGTAAGGTCAAATTGTTTAAAAGTGATCATTCGGATTGCCAATGGTGTGAGTAGAATCCCGAAGGGTGTGTATTGGTAATGAAAGATATCCAGGGTTTAATGGACCAAGGTATTCTACAAGTCATTGCTAAGCATAAAGATGATGAGGTGGTTGTTATTGTTCCTCGGTTTGATTTTTCAAAGCCTTTGGAAATCACTTATCAGAGCAAGGAGAGTGTTGTGACTCCCTTGGTAGTTTGTTTGCCTTAACTGATTCCATACAAATCCGGCAAAGTTGTTCCTTAGAGGTATAATGCTACTGTGTTGGAAAATGGTAAAGAGGTAATGATTGAATCAACTCGATCAGTTGAGAATATAACAGATGGCAATGGTATGACTAGAAGTGGTCGTATGTCTACTCCAGCAGCTCTCCAAAAGGTTGATTTTATGTCAAAAAGTAAGGAAGTATGTGGTAAAGATCTTGTTGTGGTTAATTAAGAGCTTGTGGTTGTTGCCCGTCTAATGAATCTAAGAGAAATGATGATGCTGAAGAATTGCTAAGTGCAACGCGTCGTTTTATTTTAAATTATTTTTCGTAATTTAATTATGTGAAGGTGTGTGTATAAATGTGATTATGTGTGTTTTGTTGTGTTTGAGGATACCCTTGGTATGAGGTAGTAACCTTAAGAGTAGACTTTGAGGGTGGAGAAGTATGTCAGCAGTTGAGTAGAGATTGGTGGTGTGAAAAGTAAAACTAAATAGAAATATTCGTCATAATTATTTAATTATTTAATATTAGATGGATATTAGTTCAATTAGATAATTGCTAGAAATTATTATTATTATTATTATTTTAATTAGATGGGATTAGTAATAATAATAATAATAATAATAATAATAATAATAATAATAATAATAATAATAATAATAATAATAATAATAATAATAATAATAATAATAATAATAATAATAATAATAATAATAATAATAATAATATAATGAAATGAAATAAAATGAGATATTAGGTGTGTAGAGATGGGAAGGGCAGGATAGTAATTGTATGAGGATGAGTGAGGGTAAAGTAGGTAAACCATAGTTGAGTGATTTTATAAAGGGAATTGGAAAAGATTAGAATCGGTTTTTCATGGTACGTGAAAGTGGAACAGAAGTTGAAAGAGGCTAGGGTGAAAAGGAGGGAAAAACTCCATTAGAGAAGGAAAAACTCATCAATTTAAGGTAAGGGTGGGGTTCTGATTTTCTAAGGGACATTATGAAGAATATTGTGTAATTGGTGTCAATTATGAATGATTTGAGGAAGGGTAGATTTAGGGTTCAGATTCTTGTTGGTTGTTGTTGATTATAATGATTTTATGATGAATGTATGATGTTAGGACCTCTAAAAAGTTGTTGTAGGTTGTTATAACTATTACATAATGGTAGTATTTCGAATTCTGGGACTGTGACTTTTTACAGAATTGAATTCAGAGGTCCGAAAGGCCTCTAAACTGCAAAAATCGCACTTTTCTAGTTTGGTGTTCTCGAGAGTCCACATAGCAAAAGTCGCGACGCGAGCAGTAGCGAACCTGTAGCGAGTGATGGCAGAATAGACGCAATTTTTGATCCGTAAGTCGTTTGAGGCACCATTTGAAGCGTTAGAAAGCTAACGCACAGGGGTATAACATGAAAATGATTGGTGAAATATTTTATTAATATTCAGGTGTCTATTATATGGATCCTTGTAAAGATTTGTATGCTAGATTAGCGAATCGGGGAATTAAAATGAAGTAACATGATTGAGTATATACAGTTGTGCAAATATAAATTTAATACTATTAACGTCAGTTGTTGATTATTGTAAATGATGAGTAATATTATATGTTATGATGTAGTTTGATTATGTTATTATATTGATGTTGTTACGATTATGTTGCTATGATGTTGATGTTGGTGATGTTGCTATGATAAGTGAAATTGATGATGTGCATATTTAATGTGTATAGATGCTATGTGATTATTTGGATTTGTTGTGATTGCATAAAAGATATATATGTTGTATGAACTATATTTTATTATTATTGGCCAATTTGGGCAGTGTACAATAACCATGGTGGTGGGTTATTGTGCACGATGATGTTGCCGTTGTTGTATGCATAAATATTTGGATTACATACATTTATGGACAATGGTCTGTTGTTGAGGAGCCTAAAATCCCATTGTGTGGATTGAACGGGTAGCTGATTCTGAAGGTGATGGATCAGTGAGTGGTTCTGATCCTAGGAGGTAGGGATCAGAATGGTGAACCTGAGCGTTCACGAAAATTGGTACCACATGCATATGTATTAAGTCAGGTTGTGAGTCTCATTGCATTATATATGTTGCTAAATATGTGGTTTTGTGTGATTAATTGGACTTGCTGCTACTTGATTCCATATTGGTTGGGGGAAAATTAGTAATGATATTGTTGATTGATTAATATGAGATATTTAGCCGAGTTATTGTTGTGTTATCTTTATGCTTGGATAACTTGTTGTTGGTGTTGAGTATGATGTGTTGTAGGATGGGTGATAATTCATGTGATATTCTAATGCATATTGTTTATCATGTTTTCCTTTATATTATCATGATATCTCACCCCTCGTGTTTGAATATTGCCTCCACGTGGGTAATGTGCAGATAATCTGCAGTAGGAGCTCAGATGTGAGTGAGAGATGAAGTCTTTCGTTTATTCTTTTAGTTTGGCGTCTGCTTTGATATATAAGACCGGGGTTATGGAACGTTGCATGATTTTATTGTTGATGGTTGATAACCATGTTTTATTTCCTATGATTGTTTTTTCTTTGTGACACTATCAATTATATTATGTCTTAAGTTGTTAACTTGAATGATTAAATGTTATTTCCGCTGCTATATGATTTAACCTTCAGTTATGTTTTGTTGATAATGAGTAAATGTTTGTTGAAAGTGTGACATTCTTAAATAAGATTTTATGGATATTCACTTTGATTTTATTTATATTACGCGGGGGATTATATAGGGTTTTACACTAAGAATAATCTGAAGAAGTGATCACAAGGTGGTAGATCAACTCCTCCAGACTTCGTCCAAAATATAAGTGTTATCTTTGTTGTTGAACTCCGAGGCTCGTCAGAAACCTTTGACGAATGTGTTAGAACAAGCTTTTGTAGATCATGACGTGACACTAGATTAGTTTGATGGCATAGTGGGAAACATTACGGCCTGTACTGTTTTGAGCTTTAGTGATGAAGAATTTATGTCGGAGGGTAAGAAACATAACTATGATTTGCATATATCTATTAGGTGCCGAGTGGACTCTCTGTCCAATATCTTGGTTGATACTAGTTCTTCACCCAATGTTATGCCAAAAGCAACTTTGTCCAAATTGGCTTATCAAGGTTCTCCTATGAGAAACAGTGAGGTTGTGGTCAAAACTTTTGATGGTTCCAAGAGGACGGTAATTGGTGAAGTAGATCTCTCGATGATGGTAGGTCCACAGATCTTCCAAGTTGCTTTTTAATTGATGGACATTTTCCCTGCGTATAGTTGTTTATTTGGAAGACCATGGATACATAACATTGGGGCAGTAACATCAACTCTTCATCAAATACTCGTGTTTGTTAAGAATGGTAAACTGGTAATTATCTATGGTGAGCAAGCCTTGCTAGTTAGTCACCTTTCTTCTTTTTAATACATAGACACAAATGAGGAAGTTGTTGGAACTCAGTTCCAAGCTCTTGATATTGTCAATGTGTTCAGAAGAATGGGCCATCTATTGCTTCTTTGAAAGATGCACAACAGGTTGTGAAGAGTGGTCAATCAGAAGGTTGGGGAAAGATTGTTGAGCTTCTCGAGAATAAGAACATAGTTGGTTTAAGGTTCTCGCCTTGTGCAGCTAGAAAAGAGTTGAAGTATGAAGTTGTTATCAGACCTATTCAAGAGGAGTTTCACAGTGCTGGTTTTATTCATCTTGAAAATCCATTTGTTGCTTCCATTGGTGAAGATGATTCAGAATGGCCTTGCTTTGTGACGCATGGAGAGACTAGTCAAAATTGGAATGTCGTGGATGTTCCTAGTGTCGTTCAATTGTTAATTTGTTGTATTTTTCAAATAATTCCTTTCACCCTGCCCAAGGTGAAAGTGACTTTGTTCGGGCACCTTTATTTCAAATTTTAAGATCATTAATAAAAGACGTTTTGTTATCCAATGTGTTTTTTTCTCCTTTTGCATTTTTTCTAGAAAACGGTAACTAAAAAACCCGTTAAATTTTTTTTCATTTTATTGCATATCACTTTCGCATTTTTCTGTTTCTAAAATAAAGCGTAAATCATGTGCAGATTAATTAGCAAATTACATAAAGGGAAATTACAAAGAGACGTACAAAGGGGAAAATCATTCTTGATAGCTTGCTAGTACTCTTCCTTGGCATATTACATAAAGGGGAATACTAAATTAAAAACTGAAAAAAATAATTAAAACTCCTAAGTTACATGTTATCAAATTTGAAGAAGTCATTCAAATTGTTCATGCCATCTTGAAATGCTTGATTATGTCTTTCCCGAGTAGTCCCCATCTCAGCTCGCCTATTTTTTAAGGCTTAATTTTTCTCATTGAAGTATGTTTCCATGTAAAATGTCCTCTTAAGATTTGGGCTGACATATAGTCTACGTGATTATCATAGAAAGTTTGATAACTTGGTCCAAAGCTTGGAGGTGCATCATAAAAGTTTGGTGAGATCTCACGTTCCCAACTTGTCATTCCAAGTGCATACTCTTTAAGCCTTTGTAATCAGTCAGTTGATTGTTGTTGTTGTTTTTGTTTTTTGTTGCTAGACTCCTTCTGATTTATTCATTTCTGAACATTATACTTTCTTATGTTCCTCTCATTGTGCTTTACTTAGCCTGTCTTCATTGAGTGGTTGTGCTGAAAATCTTCTCATTATACTTTTTCTGATTGGTACCGTAAGGCTGATCCTCACATCATCAGGTTGAGTTGGGACTCTAGATAACCTGCATAGCTCATTAATAACACAAAAATGTCCATAACGTCATTGTGGTCCATCAACCATGTATTTAATATTATCAGCAATAAAGAGTCCCACATTAATACACTCCTCATTCAGGACGACAATCAGAGTGTGACACCTCTTCACTATAAACTCCAATTGGTTAGATACAACCTCTAAAGTATGGACAATAAATAAGGCTCATGACCTTGGTATTAGGCACATATTTAAACTGCACAACCTCAACTATTTGTCATTAACAATGACCCATTTTATTGCTTTTGTTAACTCATGTTTGTGTTGTGCAACTCTTGAAGAATTTTGTAACCATGGGGGCCATGGATCTACACAATAGTTAACAAAAAAAAGCAATAAAATATGTACACAAAAAAACGAGTAGAAAATAAGTAGAAAGGAGTAGAAAAAGGTGAGTGTACAGATAAAACGTCAAAGATAGCCTTTTTATAGGTGTTGATCGCGCACTATCGCATCATGATGTAGAGTATCGCGCCACGATACCTTACAATATGCCCACAACGGTGACTGCAATAGATCTCTGCCAACAACTTTCTTAACTGGTTCCTCCTAACTCTTCTTGTGCTTTACAATTACCTTGATGTACTTTGGTAATTATTCACTCTTTTCTTATATATATATATATATATATATATATATATATATATATATATATATATATATATATATATATATATATATATATATATATATATATATATATATATATATATATATATATATATATATATATATATATATATATATATATATATATATATATATATATATATATATATATATATATATATATATATATATATATATATATATATATATATATATATATATATATATATATATATATATATATATATATGAGTGGGGATCAACTTACTATAAGAGTAAGTTTTTTTAACTTACTTCACAACATAGCCTTTAAATTGAATCCAATCTAGTGGTTAAATTAATATTTTTACTTATAACCATTCGATTAAATCTAGTTTAAAGGTTATGGTTGTGGAGTAAGTTATAAAAACTTACTCTTGAAGTAAGTGTATCCTCACTATATATATATATATATATATATATATATATATATATATATATATATATATATATATATATATATATATATATATATATATATATATATATATATATATATATATATATATATATATATATATATATATATATATATATATATATATATATATATATATATATATATATATATATATATATATATATATATATATATATATATATATATATATATATATATATATATATATAAATTCAACATATTTAAAAGTGTTTCTCAATCTCCATAAATACCCTTAAAGATCTTCCAATTCTTAAACAATAAATCTTAAAAATCTATCTTTTTGTCTAACTCACTATGTCAATAACAAAACACCAAAACTATCACTCATTCAAAAAAAAAATTTAGAAACATCTTTTGTAGGTATTGGAAAAACACATTATATTTCTATAAAACACAATGTATTCCCTGCAAAACACAGGATTCTGCAAACCCAATGTGTTCATGCATGCATAATTTGTTATGACAAATCTATTTTTGAGATTTCTTGAGTCAATCTTCACAACTCTCCACCATTATTTTAAAACTAGTCTTAACATAAATTTATCTATCAACCATCTTATTGCTATCTTTAAAGATTGAATTAATTTTCAATAAGTTTAATCAAGTCTAAATAATACTTAAACTTCGATCTAAGCAATAATTTAGTAAACACATTCGTTAGATTTTTTTTCTTTTGAAAATCAATCTTCTCAATAATAATGTCATTCGACTGATCATATCAACCTATTTGTCTTCTCATGATACACTAAATTAATGGTCAAATAAAAAAATATTAGCTATCACAATTTATATAAAAAAAGTTAAGAGAAATAAAACTAAACAACTCATCATCTCGTCAATTATGACGGTCTATCAAAATCTTATAGGTCGCCTTGAATCAAACGATGTATTACAACTAAACAACTCATCATCTCGTCAATTTAGTTTTAATATTACCAATTTACAAATCTTCTAATAATGTATTTTCCTCTACAATTTATCTAGAGGCCACATCAGGGTTTCAACCATGAGATTAATCCCGAGAGTGCTGCAATTTGGACTGCAAAAACAACAATCATCAGGTTCACTATTGTGAAGATGCACTAGAGTGACTGTGTTAAACTGCAGTTTGACATATAACAACAACTCATAGACCCCCGACATGTTTGGGAAAATGACATCAACTAAGAGTAGATGGTCAATGGAATTATTCCTATTTGAGAGAGTTTGTTATGGAGGCATGTGGTCAATGGAAGCACCGACATCAACAGACCATAAACGAACATATCATATAGGATGCTAGACCAGCTTGAAATTATATGAAATTTGTTGTGAATAAGATGTCTTGAAACAAAATATAAACGGTGTTTTTATAGGCAAGAAACACACAAGGGTTATGGTTAACAAAAAAAACAAGGGAAAACATCAAGAAACAACAAGGATTGGTGATAAACTGTTATTCTTTCATTTCTCTATCAAACAAGATTACAAGTATACAAGAATAACAAATAACCTCTCTCTCTAGAATTAGGATTTTATCTTCCTATTTTTCCTTTTTCAAGATGAGAGACTAACATACTATTTATAAAAAAAAATAGTACACTAACCTAATGGGCTTTTTAACAATTACCCATTACAAGCTAACTTAAACAATTGGACTTTCAAGCAAGACTCAATTCAACATGCTAACAAACCTAGCAATATTGACTAATACATGTTAGAGCAAACTTCGACTACAACACGTATTACTCCGACAATATACTAGAGTTTGATCCAATATCTCACAAATATCCACCTTGGATCTAACTCTATAACATCAAGAAACTAGATTTCTTCATGCAGCTTTATCAACTGCATACGGTGGAAAAAATTGCAATTGGGCAACATCTTGGTGATCATATCAGTAACATTGTGATCTATCAAAACCTTCAGCACTTGGGCTTCTCCATGCTCGATTACCCCTCTGACAAAATGTAGCCTCACATCAATATGTTTGGTTCGCTCATGATAGGTTGAATTCTTCGACATGTGTATTGGACTTTGACTATCACATTAAACAGTGATAACTCAAATTTGAAGTTTCAACTCCTTTGCAAAACCTTCAAGCCACAATGCTTCCTTCACAACTTTAGTTAGGGCGATATATTTCGCTTCAGTGGTTGATAAGGTAATGACCTTCTGAAGTGTATCTTTCCAACTGATTGTTGTCCCAAACATAGTGAACACATATCCAGAAGTAGATTTTCTGGAATCCATACAACCTGCATAATCAGAGTCGACATATCCTTCAATTGCTACTTTACTATCTTCACCTAAGGCTCCACCATAAATTAGGACTCTATTCAGAGACTCATTCATGTACCTTATAATTCACTTCAATGCTTGCCAGTGAGCCTTTCCAGGATTCACCATATACCCGCTTACAAGGCTTATTGCATATTCTATATCGAGTCTAGTACAGACTATAGAATACATCAAGGAACCCACTATATTAGCATATGGAACACTATTAATATAATCTCTTTTGACATCAGTACTAGGACACTGATCTATACTCATCTTGAATTGAGGGTTTGTCGGAGTCACAACAAGCTTTAAATTCGACATACCATACTTTTTGAGAATCTTCCGTAGGTATGCCTCTTGAAATAAGCATAATTCCGACTGCTTTCTATCTCTTTAGATGTCAATCTCAAGAATCCTGGACATAACTCCTAGATCCTTTATGTCGAACTCCTTATTGAGTTCAGCCTTCACCCTTATTACATCTTCGACATTTTTGCTTGCTATTAGAATATCATCCATATAAAGCAACAGAATAACAAATGAATTACCAGGTCAAAATCTGAAGTAAACACAGTGGTCGAACTGACTTCTAATGAAACTTATGCGTGCCATGAACTTGTGGAATCTCCTATTCCACTGTCGAAGAGATTGTTTCACTTCATATAAAGATCTGTTCATTTTACACACATAATCTTCCTTCCCTTTTTCGAAATACCCTTCAGGTTACCTTACAAGGATTGTTTCATCTAGATCACCATATAAGAACGCAGTCTTCACATCCATCTATTCAATTTCAAGGTTGAACTGTGCCACCATAATAAGCAACGTTTGAATGGATTTGTGCTTCACAATAGGATAGAATACATCATTGAAGTCAACACCTTCTTTCTGAGTGAACCCCCTAGCAACCAATCTTGCCTTGTATCTCTTCGACGCCACTTCTTCGATTCCTTCCTTAACTTTGGAAATCCATATACAACTGACTAACCCGGCTCTAATAGGTTTCTTGATCAGTTCCCAGTTATTTTTATTATGAAGATATTTCATTTCATCATCCATGGCCTTCAGTCATTCAATCTTCTTTTGACTCCTCATAACTTTCTTATAGTCTCTAGGTTCTTCGTCTAGAACCTCACTTGCAGAGATTAAGGCGCAAACTATAAGATCTGCATACCCAAGTTTCTGAGGTGGCTTGATGACTCTCCTCGACCTGTCTCTTGCTAGCAGGTAGTCATTATCAATATCCTCATCTTCGACAACATCTTCTACGTCTTCTTCGACTTCATTTGGGTTACGCAATTCAACATCAACATGCTCCACCTCAACAGGAATCTCTCCCTGTTCCAGCTCTTTGTCAGCATCATCAGTTTTCTTGAAAGCCATCTATGCTTCATTGAAAACTACATCTCGACTGGTGATACACCTTCTGTGACCTGGCTCTAGGCACCATAGCCTATAAGCTTTGACTCCTTCAGGGTATCCCATGAACATGCATTTCAGAGCTCTAGGTTCGACCTTGTCTTGCCTAATATGAGCATAGGCCATATAGCCAAATACTCTCATTCTGTCGAGACTAGGTGGGTGTCCCAACCAAACTTCTTCAGGTGTCTTCATTACCAAGGCAGACGAAGGATATCTATTTATTAAATAGGTTGTTGTCGAAACAACCTCCGCCCAAAGCACCTTCTTCAATCTAGCACTAACTAACATGCATCTAACCCTTTCAAGGATTTCTCGATTGTATCTCTCAGCTAAGCCATTTTGTTGAGGATTACTTGCTACAGTCTTATGCCTTGCAATCCCAGACTCAACACAATAATTGTCGAACGCTTCATTGCAGAACTCAAGGCCATTGTCGGTTCTCAACCTCTTAACCTTTCTTCCAGTTTGAGTTTCGACTAGAACCTTCCAACTTTTGAAATACTCAAAAGTTTCATCTGTCATCTTCTAGATGAATACTCGTAGCTTTCTGGAATATTTATTAATGATGGATAGAAAATACCTTGCACTTGAGTGTGAAAAATTCCTTGCAGGCCCCCAAAGATCAGCATGAATGTAATCTAGGGATCCATGTGTTCTTTACTTGCCTTTGTTAAACTTCTCCCAACAGGATTTACCAAATACACAAGATTCAAAAAACCCCAACTTTTCGACTTTGTCACCTCCTAGCAAGTTCTGCTTCCCTAATTCGACCAGGCCTCTTTCACTGCATGACCCAATATCATGTGCCATAATTCTTTCTTCGATACAGGTTTCGTGGATGCAACATTTGTCGAACCACTTACAACCTCAGCCTCAAGGGTATACAAACCTTATTTCTTCACGCCTCTCAAGACTTCCTTCGACCCCTTCATGACTCTTAGGATATTTTTCTCTCCTTGAAAAACATATCCCTTCCTGTCGAATTCACCAAGAGAAATCAAATTTCTCTTCAAACCAGGTACGTACCTGACTTCAGTCAATAAACTTATTGACTCATCATGGAGCTTGAATCTCACATATCCAATACCTGCAACCTGAATAATTCTTGATCACATAGCTCCTCGAATAATTCTTTGTTTGAAGTCATGTGCCAAGTGCAACCTGAATCCATAATCCACTCTTTTCTTGAGTCGCCACTTGAAACCACAAGAACATCAGATGAGTCGAAGTCATCTTGAACAATGGCTATGTTGCCATTATCCTTACCTCCATGATCTTTCAGGCGTTTAGGGCACACCTTTCTTGTATGACCCTCCTTCTTATAGTGATAACATCAAATATCAAATGTTTCGCCACTATAACACTTCTGCTAACTTTTACCTTCCTTCTTGTCGAACTTACCATCATTTCGCAAGAATTTTCCTTTAACGGCCAAACCTTCGCCCACCGCCAAAGGTTTATGCTCCTTTCGTTCGTTCAAGTCCTTAGAATACGAGGCTGATTGAACTTCTTCAAAGCTCAGGGACTCCCTTCCATACAAGAGAGTTTCTTTGAAGTGAGCATGTATTATGGGTAAAGCATACAACAACTGCAGTGCTTGATCTTCATCATCGATCTTCACATTAATATTTACAAGATCAAGAATCAGCTTGTTGAACATATCTGATTGCTCAGCCAACACTTTGTCTTCACTCATCTTGAATGAATACAAAGTTTGCTTCAAGTAGAATCGATTCACCAGAGATTTGGTCATGTACAAACTTTCAAGTTTCACCCATAATCCCGATGTTGTAGTCTCCTTTGATACCTGTTGAAGAACCTTATCACCAAGGCTCAACAATATTGCACTTTGGGCTTTCTCAATCATGGTCATCTTTTCTTTTTCCGTTAACGCACGTTCATGGTCGCCTCTTCCTTCAACGCTTCCAAACAACCCTGTTGAACTAGTATGGCTTTCATCTTCAAGCGCCATAGACCAAAGTCGTTCACTCTGGTGAACTTTTCAATCCCATACTTTGTTGAATGCATCTTCTCCATGCTCACCGCACCAATTTGTTGTGAATAGAATGTCTTGAAACAAAATATAAACGATTTCTTTATAGACAAGAAACACACAAGGGTTAGGGTTAGCAAAGAAAACAAAGGAAAACAACAAGAAACAACAATGATTGGTTATAAACTACTATTCTTTCCTTTCTCTATCAAACAAGATTACAAGTATACAAGAATAACAAATAATCTCTCTCTCTCTCTCTAGAATTAAGATTTTATCTTCCTATTTTTCCTTTTACAAGATGAGAGACTAGCATGCTATTTATAAGAAAAATAACACACTAATCTAATGGATTTTTTAACAATTACCCATTACAAGCTAACTTAGGGTACAAGCTAACTTAAACAATTGGACTTTTAAGCAATGCCCAATTCAAAATGCTAACAAACCTAGCAATATTGACTAATACATGTTAGAACAAACTTCGACTACAACACACATTACTCCGACAATATACTAGAGTTCGATCCAATATCTCACAAATTTGTATAGGTTAATTACAATGACACAATTTGTGTCTGGCCAGAGGTATTTGATCGACCCACGCCACCGAGTTTCGTCATCGTACGCCTAACAACCAAACTCTACCCAACAACCAACTCCACAATATTACCAAACCCAAAAACATTGTCAACCCACTCAAACCTAACAACGAACCTTACAACATTACCATACAAGATACCCACAACAACCACCGAATATGATTACGAAACCACATAGACCTAACCCCGCAACCAATTCATTCCACACACCCAAACACAAAATCAAGAGCACGATACTATAGCCCTGATGAGGCATATGATTCCACCCCCATCCTACCATAATATTCAACTAATGTACACCTAAATATCACACTACCAAAGCATCTAAACATCACATCACCAAAGCACCTAACAAACACGTGCCTTTCAAACACCATACCACAAGAATCATTGCTTCGTTTTCAAAACGATTCAATGTCTCGATTCAACCAACTAGACCTCTCATACGTAACCCAACCAACACGACCCAACTACGACAACATGGGAACCAAACTCGACTACGACAATGCCATCTACTAGAGAGATATTATCAGATATTTGTTAGATAACACTAATATCTCAGAAACCTCGCACCTATCACCTTTAACCCATGCGAATAGTAAGAGACCTCAATCACCTCAAAGAAATCATGGAAGACCTCGAAGGTAAGCGAATGCGCTGAGGTGTAGAATCGATGGTCGTTAAATTAAGCGGGTCATTATAATTCTCTCTAAATTATATTTGATAGAATAATATTATTTTTTTTAATTAAACATCATATTATTATTATTATTATTATTATTATTATTATTATTATTATTATTATTATTATTATTATTATTATTATTATTATTATGGTGTTAAAATAATTAAAAAACAAAACATTACAGTAGCCACAAGCAATATACTCCTAAAACTTACATGCATGCTCCACTGTTATTGTCATTATCGAAGAATACGCCCCATATTTATTGGTGCATAAGGTATAAAAAGAGTGTATGCGCCATATGCACTAGCGCATTCTTTTGAGGACAAATTGTTTTATTTATAAAAAAAGATGGTTACTTTTGTATATATTTTAAAAGGTGGTTAAATGAAGGTTTTTTTTTTTAACTAGCGGTTATTTTTAAAGAAATATATATCATTTAAAGTATGTTTGTTCCCAATTACTATAAAGACTTATTCTGTAGTACGGAAGTGGGCAACAGGAAACTGGACACTGTTTGCTTCTTTCGAAAAGATTAATGTTACTACTGTCTTTGTGTTATAGCATGAGTAACATATACAGTTGCACGAACCTTCTGAGATATTGCAGCATTGGATTCACCCGTGCATTGATCTTAAAATCAGTAAAATTTAACCAACAAAATAACTATGGCGACACAGACAGTTAATATCAAGTTGGAATCACGTATTTTCATCCCAGACTGTATTTAATTCTACAATTATTATTTCGTTTATTGCGTTCAGAGCTAGCTAATTATTAAATACTTACTCTGTAATCTTTTACAATTGCGGTACTGTTAGTTGACAATATATTTATCCAACTATAATAGTAACCCTTTTTTTGGGTGATTTAATAACACTTTTTACGTACTGTGTACTATATTACTATCATATATAGAAAATATTATAACGTTTTGAAGAATTGATGTAAGATATATTTGATATTAATATAAGTTAGATGAGGTGGTTCATAAAAAAAAAGGTTAGATGAGGTGGAGTTAAAATGGTTTAAAACTAAGTGTGAACTGATTCAATACCATCAGTTACGTGTTACACAACTTCTTACGTAACCATTTTTATCTCAACAAGCAAAAGTATAAGGTTGAACAACTCACTCGTGTAAAAAATATAAGGGAAAAAAATCACTTTAAAGACAATAGCATCATTTTGTAAATTTTAGTTTTCTTAACACAATTTGAAGCATCGACATCCAAAGCGACTCACATCCTAAAATATTTTCGCAGATAAATGCCTTGTTTAAGATGAGTTTTAATTTGACTTCTTTAAGTGGATTCCAACCCTTTAAAATTTGAAAATCATGTGAAGTACATTTCGTCAATGTTTCAACTCTAAAAGATTTATCTAATAGAGAGTGATAAGTCGAGTTTATGGAAAATAACCACCAATCATATTGGTAGATAAAGTTTGATGACGTTAATTAGAATTTTTTTTTCTAATTAATATCATTAAATTTTTAACCAAAATATCTTCTATTCCAAAGGAAATAAACATTTTTTTTAAATAAGAGGTCGGATTTATATACACTTTTTCTACCTCCTAAGTTTTCACTTATTGAAAGTTGTTATTTACAAAACAAAAAATAGCATACGAAAGTGATGTGATATTTGATGCCTATCATTCCCATCTAAAATTTAAAACTAAAAGATGTTACCATTCTATTTTCTGCCTTGTTCTTAAGGCCTTTAGAGAATCATTGAAATATTAACCCTCTTAGAAAACCTAGTAGAGAGGTTTGATGATATTAGTATGAGATTACATTATTAACCCTAATATGTCTACTTTTTAGAGTGAGAGAGGCATGACGCTCATATTTAACTACATTATTAATCTTAAGAATGACTATTTTTTAGAGAGAAAAAAGACATGACGTCAATATCTAGCCAAAGTATTTGATACCATAAAGTATAAGTTCTTGATATTTCCATTGACCCCACTTTTATAGAAGAACCTAGTTAAAGAGCCTTAAATCGCTGACCCCTAAATTTTGTTCCTCCTTTAGCATATAAACTTCATATTATTGCCTTCCAAACCTCTCCAAAGTAAACACATTTGAATCCAAGTGATTAGATTTCATATTATTATTGACATTTTGATAAATGATAAGTTGAAGATAAAGATGATATTAAGAGTAAAATTTATGTGTTTATTTCCCACGATTCATCCTTACCTTAGGGGGTTGGCAGTTCTTGCTTAAAGTGTGATTTATGCTCATAGTGGAACCAGCGTGTACTGGAGTTGATTTTTCCTTCTTATTTAGGTGGCATTGGCTCATTTCCCTCTTTTTAGACATATCTTATCGTTGTGGGGTCTTTGCGCAAATTATTTTGGGGAGGCTATATAATTTTGTCATGAGACATCTTTCTAACACACCCCTTTTGAGCATGTATATATGGGTGACTCTCAATGGTATCCTCCTTGTGAGTTTATCGTCCCTAAGGAATTGACATTTTTGGAAGGACGTTTTAATCAACTTTAGTTAGGTTTCTAATCCATTTAATCAAACCCTAATAGTATGTGTGGGAAACCCGGGAAATGGGTTGTGATCCTCCTAAGTACCAACGATCAAATGTGTGGGCATTCCCATTTGTGTTAATTTCCCATGGGCACAATTACCTTATGGGGTTGTGGCTTATGGTTTCCTTTCACCACTTTTGAACATAAATTATTATTGAGTTTATTTTTGGCTCCCTCAATGATTTTTCACTCATCTTGGAATCATATTCGAGCCTCTCAGTACTTGTGTGCTTATCTCAAAGTAAAACCCCATGCTTCAATATTTTGTGCCATGTTTCAAATTAAATGGAAGTTTTTGAAACATACTCATGACTTGGTTATCTTTGTGTCAATTTTCCCTGTCTTTAAACTTTTATCGCGCTTTACGAAGGATTTTTGCTATTGTTTTGTAATTCTCTCTCTTTTAACCAAAACTTCTCATGAGATGGTGTTCGTCATTGATAAGTCTTGTAAACCACATTTCAATCAATGTTGGTTGAACGATCATTTTTGGGCGAGTTGAAGAAGGCTAAAATAGAAGCCAAAAGAGATATCGATACTCCCCAACAAGCTCAAGACCGTTTGGAAGAGGATCATAAGAGATTAAAACAACTGGATGCAAAGTTTTATTATTTCCAGGGTAGTTTGGAAGCCTCCATGGAGAATCACTAAGCAACTAAAAGGTACCTAAAATATCAAATCCAGATTCTAGATGAAGAAAAAAATAAGTGAAAATTCTGGCAAGCACACGATGGATGTTATTCCCAAAGTTATAACATCCACTGTGACATTGACTGTTGTACTAACTAATTTAACTGTAAAGTAAAGCAGTAAAAACACAACAATTGTTTACCCAGTTCAGTGTCAACAACACTTACATCTAGGGGATACCAAGGCAGGGAGGAATTTCACTATTAGCAGAATTAATTCAGAGTCAAACAACACAGTTTGCACTCCTCACTTAAAACCTACCCAATGACAATTCAGCCTAGAGACACTCTAGACCTGAGTATACCCACTCACTCCCCCTCAATCACACCACAATGATATACAATTCACAATTACAAAAGTCAATATGAAGAGACACTTCATACACACCTTGATCTTGCTTCACAACTTTGATCAAGGACTCACACACTCTTGCTTAACAACTTTGAGTGAGACACTGCTTAAAACCTACCTAATCAATGCAATCATCCAACAAACAATTACTTGAAGTACAAGTATTCCTAAGACTCAATTCACACGTGAAGACTAGCCTTCTTCACTCACAAGGACTCTGCAATCTGCACTCTCTATTCTTCTATCAAGAGCTGCTGTTCAGGATTGTTTCTTCTGATATTTATAGCAGCTGTCAGTCCTTTTGGGCCTTGGTGCATAAATTAGGTTTTATTCATAACAAACCTATTTTCAATGATTTGCACGCTTGCCACTTAATTCAGGGATCTTTTAGTTAGCCTAGGGCTTCTAAAAAGTCTCTTGATATCCAACTTGAGCTCCTATTCTGTTTCCTGGTTTATAGCTACTAGAAAAATAAACCTGCGCTTGATGTCATACGACCCAAGTCATAACATTGGGTATGACATCCATCTTAACTTGGTTTTTTAGCTAAGTCAACTTACCCTGCACAGACCATATTATGTATGCACTAACATCAGTCATGACATACATACATGCTCTAGTATTTTGCCACAAAATGCAGCCAATCAAGAGCACTTACAATAAGGTTGAAATCTCAATGTATGTTAATGATGAACAAAATAAGATAGTGGAAACTCAATTGTTAACTTCGTAAAACAAAGTTTCTTCTCTTAAATCTAAAAAGTTCATTTCTTAAGAAACATTAAATTAAATTTATATTTGAAAAAGTTAATAGCAATTTTGGTTTGCTAGTTTTAAAGAATACATAACTGAATAGACTTCCTCAAGAGGTTTTCCTTCCAAATGAAAAAAAGAGGATTTTTGAGTTTAGTTATAAGTAATTTGGTTTGGTCATCTATGTTATGAGTATGTGATAGAGATTATTTTTGTCGACGTCTACAGCTTTAAAAATTTCATTGTTCAAACTTAGGTTTCGATCCCCGATATAACCTTAGAGACCGTGGGCCAAGATGCTAACAAAATTGTAAAGAAGAGAAAGATTGAATGGTCACGTGTTTGTAGTTTTCCTTTTTTTCCTTTTTTTTTCATTTTCTTTTAAGGCCTAAACATGAACTGATTCATTTTGTAATATGAACATAAATTTGTAGTCATCATTTTGATTTACCTTTTTTCTTTGGGCTCTTTACTATGTGAATGACGCTGGTCTATCTTCTAACCTTCGTTCCTTATTTTTTTTAGTAGGTATACGTTTTTCAGTTAAAATAGTTACTATGGACATTGATTTTATTTAGTATTTTTTGTGTTTTGTTACGTTGGCATTACGAAATAAGGATGTTCCCGACCAAGGGATTCCCTTTTATCCAAGTTTCATCCTCGGAATAAAGGTGTATTAATCATGGAAAACTATTCTCCTCTACAATGGAGAACCAACGAGTGAGGTCCCTTGCCAATGTATGTGGATTTTCATTTACTTTTCCTCCTATTGGGAGTGAGGTTTTTATTCATTGGTACTTCTAGAAAGATACTAATTTATATTTTCCAGTCTCTCTATTCAAGAGTAGTTTGTAAGTTTAAAATATTTTTACTTGGTCATCATTGCATAAAAAAACAAAAATGTTCATCTTTGAATCATCCATGCGGAAAACGTAAAAATATAAGCTTCTCTTGAATCATCCATGCATAAGATATGGAAAGTGTCAAAAGTAAAAATCTAAGATCTAAGTACAATATTCGTCATTGTACAATATACACAGCGGGAAAAGCATAATCTAAGCTTCTCTTGAATCATCCATGCATAGCTCCACTTGTAAACTAAACCTGCAAATAATACATGAAAAATAACAACAATAATGGGGTGAGATAATAATCTCAGTGAGTTCCCCTATCTTATGGGATCACTCGG
The DNA here is from genome assembly GCA_963859935.3 of Lathyrus sativus. Taxonomy (NCBI): domain Eukaryota; kingdom Viridiplantae; phylum Streptophyta; class Magnoliopsida; order Fabales; family Fabaceae; genus Lathyrus; species Lathyrus sativus. Next base: position 550,482,902 of record OZ012741.1, read on the forward strand.
CTCTATAAGGTTCTAATCAAATTCTAACTCAATTAAATGGGGAAAAAGGGATAAGACTTGAGTTCACAAAACTCGCAATGTATGGAAACATGTCTCTTGAGTTCATCAACTCAAATAATCACTAGTTCAGAAACCGTACCAAGGCATCTTTCACTGTCCGATCCTATGTCTAGGACTCTTGGCATGGGTCACGGATCCTTGTATCATACTTTGACATACGAATGGATTCGATTCTAGGAAACATTGTCCTTATAATCTTCGCTTCCTATAGGACTTCCAACTCATTTCAAGCCTTTTACCTGTAGGTTCTATTCGCTTATGTGGACACAAACCTGTCAAAGTAATGGTGCGTACATCCTAAAGGAGCTCTACATAAGCATCAACTTTTGAGATGATACAAATATGGGGTTGTTTCCTGTAACACCCCACTCTACCTCGTACGCGTATTATAAAACATATAGGGAAATATTACATAAAAGTACATCAGAGTTCTCAAACAAGTAGGATGTCAAACTAAGTCACTTCATTTTTCATAATTAAACCAATGATATCTAGCTTTCAATTAAACAACAGAATAAAGTCAATTATTTAAACATAATCTCCACCACGAGGTGATCATACATCCTCAATCCAACGAATAAAAGATACGTAATCGTAAATCAAGAAAGTAAGCAAAATATAACGTAATCCCGTCATCCCATGTTACATATCAGAGCGACTCTTAGGACTCGATCAAATAGCAACACACCCCAAGCACTACTCAGGTACCTGGTCACCTGCACTCCCCAAGGAGCACAGACACAACAAATATAAAAGGGGTGAGAACTACATTCAATAAATAAGCGGTGAAATACACATGCTAAGGAGTAGTTACACACCACACATATAATCATACACATGCAACGCACATACACGTGTCACCTCAATCACTCGGCATTAATAGCCCATAGTCAAATACAAATATGTAATGAGACTCACTGACTCGACACAATGCATGTGGTACCAATACAAATACATACGGTTCACCCTAGAACCCGATTCCCGTCGGAATCCGGATAAGTCGTATACGTTCCTCTGAACTACAACTTATCTCCACAACGACTTCCATATGATGTCCGGATGAAACTAGGCACCCATCATGGATTCCCACCTAGCCATCTCCACAAGACATGTGACATGAAAATGCATGACAACACAATTATGCAATATAATAATTCATGCGTAATTCACGATCATTAATGATCCACACGAGTAATCCGCTCATCGTAATCCTCTCGGGAATTACCACAATCCCACAAGATTATCTATTTTCGACAATCATGGCTCATACTCATTAAAACACACCCATAAAGGCACATACATAACATTCCATATTCTCTCACTTTAATTCATAACTAATCTTCCTTAAGATCATTTTAGTCATATTAATCCTACCAATTAAACGAAATTGCTTTCTAAGCAAACACTGGACAGAAATCACAAAAATTGGGGAAAAGTCATCCCAGACTGTCCATATGTGTACCACCTTTCCCCATACGCGTATTGCCCTGCTGGCATACGCGTATGGACACTCCCTTACGCGTATTGGCAGAGGCTCACACCTCTCTAGGTTCCCTCATGCAACCCCTTACGCGTATGACTACCCTTCATACGCGTATTGTCCAAGCCCATACGCGTATCATACGCGTATCACCAAATGGTCGTGCTGGCACTGAGGACAGGGCACGTCTGCTACGCGTACAGCCCCTTAGGAAGTCCCTCATACGCGTATTGACACCCCCAATACGCGTATGACCAGCAGATCTGTCAGAAAACTTAGATCTCATCATCTCCACGAGTTCCTACTCAAGATTCATCATCCTACCTTCTCAGTCATCCTAAAACTCAAATTTTAATCGATTTCAATGAATCCTATCTTCTACTCTTTCAAGATTCTAGTTATTAGATCTAGTTTCGATTACGATTAAACCCTTAATTCTCATATCTAACATCTGTCATAATTTCACCACAGTGTTCATAACTTTTCACACGAATTTTCGGTCAGTTCTAGATTCGTTCACCCAACACAAGATCAGGATATTCAACAATTACAGCAATTTACAAGAAGAATCATACTGTTACAAAAATCAAACCAATAAGCAAGAACAAACAGAACTCCTACGAGAGAAAGGACCTCTCACTACCCTCTCGTGTTAAATCACCCATATTGAAATCCATTCTCCCCTGTTACCTTGGATTGGAGCTCTTTCCTTGACAATAATGGAGAATTGGTTCTTTTTGCCCTAGCTTTCCTTTCTCTTCCTTTTTCCTCTTTCACGTGTTAACTGACTAATTCTTCCACTAACCCTCTCTTAACCCCTTAATCAGGTTTTTAATTCATTTAATTTTATTACTAATAATACTAATAATATTAATAATAACAACAATAATAACCATAATCCTATTAATATTATCATTAATAATAATTGAAATAATAATAATATTAATAATCATAATGCTCTTAATTAAATTATCCATTACTCTAAGTCCACATTACCCCTAACTAAGGTCAGCTCTCACTTTCGCCCCTAACCTCATACCCTTAATTAAGGACATCAGACCAATACACGCACAACAAAGTATAAAAAGACTAAATAATTCAAATGGGGTGTTACATTTCCGACTACGTGATAAAACACAACATAATGTGATTGTATTTGACAATCACAAGGTGAACACATTCATCTCACTCACAACTATGGTAAACATTATCCATGACACTCACCTAGGTATCATATTGCATGAATGTCACCTTCTAGTGTTATCTAAATCATACTTATAACCTAGTTATCTTTTTAATCCATTTACCTAGTTATAAACCTAGGTTTCCTCACTCATCTTCATAGTGTTTTAAGCATCTTATCACACAATATATCCAATTTCATACATTTAACACATATAGTAGCATAAATAAACAATTCAAACATAAATATTTCACATAAGGCATATAATCACACTATCCTTTACCAAACATTCTTGGTTAATTCATGATTTCACTATAAATAGGACTTTCGGAGCCAAGCTCCTCATGAAATAGGACTTTTGGAACAAATGTTCCTTACCAAATAGTACTGTTGGAACAAAGGTTCCTCGCCAAATAGGACACTTGGAACAAAGGTTCCTCACCAAATAGTCAAACCAATTCTCATGGTGTTCAACAAAATGCTAGGTGTTCATCCTCACCCGTTCACATATTATTCCAGATTCACTTCAATTCATTTATATTCTATCAGTCAGTAACTCATATCCATATTTCTACTTTCTATCACTTAGAGGATTGGAATAGCTTTCCAACGCTTCCAACTACGCCTCAATTCAAGTTACGGTTCTCAAGTTATAAAGAAAACAAGAAACGGAAAATTGGCACCCTGTCATGGTCACCCAGCGAGCAGCCAGCGAGGCTGGCTTACCTTTGGTTTGTCCGGAGAACCTCAGGCGAGGCCTATATGGTCGCCCGACGAGGTAGCTCGCTTTCTGTTCGACAGGGCTCGCCCGGCGACTAAAGCAGAATCCAGAATCTGCAAAACGCGAAAATGAAGGAAATCTTGGCCAAAACCTCAACCCACATGTCTAAAACGCATCCAAACACTCACTTAAGCATGTTATAACATTAATGATCATGCAATTCATCAATTACAACATGAAAACAACATTTAATTCAATTTCAACACCAAAACCTAACCCACCAATATTCTCATATCCCCCCAAAGGTTATACTATCTAATTGAACTCACATTGGAGATGAAGAAAATGAGATGGAGTTGATGATGATGAATTTCCTCTTATTCCTCCAGGAGCTCTTCTTTTCCTCTTTCTTTTTCTCTTCTCTTTCTTTTTTCCTCTTTTCTTACTATCTTTGTTTCTTTGTTTCTTTCTTTTTCTTCTTATTCTTTCTCATTCACTTATAAAAAAATAATATAATAATATGTAATGATATAAAATATCTCCATTTGATATTTTATCATCTAACACCAATTATTGTTGTTACCAAAATGTCCTTTCTTTCACTTATTAATATTGGTTTGTCTCTTTTATTAATAATTGATCTCTCTTCAGAGTTCACCAGTTACTCTATTGGTCTCAACTAATAACATTTAGAGCACTTAAGAGTTCCAATTGTTCTAACTGACATATGTAGAGTATATAACAACTCAGTCGATCTCAATTGGCATCCAATTTAGCATTTAAGGGAATATGTGATACTTGAAGAATATGTTCTCTTAAAATGTTGAAAGGTGTAGAATTGTGGTATATGGATAGGTGTAGTCCTTTTTTTTATTGATCATGGGTGAGTGTCCTTATTTCTTTTGTTCCTCCTCTCTGTATTATGTCTTGGTTCTTCAACTTTCCTTTTGTGTGTCTCGGTTTTCTTATGAATTTCCTCTATAGATTTCTGATTGTGAAAAAAATTTCTTGGTATTGTATGTATTTTTAGCTCTTACCGGTAGGCCATTGAAAATTTTCAAGGCCTTAGTCCGGATACTTTCCGAGACTTGGACCCTAGTTAGAGTTTAAGGCTTAACAAAAACTTATTCATTTTTTCTTCAGAGCTTTTAAACAGAATGACCTCTTATTGAGACCTTTCGATGTAAGGCCATAGGGACTCGTCTTATTCCTGCCTAATTAAGCACAAGTTTTCCACCGACTCATTATACCTTCAGGATGTTGTGAAATAAGTGGAAAAACACTTATGAAGCTCACCGAATAAGCTAATTGATTTGTTTCTCAATCCCCTAAACTAAGACATGTCGCCATATTTTATAGTGATAACCAATAATTTTCATTTCTCTAGGCCCATGGGTCCTTTAAAATTTATGAGGATGTCGATGAGTTTAACATATTCATCGGGGTCAATCATTATGTTTTAGGTTCCCATTCCCAATGGTTTTTTTAGAGTTCCCTTCATATAGGATATTCATTTATTCTTCTGCTGAAACCATTTTTGAAGATGATGTCTTAGTTCCCTTCAGAAATATTGGATAATGAGGCAAGAGAGATATGTCGATAATTGATGAAAATTTAGCAAGTGTACTAAACGTATCGAAGTAATAAAAATCTAAGTTTGAATCCGTGTGGATTGTGCTATTTTTAAAAAGTGAGTTGCCTGTTATTGAAAAGTAAAACTTGAGGGGTTTGCCTGAGAGTTGATTGAATTTAAAATACTTAAAAACGTTGGTAAAATATCAAATTAAGAAGGTGGTCATGTCTTATTCGAATCCTCTAAATTTCAATGTTGATGACTGCGTTTATTTGTCTAAATTTGATTTCATAGAATTACGACGAATTAACAAGGTCATTATACCTAATTTCTTGGTCTATAACTCACTAGTTTAAATTAAAACACCATAATCCCTTAGGCTAGCTGGATAGTAAAATTAGGCGAAATAAGTTCTTAATTCTTAAATCATTATAATTATTTATCTCTAAACCAATTATAATGTCAAACAATTACTCTAGTTCAAGTCAATAGATTTAGGGCTAGTAATCCCTATAAACCTAAGTTCAATTGGTGAATTCGTCAATGCACAAAAGACATTACACAAAAGAGTAACTGAATAAAAACTATAATATTAAATAATGCTAATAATGCAAAACAAGTCATATGGTTCAACATATCAATAATATGTTCATCTCCTAAGGCCTAATAAGAAGTGACTTAGCTACTTATAGTAACAAAGATTAATACATTGAGTTTTTAGAAATAATACATGAAACTCTAGGTTGAATTTGGTCTTTAATGGAAAAAAAGCTTCTTCTAAGCTTTTGTATTGCTTCTCTCGTCAAAACCTTGATCCAAAATTATCAACCGCCATTTTTTCCAACGGTTTTCCCTTTTAAAGAAACAAAAATGTGTCAGAAAAGACAAGCATCGCAACCGCGATCCATTCAATCACGTCCAGGATTTGCTATTGTCACTAGGATAACAGCCGCGACGCTTTTCACCGTGTCCACGATGCATGTGTGAAAAATTTAGTGGCTAATTGTTCTTTTCTTTGCAATTTTTTTCAAATTTTTGTCTTTCTTTCTTTCTTATTCTTTCACTTCTTCATTTTCTCATTTGTTTTTAGTCAAACTAAAACAAAATTAAATCAAAATAACCAAAAACAATATCAAATGCTTGTAAAAATTACATGATGACATAGTGTCATTAGTAATGATCATGGTGATGACTCAGATGATGCCCTCTATCTTAGATCTTGAGGGGAAGTGTCCCTGTGGGACCGAGAAATGTGTTTTACGCCTTCTATGACCACGTAGTCGCTGGCGTTGGGATGATTATGCATGATATTCATTGTAGTTTGTCACTACGCCATTGTGGACTTAAGTCAATCCTCTTGTAAGTATGGGTAGTAGGAGATGGTCAAGATCAATTATTTTGATTATTTGGATCCGTTCATTATGATGCTCTAGTGTCAGTGTCTCTCTTTCAACCTATATAAGCTAATTCATCAATAGTGTGTTCGTTATAGTGTTATTTGTTGGTTCCACCAGATAGGTAGCTTGTGGTGAACTACCTTGTCCTTGTGGAGATGAGGAGAGAGAACATGGTTTCTTCAAGTGGTATGGAGACCTCAATAAGTGGTATATGCTCGTGGTTTCATGGAGAAGCAGTATCACTCTGATCGCCACTGGTTGTGGAATTAGACTCTCTTGGTGTAAGGAGAACGTTGTGAGTCCATCACCATGGTTGTTATTTACCTCTATAATAATTTTATGTATGGATCAGCGGGACAATTGGAGTTTTGGGTTATTTTTCTTATGTGATCACCATTCTAACATTGAGTAATGTTATGAAACGTTGATAAATGTTACCACAAAAGGTGTCAACGATCCTACTAGGTAGGAGTCACTCATGTGGCTGCGATATTAATTAGTTTCAATTAGTTTTAGAAAGTAAAAATATGCTCTGAGGCTGGTCCAGGGGATAATACATGCATGTAATCTAAAGCCTAAGTCACTAACAATCAATCGTCAAGATGTTTTTCAAGAATAAGTGTGTACTTTGATTTGATGCATTACCTTTCTTTTTATAATTAGTTTCTAGGATTTTGGAGTCCTAAAACCTTATTTTGCATAATAGTTATCCAAATGGACATATGTCCAAGTTTTATTTGTTTTGTCATCTAAGTGTTCTCCTTCAATCATTTTCTTGAATCAGGTGTTTTCTTAGGGCATGTTTAAGCTTGTTTATGAGGTTCTAGAACCTTCTTCAAGTCCATAGTTCAATAGTTGAAGGAATGATACCTTTGACTTGATGTCATTGATCTCACGTCATATGATAATCTTGTTATTCATCAGGCGATCCTTAGTCTGTTTGGTAATAAATGAATATGGTTTATTTCTTATGAGTCATCTACCAAATTGGACTGCAGAATACTCCTCCATGTCTAGGTGAGAACATTAACCAACTAAAATAACCCTCAACGTAGATCACAAGTGGTAAAAAGGTCACGCTGAACCAAAATTCTTAAAAGAAATGAAGGACTTGAATAAAAAAAATAAAACTCTTTTATTTTCTAGACTTTTTTCCTCAATTATTTGAATTTCGAAGATAAGCCGCTTATTTTAGAAAAATAAAAACTACCAAATTAATGTATTTTAAACCGTAAAAAAATTAAAATTAAAAACTATGCTATTTGGAACACTTACTTGTATTAAAGCAATTTCAACTTTCATGAATTAAATGATTAAGACTATGTTATCGTGTTTGCATTCTTCTATGTGTATGTTTATTTGTTGTTTATCAAAATTTGTTTATTAGATTGTAATGAAATCGTGAAGTATGTGACTTATAGTCGAGTCTTAAACCCCGAACCTATAACTTAAATCACTTGATCTACAAATAAAATAAAGTATACCTAAGAGTTATATAAAATATATCTAAGAATTATTTCAGTCATAATTTAAACTCATATAATATAATATAATTATCGGGCAACCAACCGTTAATCAGTTAGAAGTCACTTTATCTACCATGTATTTGTATATGAAATATCCGCTTTCTAATGGGTGAGTGAGAGTGGTTCGAAGATATCATAAAATTGTTTAAAAAATGTTATATAAAAAGCAAGACCGTCTTTAAAAATGTAAACAACGACATATAGCACGGAGCCTACAAAAACATATTCAACTATTAATTTATAGTCAAATAAAATCTCTAAAAATATTTCACAGCTAAACTAAACCTAACTTAAACTTTTTGCACAAGAGATCGCACAAATTATTTGACACGGCTTCGATAGAAAACCTCAAAAATTAAAGAGAGTACGCCCCCATACCCAATGGAAAAAAGGCTAATCCCAAAATCACTCCACTCAAAGAAGGTGACAATGACAAGGAAGCCTCCCTCTCATCCTCGCCATGCAACAAAGTATCAGAACAAGAGGAGACCCCTTCTCTTGACAATGACAACTCATTAAGTAGCAGTTGAGCCAATCACTTTGTTTAACAAACAAAAATCGATTGAGTTGCTGTAGAAATATATATATATATCTGATGCAAAGTACAATATAAATTAGACAAACTAAAACATATCCTTAAAAAAAAACCATTATATACAAAATGCTAATTAGGTGGAGCTTAGTTTATGTTTCATGCAGAAGTAAATATGTGAAACGGCTAGTGGATGAAAGGAGATAATATTTAGGGCTACATCTACATATTTTACAATACTCAAGTACACCACTTTATTTCATATTGAAAGGTTGATATCATTCAAATGCTTTACCAAACAGTAGTAAATGTAGGCAGTGAATTTTTTTTGTCAGAGCAAGATAGAATGTAACCCCACCACTTAAATTCAACACGCCTACTAATACTATATTGCAAAACTTTGCTTTCAAAATCATTGATAGGGCTTGATTAATAATGATCGAATTTATGTTGCAATAAAATCGTTCATGTATCGTATATCTTTTCGTGGTGGGGGATACTTTCATGACTTATCATTATCAGAATAATATATATATACCGGATTTTTGTATTACAAATACTCTTTTTATATTGTAAGTTATTATGGTATAAATAATATTTATAAAGTTTAAAATTAATTTTAAAATCTTTTGATATGTTAATAATCTACTTTGGAATTATAAATTATTTAATTTGTATTAAATTAATTAATTTTGATGTATTTTATTGATATATCAAATAATTATATATTAACTATAGATACTAACAAAAAAAATTATAATATGAATATTCAAATGATTTATTAATTTACTAAAATGAAAATATATATAATGTAAATGATAGAATTATTATCGTAAGATAATTATATTTAATTTCATGAACAAATAATTTATATTCATGTTAGTAAATTTCAAATAATAATTTAATTTTAAATATTTTCATTTTGATAAATTAATACTAAAAAATTTATTTTATTTTATTTTTTTATATTTGTATTATATCATATTAAATTTCATTTTAAAATTTTAGAAGTATATATTTTAGGGTTAAATCAAAAATTTATCTTGTTATTTTATCGTGCTAATTTTTAACTGAACTCAAATTTATGATAAATTTGTTATTCAAAAGACATAATATGATTAATTTTGAGATTAGTTTATATACCATATTATCTCATCAAATATTAAAATAAGATCAAATATATTATATATAATTAATTAATTTTAAGTACAAAAATATGAGCATGAGCGACAGAGTTAAAGGAGATACTAAGCTCTATGAAGGGAATTTTTATGTTAAAGTTTTTTGGGTTTTCCATGTGCAAAAACAAATGAAAACTTAGAAAGAAAAAAAAAGGAGAAGAAAGAAATACCTTTGTTTTAATGCAGATTGCAAGAAGAAATTGAATGAAGAAACAAAATGATTAAGTAAAGCAACATGAATTTGGAAACCCTTAATAAAAAATAATCAAATAAAATCTCTCTTAAAATATCTTTGAAACAACGAAGATTTCGAAAAAAATATAAACAAAAAGAATGTTTCCGCTTTATATACAAATTAGGCGTCAAATTCAATTGTCAAGATCCACTAAAAGTTCAAAATTTCATCTGATAAATTCAGCAACTAGATTTCTGTACAGGATAATATTTTTATTCAAAGAGACATAATATGATTAGTTTTAAGATTAATTTATATATCATATTATCTCATCAAATACTAGAGTGAGATAAAATGTATCATGCATGCATTTATTATTTATTATATCTTGTTTTTTATCTTACAAACAAAATACAACATTTTCATATTATTATATGATAACAAAAGAAGAGTAGATATAGTTTTGATCCCTTTATCTTATTTTATTATTTAGATTAGTCATTCTATTTTAAATTCAAATAATTTTAATTTTATATTCACGTTTTTGCACTAAAAATAAATGCCGTGATAATATTTTAATAATATTTCACTTATATTTTGTTTTTTTAAGTTTCAAAAATATTTTTATATCGCGATTCATCACATTTTACAAGCGGCATGTAATTTCAAAAGAGACACATCATTAATTTTAAATTCAAAAATATGAGTGCGGGAGTTAAATGACATTACTAAGCTCTATGAAGAGAATTGTTATGTTTTGATCTCTTGGATTCTCTATGTGCAAGCACAAATAAAAACATAGAATGAAAAAATGAGGAAAATGAACTACATGTAGGTTGTTTGAAGAAATTGAATGAAGAAGCAAAATGATTAAAATAATTAAGTAAAGCAACATAAATTTAGAAACCTCTAATAAAAAAGAATAGAAAGATGAAATCTCTCTTAGAATAATACCCTTGAAACAAAGTTGATTTCGAAAAAAGAGTAAACAAAAAGAAAAGAAATTTTCCGTTTATATGTAGACTAGACGTAAGATCCAATCACTAAGATCCACTAAAAGCTCGAAGATTCCATCTAAAAAATTAAATGGTGTCTCGATTCAGCAACTGCACTTAGGTTTGTAATCTTCTCGCATGAGATGCGTGGAAGACATCACATGTAACTTTTGCCACTCAATAATGAAGTTTTTCTTCATGGACATGGTCACCATTGTTCAGATTCATCGATCAACCACAATTATCTCTATATCAACAATTCTCACTTCACGTCTGATAGTAAGAATTTAGGGAACAACTATTTGAGAAGGGCCAACTATCCACAAAGGCCGATCAAATCCACGTAGGCCTAATTATCTCCAAGGACTCACATCACCGTTGTACAAGTAGACTTGTCTCAAAGTGTCTTATAGGGCCACACATTTGCTTTGATCAAAGTCATTGATTTTCATCCATTGGTCACACATGCTCCACGGTGGAAAACTCGAAGAGGGTTACAATGTTATCTCCTTTATAAATGTGATCATGAGTCACACTCAAATATGATTCAACTCATACTAACAAAACTCTACTTTACATTCATATTAGTTTGAATGTTACCGTACTTAATATTTTTGAAAGTGTCCTCTCCAATTATCAAAGAACTATCATCACCGCATTAGTAATATCTTTACTCTTTTTTTTTTTCATAAACATACCAATTATTATATTTTCAATTGGAAATAAATATAATGGACAAAACTATGCTAGTGTAATTTAGGACACATGTCTCCACTTATATTCATAATTTTACTTTTTTTCTTAAAAATTAAGTAAATGTTCTCACAAAAAAAATTCTTCAATAACTTTATTTGTGAGTAAATAAATATACAACCATGCAAAACATAAATTGTTGAAAAATTATTTGACCATATACAATATTTTTAAAATATGAAGATTTTATAAGAAAATATAATTAGTAGATATTGAGGTTTTTTAACATTTGAGAATATAAAACATAACGTTTGTAATCTTTAATTTTTTAAATTATATATATATATATATATATATATATATATATATATATATATATATATATATATATATATATATATATATATATATATATATATATATATATATATATATATATATATATATATATATATATATATATATATATATATATATATATATATATATATATATATATATATATATATATATATATATATATATATATATATATATATATATATATATATATATATATATATATATATCCCTAATAGGTGGATTAATAGTAACATATATGGTCTTCCTAGAGGTAATCCTATAATTGGGGCTTGTGGAGGGATCTTTCCAAATTATCATGGCCTTCATGTTTGGAGCTTTTGCTGTTATTTAGGTTATGTGCTGCTTTGATGATAGAGTTTGGTGTTGTTTTATTTGCTTTGAAGAGAAATTGGAAATATATATGGATGGAATCGGATTCTTCCTCAGTGGTCCAAGCTTTTTGTAGCCACCGTTTGGGATCAATTGTATAGCTTACACTCAATCTATTGATTTCATGATCTTCCACTAGTAAAGGCAATACTTGTGAGAATACCCTTGCAAATATTGGCCTTTATGATTTAGTTTTGTTCATAGTAAGATAGAAATATATTACTTGTTAGACAAGTGTGGTACTCTTAAACTTGGACTTTCTTTTAAGACGTCTTGCTTTGGTCCCATTGTATTCTTGTCATTTTAGTTTCATTTTTATTGAATTTGTTGTTTTGTTATATATATATATATATATATATATATATATATATATATATATATATATATATATATATATATATATATATATATATATATATATATATATATATATATATATATATATATATATATATATATATATATATATATATATATATATATATATATATATATATATATATATATATATATATATATATATATATATATATATATATATATATATATATATATATATATATATATATATAGGTGTTTTCACCGTAAGTAGATATTTCTGAATTTGATTTAGGCATGACAAAAAAAATTTATATTCAGAATGAATTTAATTGATATGTACTGATAGTGTAAAATGATTTTGCACTGTCAACCAATCACTCTCATGTATCCCGTCACATCATACTATTAATATTAAATTACATAATAGGACAAATTGATGAATTTCTATTGGATGACAGTGTAAAATATATGCGTATAAAATTTGTCACGGTCATGAGTATCAACGAATAAAATAAAAAGATATTTAATTACTCGTTTTCTTACCAACACAAATATATATTTGGTGGTATCCGTATATGCAGATATTCGCATATTATTCGTAATTAAAAAAATTACTTAAATAGTTTTTAAAATTATACTTAATAATTTCCTTTCATTAATTGCCCAAAAATTTAATTTGATAATCTCATTTTGACTTAAAACTCTAACTGCATATATTATTCTTCCACATATTTTTCAAAAGTTATTCATATAATTTTTTATTTACATCATATAAAAAAATTAATAAATTATAATAAAAATATATTCATAGATATATATAATTACCTACGATATTTCAAAATCCAAAAATATAAAATTAAGATATATATATATTCATGCAAATATAAAACAAATAATATCATAAGCAGATAACTTTGACTTATTACCTTAATCTATAGAGATATTCATTGGCATCCTTAATTCAGTATTTAACCTTTGTTTCCGTTCACTAACTTTTCTTTTTTATGCCCTTTTATTTTTTAATTATATATAATTTTTATCGTTCAATTTTTTTAAATAAAAAATTGTGCTAAAAGAAATTAATAAAAAGAAAGTGGAGTGTTTACACCCCACCCCCACCATGCTTTATATAAATCTCGTCATATACATGCAATGCAGTAAAAGAGTACATATACTGTATTCGTTAGTTAAATTCAACCATTATATTAGATAGAAACGAAGTACTTTTACATATACCGGTAAATGTTTGTTGTCGAGCTTTGGTTGGATCGATGTACTTTTACATACGCAGTAAAAGAGTATATATATATATAATATTTTTAATAAGTTTTTGTTGTAACAAAATCAATTTGGATTGAAAAATATTATTGTGTTGATTATATCTATAAAATTTAACATCAATCTTAAAATATTTAATATGTTAATGAGGTGCGTTAAAATTAATTATTTTGATAAGATTTATTAGACGTCACGTTTTACTCATCTAATAATATCCAATTGATGTTAAATTTTATAGAAATAATATATATGATAATAATTTTTAATGTAACAATGAATTTGTTTTACGGATATGCAGTAAAGAGTTATCATTTGTGTCTCATGTTAAGTTTAATATTGTGGTGTCATTAGATCCTGACTCAATGTTCTTTGAGACAATAAGTGTAAGGTTTTAGATTAGAATATTTTGTACTTGGACTGATTGATAATCTGCATTTTAGAAAATTGTGTACCTAAGTCTGATTGGTAATCAACCCTACATATGTTAGAAGATCACATGGAGTACCTTGTAACAATCTCTAAGATCCTGTCATCACTAGTCAAGTGTACTTCTAGAGAGAGTCTATGTCAAGGTTATGAAGTACTAGAGCATCCCTTGTGGATACCCACTATATAGGGTTAATTTTCAACATGCATATTTATCAGTATGATCCAATATTTCTTTGGTTGTCGGTTGACCTTGATCTTGTATGATGTTAGGGCATACCTACTCTATAGACCCAATGCCTTTGAGTCGTCCTTAGGATATGGATAGTCATCAATTGCCACTTAGGATCGTTGATTACATATGACATCCTAGTTTTTGGGCCTCTAATGGGTGTTAGGTGTTGTTGGAGCTATATGGATTCAACTTTGAAGTAGTCCAAAAATGTGGCCCGCAAAGCCAAGGTCAGTGAAGTCTGATCGTTTCTTGCTTCAATTTTCTTTGAGTATGGACGTCCTTTATGGTACTAAGTATGAGCGCAATCTTAATGAAACCCTTTACATGAAGCTTCACTGATGGTTCAATCATCAAGTTAGGATTTTTGATGTGGAGGAGGTTGTATATACATGGTGTTTGTTATGAGTGGTGACGTGTTTCCAAATGCTCGTCTTCCCTTGAAAACGTTCCACAAGGTTGGCCTGCTATGGTCCTTTATGCTAGATAAAGATGTTCTCTTGAATGTAAAATAATTTATATTGATCTAGTTTAGTGATCGTGGAGGGTTTTTGCTTAGGAGACGGGTAGGACCGAATTCTTAAGAAATCACCGACAGGCTGTCATTGTTTTATAATCAGATTAATTATTGGATTAAGTCATTTTCTAGAGCGAAATCACCCAGGTGGGTGGACTAACAGCGAACCAAGATTAAATACTCGTGTCTTTTTCCATTATCCTTATAGTTCTTGTTGCTATTCTTGTGTTTGTTTTGGGATAGAAAAAGTTGTCATACTTGAAACTCGATTCAACCCCCCATTCTTGTTTTTTTTTCTCCTCCAATAGGTATAAGAGCACCAGTTTTGTTATTGACTCATTGTGTCAAACACTTTAACAATGTCAAAAGGTCCATTTTTTGAAACACATTAAGGCAACACAAGCAACAATGATAAAAGATCATGAATCAGCCACATGCAAACATTCTACAGATGTTGATAATGTTGAACTGAAACAAGTTGAAAGAACAACAAAGAAATGACCAAGTACATTAATCCAAAATGCCGACCTTATTCAAGTTTGAGGCCATCAAAATAAGGACTGTTGAAAATTTTGAGGACATGATGCTCAAAACTTCAAACTCCTGTTTTGGTTTGAAAGTGGTAGACAAAGGACACTACTACAAACCAAGTGAAGAAGTTTTTCAGAAGATTACCTATGAAGTGAAGAGCTGGATAGTCGTGAGATCAAGCTAGAAAAAGATGAACTTCAGAAGAAGTTTGTGGCTCTAAAGAAGCATCAACCGACTCTAGAAGCATAGTCAAATCAACTTTAAAGGCCAAAGAAGAACATCTGAACTTTGCGAAGTTAACCTCTAAGCTAAATATGTATGGATCTGTTAAGAAGGTCATCCACCTTACACATAAGGAGTTGTGTCACTACAAATGGAGTTTTCTAAGTTCAACAAAGAAAATATATAGAAGGAACTCATCAAGGACAAGAAGAAATTTCGGATGGATACTCAGAGCAGCTTAAAAGAAGATTCTGATTAAAGAACAAGCCAACATGATGATGATGATGATGATGATGATGATGATAAGCACAAAAGTATCTAACTCCTCATAAGAAGAAGCTAAAAAATAAGAAAATCACTTAGCACCCATGAACAACACTGAAGCCTTAGAATCAAATTAAGATGCAGAAGAGGTGCTCTCATTTAACTCCTTCTTCTTCTGTATAAATTCTTGAAAAGAATCAAAAGCTTCAAAAAAAATCTCTTGAAACTTAGATACATTCATATAGCCTTTTCTGAAGCCCATAACGAGATAATAAGAGAAAACTCTAGCTTAACAAGTTCAAAACTATTTCTGCTCTCTGAAGCTAAAATGATAATCTAGATAAAGAAATTCTCTTAGGGGCTCATATGGACTCTGAGTGTGTGTGTGTGTTGAGGAAATAATACACATTTTTCATTAATTTTAGCAAAGAGTTTAGTAGAAGCATATTGACTTCTATGATTTGCTAAAAGCATGTTGATATGAAAAAGGGCATTAGCTTTTAAAACAAAAACCTATTTTTGAATCAAATAGGTCAACTTTTCTTTCATTGGTTCTATTATAACAAGAACTTAAAGAAGTTTGATTCTCAAAAGTGTATCATGTTAAGATACTTTGAATGGTCTAAAGGCTACAAATCATCTAACACTGAAACCAAAATTGTAAATGAATCAATTCATGTTTAGTTTTAATGATAAGCTTAGCTCTGAAAAGTCAAAGCTAGTTGAAAAGTTTACAGATTTGAAGGTCGACTTTTTAGACTCTGAAGGCAAAGAATATGATGAAAGAGACTCTGAAAATTATTGAATGCAAAAGTGTTCAGAATCTGATGTTGACATCATTCTAGTAACACTAAGGATACTTGAGCAGATTCAGAATTTTATCTAAGCCATAATCTCTTTAGAAACTCATGTCATTTGGACTCCGAATTTAAAGTTATCAAATGTGTTTCTATGGCTCTAAAGGAAGACAAGTGGCATAAAATAAACCATCTGAAAGTTTGAAGAAAGTTTGTGGAATATACAAATACTTAGCGGAACTTCACAACAAGAACAACAATCTGAAAATGAAAGATGAAAGCAATCAGTTTCTTGATGCAACACTCAGATCCTCAGATTATCTGGACTAGAAGGTTATCATTCTTACAAGAGTAACATTCATTTTCCCTGATAACTCTTTTTCTTTGCATTTATCCAAGAATCATATTTTGCATTCAAAGTGATAATCATTTTAAGATAAACACCATTTTATCCAAAACTATATTCAGAATGATATTTACTGATATAAACCTTCAATAGGTTGATATCTTATCATAAAACCCTTGATGAATATAATATTCTTTTCTTTTAGAAAGAATTAAAAGAAAATTTTGTCTTTAGTGAATGATGAAATTCAAGAATATATAGCATCAAAATGGTAAAATTTGATTCTAAGTTACTTGCCTCTGAACTAGATAATTCTCTAAGTGAGAAGGTTGTCTTGGTCAAATGATTCTAAGTCAGAACCTTGTTGGAATTTCTCTGTCTTTTGGATCTCTAAAAATCTATTGGTTATCCTAAGTACTTTTGTTTTGGCTAAGATGTGTGACAAGTTATCCCGCTATCTTCTAAGCCATAAAAAACACTTGAAGTACCTCTGGGTAATTATTATTTTCTTGGGTAAAATGACATCATGCTTTGGTGCCTACTATGTCATTAATTGATTTACTTTTCAATAATATCAATGATTATAGACATTTAGTGTGCTGTATTTTTTCTAGATTCTCAAGGTAATGATTGCGATTTCTTTCATCTCAACTCTTTACTCCAAGTATGTTCAAATGTTTTCACTTCCTCTTTCTTCACTCTCTTTATAACAACCATTGTTTTCATCTCATTCCTATCTCTTTTCACATTCCTTGTTCATTTCTATTGTCTTAATATTTAAACCATAAAATGGCTCTCCGTATTTTTTCAAATAGAGATAAACTCGTGCCTACTCTCATTGAACAGTTCGTTGACTTCAATGTACAGAAGGAACTTGGTCATAAAATTCTAAGAATTGTATCTATATTTAAGTGGGAAAAATAATTTAAACTGCTTCATGGAACTGTTTTCCCTTTTCTAGTCAAAGATTTTTTGTTAAATGCATCCATTGTGCAAACTGACCAAGGTGTATTTGAAATCCGGTCTCTAATCCTTGGTTTTCCAATCACAATTACTCCATCACTTATTGATAAGAAAATTAAGTGTGAAGATAATGAAATATGTGTTTATCAATACAAATGCTCCAAATTGTTTGTCACAAAATCTCTTAAGCTCCTTTATGCAAACTATGATAGTCTTTCAAGTATCTTTACTCTCACTCCTATGGCTAAAGTCTGGCATCAATTGTTGGTGGCAAATTTTCTTCATAGAAAGAAGAATCTATATTGGCTCACATTTTATGACAAGCAGATCATATGTTTCCTCTTAATGAAAGTTAAGGTTACCCTACCGCTCACCTTCTTTAACTATATGAAATTCAATATCAGGACCTCTAGCGAGGAAATGTCTTTCTTCATTCCTTGTGGACAAAATCTCTGTTTTGTCTATTTCCTCCAATCTCTTCAAATAAATTTTGTCTCTCCAATTTTTTGTACTTTTTTAAACTTATCAATGATATATTTTCTTTCTCTTCTAATCAATGCATAATGAATTTTTTTGATAATGACAAAGGGGGAGAAGAGCAATGATATTGATCATTTTTATTCAGTTGATAGTTTCCCAAACAATTTTACCCCAAAGAGTGTGTTAACATTAACTTTCTGAAGCAGTCAAGGAAAGGATAATAACTCTAAAGAATAATAACTCTAAGTCTTATACTCAGAGGGAGCTTGCAAACCTCACTCAATACTTAAGATGAAGAATTTTGATAGTCTAAAATACTCAGAGGAAGCTTACAAACAGTACTCTTAATTTTAGCATACTTATCAAATTTTATATTTTACTGAAACCAAAATTATTTTGAATCTTAAAACTCAATGGTAGCTTGAAAACCTCACTCTGTAGATTTATGTTGAAGAAATAATTTTGAAAGTATAAAACTCAAGGGAGCTTACAAACTTATCTCTGAAGTTTTATAAATATGATTATATTTGGACTTTCATTGGAACAAAAATTATTTTGAATCTTAAAACTCAGTGGGAGCTTGCAAACCACACTCTATAGATTTAAGTTAAAGAAATAATTTTGAAAGTATAAAACTCAGGGGGTGCTTACTAACCTAACTCTGGAGTTTTATAAATTTGATTATCTAAGTAAAAATTGTTCATCAAAATACAAATGTTACCGTAATCGAAAATAGGGAGATTGTAAGTACATGTTTGGTTCTACGTCTACATTAATATTTTGATGATAGCAATGTGTAGAGAACAATTGTGTTCTCTGACTGTTTATTTAGTGCGTAGATAAAAGAAAATAGATTTAGACTCTAAAAAAGTCTAATCTAAATGCAGACGAGGTGTGAAGAAAGCTTTTTAGCAAATTATAAACTAAGGACATATTTTGAGCTTACTTAAGGTGAAGAAAAGCTAAATCTGATCCTGAAAAAAGCATAATCAAGATAGCTCTGAACAATTTGAAATGATGAAGTATGTTGATCAAAAAGAGGCTCTGAAGTATGGACATTATCAGAATCTGAATAATTGGTATTCTTGTAGAAGCTTTGAAGATATTATATACTCTGGTTGTCACCAGTAAACACTTCTGAAGAAGGCCCCTCTATGCATTATGTGTCATCTCAACCTTATCAAGTATTAATACTCTGATAGGTTGTGAGCTTTGAACAACGTAGCATTTGGACTCTGATCAAGGTTCACTACACCTCTTATATGAAGCCTCTGATTATGACAAGAAGTATATTAGGAAGAATACTTTTAAAAGTAGTACATTGAAAGTGGCAAAATCAATTGGGACAAATATGATGATATTAAAAAAGGACTAATGTTTTCTTCAGTCTCATATCACCCACTTTACCAGTTGTAACAACGAGTGTTTTAATACAGATATGACAACGATCAAAACTTCTAATTCAAATTGCTAAAAAAAGATTTTCTACCTACTCAAGGTTCACTGTTGCATCTACCTACTATACAAAAAAAGCATCCCTCAAAGAAAGAACTAATTCTTCACTACTAAAGGATCTATTTGTCATCCTCAATAGTAACATTGTCTATTTATTTAAGGAGGACTTGGGAAAATAGTGAAGTGTGTGTGATGTAAGAAAGGCATGACGCTAAACACTGAAAAGCGCCAGAAATAAGCAAGAGAAAAGAGTGTGTTCTCAAACTATGTAAAGACAATTAGAGTGATCTCATAATGGGTAGACACAAGATGTGTTCCTGACCCATAAACACAAATTGAGAATCATAGTACTCAGATATGGAGCTGCAAAATGTATAGATACGAGGTGTGATCTCAAACATTAAAGGGTCAACTGCAGAAGCACAACCAAAAGATCATTCATGCAAAAGCAAGAAAGAAAATAAGAAAAGCACTTAGAACTCAATATTTTATATCTCACTTAAGTGTATATTCTGATTGTAAATTTTTATAATATGATTAACAAAGAAGCACACTTGTAAACATAAACCTCTTATAACCCAGTTTGGTTATATTCCTCAAGAGGCCAGATTGGTCAGGTTCTTGAGAGGGCTTTGACATATTTTCAAAGAGGATAAATTTCCTTAAGCGACCTGGTAGGTCAAAATCTTAAGGATTCAATAACCATCATATTTCTTAAGGGACCGGGTCGGTCATAATTCTTAAGAAATCGCTGATAAGTTGTCATTGTTTTGTAGCCAGACTGATTATTGGATTAAGTCCTTTTCTAAGGAGAAATCACCTAGGTAGATGGTCTGGATGTAGCTTCGTTAACAACAAACCAGGATAAAACACTCGTGTCTTTTATCATTATCCTTATTGTTGTTGTTGCTATTATTGTGTTTGTTTTGGAATAGAAAAAGTTGTCATACTTGAAACCCAATTCAAACCCCCCTTTTATTGTGTTTCTTTCTTCTTCAGGTATATGTCTCTAATTCCCAGCTGAAATGATTTTAGGCCCAACATTTCCAAATTCATTCCTTGCATTTCGTTGGCTTCGAACCAAGGGGCAGATAAGGGATCTTTTCCTTATAGGTATTTGCATAAGACAAAGTGAGTCTCTAAAATCATAGTGGTCACCAATAAATAATGATCCTTGTAGTCTTGCTAACTATCAAGGTAAACATCAAACACATTGACTAACTAATAAACTGAAAGTAACCTTTTCCCCTGGTCCTCAGTTTTAAAGGTACACTTCACAATGAAAATGTTGAAGAATAGATTCAAAGACGACTATTTTTCCCAATACCTGCACTAATATTAGAACGTCTTGACGAAAGCCCAATCTACTAGGTGTAGTTCATAAAAGGTGATTCTTAGATGTCTCACCACCTCCTCCTCAAAGTCATTGAAAAGAAGTATGAACTTCAACCTAGAGAACAAGCATTTGTAGAAAAGGACCGAACACCCATTGAATGAGCTGCATATTATCTTGGAAGAATCAACATGAAAGTCCAACCAATCAGAGGGGGTTCCACGTCTGTGTAGATTCCCTCCAAAATGAAAGTGTTGTTGAAAAATGACATTATCCACCTAATAGTATTGAGCATCTTTAGCAGGAGGTAATAGACCTTGACACTCCTTTTGGATCATATCTTCTCAATTGTTATGAAAAAGATAATGTTGGTCATGAATTCGATAATGAGTTGGGAAGTCAATGTGATCCCTAACCTCTCTATCACTAGGATCTCGATCGTTCATTGCCCTAAAGGAGTAACTAAAATAAAAAGACCTTTGTTCATCTCAAAAAACCGCAACGAGTTTCGGATCTATGAAGATTCGTGGGGGAAAATAGGGACTAACATCTGAACCTCTAATAACATGACTACCATATTTTATCCCTTCATCTCCTTAAAAATAATTGTATGTACTTCTGACCGGATGAGAAATAGAAGGTTCATTGTCATTTGCAACAAAATCCTCGTTAGACCTTATCACTAAACACTATAAGGTTTGTAATGGGTAGGTTAACCTCTAAAGGGTCAATGTTGGGAATTTCTAGGTTCATTATCCCAGTAGCAAAAGAAGCATCACCACCACTAGGTATATCTATTATATTTGAATGTGCATCTCCTATGTTGGTCATGACTAAAACAATAAAAGGAAAACAAAGAACTGTAACAAGAAAGAGAGAAATGGTACTTGAAGAAGATGAAAACAAAGGTAAATGTTAAAAGAGAGGTATCTTTGAGGTTCCAATGAACCAAAAAATGTAGGATTCAAAGAAGAATTTTTGTTGATGAAATGGCTATTGTTGGTGCTCAAAGAGGAAAGATGAGAGTTTATAGAAGAGAAGAAGCTTATGATTTGCAAAAAGAGTGAAAAAGGCATTTGAAATACTAAGTGACCCTTATATATATGAGAGGAAGACAAGTTAAGTAATGACCCAAAATAAAATAAAATGGGGAGACACAAATTAACACTTGGATTAGAGGTGGAAATAGGTCATACCGATAATAGGGGCTTACGGGTCTAACCTACAAGGGCTCAGGTCACACTACAGGAAAAACTTCATTTTCCCTAGTGATTTAGTGACGTGGTAATCACATGGGAAAAAAACACGTTGCCAAGTGATTCCCACGTCACTAAATTATTTAAATATTAAATTATTCAGACCTAAAATCTGCCATCAAAAATTGGAATTTTAAGAGAGAGGGAAATTTGAATTTTTAAAAAATTCATTTGTGGCGTGTAAAACACATGGGAACTGAAAATTCAAAAATATCCTTTTATTCCCACGTGAATAACAGGTCACAAATTACCCACATGCAATTCACTTCATAAAATTTCAAATAGTAAATGTTTTGCTTTTCCATTTACTTTTCAGACGCATTGGTAGAAGGAATTGAATGTGACAACTTTTCCACATGGGGATCACGTCACAACCCACAACCATAAATAATTTTTTACTGTTGCGTTGTCCTTTTATGTGAGAAACGAATATAATTTAAAATGTGTAGTGTTCCGACGTGAATGGCATGTGGCAACTTTCCCACATGGTCATCACGTCGCAAATGATGCATAGTTGCGACATGGCATTTACGAGGCAACCTTCACACATTATTATCACGTTGCAAATGGGAATCACGTGGCCATAAGCATGTTTGTTCTGACGTGGGAACCACATGGGTACCTTCTCACGTGTTGAACATGTCGCAAATCTCCCTATATATTAATTGGCCAGATTTTCCTTCAGCATCCCTTTTCATCTTCATTTGTTTCTTCGTTTCTTCTTCACAACTCCATTTCTCTCTTCTTCACCATTGCTGCCTCCCTCACAACTCCATTTCTAACTAAAATTTCTTAAAAAGTTTAAGTTGATTGGTATGTATCTTGATTTTGTGAATGTTTTACCATTTATTTTATGTTTATGTTATTACTAATTGTTGATTTTTTTTTTCCAGATTTAAGATTTAAGAAGTTCAATTGTAAGTTTTGATAGAGCTAGTTAGCACATTAAGGTATTTATGCATTTCAATTTGTTTATTTAGATTTTTGTGATATATTATTTTGTTGTGTTGTTGTTGATATATTATTTTGTTAAATATGTATTTTATAGTAGAATATATATTTTTAGATAGAGTTAATAAAAATATGTATTTTGATAGAGTTAATAAAAATAATTTTGTAGAGTTAATAAAAATAATTTTGATAGAGTTAAATATTTATTTTTAATTTTGTAGAGTTAATAAAAATAAATTTGTTAGAGAATATGTATTTTGATAGAGTTAATAAAAATACTTTTAGTTAAAGATATTAGTTAGCAAATTAATTAGTTAAAGATTAAATATGTAGCAGATTAAATTAGTTAGCAAATTAATTAGTTAAAGATATTTTTAATTTTAGTTAGCAGATTAAAAATACATGAGAAATATTAGTTAAAGATATTTTTAATTTTAGTTAGCAAATTAATTAGTTAAATATATTTTTAATTTTTAATTTAATATTTATTTAATTATATAGTTGTTTTCAGTTAATATTATTTATTTTTTATTATTATTAAATTTTATAGTGAAGTGCATCCCATGTCACTAATTAGTGACGTGGGAATCACATGGAAATATATTTATTCAGTGTGAGTTCCCACGTGAAAACAAGGCCACAAATTAGTGATGTGGGAGTCACATGGGAGAATAATTCAACTTGTGCCAGGGAAGCGTGCAGACCAATTTGGTAAAGGTAGATTCCCACATGATTTTCACGTCACTAATTAGTGACTTGGTTTTCACGTGGGAACCTTTTCTACTTTTTTTGTCATTTGCGACGTGGTTTATATGTCACAACTTTGTGACGTGTTTTCCACGTGGAAAAAAGTCCCCACCATTGCATTTCCGGCGTGTTTCTCCCACGTCGCAAATAGTGGTTAGTGAAGTCATTTTAAACTTAGTGACGCGGGAATCACTTGAAAAAATGCAATGTTTCTTGTAGTGTCAGGCCAAACTTTTTTTCTTAAAATAGAAAATGGCTAGACTTTTTATAAGTATATTTATTTTAAAATGTTAGACCTCAGGCCATGAAAAAAGCCTTTAGTATAACATGCCGGCCTATTTAAATAAATAAGAATAATTTTTTTTATTATCATTATATTGTGTTTTGTACTTTGAATTAAAATACATAAATAAAAATTGGTTATCTTGGAGAACTTATGAAAATAAGATGAAAACACCTTATGAACAATGTTATAAGATATTTTCATAAGTTATCTTAAACAAATAATTTCACAAAACTTATGCTAATAGGTAAGTTAAAATAATTCAATATAAACAAAATTTTAGTCTCATTGGATTTTTAGTTTGTTGGTCTATTTAAAATAACAACCTTTTATGTAGGCTAACAAGGCTTTAGAAAAGACCATACTCAGACCTAAAAATAAGCCTATGACAGATTACAGGCTAGACTTAGGCTTCGGTTTTTTGGCAAAGCCTAACTTGGGTCAGCCTATTTCCACCCCTAACTTGGATATACCTCGGGAATAAAACGAAATTTGATTTCACTTTAACATCCTAAGAGAAATGTCACACGTTAGTCTAAAAACCTACAGCCACATGTTAGAAAGATCTTGTGAAATATATTAATGATGAGACTAACATTTAATGCATTTATTTCCTAGGTTACTCCCGATAATTGTCGGGTCTCTTCCACTTCTACAAGAAGTGACTCTAATACGAAGAGCTCAACTTAATTTTCTGAAAGACTTCCCGCTGCTACATCACATGAAGTCTAAGGGGCAATTGTTCTAGGCTAACCAAAGATCCAATAAAAGAAAGACTCAATCATATCATCAGTCCAATATCATTCTGTTAGAACAAGGGATGTAGTCCAACCATGTTTGCTGATTTTCACACCTGATCTAGACCATGGATCTGTGGCCATCGTTGGATATCATCTAACGGTCTCATGCATTCTAAGTTGTGAAGCATTAGACACCTTAATCAACTCTCATTTAAGGTGCCTCATGGGAAGGTATGATTCAAATCCACACACTCTCACATTATTCCTTATGTTTTTTTTACTGACATGAGCGTCAAAGTATTTACCTTGAAGATTAGCTATCTCTCCGCCGCAAAGAAAATCTACTATACCAATTTAAAGTTTCATTGCACCGTCTCACCGATATATATATATATATATATATATATATATATATATATATATATATATATATATATATATATATATATATATATATATATATATATATATATATATATATATATATATATATATATATATATATATATATATATATATATATATATATATATATATATATATATATATATATATATAATTCTTTTGAAGTTAATGAATAAATATGTTTAGCTATGGAATATTATGATCGTTGCATAAGTATCCGTTTCGCAGGTACCGGTGTGAAAAATAAAGATACAGAACCTCTCACTTAAAAAGTCACGTACAGTGCATATTAATAACCTGTACAACCATATGCTACATCTATACATCCTCTATATATAACGCCATTCTCCTATTGTTTTCTATCATTGAACAATTTATTAGTTTTTGTCTTATACTCTCCTTTCATTCCACTTCCAATCGTTTGCTACAAAGCAACACTAGTGTCTGAAAATGGGTAGGTCACCTTGCTGCGAGAAAGTTGGATTGAAGAAAGGTCCTTGGACTCCTGAAGAAGACCAAAAACTCATTGCTTACATTGAAGAATTTGGTCATGGAAGCTGGCGTGCATTACCTTCAAAAGCTGGTATTTGTTTATATATACTATTTATCAACAATCTTTATATCTTTTATGATACATTATTTTTTATGTATTAATTGTTAAAGGGCTTCAAAGATGTGGTAAGAGCTGCAGACTAAGGTGGACTAACTACCTTCGACCAGACATCAAAAGAGGAAAGTTCAGTTTACAGGAAGAGCAAACCATTATTCAACTTCATGCACTTCTCGGAAACAGGTAAAGTTCTATTCTAGTGCTAGTAAATGCCACTGATATTCTGTATCTGTATCTGTAACATGATTACTGCATAATTATTAGTAGAAAAATAAGGTTGATGATTGGTTTGGTTGCACAAACACAGATGGTCAGCCATAGCAGCTCAACTTCCAAGGAGAACAGACAACGAGATAAAAAACTACTGGAACACACATCTCAAGAAAAGACTAACAAGAATGGGCATAGACCCCACAACTCACAAACCAAAAACCGATACCACATCTGGTGCTGGAAGTAGCAACTGTCAGTACTCCAAAGACTCCGCAAATCTCAGCCACATGGCTCAATGGGAAAGTGCTCGTTTAGAAGCTGAAGCCAGACTCGTTAGAGAAACCAACAAAATGAAAGTTCAAAGACAACTCGAGTTTGAATCCTCCAAACCTCAAACACCTGCGAGACTTTTTCTCAACAAAATCACACCGCTAGTTCAACCTTCACTTCCACCTTGTCTTGATATTCTCAAAGCATGGCAGAGTTCATGGTCCAAACCAACACAGAGCAACGAAACCTCAAACAGCAGCAAAATGCATAGCATGTATGCTATGATGTTGTCTAATGATGAAAACCTTGAATCTCCAACATCTACTTTGAACTTCCCTGGAACAACTCTGCTTCCTCTGCCTCCTCTTCCTCTTCCTGTCCATGTTCCTGTTTCTGTTCCTATGACCAACAACAACGTTGTACCATTTACTCAAACTCCACTTCCTTTACCCGACAGCACTAACAATGATGATGAGATATGGAAACAGTTCAGTTTAACAAAACAGAACACAGAAGGTGATCATGAAGACGATGACATAATGGCAGCTGTTGAAGCTTTTAGATCATCATGTGGTGGATTTGACAATAACATCCCTTCAATTTCATCCAATGTCGGTGGGGACCATGAAAATATGGATGAAAGCAACAGCTTGATGTGTAACGTGAATCTGGAAGAGAATAAGCATTATTGGAATAGTATACTTGGCCTGGTCAATGAATCTGACGATATGAACATTGTTCTAGGATGAAGCTAGAGATTTAGGTAACTGTACTGTAGTAGTAGTAGTAGCTATAGTTATGGTAACTGTTTAGCTATATAGGACTTAATTAGGTTAGTTTAATGAGTTGATAAAAAGGCAATATCATATCAACTTCATTTGGTCAAAAATAACATTTGTTTTATGTTTTAACACTTGCTTCTTTTGTACTTGTTGTTTTAGAGAAGAAAAATGTTTAGGCTAGTTTTTATCATCAATTTTAATAGTTTAGTGGAAAAAAATGTTACACCATCTCTACTATCATGCTACATATTGTCATATTACTTTTTATATTTAAAAGATAATGATTTCAGATTAGCTTTGTCTACAATGTTGACATCAACAAAACTTCATGATGTCAACCATTTTCTTACTTTTAATTGTACTACCTAAGTTTGAAACTAAATATAAATGCAAGTGAATCTCTCACCTATAGTAGCATGTGTTTAAATCTAAATATAAATGCAATAGAATCTCTCACATGTAGTATTGTCTCCATCAGTTTTATATAATAATAATAATAATAATAATAATAATAAGAGTTAAATATGTTTATAAGTCTTTTAAATATTTTATTTTCGTTTTTAGTCTCTTAAAATATTTTCTTTAAAGAATAGTCTTCTTAAAATTTTGCACACACACTTTGTCTTTAATACTAAAATCATCGTTAAAACTGTCGCTAATTCAGTCGCTAAGTAATAAATCATTGTTAAAACCGTCGTTAAATTATAAAAAATCGTCGCAAATTTGCAAGAGGGAGCAAAAGTGTGGATAAAAAATCATAGGAGGACCATTCTTTAAAAGATTAAAACCGAAAATTGAGATAATTAGGAGGATCACAAACATATTTAACACTAATAATAATAATAATAATAATAATAATAATAATAATAATAATAATAATAATAATAATAATGATGTAAAGTTTTCATTTTACTTTCATCAAAAGTCAGCTAGAACAACAATCATCCAAAGAAGATATTATTTAAAGACAAATTCCGGAACCTCCTCTCTAAATAAAAATATAAAAAAATTAAATATATTTTAGATAGACTATCTTGAAGGAGGTACAATTTTTCTAGAATCTTCTCAGCGCGTTACATGTATCTTATCGATGAATATAGAGGATCTAAACTTTAGGTGATCTAACTGCTCTAAGTAATTCACACATAACTATTAGCAACTTTGTTATTTTCTCTCTACTAAACATAGAGAGAATGCGCCAATTTAGATACTCAGTTTCAAATTCAATTTCAATTCACTATTCTATTTCACATATTGACTTAAATATTGAAGTTTTAATCTTGCAAGTCAGTCCCTTCACCGCTGTACTGGAAATTTAGATCTGTCATTACTTTTGATCCTCACTCAATTTCTAGTTCCAGTACGAAACATTAGTGTCGTCTATGGGAATCGACTTCGGGTTCTTGCATTTTTCATGGTCTCACGTCCACTCTTTGATTCATCAGTTCAAAACCTTTTTAAGTCATCAAACTAAGAGCTCTTGAAATTGAACACGAAGATCTATCGTGTTCGATCCAATCAAGTAGCATTTCAAATTCGACGTTTAGAATATCTAAATCACTGATCTCTACACTTATAAGTAATGGCTAGATCCAAAGCTACTTACTCCGCTGTTGTACCCTAAAATTTTCCTTTTGTTTTCTAACCCTAACTGGCTTATGGTCGCATCCGTACGTATTAATCATGCATTACATTGGACTTCTAAGACATGGAACCATATCATATTTCTCGCAGTTTAGAACTTTCTTCATTTTAGAGAGTATTTCAGTAGCATTCAGAGCTAAATTCACAATCATCAAAGTCTTCGAGCATTTATTTTGCTCAACAGTTGGTTTGATTATTTTAGAACCGAGAACATAAAGCATTGAGTTTATATGGCTTATTCTGGACAAGTTATCTATCATGTCTCAGGTATTGTTCAAGGGCGTTATTAGTGGCATAGGTTCATATGCGAAGCCGGACTCAAAACAGGTTGCAACGGGTGATTTTTACAGTTTTGCCCTGATGTAATCGATTAACCAATCATGGTAATCGATTACACCCCTCTAGAAGGTGCCATTTTTCAAATTTTTAGACATGTAATCGATTAACCAAATCATGTTAATCGATTACACTAGTTGATTTTTTCCTTGAACAATAGATTTTTAACATTGTAGCAGTTTCAAGTTCATTTCAATCACTTGGATTCAATCTTACACCAGTAGAAGAATCTAGAGCATTGCAATTAATTTCATTTTTCCTCCATAATTCAAATAACTTATACTCATAACTCCAAACCAAAAATTCAATCCTCATTTAAAACCAATTTTCAAACCTCATTCTCACTCCATACCTAGACCATATTTAAACTAATTTGCTTAATTTCAAAAGGGAACAAATTCATTTTTCTAATATCTCTACACTTCACACTCAAATTCTCTCTCAATTTTTCAATCTCCATTTTCATCTTTATCCCTAACCTCACCAAAGATCTATCATTAGAGTTCACAAAATCTTCATTGGATTTTGTTAATCTTTAAGCTAAACCTTCTTCACATTACTTTTCCTTTAACAAATTCTGCATTAGAAGTTGATTTGGATCTAGATTTGAATTTTGGAAGCAATGTCTTGAAGTGATTTTGGAGCAATTCTAGCTTATTGTATTGTTCTTCAAATTTTCTTGTGGATCTCTGGTTTTCTTTGTTTAATTTATCAAGTTCTGTTTGCAACAATTAACAAAGCAAATCTCATCTTTGTAGGTTGGTGATTCTTAGATTCAAACTCATTTTAGCTTATTTTACAACTTTCACAATATAGATCATTGTGGTTTTGGTGTGAATTGATCCATCGATTCAATTGTTTGATGTTGTTGATTGTTTGATTGAGTCAATATGTGTTCATTTGATCATAATTTTTGTGATTTTCGTGCACAGTTGCATGTTATTACATGTTGAATTTGATCATTGAATTGATGCTGGAAAAGTGCTTCTAAAAACTGATTTTTTGTTGTTTCTACAGGTCTAATCGATTAACATACAAGTGTTAAATAGTTACACCCTTTCACAACCCTGTTTTTTAGCTTTTGAGCAGGTGTAATCTATTAACCTACAGATGTGAATCGATTACACCGGCTACATAAGGTGTTTTTTGGTTGTTTTTTGAGTTGATCTTGTTTCCTTTCTTATTTTAACCTTCATGACTTGATATATTTGATATTTGTGGAATTTTCTTGAGTTGTTTAGCCTCCATTTGCAGTATGTATGTGAATCTTTGATGCGCGATTTGTTGATTATGTAATTGTTTGTATTCTTGAAGCATGTTCATGATGCACACTTGTTTACATATTGACGCTTGCTTGTTGATGTTGCATACTCATGATGCTTGATATTGATACATGTTCATATGCATTGTTAAATATTGAACTACATGAAGCATGTTCATTTGTTCCGTTGTTGGTACATGTTCACAATGGTTGATTAATTTTTGTCATATGTTCACACACTTTGCTTGATCTTGCACAACACATGTTCATATTGCTTGAATTCCTGATGCGTGTTCCTGATACTTGCCTAGTCTTGAGGATTTTACATGATGCATGTTTATTTTGATTCATGCTTGATCCTTGGTTGAATGCATACATGATGTTACTTCATACATACTTGTCCTAAAAATATGTGCTGTTAAATGTTGTTGTGTTGTTGTTGGAAATATACTGATGTTTTGATTGAGGCGTTGTTGTATGCTGCTATTTGTGTTTTTCTTTGCTTTTTGCTTGTTCTTGCATGTGCCCTTAAGGCTTCTAGTCTAACTTAATTTTTGATTAAGATTGGAGTAGGATAGACATTAGGTTCTTAATCCAAGCATGACAACATTAGGGTAGCTTCTCCCACTTCTAAACTTAGGGCCATCTTGTATGACAACATTAAGATAGAATTGTCTTCTAATCCTAACCTTAGGAACACATTGCATGGTAACATCTAGGTCCAAGTCTCCCTTAAATCTCGCGTTGCGTCCTTCTCTTCTCCCTCTTAATCAACTAAAAGCACTTAATAAATACGATGTGTATAGTGTGTCACGAGCCTTAAGCACATGGGAAAAGATGAGCGGGATTCTTTCCTTACCTCTTCTTAGAGTATTTTGTACGCGAGACGTTTGGATCGTTTGTACAAAGTATTTGCTCATATCGTCATAGACTTTAGTGCGTACACATCACAAACCAATTCAATCCACTTCGTTAAAACATTTCAACAAATTCAAACCATTTTTGTCCTTCAGGATTCTTTCTATCAAACCTATTTTCAGAAATGACATGTTATTTTCGTTCTACCGCAAATAGGTAACGCGTAAGACTCCCGACAATAAGCGGCTAACACCTAAACTGCTAGAGCATGAACGTTAGTATTTTTCATAAAAAAAACACTAAGAAATCTGTGGTCCCACGAACTACGGACGCTCTGATTTCTTCATTCTCATGCGAATGAAGATATGTAGATACAAGGGTCCCAATCCTTGGTGAGCAACCTTCCTTTTCACCCGTAGTCCGCCAAACTACATTGAATCTGACTTTCTCATTGCACGGGGGAATACGTAGGAATAGGATTGCAAGATCCTATCGAGTCCCTTTTTCTTCCTTTTCTTCGCCGTGTTCCCTTAGCAAGTAAGCTTTAGATATACACACCCTTTGATTAGAACAAAAATAGTGGATCTGGTTGAGTACAACTGACGCGATGGATGCTAATACCTTCCTCTTGTGTAAATGACTCTCGAACCTCAAATTTGGTTGCGATACCATGTTCGTCCCATTTTGAGGTTTTCTCAATGTTTTCCTTTCCCCATTGGGATAAATAAAGTTTGATGGCGACTATGTGTCTTTGCTGGTGGTTTTTTGTGATAGGGACATCCGCCACTACCGCAACTCAAGCAATGATTAATCAACCACCTCCATTTCCTCCCAAGGCATTGCGAATCCAGGAGAAGAAGTTTTGTTGCATCCAGATCTGGTCCAGGATCCTTAGATAGTTGGATCTATCCAAGTGCCTCTGATAGAACCTTTACTTCCATATCCAGTTTCGGAATTTAAAGCCTTACCTAGTTTCCAACTACTGCGAGCTATCCTTGGATTGCAAGGCACCAACGAGTTGCTGAACATCATGTACAACATTGTTCGACAACAAAATTCGCAAGAAAAAGAGGAAAGGTTGCTTCGCCTTGAAGAAAGCCTCCACAATGCGCCTGTACAAGGGATCACCTCCCAAAATGCTATATCCAGAAGAACTCAAACTGCCATTCTTGAGCTGACCTCTACTACTAGAAAAATAATATCTAGCTTCGACCATTAGTCAATGATATAAGACGAAAAAATCGACGCTACATCTGGATTAACATCGGTGTTAATAGGCCAAAACACTAGAAGCTAACATTTTAACATCGACTAAAAAATTCGTGTATATGATAGCCTCAGCCAAGCTGAGCCTATACAGAGGCTAACTTGAAGCCAACACTAAAAAATCCAATTCCAAAAGTCAACAAAAATAGAATAGTGTGGGCCTGGCTGAGGCTAAACTCAAACTCCAAAAGTCAATTGAATATGTTAGAGACGACACAAACGAGGCTAAAATCAAACTCAAAAAGTCAACAAAATATGTAAGTTCGACTAAAGCGAGGCTATAGTCAAACTTAAAAAGTCAAAAAAATATTTTAGCGTCGGTATAACCGACGCGAAAGTCAAACTTCAAAAGTTAGTAAAAAAATGTTAGCTTCGGCCAGACCAAGGTTAAAGTCAAACTTTAAAAGTCAACAAAATATGTTAGCTTTGGCCTAATCGATACTAAAGTCAAACTTTAAAAGTCAACAAAAATGTATTAGCTTCATATAGACCGATGCTAAAGTTAAATTCAATAGTCAGCAAATCATGTATAGTGTGGGCCTGACTGACGCTAAAGTCAAGTTTTATAAAGTTAACTTTAAAAGTCCATTGAAGTTATCCAAAATTCAAAATATTTGTTTTTCCTACACGAATTACAGATGCATACCAACTAAAACTATCATGAATCATGCTCTATTGAAACCAACAACCAAAAAACTACAATAAAGAAACTAATCAGCAAAAAAATTAGATAATTTTTGGTAGACAATATTAGTGAACGATAAAGAATGTTGTTATGAATCAAAACATTTTGAGAGAAAAAGAATGAATTAAGACAAACACCGATCAAACCCAATAACATAAAAATAGCCTAGTTTATATAGGAGTGAACTTGGTAAGAGAATGGATTTGTGGGCCATCTCATTCTTGAAGTAAATTCCTCTCAATCACCGGTAAAATTTTCTTCTTTATTTCTCTTGCACCTATTTTTAAGTATAATTCTGATGCAATATTATTCTCAAAACTTATCAATAAGTCGTGAGTATTACTACTCACTTCAGGGTTGTAACAAGAAAACCCAACATCACCTTTCATCAACCAATATCAAGACTATTTTCCGCATTCACAACTATAGTCGTGTTTATTAGTGAAGAAAATAGTATCAATGCAGGAAAAGGAAACAATCATATTTAACATAGGTAAAAACATTAAAGAGAAACAATGAAATTAAATTTCAAGTGGGTATCAATGAGGCATTTCAAGCATTTTTTATCGGCCTTCTCTAAAAGAACACCGCCGCCAAGATAACTCATGTCGTTGATGAAACTCATCAGTCTCTTCTTCTAGTACAATTTTTCCTAGGAATGGTTATCCTCTTTATATACATATAACTCGTTTCCATGAGGAAATAACCTTGGTCCAGTACTTGGGGAACAACTCAACACATTCACCCTCTGCTCCACCTCCAACAGAGCATATTGTTGCATGGCTTCTGGATGGATATGGGTCACCAGAAAGAATCAATCTTTAAATTGTTTCAAGTTCTCAATAAAGGCCCTAAAACCCGAGACCGTCGACACTAGAGAAACTAAACCTTTACTCAATGTCTGATTCTCAAAACCATGACAACATTGAAAAAGATGAAATAAAAGAGTAAGAGAAGGCTTCCCCTTTAAGTTATCGTACCAGTACTGGAATAATTTCACATACGCCTAACTTGTTGGGTAAAGTTGTGATAAAAGCCACCACCAGATTCTTAAGAACTTCCATCTCAAAAGCATTCAAGGGCAGGTGAAGGCCCAAGACCGAGAAGGTGCATTCATAAAATGTAATGGCCCAATCGCCATATATACTCACTGCAGATTTTGTCATTTTTGTAGGGGGTCAAAACACCTCAATTCGAAGATGGACCAACCTCAAGAAAGGCTCCATCAAGATTACCCTATTTGGATTGTCATCTCCAGCCACTCACTCGCCTCCATAACCATCGATCTACCTCGTTGCACCTCCACCTATAGCCAAAGAATCTAGTAGTATTGAAAACATTTTTTTCTCTTTTCTCACTTGATATTTTAAGGAATATTACTACAATTCTTCATATTTACTTTAAACCAATGATGATATCAATTTAACCACCAACCATTACGCTGGTATCTCCAAAGCTTTAATCACTCTTCAAAGAAATTGATCAAGTCGAAACATTGCTTGAAACTTGATCTTGGAAATGATTTAAGGAACATATATGCTAGATTTTATTTTAGGGAACTTTCTGAACCTCAGTATCATTTGACTTTATCACACCCCTTATAAAGTGTAAGCTAATGTTTTTCCATCTCATGATAAACTTGATGATTGTCCAAGTGAATGGAACTTTGACTATCACAATTTATCTTCACATATTCTTGAGTGATCTATAACTTCCTAATCATGTTTCTTAGCTATATGGCTTCCTTGACACTTCAAGAAGGGCAACTTATTTTGTTGGACTAGTAGATAACACGACCAATCAATTTTGATTGGCCTTCTAGATTTTAGTTGTCCCAAACAACTTAAATATAAAATTTGATATGGATTTTCTAGTGTCCATATTACTTGCAAAGTCTAAATCTACAAAACCCTACAAAGCATCTTCCTCTTGATTTGTTTTTATGTACTTTAATCCAATTTTTATATAACCATTCAAATACCTCAAAGCTTCCCAATGAACCTAACCATGATTTTTCATAGACTAACTTACTATGTTAAATTCAAACTATACCATACATAATGTTTCCAACCCTACTTGCATAGGGAGCACTCTCTATTATCTTCCTCCCTCCATAGGTTTGAGGACACTGCTTAACCGAATTCTTCATGTGATGACCCAAAGGAGTGTTAATAAGTTTAGCATCTTACATTCTAAACTGCTCCACTACTTTTTTCAAGTAACTAAATTAGGATAAGAGAAAATCTCTCTTCTTGCGGTTTCTCATAATATCAATACCCAAAATTCTTTTAGCTTCACTAAGATTTTTCATCTCAAGTTCACCATTCAATATCTCCTTCATTTTACCAATCTCTATCTTTCTAAATCTTTCCTTAAACCTTACTTTATTGATTCTTGAAATAACTTTCTTCTTCTTGAAGACCCACTTGCATCTAACCATAATTTATTTCTTAGACTCTCTCACGAGCTCCCAAGTACGATTCTTCATTAGTGAATTTATCTCATCATTTACCTATACTAATCATCTTTGGCTATATTTTCTTTTGACGAATTCCTTGAAGGTATTTGGTTCTAACTCTTGCAACATTTCAGCCATATTTAAAGCATAACAAATAATTTCAGCATAATTATACCTTTGAGGTGGTATATTCTTCCTTCTAACTCTACCACGAGCCAGTTGATAATTATGAGGCATTTTAGGTTGCTCTTTAAGAGTACTAGAAACGAGAGTCTCAGCTATCCCCACATCTTTAGTCTGACTAGTAGAAACCTCTACTTAAAACTAAGTTTTCTTCACCATAATTTTCGATTCTTTAACCTTGAGGTCTTTGAACTTCATCCTTATAAGGGCCTTATGAAAAGTAACATCTCTTCTTATGATAAATTTTGATCCTCCACGATACATCTTCCATTATTTGTAACAATGCATCCATTCAAGATAACGAATGAAGACATGCTTCACAACTCTAACGTTAAGTTTATCTTGCTTTATCTAAGCAAACTTTGAGACTCCAAAAATCTTTAAACTTAAGTAGTCTACAATTTTCATACTCCAAATTTCCATATGTATCTTATAGTTTATTTTAGAGGATGGACACTTGTTTTTCAAGTAAGTTGATGTAGCAACAACTTCACTCCAGATACTCATCGGTAATCTAGATCCTAATAGTATGCACCTCACTCTCTCCAAAATGGTTTTGTTCATGCATTCAACTAATTCATTTTGTCATGGTGTGCCGACAGTGATACTATTTCTATTAATACCTTGTTTTCTAAAATAATTCATTAACTGCTCTGGAAAAAACTCTAGTCCATTATAAGCTCTTAATATGCTTAATTTAGTTTCCAATTGATTTACTATACTTCATTAAAATGTTCATAATGCAAACACATACGCTTTTAGAGAAATAATCAATAATAGACAGGAAATAGAATCTACTCTCATGATTTTCCACCAATTTTGAATCCCATATATATAACATACTCAAAACGTCTAGTAGAATTATGCACACCACTCTTAAACTATACCATGTAGTGTATTCCTTGAATTCCATTATCAAAAAATTCTAGGCTATTTAATTTTTCACTCCCTAGAAAACCTTGTTTAGATTTATCAGGAAGTCTTGACTATCTATTAATACATGACCAATAACAACGTGACCATCTAAAATATACAACCTAAACATTTTGGACCTTTTATCCATTATTAACTCACCATGTGAAATTCCAACACCCCGCATTCAACTCTAGTACATTAGCCTATATCATCAAATATGTTTATAAAAGATAATTTTTGTTTATGTTTTGAAATATATCTCACAATGCGTAGAAGGAACTCATGCTCATCGAACATTTTTAAACTAACTGTACTAATAAAATGAACTTTGCAAACCTTGTTATTTATGAGTTTAAAAACTTCACCTTCTTTCAGCTCCAAAGTTTCAAAATATTATTTCCTTGGACACATGTGATAAGAGAAACTTGAGTCCATAACTAAAATCTTGTCTCCAAAATTGTTACCACTAGTGCGCCATAACTTTTATAACCATTTTCATTGAAGGCAACCATAATTTGAACATAATCATCCTTGCTCCCTCTTTCGGGATAATTCTTGAAGTGATTAGTTTTGTGACAAGCAAAACATTTAAAATTTGATATATAAAAAATGTTAGACTTGGACTTGGACGTTGTCGTGGATCTCTTCCCTTTCTAGTTTTATTTACGCTCACTCCTTCCTCTTGAGACACTTAATAATTCATCATTATTTCTAACCTTTAAATATTTTAACTTTGATAACTCATTTGATCTTATGGTCATCTGGACTTCATCCAAAGTGATAGTACATTCATCCTTGAAATGTTCAAAGGATTTGGGTAATGGTATTATCAAGCTTAGATTCAAATCCTCATTATCAATCTCCACCCTAAGATTTTGTAAATAATCAAAGATCTTGTGAAATTCTGCCAATTTCTCTACAATATATTTATTATGCACTATACACACACAAATAAAGTTATTGTTTCAAACACAATATATGACACAATGACTTGGTCATATATAATGATTGAAGCTTGGCTCACATCTCTCCACAATATTAACCCTCATGACTTCTCTTAATACTTTATTTGTGAGGCACAAGATATTTCATTTTTGGCCTTATCCACCATCTCTATATTCTTATCTTGTGTTAGGTTTGTAAGCATTAATGCATTTCCCTTTAACACTTCTACACATCTTTGTTGACTAGTATTTCTTGCATTTTCACATTCCACATTGAGAAAGAGAGTTCTCCTAAGAGTATGAGAAACTTGCTTGGTCAGTGATCCATCCAAAATCCTTATTGATCAGCCCTTGAAGCCTCTTGAAATAAACCCTGATTTGAAAGTGAAACAAAACAAAAAAATTCTAACAATTTGGTGAGATATGCATGAATAATTGACCTAGAATGATATGCGAAAGATCAAAGAATCTAAGGGTAAAATTTTGGGTATGACAGATGTGATGAAGGGGTCATTGGTGTGTGGCCTAGACGATTGAACAGAGACATTAATATGAAGGATTCATTGGTGAAAAGTTGAAATGGTAGTGGTGTTTGAAAGCCATAAGGTTGTTGTGATGTTTGTGTATGTCAGTTATGGTGTGATGTTTGAGCGTTTTGGCTATGGAAAGATGTTTGGGCGTTATGGCTATGGTATGATGTCTGGGCGTTTTGGCTATATCTTGATGTCATGTTGGGGGCATATGCATTTTGGGTGTCTTGATAATAGTCATTTTGTTGGAGATGGTATGGGGGACGCTCTTGGTATTGTGGTTGGATGTTTGACATGTTTGGATGGTGGGTTTGTGTGTTTGTGGGTTGGTAATTTTGTTAGGCAGGGGGTTGTGAGTAACAGATTCGATAATCTCCTGGTGGGTTAGACGTTGAAGCTTGTTGTGTATAGGTGGTTTTTCGTGGGTCATATAAATACCTCTCTTTGGAGACAAACACAGATGCAACTGATTTGTACCAAGTCATATAAGTATTAGTTGGTATAGACGGGGTTGCCATCATCGGGTCACGTAAGACATGGGTACGACAGTTCCTTCAGTTACAACACATACAACAGATATCAGAACAGATAAACACAACATCTTTAACTAATTACAACAATCAAACTGATATCATTTGGTCCAAACATCACTTCCCCTTCTAGTATGTCTCCGTCTAACCAACAATTCAGCTGCCTCTGTAGTTGCTTGAAACTTTCGATGTTCCAGAAGAGAATCTCCATCGGAGGTTTCTCTCTCGAATAAATCACTTTCCCGTAGCGGCGACGATACATGTTATCAGTAATACAAGAATATGAGAAGAGATGTGAAAATAAATTATCACACCACCTCTATTTATAGTAAAATTTCACTATGTGCCATGTCTCCAAATGAATTGGCGACAACATTAAAAACTTAACACTCTATCGCCAATTAGATTGGCAACATCATGTGGTGTCTCCAATTCAATGGGCGACACCTCTTTACCTTACAAAGGGGTCGCAATTTCATCTGGCGCCTACACTCTATCAGTACCCCAAACTGGGGTACTTTGGGAAATAATTTGAAAAGTGGGTTATTTTGAGTTTTTTTTTTTGAAAAAATGGGGTATTTGGGTCAAAAATTCATTTAAAGTGTCCATACACAACTGATCTTCTTTTGTTTTTAATCGATTTGACATTTTAAAAATTTTATGTGTTCGGCATAACTCAAGTTTAAGTTATCTTTATCATAAAATCACACACAATTTTTTTTATAAGCAATGATTTAAATTAAAGGGAGAAAAAGAGATTCTCCAACCCAAAACATAATACAATCAAAGAGGGGAACAACCAAAGGCCAACTAAAAGAAGTCCGATGGAAATTTTGTCCACTCGTAAAGACTACAACTTCTATGGTTATAAGTCCATATGGCCAACCATCTCCAAGAAATTAATACAATGCCATGGAAAATAGACTCAACATTATAAATTTCATCATTGACAATTATATTGTTTCTTGCGCTCCAAAGGCTCCAGCACGTAATAAACCATAACAAACAAACTGATTCTATCCTACACCTACCTACCATGTTCAAGGACCACAACAAAGCATGATCACAACAATTGCTAACATTAATCCAAGGCAATCCAACCCAATGCAGAACTTTGGACCAAACCAATTGAGCTTTAGGACAAGAAAAGAATACATGCGAATAATCCTCATTATCAATGAAACATAAGTCACACACCTTATCATGGTTGGACTCAACAATTCCTCTACCCGCAAGATTCATACGGGTCGGTAACCTATTAAGAACCAACCGCCACGCAAAAATCTTTATTTTCATCGGGATATTAGTCTTCCACAGGATCTTTAAAACTGTCCGCTCTGAATCCTCCAAAATCAAACCATCAACAACATGCACAACATACTCATAAATATATTTAACGTAAAACATTCTAATCACCTCCAAGGACCAATCCCACACATATTCTCTGTCATTCTGCGGATGAAAAAATTAAACAACAGACCCTCTAAAGCTTGAATCTTAGCAACACCATTAAAATACGTGACAAACTAAATGTTTCTAATCTTCTAATTCCAAATGCCATCCTCCCACTCTCCCATCTTAGAAACAGACCATATTTTGGAAGTTGTTGTTTCATATGATTCAGGAAATAAGATGCACAAAGAATCATTTTCAATCCACTTAACAGTCCAAAAAGGAACAGACTTACCACAACCTAACTTAGGGATAATATGATTGTTAAAACAAACTGCATCAGTAAGGAATCTTGATGACAAAATATCACACATCCATAATGAATCCGAAACAGACTTACCAGCAACCAAAGAATTCAAAACCCGCCTAACCAAGTTGCCATACCTATGACGAAGAATGGACCTCCATATTTCAGAACCTTCTTGCAGGAACTTCCACAACCATTTCGCAAGCATTACCTTATTAAAAATATCAACGTTTTTAATCCCTAGATCACCGCTTTCCTTGGACTTACAAAAAAAATTCCAGCTAACCCATACGATACTTTTCTTAACCATCAAACCTAACCAAAAAAACCGCTTTTGGATTGCGATGATTTCTTTCATAATTTTATTCAGAGCCTTAAAGAAAAAAGATGATGAATGGAGAGATTAGCTAGAACGGAATTTAACAAGGTGACTTTTCCACCAATCGATAAATTCCTACCAATCCAAGAAGACAATCTATTCTTTTTGTATGAGTTTAAACTTAACTATTGTGATTTTTTTTAAGTTTATAAGAATTTAAAAACTATATAAAAAACATTCAAAAGAAATGCATCTAAATTTTATATATTTTTAAAAATAGTATAAAACAATTTAAAATAGTTTTTCTTAGGGATGTGCCATTATAAATATTTTTTGAGGTATGTTCTTCAAAAATGTTTTCCATAAGTTATTTCCTTGTCAGAAGCATTTATGAAAGTAGAGTTTTTAAGAAATATTTATTTTTTATCTTTAAAATTTTGAGATTACAATTACAAAAAGTAATACTTTTTTAATGTACTATTTAACTATGCTATATGCAATATATCAAATCATTATATTTTATTTAATCTATAATCTATAATCTATACCTATATATAGAGGGCATACACAATTTTGATATGACCTATTTTATATTCCTTAATTATCCTTCACTTACTTCATATTTAACAATTCAAAGTTTTAATTTAAATAACTTCCACATACAATAACCGCCTAAAGATTATTGTGAAAGAGAGACTAGAGACATGCAATAACTATATAGAAGTTATAAGGAAGAAAGAAAAATATAATTTCATAAGAATATAAACTTCATAAAACAAAATAAAGATTCAATGAATAATTTTTTTTTCTCTCTCTCTCTCTCATCACTTTATCTCTTTGATTTCAGATTTTTTAATTGACTGTTTTGATGTTGAAACAAATTTGTTCAATTAAAATTTAAATTTATCTTTTAATTTTATAACATTTAACCTATTATTTTTGTTGCGTGCAAGTTTTGCTTTTGTTTGATTATTGATCGATTTGCTTTCAATTTGCATTGTTGTTGTTGAGACTGTTGAGTTCATTTACTTATTTGCTACATTCATGTAGATGCAGAATCTTAGTTATGTTTTCTCACACAAAATAGTAACACATGTTCTTCCACCTTCCCCTATATTTCCTACTTATTTTTCTTTTTCTTTATTTCACTGTAATATTTGATTTTGAATTAGTGTTTTTTCTCTTTATAACTCGTTTTCTACCACTGTGTTCCGATTTCATCTTTAAATTTATCTTTCCTTTATTTTTTGCTATTTTATTTTTGTTCTTTTGCAAACAATAAGAGTATTTTATTGCAAATAATAAGACTATGGTATCACCAATTGTGTTTGTCACTTTTATATTCACACAAAATCACAACAAATGCAATATCTTAAATCATTGTTTCATATATAATTTAAATGGTTGTTTCATATATAGTTATATGTCGTTTAATGTGAGTTGTACAAACAAAACTAATTTTAATGATTGAATTATTGCAGGGAAAAAAATAACTGAATAAAAAAGAATTGAATAGAACAAAGGGACAAAAAGACCAAACATTCTATATATGTTTACTGTTTATGCAACAAAAATATGGATGTAAGTATTTCCCTTCTCATATCATGTATGAATTATGCTAAAATGTTATTTCATTTATATAATCTATATAACTACATAAGTGATATGAACTATTTTATTTCAATCTTACCTTTTATAAACATTATATAGTTAGAAGAAAACTTCAAGTTATATCTTTGACTATAATATAACGGTAAATAAAGAGACGTTTAATTAAGAAAACATTATACGAAATTTATGAGAGAGCATACATGAACTTAATTTAAATTCTAGTAATTGTGCATAAGTAATTTTATAATAAAACATATACGAAAAATATGTATGAATCACATAAATATTTAAAATTAAATTAAATTAAAAAAATACTTCTTAGGCACATGAGTACATATCACAAAGTTTAAAAAAAAAATACTGATTTATATTTTAACGCATAATCACAATAAAAAAGCGGACAAACGGGCACGAAAGTGTCTGTTTGAACGCTAGTATATCTATACAATATATAAAGGGAATACTTTGTTTTTGTGTAACTTATTTTTATTCCAAAAATACTCTTTTGTTTTTTTATTTCAAAATTCAACTTCTCTTTTATTAACTTCTTTTTTATTTACTGTTATACAGTAGTTTAGACAACTATTTCATTCAATTTTTTTATATAAAATTTAAATTAAAAAAAAAATAAACACACAAAAAATACATTCATATTTTTAAATGTTTGAACATTAATTTAGTTTTATTGTAGTCTTTTTTTATACCAATTTTACCCTTATAAATATGTAACTTAGACAATAACTTTTATTGAAACCATTACTATCATCTTTTATATAACTGGTTACTATTAACTTCCTACATAACTACCTACTATGAGCATTCTACCTAACTTTCATTTAAATTTAACATTAAATAAAAAATATCATTTATATTTTTATATATGTGCATTAAAAAGAGGACAGACGGATACGCGTGTCGACGCTAATCTATAACATATATATAAAGAAAAAACTTGGTTTTTGTGTAGCCTATTATTTTTATCAATTTTACCCTTATTTTAATGTATAATTTACCCAATAACTTTCATTAAAAAAATCACTACTATCATTTTTCACATAATTTCTTCCTATTAACTTTCTATTTAACTTCAACTATTAACCTTGTACGTAACTTTCATTTAAAATTATATTAAATAAAAAAATATCATTTATATATTTACGTGTGCATTAAAAAAACAGACAGACGGACACTCGTACCCGTCTGGATGCTAGTTATCTATAAAGAGAATACATATTAAGAGTGATCTATTTTGTTTCTCACCATTGCTTTGAGTAACTATCTTTTCTTCGACTATTGCCCTTGAGTAGCTACTTTTTTTTTGTTTGATTTTTTTATACAGGCCAATTTTTACTTTTATGTAATTCAAAAAAATTAAATTATATAAATAAAAATCTGAAACGGTACGGGAAGTTGAGCCGTTACGATCATTTTACTTTTAATTTTTCCAACACATAATCTGTATAAGAAATACAGTCATGAGAATTTAAGAAAATACAATGATAGAAGGAAAATGAAACATGCATTCAAAAATACATAACACAAATGTTATTTTTCTTTTTCTTTTTTTTAATGTTTTGCATGCAATTTTTAATGAGATTATCTATGGGTCTGCAAAGAACCCTTTTTTTTTGTTATATATTTTTTGATTAAGTTTCTTACTTTTAATTCCTTACTTTTTATTATAAAATTGATTTTTATCTTTTCTATTACTTTGAATTTTTTTTCTTTTATGGTAGTAATGAATTCATGGTAGACGAATGTTAGAATATTGGGAGTGAATGTCAGACAAAAGCCATTGAACTTAAAAGAATGTTAGGAGTTCTGAACAATATATAACTCTTAGTAGATAGAGAATGATGCTTTGAGTTTTTATATGACCACCAACCAACATAATTTCATCATGTAGTTTTTCTTTTAAAGAAAATTTTTCAT
Organism: Lathyrus sativus; assembly: GCA_963859935.3. Lineage (NCBI taxonomy): Eukaryota > Viridiplantae > Streptophyta > Magnoliopsida > Fabales > Fabaceae > Lathyrus > Lathyrus sativus. The sequence continues at coordinate 550,527,743 of OZ012741.1, forward strand.
TCACAAAGACCAAGAAGAAAAGAATTACTCTTATTAGATAGAATATTGATATTAATTTTTTATTTCATGCTAATTTGTGTAGAGTATTCAATTTTATACATATTAAATTTTTTTCTTATAATAGAGTACTCAATTTTATTCCTTTAAAATAAAGACTAAAATAAAAATGACCAAGATTTAATATAATTAAACAGATTTTGTAGGTATTAAAATAAAAATTATATATTTAAAAGGACTGAAATAATTGTATGCATTTCATCATTTGCTACTAATTTTAATATTCAATTTTGTTTAGACTGCTCATAAATATTCAATAAAATGAATTGTATGACAGAAAGAGTATATTGCTGAAATTTTATGAAACTTACAAAGTTTGGTAGAATCTTTTAGTGACATCGTAGTGTACTGTCACTGCTAAATTAAGAAGTTGCATTAAATAAATAATTAAAGATATGAGCTGGTGGGGCAGGTATCTACTTTTTGTACAATGCTTTATTTGGATGGCCTGCGTTTTGATTGCTAGGTTTTAAGTTCCAACGCTTTTGGTTAGAATTATGTTTTAACAAATCATTTTTTGTTATGATAATAATATGTTTTTCATTTCAACAAATTTACTTTTCATTCATTAAAATTGTTTCACTTTTTTTATTTCTACAAAACAAATATGCATGTAATTATTCTTATTCGTTAATTGATTGATATCTTTATAAATACCGATACAATTTTCAGAAATATTATTAGTATACATCATTTATTATTTCTTTAAATATATTAATAGTTATAAATGATGTATTTGTATAGATATTTATGTTTAAGTATTTAATTAATTATTCATTTTTATTGAAGGTGTGAACCTTTTTCAAGATATTTTAATAATATTTTATTTTTGATAAATTCATTTGACCTATAATCTTTTGGATATAATCCCATATTTATATTTTAAGTCATTTATCTAAAATTATAAGTTTTCTATCCTACTAAGCAGACCAGCAGAATACTCTTCAATTTTTGAAGTTTCAGGAGGAGTTATCTTATTATATCCAAACAAAAAATTGGATGATTGTTTTACCTGGTCTGATGATTCTTTTGGAATTTTTTTTCCGATCAAGTTATGTCAGTTGTGTTTGTTAAATTTTCTGTTAGTCAATTAGGGCGATTTAGAGAATCATTTGTATATGAAGAGACTATGGAAGACTGAAGCTACGTCTAAAATTCAAATCTTTAAATGATGTTTATTTATCAACAAAATTCCTTCAAAAGCTGACTTAGATAAGAGGGGATTATTTCACTCCCACATAAATCTTATATGTCTATCTTGTTTTGCAATGCTAGAAGACCTCTTTCATCTTTTAGTCTCTTGCCCTTTTGCTTCAAGCGTGTGGGACTCCTCTATAGGTGAGTGGCTGAAGATGGGGCAAATTAATGGAACTTTAATTTTTAATCATGGTGAGCAATTCTACTATCTCGTAAGAGGTAAAGCTATTATGAGAAAGAAGATGTTAGTTAGAGAGAGAGAGAGAGAGAGAGAGAGAGAGAGAGAGAGAGAGAGAGAGAGAGAGAGAGAGAGAGAGAGAGAGAGAGAGAGAGAGAGAGAGAGAGAGAGAGAGAGAGAGAGTTTTGTTCGAACAATTTTTCTATTACTTTTCTCAGGTAGGGTTAAAAGATTACAAGTGAATAACAACTTAACCTCTATTCTAACAAACTAGATTACAACCTATATAAAGACTCCTAGTATATGTATGCCATGCGTATTATGATAACTTTCATACATAACTACCTTAAGTCATTATATGCTAGATCAGACTTTAACTATAACATGAACCTTTTTGACTACTGCATGCTAGATTAGACTTCGACTACAACATGTTATTTGAAAAAACAAACAAAGCATAGAGAAAAAAGAGGAACACAATCACAACACAAGAACATAACATCGAAACTCCAAAACCGGAGAAAAACCATGGTCATTGTCAATAGACAACCAGAGAATAACACTATGTGAAATTTATTACAACACATAATATACCCTCAACTAACCCAGATGCCCATTACATCCCCCCTAAAAACAAATATTTAACTAAATCTAACAACATTTTAATACAAGGGTATAAGAGATCAAAGAAAGTCAAATAAAAGCTTAAAATGCTTTTGGTTGGTGCATCTTGGAAGGAAGAACTTGAATCCTATATATAGCCTTGGACTCCTTCTTTCTTCACAAAATTAAGCGATGTGAGACTTCAAATAACTTGTATCCCATACATAACCTTGGGAACTCTTTTCATTCACAAAACTAAGCGATGTTGGACTTCTTCAACATGTACATTTTCAACCAACCCCAACAATCTCCACCTTAATTGAAAATAATACATAACTTTTCATTATCTTAACCGATAATCATACTACACCATAAAGAGTATCAACATTTATATTTTAAACCAACCCCAACAATCTCCACATTTATTTAAAATAATACAAAAACTTTCATTGTCTTTGTTGTACCCCAAAATTTGACCAACCTTTTCTTGTACTAGGCTTATGTTTCACTTCATCTTTAGTATTTGTATTTGCATAGCATTGTTCTTAGCAGGGGATCAAGATTTATTGTGCCATTCAAGAGGAGGGTCTTATTGGCTTCAAACTCAAGCAAAGGTATTTGTGCAAGCCATCAAGTGTTCATCATCACCATGAAGTTGTCAGAACTCCTTGAAAGGGGATATTGGTGTGTGGTTGTTACCTCCAATCTTGAGGATTATCAGAGGCTCACCAGAAGATCATCAGGAGTTCATGAGGTCATTTATTTGGATAAGACATGGTTTTGAATTTCATTGTGTACCTTGAAGGGTCATTGTGGGGTTTGAGTAGTCATTCAATTCATCTGCAAAGGGCATGGACAAAGGACATATAATTAGGGTTTCATTTGGTCAACTCAAGGTCAATTGTGGACTTGAGAAGGTTCAAGACTTGGATCTAAGTCATTGAGGGCATGGGAAGTTATCTTAGAGCATCTAAGATTTCATGTTAAGATCAAGTCAAGAAGGGTGAAGAGTTCAAAAAGTTACTAAATTAGGGTTTTAGATGATTTCAGTGTAAAATCCCCTTCTTTAGTGTCTAACTTCAAGGACTATTTACCCTATGATGAAAGCTCAATCTCTTTTTCATGAAAACATGAGACTTGTTGGAAATGTTCTAAGCTTTCTTTTGAGTACCATAACTCATCCATTGAGTTTGTACATCTCAAGTTATGACGCTAACAAGTTAGGATCCTCAGATGGATAGAATTTTGGTCAACTAAAAGTCAACCCACTTCCAAGGCATTTTTGACCTAGAATCAAGTTTCTCCTCAACTTCAAGTAAACATGAAAGTTTTTCTTCATGATCTTAGATTTCCAAAAAGTCCTAGAAGTCCCCTTTATCATTTATACATCTCAAGTTATGGACCTCACAAGGCAAGGGCATTTTAGGAAAGTTCATTATAGGTCAGTTGTTTCAATGATCACTTTCATGAAGGTATGAACCTCAAATGCAATTTCAACCAACATGAAACTTATGCCTAAGGGTCTTAACTCCACATTGAACTCAAAATTCATGAGGATTGTTGAATTATGTGGCCATATGGAGCATTTTCAAGCGAAATTTTGGTTTTTGGTCATGGTTTGAGTACCTTGCATTACAAGTCACATTTTGTTCCATTTTTTTATTTATTTCACACCATTACATGCCTAAAAGAAGTTTGCCACAAATGGACCAACATGAAGAGTCATAATATGCCATATTTTCAAATTTCTTACTCAAAAAGTAATGAATTCAAACTTGGTGAGTGGAAGGTTTACAAAGCAAAAAGTAATCCAATTCATTTCTACACCATGTACTTGATTGAATGTTGACCCAAAAGGATGTGTACATGGCCAACCCGTGTGTATGCATGGAAAGTAATTTTGGAAGGCAAATTTTGAAATCACATATTTTCACCATTATGGGCCTGCATGATCATCATGAACCCATCATATAAAAGCAAAATAGTTTGCCCTAATGCTCAGAAGAGGCAATTGTAGCTGGAGAGAGCATAGAGAGCTGGAAATTTTCTCAATACTTTCCATTTTTGAATCTCACTTTTCTCTGCAAATCAACTTCAATTGGTGCTTGAATCTTCTTCATCAAACGTCAAGGAGTGGATTAGAAGTAAGAGATTGAAGCTTGCAAGCATTTCAAGAGCCAACAGAGTTGCTTCATTCAGTAAGTTTCCACCTCTGATTTCTCTCATTCTAGGCATGATTTAGGGACATTCTGGGCTGCATCTGAAGCCCTACCTATGGTAGGCCATGTTTGAACCATTGTTGTGCTTGTTTTCTGAAGTTTCAGATCATGTGTTCATTTATTCAAGCTTTCGATTCTCCTTATTTAAGAACCTTTTTGATGTTTAAATGGTAGGTTCATAACCCTTATGGAAGCAGCTTTCGAATGGTACCGGATTTGGCCATTTTTATTGAGTTTTGAACCCTGAGCTCCGGCGAGCTGGCCGGAGAAGACGACCGGAGCCCTAGCTCCAACGTCTGGTTCATTCTCAGGCCAAGGTGATGTGGCTTTAGTTGGACCTTTTGACTTGCTTGTTTTTCACTTTTCCATTGGATTGACCAAGGCCACGTGTGCGTTGAAATCCAACAAGGATTAATGAAACGCAGCGTTTCATTTTGTGAACTAGCTTGGATCAGTTGGGCTCAGAATGATATTTACACCCTCCCTGTATTTGGCCCACTTGCACTTATAATTGTTTGCAGTTCATTTTGGTTTTTACTATCACACCCCCTTTACTATTTCACTTATTTTATTTTATTTTTGTTTTCTGTTTTCATTTTGACTAATTAAAAATAGTTTCAACTATCAAAAAATTTCCCAAAAATTGTTTTCCACAAGTACTCATGAGTTACGACTTAAAAGTGAATCTAAATAACTTGTGATTTATTATTTCATGGAGATTTCAATCTACAGTTGAGAAAGTAAATATGAGTATTTATTGGAATTTTATTTCATAAATATTAAAACACAATGGAATCGGAAGAACATTTTTATTCATGGATAATCATTCATTTACAAAAGGATTACATGTTACAATGAATATCTATTCTAGGCCCCAAAGTCCTAAAAAGAAAAACTCTAAGTGTTCTTCATTGGCCTTCCTTTGAATCATGTCGCGAAGCTCCCGGTTACCTGAAAAAAGAACAGATAAACAAAACACAACAGGAAAAGAGGTTAGAAGTTGTTTGACACTCTCAGAACATTATCATCATCGAGTGTCGGGAGGGCACGACTAAAGCCGCATCCTACCCCCGTTACCGATCCACGCCATTGGCGTCAGATCAGGTAATATCTTTTCTTATCTAAGGGGCAACCGAGAGAGATAAAGAGTAAAAGAAGTGGGGACCAATTTGATTTGCCGTAATTGGATTCGATTCAAAGCCAAACTAAAATACCATTTCATCAAGTAAACAGGTATCATTATCAAGTAAATTTCAAGTGAGTTCCACTGATACAAAGCTGAACAACAAAGCCCGTACGAGTTCAGACCTAGATGCCAATAGGTCTGAACCGTTTTTGAAATTTCCCAATACCTGAAACACAAAAGTCAAACAACATCAGCAGTCCAAACTCATAGCAGAACTTAAGACTAAAGCAGTTCAACTGCACAAAATTGGAGCAGAAAAATCAATCCTTAAAACAGCTCAGATTCGTAAGAAAAGAAGCCAATTCAGTTCACATTCATAAAACAGAGAACCCAGTTCAACTGCACTGAAATTGAATTACAAACAGGTCAACTGAGCTTGCCTCGAATAAGATCCCAACGGGCCAAATTCTGAAAAATCAACAAGTGAAATAACATCAGAAAAAGTTTGTCTCAAGCCCTAAACAGAGCATTTGAGTTTCAACACCTGCGAGCGAAATTACACCAGAAAGATCATCATGTATCAGTTCAGGGTGAGGCACGGCCAAATGAGCAAAGCACATTGGAAAGGTAAAACACCAAGTGTAAGGGCTCAGTTCACACATCATAGCCCAAAGTTCACAACTATCAGAATGGAAACAGGTATCCATATTCAAAAGGTCAAAACAATCCACAATATCCAAAATAGGTTTGGTTCCAAAACAAGATTGAAGTAAGCCCATTTCTGAAAGCAAACCGAATCAAGCTGGGAATATACATTCCAAATGAATCCAAAAAAGGAAGTTTTCGAACCAAATAAGCCATATCAGCAACGAATCCCAATCATATCTGAAAACAAGTAAAATCAAATTAGAAAAGGAAACACCGATCAAATCAGAAAGATATAGTTTGTGAAAGTCATTGTCCCAAAAGGCGTTCAATCAAATAATATCAAATCAAATCGAAAATCGGATTTCATGGAAGAAAAACGAAAATCACAAGGCCCAAAAGAGAATCAGAAAGTATATAAAAGGAACAGTCTCACCGCGTCACAAACCCTAGAGGGAGAGAGGACAAAAATTGCGAACCCTAACGAATAACCATCGGTAGCCGTTAAACTCGAACGAAGGAAAGTTGTGAAGCAAAGACCGCCTTCGTCTTCGACGGGCAACCACGCTTCGAGGCTCAGCTTAGCTTCATCGCCACCATCATCGCCTCAACGAGATCATCCGAACTCAAGCTAAAAGGTTGATTACTCATATTTCAAAGATCTCATATATTTGTGTGCGTTTGTGTTTTCAGGAACTGGTGAGATGGAAAACCCAACATCGAATGGCCGATGGAGAAGATGAAACAAGAACGAGACGAAGAGCATGCGCCGCGAGACAAAACGGGGGTTTTGGAACCCTAAATTTCTCCTATGACGTTCAGTTGAAGTGGCAACGGGCCGAAGAATCACCGGCCCAACTTCCCAAACCTTTTTTTATTTATTTTTTATTCTATTCTATTATTATAATTATTATTATTATTATTGATTTGTTAAAATAATATTAAAATCCATTTTTTAAAATAAATAGTATTATTACTTTTTTTCAAATGACATAAAAACCTACCTTAAAAAATAATAATAATGTGGAGTTTTGTTAGATAATTAGGTTAAAATAATTTTTGAGGATTTAAGTAATTTAATTTATCAATATTAAAAATCCCATTTTAATTTAAATTGAAGTTTATATCATAAAATACAAACCACAAAAATATGCATAATTTCAATTCCTGGCGTGTCTGATAATTCATCTAATTCTGCCCACTAACGTTGTTTGTTCGTTTTGCAGCTTATTATGTTTACCGTTATTTATTTATAATTGTAACTGTTTCCTGGTTGTAATCTCGCGAACCAATAATCGCATTTACTCTCCGCATTTTACTTCCGCTTGTATGATTTAAACTTCTCACACTTTCATCACTATTATTTATGTCACATTGCACACATCCGAAGGTTAGGTCTAGCTTTTGGTCGCCGCGCCAATAGTACGTAAAACTTCACACATTCAATTTCAAATCCTCAAAACTACAAACTACAAACCCTAATTTTCACAAATGCCTCGCCGCAGGCAAAATTACAATTTTACCCTTAGCATTAGGTCAAAGAGCCGCCGCGCTCATTTTAGGGTTTCCCGCCGTGGAATCCCTAATTTAACCCTAATTACAACTTAACATTTCAACGTAGAGATTTGGAGTTTCTACACTCCACGTAAGCGTGTCCTTAAGATGCGTTTATTCCCCTTGAGACCTTGACCACAGTCAAGAAGTTTCTAACCTCCCTATTGAGGGGAACTACGATTACTCTGATTCCACTCCCGTAAGGATACGTAGGCACAAGATGCGATGTCTTGCCGAGTAAACTTAGAATTAACCCCCTTTATTATTTATTATTGCTTATTTATATTTTATTTATCTTTGCTATTTAACTATTTTGCTTATTATTTTGTAATTGTTTCTTAAATTGTTTAATTATTTAATTATTATTATGGTTAGTAATTAGGGAGTGTAACAACATGTATATAATATTAAAATAAATTTAGATCACTTTTAAATAAAGATAATTAAAATAAACACGTCACACACGTAAGTCGATTTTAATCGCCGTCTCACTTCCTAAGGATATCCCTCAAGTTGCCTACGAATAATGGTTAAGTGGGGTGTATAAAGCAAGTCCCTCAAATAGAAAAATCATCAAAGTCCCTTATGGTTGCCTTTACGAATCGAGTCCCTTTCGAAAAATGATGATGGTCCCTTATATGTGCTTATTACATCCCACAATGGCCTTCAAAGTCAAATTGTCCCTCACATGTCCCTTAACATCCAAAGTAAGGACTACCTACTCCATTATAGTAGGGATAGTCTTACTAAAGGAAAGAATGAAGAATAAGAAAGACCTTTAAACATTAGGGTAGGTTACTCCTAGGTGCTTGCTCACTTCAAAATTGTTTCGCACTTAAACAAATTTTCAACAAGTTTTCAAACAAGTTCTTAACACATCCTTACATGGATTATTTATTAACTATTCTGAAAATTTTCTATTCACACACTACAATTTCAAAACAATTCAAAAGTGAGCTTAAATACCTAAGAGCCCATGGATAACCATGGATGAAAAGGATGCTAATACCTTCCCTTTTCATAACCTACCCCCCGGACCCAAAATATTCTCTAAGGTCTTTCCTGTTCTTTTATAACCTTTCCTTATGGATAAAATAAAAGTCGGTGGCGACTCTTGTTATCCGCAACATTGTTTAAAGTCAGTTCACCGGGTTACACATCCCAACAGTTGTTATTCCTCCAGGAGGAGGTAATTAGAATGGAGCCCATGTTCCAGGGGAAACATGTGTTGTACATAGAAATACTGGTCCTCAGTGGGAGGAGGACGAACAAGATGATATTTTCTCCATGGGAGATCTGGGAGCAGGTTTGCAGTCTGATGCGGATAGGAGGTTCAAATTGATTGAAGAGAAGATGAGGAACTTGGAGAATCAGAATTCTCTTTGTTTGGATATATCAAACTTAGGGCTGATCCCAGGTCTAAGGATTCCACCAAAGTTCAAGGTACCTGACTTTGACAAGTATAAGGGGACGATCTGTCATAGGGTACACCTTAGGTCATATTATAGAAAAATATCTGCATAATCTGATGACGAGAAGCTGCTGATGCACTTCTTTCAAGACAGTCTATTTGGACCATCCTTGGAGTGGTACATGGGCTTGGAGCCAGCTAATATTAGAAGCTGAAGAGACCTGGAGGAGGCCTTCGTCCGACACTATCAATACAATAGTGATTTAACGCCCAACCGTGTACAGTTGCAAAATCTTTCGCAGCGAAGTAATGGGGGATTTAAAGAATATGCGCAGAGATGGCGTGAGTTGGCCGCAAGGGTTCAACCTCCTATGATGGAGAGGGAACTCATTGATCTATTCATAGCTACATTGTCTAGGGTGTACTATGAAAAGTTGATAGGGAATATGTCTGGTAGCTTCTCAGATTTTATTATCACTAGCGAAAGAGTCGAGAATGGTATTAAGTTTGGAAAGATCCAAGCGGGAGAGGGATCCTCATCTGGAGGAGGAAGGAAGAACTTCGGTAACAAGAAGAGGGAAGGAGAAACAAACGCGGTCTCAGGATACAGGAATAATAACATAAATAGAAGCAGAAATCAACAATATCATCAACAACAACCTCAGGTTGCGAGTATTGTTATTCCAACAGTACAACCTCAACAACAACCACGTCCACAACAACAGCAACAACAGCAAAATTACGCACCGCGGCAGTTCCAAGACCATAGAAGGACAATGAATAGACATTTTGACACACCACCAATGCTATACTCACAATTGTTACAACATTTGATGCAACTGCAGTTGATTCAGAAGAGGATGCTGGCACCTTTGACTGGCGCGCCAACCCTAGGGTATGACACAAACGCCAGATGTGACTTTCACTCAGGCGCTCCCGGCCATCATATAGACAACTGTAAAGCTTTCAAGCATAAGGTACAAGACCTTATTGATAGCAAGGCAATCAATTTCACAAATGATGCGCCTAATGTTGTTCAAAATCCTATGCCCAACCATGGAGCGACTAGGGTAAATGCTATTGTGGAGGAAGAGAATTTGAATTTGGTAACCAACGTTGAAGAGCTGAGAACTCCTTTGAGTTTTGTTAAGAGTAGATTGTTGAAGGGTAGAGTGTTTCCAGGCTGTATTGAAAACTGTGAAGGTTGTTCGGCTCATCCTGAGGGATGTGAGGACTTGAAAAATCATGTGCAGAGATTAATGAATGAAGGCACGCTACAATTTGATAGAATTGGTGAAGAGAAAGATGAGAAGGTGATTGGTCAAGAGCAGAATGAGGTTGCCACAATCTCAATTCCTTTTAGAACCATTAACATATTTGTGCCGCCGAGGCCAGCTACCATTATAATCACCAAGGCAGGGTCTGTGCCATACGAAAGCACTAAAGCAATCCCATGGAATTATGGGGCTGAAGTCTTTTGTAATGGCCAAAAACAAGAGCTAAAGGGAATGACGTTTGATTATATGGATAATTTAGTGCGAACAGGCGGAATAACGAGAAGTGGGAGGGTGTTTGCACCCCTAGAGGCTAATGTTGAAAGACCGGATAAAGGAAAGGGGAAGGTTGTTGTTGAAGAAAGTTCTCAACGGGGTGAGAAGGATGCTTTGTTGAAAGACGCTGAGGAATTCATGCGTCTAATTAGAAAAAGCGACTACAAGATTGTGGATCATCTACAACAAACCCCGTCAAAAATATCAATCTTATCATTATTATTGTGCTCTGAGGCACATCAGAATGCCCTTATGAGGATTCTAAACACTGCGTATGTGCCACAAGAGATATCAGTGAACCGGCTAGAAGGAGTGGTGGTGCATGTGAGCGCTTGAAATGGATTGGGATTTACTGATCTTGACTTGACACCTAAAGGAAGAAACCACAATCACGCCCTGCACATTTCCATTGAGTGCAGAAGAGCTGTATTATCTCATGTTCTGGTGGATACTGGGTCTTCACTTAATGTGTTTCCCAAAAAGTCTTTGATGAAGCTTGACACCCAAGGAGTAATATGCACTCCTAGTGATCTGATTGTGCAAGCGTTCAATAGGATGAGGAGGTCTGTGTTTGGAGAAGTGACTTTTCCTATCCAAGTTGGCCCGGAGGTTTTTGACGCTGTCTTTTACATAATGGATACCCAACCAGCATACAGTTGCTTGTTAGGTTGGCCCTGGATTCACTCGGCAGGGGCGGTATTATCGACTCTACATCAGAAGCTAAAGTATATGGTGGATGGAAACATTGTCACTGTCTATGGTGAAGAAGACATCATGATCAGCCAATTGTCTTCGTTCAAGTATGTAGAAGTTAATGGGGAGATCCATGAGACCCTGTGTCAAGCATTTGAGGCAGTCCAGGTCAGAGAGAAGGTGCTAGTTGTGGGCAGAGTTCCTGAGGTTGCTATGTCTTCATTCAAAGAAGCGCAAGTTGTGGTAAAGTCTAGATCATCTCAAGGTTGGGGGAAAGTGTTCAGTATCCCCAATAAGCAAGATAAGTTTGGACTGAGATACAACCCGTCATCTTCTTCCTCCTAGAACGCTCCATGGTACAGAGGACCAGTTCAGTTTACAAGTGGTAGGGTGATGTTCGACCGAATCAACATTGTGTCCGAGGATGAAGGTGATAGTGATTATGATATGGATGCATGGATCCAACCATGTATTCCTGGCCAAAACCTGAGCAACTGGACTATTGAAGAAGTTGTCCAAGTGACCTGTGAAGAGTAATTATCTTGTTTTCTGATTATGTATGGCTCTATGTTCTACCCAGAGCATAGTGGCCTTTGTCTGTAGGGCCTTATCCTTGTTTATGTTTTGAAAAATTGTTTTATCATTAATCAAAGGTTGTTTTTGCATTCAAATATTGTGATCCTTGTTTTTCTTGTTTTTATTTTTGACAATAAAATGGAAATGTGGTTTGTGTTGTTTTCATATCATTTTAAGCATCAAATCATCATCATTGCAGGTTTCACATTATAGATGCCACCGATTCAGACTCGTCTATGTCTCGGTATGACTTTGATAATCCAATCTTTCAAGATGAAGAAGAGATTGAAGAAGATGAAGACCTTCCTGAAGAGCTCTCCAGGCTTCTGAGACAAGAGGAGAAGGTTATTCTGCCTCATCAAGAAGAGATTGAAGTCGTAAACCTGGGTACAGAGGAAGACAGAAAAGAGGTCAGGATAGGGGCCACGTTGCAAGACGATGTCAAGGGAAGACTAGTAGAGTTGCTCCGAGAGTATAAAGATGTCTTTGCTTGGTCATATGAAGATATGCCCAGACTTGATACAGATATTGTGGTTCATCGCTTGCCTCTTCGAGAAGTGTGCCCGCCTGTGAAACAGAAGCTAAGAAGAACCAGATCGGACATGGCAGTTAAGATCAAAGAAGAGGTCCATAAGCAATTGGATGCCAGATTTCTTGCCGTGACGAACTACCCTCCGTGGGTCGCTAACATTGTGCCTATACCTAAGAAAGATGGTAAGGTAAGGATGTGTGTAGATTACTGTGACCTAAACTGGCAAGCCCGAAAGACGATTTCCCGCTCCCCCGCATTGATGTGCTAGTTGATAACACAACCCAATATTTAGTGTTTTCCTTCATGGAAGGTTTCTCCTGGTATAACCAGATCAAGATGGCCCCAGAGGACATGGAGAAAACGACCTTTATCACGCCGTGGGGGACTTTTTGCTATAAGGTAATGCCCTTTGGATTGAAAAATACAGGGGAAACCTATCAGTGGGCAATGGTCACTTTGTTTCATGATATGATTCATCATGAGATTGAGGTCTATGTTGATGACATGATCGCAAAGTCACAAATGGAGGAAGAGCATCTGGTGAATTTGTTGAAGCTGTTCGAGAGGTTAAGGAAATTCAGACTAAGACTGAATCTGAACAAGTGCACTTTTGGTGTACGGTCAGGAAAGCTATTGGGGTTCATAGTCAGTGAAAAAGGAATCAAGGTCGATCCTGCAAAAATAAAAGTTATACAAGAGATGCCAGCGCCGAAAACAAAGAAGGAGGTTTGTGGTTTCTTAGGTAGATTGAACTACATTGCAAGGTTCATATCCCACCTCACAGCCACGTGTGAACCAATGTTCAAGCTGTTAAAGAAAGATCAGGCGGTGGTCTGGAATGAAAATTGCCAAAGGGCATTTGAAAAAATAAAAGAATATTTGCATGAGCCTCCGATACTGATGCCCCCAGTGGCAGGAAGACCATTGATAATGTACTTGAAGGTTCTTGAGAACTCAATGGGTTGTGTTCTCGGTTAACACGATGAGACAGGAAGAAAAGAACACGCTATCTATTATTTTAGTAAGAAGTTCACAGATTGTGAATCCAGATATTCAATGTTAGAAAAGACGTGTTGTGCACTTGCTTGGGCCACCAAACGCCTAAGGCAATATATGCTGAATCACACAACCATGCTGATTTTGAAGATGGATCCAATTAAGTATGTGTTCAAAAAGCAAGCACTTTCAAGAAGGATTGCTAGATGGCAGATGGTTTTGACAGAATACGACATTCAATACGTCTCCCAAAAGGTTATCAAGGGGAGTGTTCTGTCAGAATATATCACGGAGCAACCAATCGATGATTATCAGCCGATGAAGTTTGAATTTCATGACGAGGGTATCATGTTCTTGAAAATGAAAGATTGCGATGAGCCATTACCGGATGAAGGTCCTGAGATAGTGTCGCGGTGAAAATCAGATACCAAACTATTTATTAGTTTGAATCTTTAATTCATTTTGCAACCGAACTTTGATTTGTCCAAAGGAAGGGATAAAGACCGAAATTCCCACAATGCAATGCAAATGCAAGGTTTAGAGAGTTATAGGTTCGGGGGTTGGTTAAACTTAGGGAAGGTACTAGCATCCTAAGTTTCTGTAGTACTCTACAGGAACCTCTTGTTTTATATTGTTTATTGTTGTAGTTTATCTGCTTAAGGTTAAAGACCTAGGGGTTTATTTCTAAGTATACTCGATAAGATATTGCATCTTATGCCTACATATCCTTACGGGAGTGGAATCAGAGTATCTGTAGTTCCCCTAAAGGGTTTGAGGAGTTCTTTGACTGTGGTCAAAGTTCCTACGGGTTTAGGGTAGTTGATTGATTGATTTTAGGAGAAGAGATGCGTTATCATTTTAAGGGAGATTTAACTGCCACAAATTGTAGGAAAATAGTCTTTGCATCGTCTTAAGAGAAGGGCTCAAGTACTCGGATATTGATCGACGATGTACGCCTCTATCTCACTTAAGGAAAAGTTCCTACATGTTGATTGTATTGTTGTGGGGTGGAGATTCTATCTCGCTTAAGATGATTAACACCTATTTCTCTATTGTGTTTGAATGTTTGAATATTGTATTGAGTTGATTTGTTTCTATGTTTGTTCTAAGTTGTAAAAGGGTCCTTCCTATGGGGTAGGATCTAACTTAGAGATCGACTTGAATGGAATCAAGGATCATAGGGGATTATGATGCAAATGATGTGCACTACACACAACGTTGAATTATGTGTATGTTTTTCCTTTGGACGGGTGCGATGCGGAAAATAAGTTGCGATAATGTAAATTACTGTAAGGTAAATTGCGGAAAGTAAAACCATACACACGCATGAAAGCGCTAAGGTGTAGGTGAATGTGTTGTGAATGTGAGTGTGTGCGATTGATTGTATTTTACGCGGTTGATTTAGTTTTAGTCGAATTAATGTTGAGTTGATTTTACATGTGATTTTAAAAAGGTTGAATTATTTTGGGTGAGGTTAATTTGAGAAATGTTGATTTAATTTTTGGAATTTTATTTGATTATATAAAAAAAGACTAGTTTTGAGAAATTATCTTAAGGGGAATATTTTTAAAAGAAGGGTTCGATTATTATTACCAAATGATATTTAAATTATAAAAATAGGTTCGATTAGTTTATTATATAAAAAAGGTTTTCCTATTATTAGGTAGATTTTATTATATGAAAGCTATATTAAAATGGAATATACCTATTATTAAGTAAACGAATAATTTAGTTATTATTATAAAAGATAGATGTTAATTTAAAGGAGGTTTATTATAATTTATTTAAAAGTTATAAAAAGGTTTTAAGAAGAAAGAACAAATAGACATATTATCTTATTTAGAAAAGGATTTATTTAGAAAAGGATTTATTAGTTTAATTTTGAAAGATTGATTAAGGTTCATTTTTAATGAAAGACCGATTAAGTAGCCAATTAAGGTGGTTAAGTGGGATAATAGGGATTATGTGTGTGTTTAGTGTAAGTGGTGTTAGTGCATATGATTACATCAGATGGTAAAACAATTGGAAAAAAAAGAAAAGCAAGCAGAACATGCATACGAGCGGAACCCTAGGCCCCTTTCCCCCAAATTGGTCCCTCGAACTCTCGATCCTCTCCCCTCCGATTCATCTCCATCATCGTCTTCTCACAAGTTCCGATTCCCTTTTGAATCTGCAACACAATAACAAGATCAATAGGCTCAATGATTATTACGAAAGAAACGAAACTTTACCAAAGGATAGCGACGGCGGTGCCGGAGATGACGACGGTGGGTGTTTCGTGAGTTTGGGTGTGCGGCGGTTTGAGGGCTCCGATGATTGAAAACAGATGAGTCTCCTCCTTCAATCTCTTGGTTTTTTCTTTAGGTTTTCTTGTGGTAATCTCCCTCTTAGGTTATTTTTCGACTCCTTCTCCTCTTTCTGTAGTCTCCTTTTATAGGCTTTACCGAGAATCAAATGTGTTGATTGAAAAAGATTGTTGCTTTGAATGTGGATTTGAACGTTGATTGGATTTTGAATGTCTGATTGTATCTTTCTGTTTTGGTATAAGTTAATTTGAAAACCTTCCTTTTCCGCCCCAATTTCGTTAAATGCTTGTTTAAGTGAAAAAGAATCAATCTTTGATACCGTATCAAATTTGTTAAAAACTTAACTGTCCAGGTTCAATGTTTGGGGTTTAGATTGGATATTTTGGGAATATTCTTCAGATGACTTGCTAACTTTGGATTTGGTATCCTGACAGGTGTGAATAGCGAGGGAGTTGGGCCAGAGAAACTAGTAGTCCAGGGTGGATTCAAGTAATTAGTGTAAGAGAAAACTGGTGGGTCCAAACCTCAATTGCTGGTGGCAACCTCTTGAACACGTAAGCTTCTCCATGTTGAAGTCAAAATCCTGCTAGTTCTGTTGCTCTTTGTGATGGTGACACGTGCTGGCCAGGATGGGAAGGTATCAGGCACTCTTGAGATAACTTTTGGGTATGCTGTGTTGGACTTGACTTGTTTATGTGAATCTTTTCAGGAGCATGTCTTTGTTTTGACAGTTAAAACTGATTAAAGTTGTTGCTGATCCTGATGGGAAGCCAATTGCTTGGGCTTAAAGGGGGGCTGTTAGCATACGACACCCAATAGGTGTTTTGGGAAAGCTCACCAATTCTAATGTACGTGCGTAACTTCTGGCCTGTGTTTTCCTTCAATCAAATGCATTGCTTCTAGGATTTATCTATTTCTCTTGACAGGGTTGAGTAGAGTATTTCGTGTTGGCAAAGGCGTGGTATTGCTCTACACCTGCTGCGTGCCTCAGCTTACTGGGATTGCTGCCAAAGCTTTAAATGACTGGCAAGGGTTTCAATTTATTCAAAGGTATTGTCATGCTTCTGTGTGAGTGCAATTCTTGATGATTCCCTCTGCAATACGTGTGAATCGTGACGTTGCTGCTATACGTATTGTTGCCTCTAGCACATATGCTGCTGTTGTGCTAATTTCATTCTCTGCAGTGCGTATTCTCCTTTCATTTTTGTGTACTGATGAGTATCTTCAAATTTATGTGTTTGTTGCGATATGTACTGATGCTTGTGACGATCTTTCGCGTGAACAACCTTGAATGGAAAAAATGTATGCGAATATCTCTTCTTCTCCATGAGCATGTTGGTATTTTGATTTTTGCATCCTCGTTCTTGTGTGTATATGTGATGATTAACCAATGCTTACGACTACACGTAGGTATACTGCCAATTCAAGCTTCAGGCGGCCAAGGTCGTCTCTCTTTCCACCTAAGTCGCTTTCTTCGACAACAAGTGTCTACTATATTCGCGAGTCTGAACTTTGGTAATATCACCTGTGGTAATTAAAAGCCTTGTACATTTCGAAAATCCTACTGCTGATGTTGCCTTGCATTTAATTAATTCCTTGAGAACCATTAATGTATTTGGTTTCTTCTTGCAGGGGAAACATGCTGGCTTCTTGTGACTGGCTGAAATCAGGGACACAACAGAACCAGAAATGTATAAAGTAGAGGTAAATGTAGGAATGCCTTGATTGGTATGCTCGCGATAGTTGTTTCTGTGCGCTGAAGGTCGGCTCCAACTTCTGTTTCAGGATTAAACTGAATTCTCTGTGCTGAAAATATCACTCTCATGTGCAAGCTTTGGCAGGACATGCCTTGGTTGGAGTCGGGTGCAGGTACTTTGGGTTGAAATCTCTGATCCATATAATACTTTGCCGCAGGATGAGAGATGCTGTGAAATTAAAACCCAAGAGATTGCGGATCTTCCCCCACAGAGCTTTTGGATTGACTTCTTCTTGAAACGACCGCCAATGTCCCACGAGGTATACTCCTCAAATCCTTATGAAGCTCAATTGATTTGTTAAGTGTGGTTTAAAACATTCTGAATGTTCCTCATTACTGCAGGTGGTTTAAGTTTTACGTCCGCTGTTAAGTCGTTTTGATAACTCTATTCAGGATGCTTATTTGGAGTGAAAGCTGAATTTGGACACGCTTCCATCCTCACGACATGCCTTCTTCACCGTCCAAGTATTCGTTTAGCTTTGGCACTGCTTGGATGTTATTGTGACGGTACTGCCGTGTCGTTTTCTTGTTATGCAGGTTGTGGAGGCTTGGCAATTATCAAGGGTGTACCCTTCGTGTGTTGTTGGCTTTTCAGTTTCTACTGCTGGACAGGCTGCTTGGAATGAAGTATTGCGAACAACTCGCCTTGCCGTTTTGGGAAAAGATAGAAGCGGCTGAAATGATGCCATCTTAAACTGGGCTTGCTTGTCCACGGCAAGACAAAAAGTTATTAATAATCCTGTGTCGAAACTCTTGTATGGCTCCAGATGGCTTGAAGACCAAATCTCAAGATGGCTGAAGATGATAAATGTCCATTTGACTCCTGCAGTTTAACTGGATTTTATGTGCTAAGATAATCTCGGAAGCGTATGGACTATGCTTTCGCAAATTGATATCTTTGCCTCAAAAACTTTAGATAGTGTACTCCAATTAATTTGGGTTCCAAATGATACGCTTGAATAGTCTTGAAATAATCACTTAACTTGTATTCTGGATGAACCATAAGCATAACCCTACCACTGATTCACCTTGTTATGCTTAGACTCGCGACCATGAGGGATAACTATGAAAGCGGCCTGACTCCACTTGAGTCCTTAGGAATAAACTTGAATAAGAATCAAATGACCACGTCTGGAAGGATTGGGTTATGAGTGTCATGCCACCTGTAATTTAACATACCTGCGCATACTTGTTAGTCGTAATAATCACACGTACACCAATAAAAGGAAACACGTAAAAGCGTAAGAGGTGGAATCTTATGGTCAAAAATTAGGGTGTGACAGATAGGCTCCCAGTGGCAAATGATTTTTGATGGTGCTGTTAACTCCTATGGTAGTGGAATTGGGGACATCATTACCACTCCCCATGGTTCACACATACCATTTACTGCCAAGTTAACATTTCCCTGCACCAATAACGAAGCTGAATATGAAGCATGTATCCTGGGCATTGAAGAAGCGATTGATCTGAGAATCAATAACCTTGATATTTATGGTGATTCAGGTTTGGTAGTCAATCAGATCAAAGGAGAATGGGAGACTCGTCATCCTAATTTGATTCCCTACATGAACTATGCGAGGAGGTTGTTACCATTCTTCGACATAGTAGAATTCCATCATGTGCCAAGAGCGGAGAATCAGATGGTAGATGCCTTGGCTACATTATCCTTGATGTATAAGGTGAATTATTGGAACGACACTCTGAGAATTGTCATCTCCCGCCTCTATAGGCCAGCGTTCGTATTTTCAATAGAGGAAGCTTTAGATGGGAAGCCATGGTATTATGATATCTGGAACTTTCTTAAGAATCAGGAATATCCGCCTGGGGCATCGAGCCGGGATAAGAAGACCTTGAGAAGATTGCCTGGAAACTTCTATCTGAACAAGGATGATGTACTCTACCAAAGAAACTTTGATCTAGTACTGTTGAGATGCGTAGATGAAAAAGAAGCAGGTTTGCTTATGGAGGAAGTCCACGAGGGTGCTTTTGGTACGCATGCAGGCGGACATGCAATGTCTCGAAAACTGTTGAGGGCAGGTTACTATTGGTTGACTATGGAGTCTGATTGTTTCAAATAGGCCAAGAAATGCCATAAATGCCAGATTTATGCTGATAAGATGCATGTACCGCCAAGTCCTCTGAATGTCATGGCGTCTCCCTGGCCCTTTTCCATGTGGGGCATTGATATGATCGGTAAGATTGAACCGACCACATCCAACGGACACCGCTTCATCTTAGTGGCAATTGATTATTTCACTAAGTGGGTTGAAGCAACTTCTTTCGCTAATGTCACCAGACAAGTCGTGGCTCAATTTATCAAGAAGGACATCATCTGTCGTTACGGAGTACCCGAACAAATCACTACTGATAATGGTTCGAATTTGAATAACAAGATGATGAAGGAACTGTGCCAGAGTTTCAAGATTAAACATCACGATTCTTTTCCTTATCGCCTGAAGATGAATGACACTGTTGAGGCGGCCATTAAGAACATCAAGAAGATTGTGCAGAAGATGGTTGTGACCTATAAAGATTGGCACAAGATGTTGCCCTTTGCATTACACGGATATCGTACTTTGGTATGTACTTCAACTGGGGCAACTCCTTTCTCACTAGTGTATGGTATGGAAGCTATCCTACCATTAGAAGTCGAGATTCCTTCTTTAAGAGTGTTGGTTGACGTCAAACTTGATGAGGCGGAATGGGTGAAAGCCAGATTGAATCAACTCAGCTTGATGGATGAGAAGAGATTGGCGTCCATTGCATATGGCCGTCTGTATCAAAGTAGGATGAAGAAAGCTTTTGATCAGAAGGTGCGCCCACGGAGCTTTCAGGCAGGTGACTTAGTGTTGAAGCGGATTCTCCCTCCACAGACAGATCACAAGGACAAATGGACTCCCAACTACGAAGGTCCATACGTGGTATGGAAAGTTTTCTCCAGAGGAGCCTTGCTACTCACAACCATGGATGGCAAAGATTTCACATCCCCTGTGAACGCAGACGCAGTTAAAAAATACTTTGCTTAAAAGAGACCCGCTAAAATAAAAAAAGAAAATCCAGGCAAAAATGGGGCATCCCGGCGAACCATAAAAAGAATGGGTTCGGGCAAAAATTAGGGATAAAAAGAAAAAGAATGTAAACCCGCAAAGTTGAAAAATTGAAAAGGAGACTTTGGCAAAAATGGGTATCCCAGTGAATCGAAAACCCGCAAGGGAGATTCAGGCAAAAGTTACGAATTTGAAAAGCAAATGACCGCGGTCTGTGTATTGATCTTTTGAGTACGGTGGATTCTGGGAGAACCCGAGGGTCAATCAATCAAGTCAGTCTCTTCGGAAGATGAATCATTAAGAGAAGTATTGAAGTCATGCGAGTCATAGATGAATCAACACACGGTGGTTGTTTGTACCACATTGCCGACATTTTGTATAGTTTCTTGCATTTCTGTACTATTTGCGCAACTTTCTCTTTTCAGGAGTTGCATCTGTTGTAAATCTGCCTATTTACAGGCCTTTTATCAATGAAGTATATATTATTCAGAAAGCTTTTGTGCTTGTTTTAGCTTTTACTGTTTTGTTTGGGAAAGACGCCTGATGTTTTTGATAAAACTTTGCATGCATAAACTTGTGGGCTTTGCTAATAATCATTAAAACTTTGATTTGCTTGAACGATGTCATGGATAATAACCAAGATAGCTCTTGTTGTATACAGGATACTTTGTTTGTATTTGTTGCAGGGCTCTCATTCCCGAGACTATTCCAGAGGTGCATCCCTAGTAAGGTCACCTTGTCCTTGTCCCCATAAGAGGAAGATGTGCGGTCTGAGACTAGTGCCTCCCCAGCAGGTTGGGTTTATACATGTGATCAAAGGTTATCTTCAGCAGGTCGAGATTAATATCTCCGACGGAGTAAGGCCATCCTCATCAGGTGGAGCTTGTACACCTATCCTCAGCAATCCAAATGCATATATCTTATCCCTTAGCAGGTGAATTTGGGGTTATTCCCCCAGCAGTGGGACGAGTGCAGTGTTGTTGCCCCTGCAGAGTCTAAATCTTTGACTCCTTTCCCCTCAGAGTCTAGGTCATTGACTCATTCCCAAGCGGAAGTGGATATTGTTGAATTTTATTTCTCATTTTTCCCCAAGTAGAGGTCGATGTTGATTCCCTCATTTCCTAATCCCCAGTGAAGTCGGCGGAATGTTTTTCTTCCCTGCAGAGTGGGATTGACCCAGAGAATTGTCATTATCCATCCTCAGCAGAGAAAGTTTGGGATAATTCCCTAGTAAATATTATTCATTATCCCTAGTTAATAGCAGATTCAATCTTCAGCAAAGCGGAATCTCCGGTAGAGTGGAGTTTATTCCCAGCAGTTTGCTTTGTACCTTAGAAGATTTCTGGTATTCTGGTAGGCTATCCGGGGTTGTTTTCCCCAGAAGAGTGGATTTGTTCTCCCCAACCAAGTCGTTTGTTCCCCAGAAGAGTTTAATTCTAGTAGGCCATCCAAGGCTGCTTTCCTCAGCAGAGTTTGATTTGATCCCCAGCGGAGTGGATTTTGTTCTAAGCGGAGTTGTTGCATCCAGGAAATTCCTTTTCCAAGAAGCCATCCAGGGCTTGTTCTTCCCAATAAAAGTCCAATTGTACTTGGCACGTCTCGTCTTTCCCTAGAGGAGTTGGTTTCCTCTCTTCAACATTTATTTTGCTGGAGTGTTTCCTTTTCATTTGCATCGTGCATATCATCCTCAAACGCGTAGCATTTTCATTTCGTATGGAGCATTACGCCATTCTCAAACATGTGCATTCGAAACATAAGCCAGGTTGTTACCTCTTGTTTTCAGGTGCATCTCCAGCAGACCAAATTATTTCCTTAGCCTGTGCAGTATCCAGACCCCGACTTCCACCGGTTTATTTCCTTAGCCTATGCGGTATCCAGACCCCAGCTTCCACTGGTTTATTTCCTTAGCCTGTGCGGTATCTAGACCCCGGCTTCCACCGGTTTATTTCCTTAGCCTGTGCGGTATCCAGACCCCGGCTTCCACCAGTTTATTTCCTTAGCCCGTGCAATATCCAGACCCCCGCTTCCACCGATTTATCTTTTTGCCTGTGCGGTATCCAGACCCCGGCAGATTGTGATGTTTTCTTTAGCCTGTACGCTATCCAGACCTCGGATTTTACCGGTTCTATTGGCTCAAGCCTGTGCGGTATCCAGACCCCAACTTCTACCGGTCTATTTCCTTAGCCTGTGCAGTATCCAGACCTCGACTTCCACCAGTTTATTTCCTTAGCCCGTGCGATATCCAAACCCCAGCTTCCATCGAGTTATCTTTTTGCCTGTGAGGTATCCAAACCCCAACAGATTATGATGTTTTCTTTAGCCTGTGTGGTATCCATACCCTAGCTTTCATCGGTTCTATTGGCTCAAACCTGTGCGGTATCCAGACCCCAGCTTTCACCGGTTCTATTGGCTCAAGCCTGTACGGTATCCAGACCCTGGCTTCCACTGGTTTATTTCCTTAACTTGTGCGGTATCGAGACCCCGACTTCCACCAGTTTATTTCCTTAGCCCGTACGGTATCCAGACCCCGACTTCCACCGACTTATCTTTTTGCCTGTGCGATATCCAGACCCTGGCAGATTGTGATGTTTTCTTTAGCCTGTGTGGTATCCAGACCCCGACTTTCACCGGGTCTATTGTCTCAAGCCTGTGCGGTATCCAGACCCCGACTTTCACCAGTTCTATCGGCTTAAGCCTGTGCAGTATCCAGGCCCCAGCTTCCACCTGTTTATTTCCTTAGCCCGTGCGGTATCCAAACCCCCGCTTCCACCAATTTATCTTTTTGCCTGTGCGGTATCCAGACCCTGGAAAATTATGATCTATTTTCGCTTGTGCGCTATCCAGACCCCGACAGATTGGCATGTCCTTGACAGATGCATTCATCCTGTCACATTTTCCCTAATAGAGTGTATCAGTTACAATTTCTTTGTGCGGTTGGAAAATTTCTGGGTTCTTTGGTATTCAACCGTCTTTTACCTTGAAAGTTTGAATGTTGTTCGCTTTTCATCCCTTCAGGTCCGAGTCCCTTGAATATGGGCAGTTGTTGTACCCCAAAATTTGACCAACATTTTCTTGTACTTGGCTTATGTTTCACTTCATCTTTAGTATTTGTATTTGCATAACATTTTTCTTAGCAGGGGATCAAGAGTTGTTGTTCCATTCAAGAGGAGGGTCTTATTGGATTCAAACTCAAGCAAAGGTATTTGTGCAAGCCATCAAGTGTTCATCATCACCATGAAGTTGTCATAACTCCTTGAAAGGGGAGATTGGTGTGTGGTTGTTACCTCCTATCTTGAGGATTCTCAGAGGCTCATCAGAAGATCATCAGGAGTTCATGAGGTCATTTATTTGGACAAGACATGGTTTTGAAGTTCATTGTGTACCTTGAAGGGTCATTGTGGGGTTTGAGTAGTCATTCAATTCATTTGCAAAGGGCATGGACAAAGGACATAGAATTAGGGTTTCATCTGGTCAACTCAAGATCAACTGTGGACTTGAGAAGGTTCAAGACTTGGATCTAAGTCATTGAGGGCATGGGAATTTATCTTAGAGAATCTAAGATGTCATGTTAAGATCAATTCAAGAAGGGTCGAGAGTTCAAGAAGTTACTAAATTAGGGTTTCAGATGATTTCAGTGTACAATCCCCTTCTTTAGTGCCTAACTTCAAGGACAATTTACCCTATGATGAAAGCTCATTCTCATTTTCATGAAATCATGAGACTTGTTGGACATGTTCTAAGCTTTCTTTTGAGTACCAGAAATCATCCATTAAGTTTGTACATCTCATGTTATGACGCTAACAAGTTAGGGTCCTTAGATGGATAGAATTTTGGTCAACTAAAAGTCAACCCACTTTCAAGGAATTTTTGACCTAGAATCAAGTTTCTCCTCAACTTCAATTAAAAATGAAAGGTTTTCTTAATGATCTTAGATTTCCAAAAAGTCCTAGAAGTCCCCTTTATACATCTCATGTTATGAACCTCACAAGGCAAGGGCATTTTAGGAAAGTTCATTATAGGTCATTTGTTTCAATGATCAATTTCATGAAGGTATGAACCTCAAATGCAATTTCAACCAACATGAAACTTATGCCTAAGGGTCTTAACTCTACATTGAACTCAAAATTCATGAGGATTGTTGAATTATGTGGCCATATGGAGCATTTTCAAAGTGAAATTTTTGTTTTTGGTCATGGTTTGAGTACCTTGCATTACAAGTCACATTTTGTTCCATTTTTTATTTATTTCACACCATTACATGCCTAAAAGAAGTTTGCCACAAATGGACCAACATAAAGAGTCATAATATGCCATATTTTCAAATTTCTTACTCAAAAAGTAATGAATTCAAACTTTGTGAGTGGAAGGTTTACAAAGCCAAAATTAATCCAATTCATTTCTACACCATGTACTTGATTGAATGCTGACCCAAAAGGATGTATACTTGGCCAACCCGTGTGTGTGCATGGAAAGTAATATTGGAAGGCAAATTTTAAAATCACATGTTTTCACCATTATGGGCTTGCATGATCATCATGAACCCATCATATAAAAGCAAAATGGTTTGCCCTAATGCTCAGAAGAGACAATTATACTTGGAGAGAGCATATAGAGCTGGAAATTTTCTCAATACTTTCCATTTTCGAATCTTACTTTTCACTATCACACACCCCCTTTACTATTTCACTTTTTTTTTTCTGTTTTCATTTTGACTAATTAAAAATAGTTTCAACTATAAAAAAATTCCCCAAAAATTGTTTTCCATTATTTTAAGGCTTTATTTAATTTTCTATATTTTTAATTTCTGGTTTTATTTTCATTTTCCATTTAATTTCAATTTTGCAAGTAGTTGACTTTTATGTGGTTTACCTTGCATAGTCTTGATTGTTTGGACCTCAATTCTCTATCTCCAATGACCATGGCCTCTTCCTCACCTAAATAAGGGATTGAGGTATTCTTGAGGATGATTTTGAGTGACTAACTATCATTTTTTATTTGACTTTGTTTTGACTTTTCTTGTCCCTCGATAAACCCTCGATAAGGTCGAACACCCTTGATAATTGATTTATTTGGTGATGCCTTGAGATGAGTTTGACCTTGAAACTTTGGTTTCTGTTTACCACTTGACTTGGCTACTTTATGATTTTTATTTTTGAATTTATTGAACAATTCTTCTATTTTTGATGAAGCTTGCAAGTCAAGTCATCTTAGAGGAGGTTCATACAAACTTGTTTGACCTAGTTCCTTTGGGAAATGACTTTTATGGATCCCATATACACCTTATGTGTCTTGATGATTGTTTATGACATGATTGAGGTGCTGGTTCTCTAATTTTAGGTCATACACTTGTGTGACTTATTTTATAAGTTACTTGGAAGTTAGGCATTTCCACTTGTTTCTAAAAGTTGAATTAGTGATTGAATCTTGTTTCTTTCACTTGCCATGACTTGGTTGATGTTTTTGCTCTGTTTCCAATCTTATTCTGAGCTTTCTTCTGGTGCTTTGATCATCATTCAAGGTGATTTGGTGTTCATGTTTATGCTTTGAGTTTTCCTTGAATGATATATCACTTTTAGCACTTGTTTGTGCTTTTCTTTTGCATGATAAATTTGAATTGTTTGGTTGAGATAACTTACATTGTGCTTGCTGCCCAAGCTTCTTTCTCCCCTCTTTTCTTTAATCATAGCCCTTTTCCTTTGCTTTGTGTTTACCTTTTGTTTAAGTGATGGATGTTTGAATGGTTGTAGGACTTGTTACTTCTCCCATTTCATCTCACTCTTTTTGACTTGTTTAAGTCAACTTGTTTTGATCATTTGCCTTTGTTGCATCATTTGATTCTCACATCTCAGCTTTGCATCTTTACATATCATGTTTGCAATTGCATTGACTTGTTTAAGTCAACTTCTTCTTATTCTCTATTTCATCTGTGATTGAGTTATTTGTTGTTTACTTGGTTTTGCCATGATCCCTTAGAATTCCTAGTCCCTCTGTTTAAGTGGGAGTAGGAGAGACATTAAGTGCTCAATCCTTTGAATGATAACATTAGGATAGTTTCTTCCCTCTTAATCCCAACTTTAGGAGCATTGTGCATGATAGTATTAGGGTTCAGTTCCCCTTAGAGTTTGTGTCTTCTCTTCTCATCTCCTAAAAATATTAAGACACTTAACAAAGGATAATAAATGTTATATGCTACGAGCCTTAAGTACTTGAAGAATGATAGTTAGGGGGCCTCCTGTCAATCTGTCTAGAGTGTTTAAGGTATGCCCTTTGGGTGATATGCGACACATTCGCTCTCAAGTCATAGTCTTTAATGCAAAATGAGTTACAAACTTAATTCAATTCACTTCTTCATAAAAAAACATAAAACAAAACACCAAACCTTTTTATCCCTCAGGATTGTTTAAAAATCATTTTCAAAAAGATTGTGTTAAGTTTTGGTTCTACCGCAAACAGGTAATGCCTAAGTCTCCAAAGGTCGAGCAACAATACAACTAACTTCTAGAACGAAGGTTTAACCCTACTCAGTTAAAACACTTGAACCAATCTGTGGTCGTGTCAGCCTGAACTATGTTTGCTCTGATTTCTCATACCAGATGAGGATACGTAGGCACAAGACAACGATGTCTTGGCGAGCAACCTTCCCCCCTTCACCCGTAGTTTTCCGAACTACGTTGACTATGACTTTTCGATTGCACGAGGGAATACGTTGGCATAGAGCGGTGATGCTCTATCGAGTCTCTTTTCTTTTCTTTTGTCCTTGTGAGCCAGCTTTTTGATAGATTAACACCCTTTTAGATTAGACGACAAGCGTGGATCCCGTTGAGTACAACGGACGTGAGGGGTACTCATACCTTCCCCTTACGTAACCGACTCCCGAACCCAAGATTTGGTTGCGATGACCTGTCTTTTCCCTTTTTTGGAGGTTTTCTCTGATCGTTTCCTTTCCTTCTCTTTGGGATAAATAACGAACGGTGACGACTCTTCTATCCTTGTCGACCCCTCTTCACAGTGATGCGACAGTCTTCATCAACAATCATACTCCATCATAAAGAGTATAGTCACTTGAAGCTACACCACTCCAAGATTTTTTATATTGTCTTCACCGACAATAGTAGTCTTAAAAACTATCATACTCTCTCATGAATAATATATTTCACTTGAAGATAAACCACTTAAAAAATTTCACATTGTCATCATCGCCAATCATAAACTTTATCGTGAAGAATAAATTTCTCATGAAACTAAACCACTTCAAGAATTTTACATTGTCTTTATCGAAAATCATAGTTTTAAAAAACTATCATACTCTATATAAAGAAGAGTATACTTTACTTGAAGCTAAACCACTTCGAGAATTTTCACATGTCGAAAACCATATTGAAACATTATGGTGCAACTTCCATGTTGGTAGGAAGCTCTTCGACCACTGACATATCTTTCACCTTGTATAATCTTGATTGTATAAACACATCTTTGACTTGAACTTTCACAAGTCAAAAAAAGTTATTCCATCTATTTTCTCTAGCAAAAACTGCACAACAGAATTTTTGAATGCATCTCAAAAACTCATTCATAACACCACCCTTCTTTTCTATGTAAGATTCCATGTCCTCATCAAAATATAATGTTTCAGCTTTAAAAGATACAACTTTTTTGTAACTGTAACATATATTTTGACATGTGAGTGCCTCAACATGGCGAATCGACAATTTGGAATGCCCAAGTATGGCCTATTTTCACATAGGTGTAAATGAAACATATAGCGTATATGCAAGAAATCTAACACTTAATGTTTCATAAAAGTGATTTTTCACCATGAAAGTTGTATATGTGAGTCTTATTTTTCATTTACAATTAATTTTATTCTATTTGGATTACTATAATTTGAGACATGATTAAACTATCATACTCCATGTGTTAAATCAAAGAAACGAAACTACATAAAAATTTTGGTTGATCAAAAAAATGAAAACATAAACCTCATCATTTAATTCAAGAATAATTTATTCAAAATAAATATGAAATCAACATTAATTTAAAACTAAAACTAAATAATTTACTCAAAAGACTTTAAAAACTGCATATGACAAGAAGTCGTTACAATCTTAAACATGTTACGTTTCTTTTTCTAAACTAACATTTTAGAACAACTCTCGGATAACAATTTTCCCAAAGTTCTCTAGTTATGATTTCATCTTTACCTTTTTACCATCATTTCGAGTCTCACATGTGACCAATATGGACAATTAACTGCAATACATTTAATTGACACTTTTCAAATCCAACCTTCGTTTTCAAACCCTCTTTAATGCCTTTCAAGTATTTACAAGCTAATATCTCAAATTCCATAACCTGCTTCATTCTACTATAGACTTTATTAATTTTTTCTTACATAAAATACACTGTGATTTCACATATTTTTAGGATATTTAAATTTTTTATGAGACCTGAGCTAAAGTGAGATATTTTTAGAAAGTAGGCTAGCAACTTAGAGTTAGGCAAACTATCTCAAAATTTATAATGGCTTCGTTCTAACTAGCATCCCAATCAAATTAAAGAGAGATCTTAGATAATAGTAATTGTTCACAAATTTTTACGCAAACCTTAATTTCTTTTTCCTTAATTATCATCAAATTTTCTTGAAAAGTTTCTCAACGGTTCTTATTTTTCAATTGTGTTGCTTTACCCCTAAAGTTAATATTTTAAAATGCCATTATCTCATTGGCAGATTATACATGTGTTGGGAAAGCCCGGAGAGTTTCAGAAGTGTTAATGGGTCAAATGTTCATGGTTCCAAGAGACCTTGACTCCACGTATCCATCCAAAACCTTAAAGGAATGAGGGTATGAGTCATCTCTCTTATAAGTCCAAAATTTGTTCCATTCCTAGATAATATAGAACTTTACCACTCACACTTGAAAACCAACAATCTCCTTCACAAGTGTGTGTCACCCACATCACTAGCCTTGGTCTACACTAGGATCCATTTCCGCTCTCCACGGAACCAACCAGGGCTCTAATACCATTGTTGGTGAGTATGGGAGAAAGGCCTATAAGTGTTAATGGGATAAATGTTCAGGGTCCAAGATACTTTTATACCACATATTTTTCGCTACTGTGAAAATCGAGGTGCCGGCAAAACAGAAGAGTCACCACCTTTCGTTATTTATCCCTCAGAACGGGAAAGGAAACGATCGGAAAAAACCTGACAAAAGGGTATAAGACAAGCTCATCACAACCATTGTCTGGGTTCGGGAGTCGGTTACACAAGGGGAAGGTATTAGCACCCCTCACGTCCATCGTACTCGATGGGATCCACGCTTGCTGGTTTGTCTACGGGTGAAAAACAATCTATCTACGGCTTCTAAGGCTAAATGGAAAGAAATTGACTCGATAGAGCATCACACTCTATGCCTACGTATTCCTGTGTGCAATGGGAAAGTCAGAGTCATCGTAGTTCGGGAAACTACGGGGAAAATGGGCTCGCCGAGATATCGCATCTCGTGCCTACGTACTTCCACACGGCGTGAAAGATCAGAGCTTACGTAGTTCAGGCTAACTACGGCTAGACAGCGTGTTCTCGATCACACAGGGGTGAGAGAAAGGATTGACGATACTAGCGTGCGCATTCTAGTAGTTAGGTGTATGCTGCTCGCTCGACGGAGACTTAGGCGTTACCTGTTTGCAGTAGAACGGACGTAGTATGTCGGGTTTGAAAGGTATGGGAACCTACGAGAACTAGAATTACGGTCTGGTCTCGATTGCGCTCGGGCAAGAGAAAGGAAACATCAGTCGTTAGCGGGAAAGTCTCGATCGCACGGCAGCGAGAGAACAGAGAAGTTAGTTGTTAGTGTGCTCGCTAGGATATCGCATCATATGCCTACATATTCTCGTCTGGATACGAGAAATCAGAGCAGCTGTAATTCAGCCAACCACAGCAAAACAGGGAAAAAGGGGAACGGGAGCTCGCTAGGATATCGCATCCTATGCCTACGTACTCTCGTCTGATACGAGAGATCAGAACAAACGTAGTTCGACGGGAAAACGAATCTCAATTACACAGGGGCAAGAGAAGGGGTCTCAATTGCCTGAACGCGAGAGAAAAAGGGTTTCGATCGCCAAGGGCGAGAACAACGAGGAAGCAGGCTTACGCCTAAACGGGACACACACGCACAAACCTAATACGTAGGAGCGAATGCGTCGCATGTCACCCAAAGGGTACCATACTAGACATCCTAGACAATTGAGAAGAAACTCCTCAACTGTCATTTCCTGCGTATCTAACGATACAGCTCACAACACTCGACGGTTGCCTGAAGACTTGAATAAGATGATGTTGAACGAAGCGGCTCCGTGGGCTCCTGACATGCGCGCAAACTCCATTCCAATCTTCTCCTCTCTGAATCCTTGATGATGATGCTCGAATCAGGAACAATGTGACGCTTAGACCGTCATGGTTCGACTTACACGAGAAATCGAACTCTCAGAGGTAGCGTATTGATGTCCGTGTCAAAGACAAGATAGAGAAATGATATCGAAAATCATTCTCCAATTGAATCGTGTCACACAGCCAGCCAAACAATGAAATTGAAAATAAAATCGGATAGAAAAGAAAATAGGAGAGAAAATAGGAGAAAAATCCACTAACAAATGGAAATAAAAGTCTACTCCTAAAATTAACAATTAAATTCTACTAGAAAAAAAATTCTAAAGAAAATAAAAGAAAATGCATATGAAAATAGCATAGAAATTTTCTATCTAAAATACTATAATATTTTATAAAGAAAATAGAAAAAAAAACTATATTAAATCTATATTAAAAAATATGCATAATACTATAATCCCTAAAAATAATCCCCTAAAAGAAAATAGGAAAATAAAACTAAACTATTACAAGCATTCATCCAATACAAAGGGAAAAAAATAAATTGCAAAGGGGAGGGGAGTACAAACTGCAAAACTGGGTGTAATGCAGTAAAAAAACCCACTGGGCCCTAAGCCCACAATACAAAATTCAGAAAGAAAATAAAAAACAAAAACAAAAGCCATGGGGGGGGGGGGGGTACGTGCCAGGATTGGAGTATGAGGCCAGAAAAATTATTGTTGGGCCCAGCCTAACAACAACAAAAAAAACCATCAGAAAAACACTAAGGACGGGGGGAGGGAGGGGGCGTAAGCAGAACGGAGGCGTAGATCCAAAAACTCGCTGGTCCTGAGGCCCAACGTCCAATCCATTTCCCTTCCTCTCTTCCCTCACTCAGAAACCCTAACCCTAACTCCTTCTTCACTCAACGGCGCCGCCATCTCTGTCACTGTTCACCTCTCTCCGTCTCCGCTCTCTCTCAAGAATCCAATCCTCCGTTTCCATTCTTCGACTACCTCAATTCAACCTTCCCTCCTGATGAAAGGATTCAATTAGACATTGGAACTCCATTGTTGAAGATCTGTAGAGGAAGATGAACCGATGAATGCTCTTGAAGGATTCTGATGAACAAGGACGCAGCATGATGAAGCTCATATGAAGAATCTCGCTAGAAAAATTGTAGGAGACGGTGTAGAGATCTGGAAAACCGAGGATGAAGATCTCGTATGATGAACACGAAGGAGATCTGATGAAGTTTGTTCGTTGAAAACTGGTGAAGATTTATGTACTGATGAGTTCTTGCAAGTAATATGGAGATTTGTGAATCCAGATCGTGAAGATCTTGATTGAAACTCTTGGAAATTTCTGAGGAAAGATTGAAGGAGATTGTTGCTGGATCTGAACGGCTCTTGAAGGATCTGGAGATTTGGATGAACGATGATGAAGTTGTTCATGATTTGAGGTTGATGAAGATCCAGATGGCGATTGATGAACTGGTGACGAAGACTGGATGAAGAATCTGGATGAAGATATTGATGAACGTTGAAGATATTGACGAAGATCTTGAAGAAGGTAGAGCTCTGGAAACTCGAAACCAGAAGATTGTTGGAAGATCTTCGGAGGATCTTGATGAACATTGAAGATATTGATGAAGATCTTGAAGATCTGAAAAAACATGAAGAACGAATGAAGTTTCCGGCGTGAAATGCAGTTTCCGGCGAGGCCAGCGGCGGCTGCATGGCCGGCGGCAAAGGGAAGACGGTGAAGCTGGCGTTAGACACGTGGCCATGCGAGGGTGTGATAGAATGACAAATGGCATGATGATGTGGCGAGTGATGAATGAGGTGGTGAGTGATGAATGAGGTGGTGAGTGCTGAGTGTGCCACGCGTGGCAGCTTTATACTGTGACAAGTGTCACGAACTGGGCCTCCAAAGACTGGACATCTGGCCCACAATGACTTAATGACCCAATTAATTAAAACGGAAATGAATTAAGACTAACTAATAAAAGCTGACCCTAATTACTATTGATTAAACTAATCTAATAATATTCTAACCAACTAAACCTAGATTAATACACTCTAATAAATCCTAATAAAATCTTATTAAACTAAGCAACTCAATTAATATCTAAACTAATATCTATTATCAATTATTTAAAATAAAAGATTCTATAAAAAAAAAACCTATTAAAAATCTATTTAATGAAAGAATCATCTATTTAAAATCCTAGAAAAACTATTAAAATCTATAAAAATATTTAAAAACTCCTATTTAATATCTAGAAAAATAAATTAAATATATTAAAAACTATTAAAATCTAGAAAATAAAAGGGAAAATTCTAAAAATGCAAGGAAGCCAATTAAATCGATTAGAAAACAAATGCGCAACTATAGCGAGATAAGCGGTAAAAACCGGACATCGAAATATCCTCAAAAACAACAGCGAGAGCTTAAAACACCGGGACGGGCACAAAATCTCAAAACAACTTATTCGAACTGGCCTGAAATGCCTGAAGCGCTAGGAGAGGCTGTAATCCCGATAAAATCAGTCTGACTGCAAAAATGCGATGTATGCGGTATGTAAATGCAGAATGCAAAATGAGTCGAAACATAAGTCAAATACAATAATTGGTTGGTCAAATTTTGGGGTGCAACAATATCCACCAAAACCCTTAAGGTAATGAGGGTATGAGTCACCTCTCTTATGAACGCAACAACTTGGTTGTAAAGCACAACTTTAATGAGTAGTATTATCTCAACTTATTCTTGGATTCTCATCAATTAATGTTATTCTAACATCAAGTTTTTAATGGATAGAGGGCTAATATTCTTGACAATATTTAGAAAATCCTATTTTGGAAGAATATGGTTATGTTCTTTTAGTTATTGTTGTTACATAGTGTTACAACTGCGAAAAACAACCGGCGGAAAAACAGAGTCGCCATCGAATGTTATTTATCCTAACGGGGGAAAGGAAAAAATAGAAGAAACCTCAAAAAAAGGAAAAGGAACATTGTCTTGCAACCAAATCCTGGGTTCGGGAGTCATTTACGCGAGAGGAAGGTGTTAATACCCCTCGCGTCCGTTGTATTAAACGGAATCCACTCTTGTTGTTCTAATCAAAGGGTGTGTATATCTAAAGTCTACTTGATAATAGGAACATAAAGGGAAAAAAAGGAGACTCGGTAGGACTTTCCCGTCCTAGGCCTGCATATTCCCTCGTGCAATGGGAAAGTCAGAGTTAATGTAGTTTGGAGGACTACTAGTGAAATCGGGGAAGGATGTTCGCCAAGACTTCGCTGTCTTATGCCTACGTATCTTCATTCAGACGAGAATGAATAAATCATAGTGTTCATAGTTCGGCCTATCACGGGTGGTTAAGTGTATTTTAATAAGCAATGCTAAGTTCGTGTTCCAACAGTTAAGGTCGATGTCTGTTTGCGGTAGAAAGGAAATGACATGCTCTTTTTGAAAAAAGTTTGACAAACAATCCCGAAGGATAAAATGATTTGAATTTGTTCAAGGATTTTATAAGAAGTGAATTGAATTTATTTGAGATGCGTATTTCACTAAATTCTATGACATATGATAGAATACTTTGTAAGATCGACCCAAGACAGGACGTATACAAATCACTCTAGACAAGGTAAGGAGAGACTCTCGCTTATCACTTCCTATGTACTTAAGGCTTGTGGCGCACAATACTCATTGTATTTATTACGTGTTTTGAATATGTTTTGAGAAAGGAGAGAGACACACTGAAGATGTAAGGGGAACTCGGTCCTACATGTTATCATGCAAAGTGGTCCTAAAATTGGGATGCGAAAGGAATCTCTATGCAAAGGCAAGCAAAAACCAAGAAAATAAAACAAAAACAGCATAACACAACATTTACCAGAATGCATTTTCAGAACAAAACAGGTGTAAAATGCAACAAACAGACTAAATATATTTAACAACATATATTCCACATAACAACAGTGTATACAACAACATATGCATAAGCAACATGTATGCTTCAACAATGAAGCACTTAAACATGAACATGTATAAAAAATGCAACATTAACAATGTGTGTGAACATGTAAACATCAAACATCTTGAATACGCAACACCAACAAACAAATTATCAAAAGATCAAACACTTAGTGTGCACATGTATTCATATGCGACAAGAGAGAATGCTTCAAGAATTTTCATCCATCAAAAATGTGTACAAGCATGAATTAACATTTAATCATCATGAACACACAATAACAACAAGCAAGCATCAACACTCATCGATTAAGCATCATGAACGAAAATCAAGAATGCAAGAAATGATCATGTTATCAATTGGGAAAATTATATGAACATGTGACGAAAGAACAAGAAATCATAATGGACACATATCAATAATAATCAAGTTAGCATACACCATAGATTTCAACAATCGATAATTCCTATGAATGTACAACGTCAATAATGCATCAAGATTGCAAAACAATTAGTCATGAACATGCATCACGAAAATCAATGTGTAGCGTGTTGAAGAATCATATACATGCTGCAAAATAAAGTGAAATAGCACAAGAGAATTCCACAAATATGTATCATACAAAGCCATGAAGTTTAGAAGTGGAAAGAAATCAAAACAAGCTTGAAAAAGCACAAAAATCACTTTCAATATCAATGTTAATTGATTAACCACTTTTGCATTTAAGTTGGTTAATTGATTAACACCTTCAAAATAGTAACACAAGTGTTAATCGATTAACCAGTTTAGCCATTAAACTGGTTAATCTGTTAAGACTATAAAATACATCAACATAAAATTCAGCCTAAAAAGCACTTTTCATCAACTTAATCACTTAATCTCCACATGTTAGAGCATGCAATTGATCATAAAAGTTACATCAAATAACAACAATTAAACACCAATTGAATCCATCAAACATCAAGATCAACAATTAAACCAATCAATGGATTAATTCACATAAAAAATCAATGGATCTACATTGTAAAAATTGAAAATAAGCTAGAATAAGCTTGGATTTAAGAATTACCAACCTACAAAGCGGAGAATTGCTTTGGTAAGTGTTGTAAATAGAATTTGACAGATCAAGCACAGAAAATCCAAGATCTAATGAGCTCCTAGCAAGAAAATTGAAGATCCGCGTGAAAACGAACGAAACCGAAATTACTTCCAAAAGTACTTCAAGAAAGCACTTCTAAAGCTTAGATCTAGATCCAAATTAAATTCTATTGCAAATTTTGTGTTGATGAGAGGAAATGATGAAGGTTTAGCTCTAGAATTAACAAATTCCAATGAAGAATTTGAGAATTCTAATGGAAGAGCTTTGGTGAAGGTTGAAGATGAAAATGGAGATTGAAAAAGTGAGAAAGAATTGAGAGAATTGGAGTGTGGAGTATAGAGAAATCAGAAAATGAGTGAAGTTGTGTGAGGTTTGGAGAAAATTTACTTAAATAAGCTTTAGGTTTGGAATGAAAATGAGGTTTGAAGTGTGGGTTTGGATTTTGGGTTTGGAATTAGGAGTGGAATTGTTTGAATTTTAGAGGGAAAGTAAAATTAATTTGGAAATGAACCAAAATTGGAAGCATTCTAGATCCTTCTACTGATGCGAATGTGAACCCAAGTGATCAAAATGGACTTGCAACTACTGCAATGCTGAAAAATGAAGTTTCTAGGCAAAAATCCCATAGGTTAATCGATTAAGCAGATTTGCCTTGCAAATGGTTAATCGATTAACACATTCAAATTTTGAATTTTGGCGCCTTTTAGTGGGAAAGCTTAGAAAATCACCTGTTGCCACTTGTTCTGAGCCATATTCTACCTCTGAAATTGTCATTTGATATCGCAACTAAATCGTGCCTGAAATAAACTGTGAATTCCCTCTTGCACTCAAAATACCTTGCTAAAAAAATATGACCCGGTACCAAATCACTGAGCAAAATAAATGCTTAAGCTTTTGATGCTTGCTGCTTAAAAACTTGAAATAAAAAGAAGTCCCGAGCCATGAAAACAATGTGATCCCATGTCTCAAGCACTCAATGCAATGCATGATTGATGATTTGTTATGCTTATTATTGTTGTTGTTGTTGTTGTTGTTGTGTATTCATGATTATTAGATGTTGATTCATGCTTATACACATTAATGGTGAATGGAAGTTCTTGAAGCATTCTCTCTTGTCGCATTGTGAATATATGTGCACACTAAAGGTTTGATCTTTTGATAATTTTCTTGTTAGTGTTGCATATTCAAGATGTTTGATGTTGATACATGTTCACACACATTGTTAATGTTGCATCTTTGATACACGTTCATGTTTAAGTGCTTCATTGTTGAATGCATACATGTTGCCTATGCATATGCTGCTGTATACACTGCTGTTATGCGAAATATATGTCGTTAAATGTATTCAATCTATTTGCTACATTCTACACCTATTCTATTCTGAAGATGCATGATGTTAAATGATGTGTTATGCTGTTGCAGGATTTTATCGTTATGCTGAGCTGAAGCGCTGCTGTTGTTGTTGTTTTTGTTTTACTTTCTTGGTTTTTGCTTGCCTTTGCATGTACCCTTAGGGCTTCCTTGTCCAGCTTAATTTTTGATTAAGCTTGGAGTAGGATATATATTATGTGCTAATCCATGCATGATAACATTAGGATAGTTTCCCTAATCTCAATCGTAGGTCCATCCTTGCATGCTAACATTAGGATAGAGATTCCTTTTGCATCCCAACCTTAGGACCACTTTGCATGATAACATGTAGAACCGAGTTCCCCTTAGACCTTCCGTGCGTCTCTCTGATTTCTCAAACATAACCAAAACACGTAATAAATACAACGATTATTGTGCACCACGAGCCTTAAATACATGGGAAGTGATAAGCGGGAGTCTCTTCTTACCTTGTCTACAGTGCTTTGTATACGTCCCATCTCGGGTCGATCTTACAAAGTATTTGATCCTATTTCATTGACTTTAGTTCAATACGCATCTCAAATAAATTTAATTCACTTCTAATAAAATCCTTGAACAAATCCAAATCATTTTATCCTTCGGGATTGTCTGTCAATTTTTTTCCAGAAAGAGCGTTTTATATTTGTTCTACCGCAAACAGGCATTGACCCTAACTGCTAGAAAGTGAACTTAGCATCGCTCATTAAAAGACACTTAACCACTCGTGGTATGCCGAACTACAAACGCTATGATTTCTTCATTCTCGTCCGAATGAAGATACGTAGGCACAAGACGGTAAAGTCTTGGTGAGCACCCTTCCCCTCTTTCACCCATAGTCCTCCGAACTGCGTTGACTCTGGCTTTCCCATTGCACGAGGAAATACGTAGGCCCAGGACGGCGAATTCCTATCAATTCTCCTTTTTGTTTTTTCCCTTTTTGTTTCAGTTAGCAAGTAGCCTTTAGATATACACACCCTTTGATTAGAACAACAAGAGTGGATCTTGTTGAGTACAACAGACGCAAGGGATGCGAACATCTTCCTCTCGCGCAATCGACTCCTGAACCCAGGATTTATTTGCGAGACCATGTTCCTTCTCCTTTTTTGAGGTTTCTTCGATCGTTTCCTTTCCCCCGTTGGAATAAATAATGTTCGTTAGCGACTCTGTTTTTTCAACCGGTTGTTTTTCGTAGTTGCGACAGCTGCTGCAGTGCTGAAAATTGAAATTTTTAGGCAAAAATCCCATAGGTTAATCGATTAACCAGACTTGCCTTGCAAATGTTTAATCGATTAACACATTCAAAATTTGAATTTTGGCGCCTTTTGATGGGAAAGCTTAGAAAATCACTTGTTGCCACTTGTTCTAAGCCCTGTTCTGCCTCTTGTCATTTGATATTGCAACTGAATCGTGCCTGAAATAAGTTGTGATTCCCTCATGCACTCAAAATACCTTGCTGAAAAGATATGATCCGGTACCAAATCACTGAGCAAAATAAATGTTTGAGCCTCTAATGCTTGCTGCTTAAAAACTTGAAATACAAAGAAGTCCTGAGCCATGAAAACAACGTGATCCCATGTCTCAAGCACTCAATGCAATGCATGATTGATCGATGCAAATGAAATAAAGCATAAGCCAATTAGGATTAGAAACGAGAGGATAAATTTTGGGGTGCAACACATAGGATTTCCATCGCTATCAATCTTATCCATTGTAAGTTCATTTATAATATATCATATGCATTTGCATGGTTGGATGGAAGAGTTGGCAAATCACTTTTTTTGGTAGGTGTGATTCCTTCCTTGAAGTATCTTTGATTGGTTTAAGTGGGATGTTTCTATGTCTTCAAATTTATTTTGTTTGTTTACAATTTTTAACTACTTTGGAGTAATCTTCGACATGTGAAATTTTTTATTTCTATTTGGCATGTAGTAGTTTGGGGTATTTAAAAGGTTTGAAAACGATGTTATCTTCTCATATAAAGTTGTAAGTGATGAATAATTAGTTGATCGTATTCATTTTTTCTCTTAAAAAAGGTTTTTTATAAGTTCAATGACTCCTTCTATTCTTGATATGCGTAGGTCATAGAACTCTTTCTTTGTTTGTTCAAATGGTGGCTGGATGTTGTTTTGTCATTTGATTCCTTGTACTCTTACTCTCTTTCTTTATTTTCTAAGGAGTGCTTTTAGTATTATTTTGTTTTACCAAGTACTTTTCTTGTTTGTGTTAATCTCCTATATGTTTATCTCATATGATTTTCTTATTTTATTGTATTGAAATTTGTTTTGTCCTTGGTGGATGTAGAGTTAGGGATGATAATGAATTTCATTTTTTCTTTCTTTTTTACTAATGAGTGTTTTTAGTATTATTTTATTTTTTTGACGAGTACTTTTCTTGTTTGTGTTTTTCTCTTATATATTTGTTCATTTACAATGATTTCCTTATTTTATTATATTAGAAATTCTTTTGTTCTTGGTGGATGTAAATCTATGGTTGATAATGAATATCCATGTGCAGGATATTATTCTCATACTACCCGTATAGATAGATAGATAGATAAAGATACTCGAATCCACCCTTACTTGCACAAGTATCACCAAATAGTTAATCCATGAATTTTGAAAAATATCCACAAATATTTGTAGATATTTAAAAATTTTATGATTTTTTAATCCTCCTAACTTTTATATTTATTAAAGTTGTTTAAATAATTGTGTTAATATATTAAAGGGTATAGAATCTATAGATACTAATAAGGACATATATCATTTTAATTTTATCATATTCATATCTATTAATTAACTAAAAATGGAATATACATTTATTTTACATGCTAAACGACCCACCTTATATCTTTTACCAAGTTTTTTTGACAAATATCCATGCGTAGAGACCTTTTTCCATACTTAATTATATACTTAACTGCTTTTAGAAGTTGTAATTTGATGTTCTGATTGAGAGCTAGCATTTGAATGGGTTGAAGTAGTTAGTCGAAGTTGTAGTAGTCAACTATATTCGACAGAGTTGAATGAAACATATAACATTCTCGAAATGTAACTTGTAATTTTGTACTTTACATTTTGTACATTTTAGACTTGGGTTAGTGTGTATAGTTTGGGTATGGGCTTTAGTTACCTATATAAAGGGTCTTGTATGATGTAAACGTATAGAACTTCAATCAATCCTAATTTCATATTTATGGTTTCTATCTTTTCTCTCTTCTTCATCTATATCTTTCATCTTTCTTAAAAACATTTGTTCTAACAAATTGGGATCAAGAAGCCTGATGCGATTCAGATTGAATCCATAATGGTAAAAAAACAAAATTAATGTGTCTAAAATCATGAATGATGGTGTACCAACATTGGAAGCGAATGCAGATGATGCTCAGCAAGCTGTGCACAAGGAACAGAGAAAGAAAGATGGAAAAGTTATATTCTTGATTCACCAGTGTGAGGATTCTAATGTGTTTGAAAAGATCATTGAAGAAGAAACAACGAAAGGAGAGTGAGATTAGTTGAAAAGCTTGTAAGGCGGATATGAAAAACTGAAAAAGGGTGAAGTTGCAGACGTTAAGAAACAAATTCAAGATGACTCAGATGAAGGAAGATGAATCAGTTTCTGAATATCTTTCACGTGTGATGCTACTAATGAACCAGATGAAGTCGTGTGGTGAATCAATCAACGATTTGCAAAAGATTGATAAAGTGTTATGGTATCTGACTGAAAAGTTTGATTATATTGTAGTATTAATTGAAGAGTCATAGAACATAACTGAGGTGAAGTTAGAAGAAATTCAAGCTTCAT
Source organism: Lathyrus sativus (assembly GCA_963859935.3). Taxonomy (NCBI): domain Eukaryota; kingdom Viridiplantae; phylum Streptophyta; class Magnoliopsida; order Fabales; family Fabaceae; genus Lathyrus; species Lathyrus sativus. Next base: position 550,568,823 of record OZ012741.1, read on the forward strand.
TAGAGACTCATGAGACGAGGATGAAGTAGAGGAACTTAGAAAGGGATAAGGTGACTGAACAATAACTACAAGAAAATTTATCAAGAAATCTGGGAAAGAGAATGGAAATAATTTTGCTAATGATGAGAAATCAAGTAAGAACTCAAAGAATCACTCTGATTCAATCAAGAAAGGCATGGCCAATAAGTATTTTAGGAAGAAAGTTAACATGAAGGTAGTGCAGTGTTACAAGTGTCAAGGATTTGGTCATTATGCTCGTGACTATCGAAGAAAGAAAGAAGCACGAGCGAAAGATAGTGATGAAGTGTAGTATGCACATGCTAAAGGTAATGATTATGGTGATGTGATACTCACGGCCAACACTGGGTCGAACACTGAGCAAACCAACATGTGGTACCTGGATTCAGGATGCAGTAACCATAAGAATAGCAATAAAACCTAGTTCACCAAGAAAGATGAATCATTCGAAAAAGAGATAAAGTTTTTAGATGGTAGGCACATCACATCAGGTGGAAAATGAGATATTTCAGTTGTTAGGAAGGATGGTTGAAAAGTCAGCATCTCTAATGTGTTGTACGTACCATCATTGACAAGTAACTTGATAAGTGTATGTCAATTACTTACAAAAGGGTATAATACGAAGATAGAAAAGAATCATATGAAGGTGTATCATAGTGATGGCAAGTTGGTTCTGAAGGCACCCTTGGAAGACAACATGACTTTCAAAGTAGAGATCAACCTAGTTGATCATAAGTGCCTTGCTTCGATTATAGAAGAAGACAAAAATTGACTATGGCATCATAGGTATGGACATCTAAACTTCAGAAGTTTAGGTATGCTTAACTAGAAAAAGATGGTGTATGGCTTAGCTCAGGTGAAAGAACCAAGTAATGTGTGTGAGGAAAGTTGCAAAGCAAAGCGGACTAGGAAAGCATTCAAGCATGACTTGCCAATGAGGTTGAAGGAAAAGCTAGAGTTAGTTCACTTTGATGTGTGTGGACCATTTGAAGTGATGTGTAATGAAGGTAACTACTACTTACTAACCTTTCTAGATGAATTCACTAGATATATATGGATATGTCTTATTGAAAGGAAGAGTGAGGTATTCACACTGTTCAAGAAGTTCAATTTGCATGTCGAAAAGCAAAGTGGATGCAAGTTGAAGAAATTGAGAACTGATGATGGTGGTGAGTACACCTCGTGAGAAATTTCTAGATTGAGCAATGAGAAAGGTATAGAGCATGAGGTCATTTCAACCTATACACCTCAACATACTTGCATAGTTGAGAGGAAGAATTGAAGTATATTGAACATTACTAGGAGCATGTTGAAAGCTAAAGATATGCCAAAGATATTTTGGGCTAAAGCAACTTTGACAGTGTATATATTCTAAATAGATGTCCAACCAAGAAGATGGTCAAGAAGACTCCTTGTGAGGCTTCAATGGGTATGAAGCCAAATGTTAGTCATCTTATAGTGTTTGGATAAATGTGCTTCAGGCATGTACCTGAATAATTAAGGAAGAAATTAGATGATCAAAGTCAGACTATGGTGCTCATAGGTTATCATTCAATTGGTGCATGCGACCTGTATTCACAAAATAATGATAAGCTAGTGATCAATCGATATGTTCTAGTGGATGAAAGTAAATGGTGGGATTGAATTCATGGTTCTGTTTGATAGGAGTCAGATATAGTAACAATTATGTTTGAAGAAAATCAACAAATTGAATTCCTAACCAATAGAAACAAAGAACCACCTGAGTAGAATATTAGGAGATTAAATAGAACAAGAACTGAGTCGACAAGGCTAGCTAGATATGAGAGATTTCAGAACCAAGCAGTCAATGTAGATGGCAACTTAATAGAAGAAGCAATGATAATGGATGAAGCATAACCAATCAACTTGGATCAAGCCATGAATGGTTCGAATTGGTTAGCAACCATGAAAGAAGAACTCATGTCAATCAAGAAGAACAAGACTAGAGAGCTTGCCGAAAAGTTAGACAAGAAGCCAATTGATGTGAAATGGGTGTCACTACTGCAAAAATAAGGTGCCGGTAAAACAGAAGAGTCGCCATCTTTTGTTATTTATCCCACAGAAAGGGAAAGGAAACGATCGAAAAAACCTGACGAAAAGGTATAAGACAAGGTCATCGCAACCATGTCTGGGTCCGGGAGTCGGTTACGCAAGGGGAAGGTATTAGCACCCATCACGTCCATCATACTCGATGGGATCCATGCTTGTTGTGTTTATCTGACAAGTTGGTTTTATCTACCTACCTATCAAGGCTGGTCTGAAAAGAAAATAAAACTGACTCGGCAAAGCATCGCGCTTCGTGCCTACGTATTCTCGTCAGAGAACGAGAAATCAGAGTCAACGTAGTTCGGCTAACTACGGCTAAACGGATGGGGGAAGGTGGCTCGCCAATACGTCAGTATTGTGCCTACATACTCTCAACAGATATGAGAGATCAGAGCTTACGTAGTTTGGGATACTATGGATTACAGGTTAAGATTCATCTGTTTTTCCGAGTAGGGTTAACAAACAGTTCCAGCAGTTTGGTGTGTGCAGCTCGCTCGTCGGAGACTCGTGCGCTACCGTTTGCGGTAGAACTGAGAGTTAACGACACTCTTTTCTTCAGAAAAGTTTTCCTTGAGTTATGGGCCCACGGGGCAAAAAGAGGTTTGAAGTTTGTTTTTGTCTTTTACGGAAGAAGTGTTTTTTATGGATGTCTGTAGTTCGTACAACTCTAGAGACTAAACGATTGAGAGGAGACTGCTCAATTATCATTTCCCAAGTGGCTTAAGGCTCGTAACGCGCTCGTACCAACTTGCCTTTATTACGTAATTTACTGTTGTTTTTGGAGATAAGAAGAGAACGAACTCTACGGGGGAAACTGTCAAGCCCTAATGTTGTCATGCCAAGGATTCATCCTATGGTTGAGTTTGAAACAGGGAACTCCTAGATGTTATCATGCAAAGGTTTCAACCTAAAGTTCTATCATCACTTCCTTATCAAAGGAAGTGAGACTCCTAGGGGATCATGTCAATGGGAAACAGAAAACAACTGCAAAAATCATTAAAGCAGATAAAACAGCAAAGTCAAACATTAAATATGCATATGCAATGCAGCAATACAACAGAGGGAGACTCACTCAACCTCTAAGCAATCAAGCAAAGAAAACAATCAAAACAGACAAGCAAAGGGAGCTCAGCTCAACCTTTGAATGCTAACACATCAGCTATAAAGAAAAACAACGCACAAGCAAGGGGAGGATCCCCTCAACCCTTAATGCAAACAAGCAAAGGGAGACCCACTCAACCTCTTAATGCAGTCATGCTCCTAGCCTACGATACTCTAAACATGAGACTGTCCTAATGCATCAAGCAATGTCAAACAAGGGAGAGAAAGGAAACCAAGATGAGCAACAGCAAAGTCATCCCAGGCTACATCAGGTTGGATGTGTGTCAACACAAGAGTCCATCATGGGCTCAACCTCTTGAGGAATGCCCAGAATCCAACCAAGGGAAGGATTAGGCTCTCCCAAGAGGGATCCTATGTCAATAGGACAGAAAAGACTGGGTATTAGTCCTAGATGTCAACCTAAGGTATCTGGTTAAAGTGTATCAACACAGAATGTCCATCTCAGGCTCAACCTGTTGAGGAATGCACATAATCCAACCAAGGGAAGGATTAGGCTCTCCCAAGAGGGATCCTAAGAAAGGGACTTGGAGAGGGATGACAGTATATAAACCAAGGGAATATACCATGCCATGAATGTCAATCCAAGGCTCAACCTCCTGAGGAATGCACAAAATCCAGCCAAGGGAAGGATTAGGCTCTCCCAAGAGGGTCCTCATCAAGACTTGAAAGAGAAAGATAGTGAAGACCAATCGAATGTACTATACTGATGAATGTCAATCCAAGGCTCAACCTCCTGAGGAATGCACAGAATCCAACCAAAGGAAGGATTAGGCTCTCCCAATAGGGATCCTCTTCAAGACTTGGAGAAAGAGGATAGGGCAAAGCCCAGGGAAGACATCACATAAGGGAAAGAAGGCACCACAACAACTTCTAAGAAACCCTAATGACTAGCTACAAGGATCACCTAAACTAGGGGGATTCAAAAGCTCTATCAAGGCCTAATCAATGTTCTAATGAGGTATCTACCTAAGTACTATTCTATCAAGAAGAGATTTGAAACTTAGAGTTAACTAATGTTCACTTGAAAGACTAATCTATGAAGTAAGCCTAGTTAGGGTCACCTAAACCATAATCAACTTGTAAAATGGGGGAATAATAGAAGATCACTTCTATAAATGCTAAGGAAAATCCTAGATGACTCTAAACGTGTTAGGGAACCATAGTAGAAAATTCAGGATCAAAACCTAAATCTAAGGGGTCTAAACAATTTCTACATCTCAAGGTGTGCTAAAAGAAATCCATAAGGGGGAAGTCCTAAAACCTATCTCAAACTCAAACTTAGAATCATCTAAAAAATGCAAGAAAAATCACACAAACCTATCAAGGTGTCTAGATAACACATGCAAAAAATTAAGGCTTAATTCTAAACTATGAGCTAGTAATAAAATCAGCAAGCAAGGTATGTCATTTTTCAATTATTAAAAACATATTAAAGGAGGAAATATGAAATTAAATGAAAAAAAAATGGAAAATCCAAATAAAAATCATGACAAAATTCTACACCCATTCAAGCATCTCCAATATTTTCCTCATGATTTATGGACATCATTTTATATTTTTCTTGAATTAAAATGAAACAAGCTATCAAATAGAAACAAAAGAAAATGAATATTAACAGGAAACTACAGGTGGGTGCAGTTAGTAATTTTCCTAGGTGTTATTTGTTTGGGCCTCGCAGCTAGGGGTGTGGTTAGCGAAATGTTTTAGGCCCAGTTGAGTTTCAATTAATGAAACTCAGCGTTTCATTAAGTGGAAAGAGGCCAACTCGTGAGTGAATCCTGGCCGCGCGATGGGTGTAACGAGTCAAGGTATCAACCATGATCTAACGGCTGGAAATCAATCTGGCATTTTAAAATAGAAACGGAGGGAAAGAACACACGGTGGAGCTGGGGATTCCAGACGGTGGCCGACCTAGCGCCGATCATCTTCTACCTCGTGACATGAACAATAGCCTTCCACAAAACTCAACAAAACTCGCGATTTCTTATACCAAACAACTCGTCTCTCTTCCTAGATCACCAATCTATGTTTTGTTTTCATTTTTATCCAATATTAAGCCCTAACTGAAGCTAACAATAAAACATGCTCTGTCAAGAATTCTCACGAATGGCCATGGAATCTATCCTAAATCCATCTATGATCTTAGGGGAATGTAAATTCATAAAAATGGCGTGTGTTTGCATCAAGAACAGAGAGTAATTGTGAAAAATAAGTTACGTATTGGAGCACCTCCAATGGGTCTTCAAATGGTGCTCAAACTTGTGGAGAAGCTGCAAAATCCTTCACTGATCCACCCTTGAGCTTCTACAATCCTTGATTTGGCCTAAAAAACCCTTCAATCGCAGAAATCGAATTCCAATTTTTCTTGAGCTTTTTCTAACTGTTTTTTCTGTTATCTTCCACCAAAATCAGTTATGGCAGTTAGGAATCATCCAAAATGTTATATGCAATGGGTCTAGAGTGCTTACAAGCCCAATTGAAGCCCATGGCATCCCAACTCAAAATCCAAAGTTCCAAGTTTGAAGCTTTTATGTTATGGTGAAAATGGAGTCAAAACCACTTGCAAACTAATCCAATTTCCTTTCTTGTGATGTAAGGAAGATGTGTGGATAGGATTGAGGCCTTGGAATTGAATCTATGGTTTATTTTCATTATGTTGCTTTTTGGTGAAGAAACCATGAAATTGGCATAGCAAATGAATTCAAACTTGATTTCTTATTTTTCCAATGTTCTTAAAACATCAATTGGACTAAAAAAAGCACAAATATGGCCTATTTTGGTTTCAAAATGAATTGGTTTGAATTAGCCTTTTTCAAGCTTCCTTTAATGATTCATTCATGAATTTTCTTCAAGCATTTCTCATTCTAACCCATATCAATGGATTCTTGGGTCATGGTTGGACAAACAACATCATTTTGAACAACTTTGAAGTTGAACAAAATTTCATCTGAGGTGCGTAAGTTGGTGAAATTGACCCATAATCAAAAATGGCCTATAATATCAAATTCCCAAAATACCCTTGTCTTGCAAAGCTCATATCTTGAGTTCTACACATCCAATCATGGACTTCTAGTACTTTTTGGAAAGATAAGAAGATAAGGAACAGCATTCATGTTGGCTAAAAGTTCATGAGAATCATCTTTCTAGGGCAAAAGTGTCATGCAAGTTGGTTGACTTTCAAGCTCCAAATTCACATTCCTCTGATGACTTGTAACTTATCTGGCTTATAACCTGAGTTTTATAAACCCTATTAAGGACTTCTAGTACTCAAATTAAAGCTATGGTCATGCTCTACAACAATCATGTTAGGGTCAAGGTGAGATGAAAATCACATCTTGAGTTGTGTGGTCTTGAAGTTAGGCACTAAACTAGGGGATTTTACACTGTCAAGCATAACAACCCTAGCCTAGGAACTCCTCACACTCTCGATTCATGATGAGTTGACCTTAGAATAATCCCTTGGGCATCTTAATGCATCAATCCATGATCACATGGCCTTGGAATTAGGTCTCAACCTTCCTTTAATCATCAGTTGTCCTAGGGTTGACCAGATGAAACCCTAATTGCACCAATCTTGGTTGCAGCCTCTTATCTTTCACATAATGACCTGTCTAGGCTTCAAAATGACTCTCAAGAACTCTCATGAGCTCTCTCAAGGCTTCAAGTCCAACTTCATGGATTCAGAATCATCTGAATAACTTCCCACAACTCTCAAGTTAGGAGATATACACACTTGGCTTCAACCACTCTCTCTGAGGATCTTTAACTTCTTTGATGAGGATATCAACCCTTGAACACTTGGATAAACCTCTTATATAGCTTCATAGCCTTGGTAGCCTTTTTTTTGGTAGTCATACCTCTTGACCTCCTGCACACATGTCAATGAAATGCAGATGATAATGCTAGAATGAATGCAATGAAACACAAGCTATGTACAAAAAGGTTAGGAAAATTTTGGGGTGCAACAATGGGTATACAAGCTTAAATGAAGGTCGAGTGGAGAAATTTCCAAGTATAAGGAAAGACTAGTGGCGAGAGGTTTTCTTTAAAAATCTGGTATTGATTTCAATGAAGTCTACACACCTGTTGCAAGACCGAAGAAAATCAGAATTATTGTGTCGACAACAACATACAGAGGGTGGAAGATACTACAGTTGGATGTAAAATAAGCATTTCTTAATGGACCTCGGGAAGAAGAAGTCTATGTCAGTAAACCACCAGGATTCAAAATCAAAGGGCATGATTCGAAGGTTTACAAATTAAGGAAAGCTCTCTATGGTTTGAAGCAAGCTCCAAGAGCTTGAAATAAGAGAATAGATGGCTTCCTTATGAAAGCAGGTTTTGTAAAGTGTGTCTTTGAACATGAAGTATATGTAAATGATGCAAACATGGTGAGTCGAATCATTATATGCTTATATGTAGATGATTTGTTGATTATAGATGCAAATGAAGTCGAGATATAATATGTCAAGTAGAAGCTGATGCAAGAGTTTGAAATGTCCAACATAGTAAATTTTTTCATATTTCTTAGGGATGGAGTTTAAGGACACGTGTGAAGGAGTGTTCATGCACCAAAAGAAGTATGCCTAAGATATATTGAAGAGCTTCAAGATGAGCTACTGTAATACACCTGCTACGCCATTAGAAATTGGAGAAAAATTGAGGAAGGAGACAAATGATGAGTTTGTAAGTGAGACATCGTACAAACAAATCATTGGATCCTCGAGGTATCTTTGTAATACCAGGCCAAGTATTTTTCAAAGTGTCGGTTTGTTAAGTAGATTTATGGAGAAACCCCAAGAATATCATCTCGCTGCAGTTAATAGGGTGTTAAGATACATAAAGGGTACGATTGATCATAGTGTGTTGATGCTGAGGCAGCCAAAGGCTAATACGGATGTAGAAGTATATGGTTGCACTGATTGAGATTTCAGTGGAGATCAAGACAAAAAAAAGGAATACTGCAAGATACATGTTCATGATCGAAGGCGCTCCAATCTCATGAAGCTCAAAGAATTGTGACTCTGTCATTGTGTGAAGCTGAGTAGGTGGGTGCATCATATGCAGTATGCCAAGCAACATGGATACAAATGTTGCTCGAAGAGCCCAAGATAATGGAACTAAGAAAAATGAAGTTGTTTGTCGACAACAAGTCAACTATCGACTTGATGAACCATCCGGTGTATCATGATCGAAGTAAGAATATAGAGAGTAGATGTCAGTTTTTGAGAGACCAAATCAACAAATGAAAGTTTGAACTTGAGCATTGCAAGACAAAAGTGCTACTAGTTGACATACCCATCAAACTCATGAAGAAAGTTAGGTTCGACTAGTTGAAGAGAAGCATTGAGATGAGAAGTCTCGAGAACATAAATTAGTGGGTGTGTTAGAAGTTGTAATTTGATGTTTTGATTGAGATATAGAATTCGACTGGGCCGAAGCAGCTAGTCGAAGTTGTAATGGTCAGTTGTATTCAACAGAGTCAAATACAACATATAGCAGTGTCGAAATGTAACTTTTAATTTTGTACTTTACATTTTATATGTTTTGGGCTTGAGTCAGTTTGTATAGTTTCGGCATGAGCTTTAATTGCCTATTTAAAGGGTCTTTATGATGTAAACATATAGAACTTCACTCAATTCTGATTTCATAATTCAGTTTTCTCTCTTTTCTGTCTTCCTTTTCTCTTTCTTTCATCTTTCTTAAAAATATTTGTTCCAACAATCGCAACCTCATTTATCTTTTCCTTTAGAGAGATTCATTTTGTACTTTTTTTCCAAAAGAAAAAGCATCGCAAACTTGATTTCTTTCGCTGGAAAAAAAATGGGTTCAACTTTCAATGGTGATGCAAATTTTTTATTGTAAATAATTTATAAGCAATTATGCGAATGCTTATCTACCAAATTTGGAAGGTGAGAAATGAGTTGAAGCACAACAACAAAAGAATCTCCATTCGGGACTCCATCGCTTTGATTAGTAGGATGGTGAAAACGGCTGGTGATAATACTTTTAATTGCTCTTACATCTTCGTTTCAGATTTTTCTTTCATTAAATCTTTTGACGTCATCATCAGACCTCCCAAAACACCCAACATCATTGAGGTGGTTTGGTGCCTTCCTTCTGACGGATGGGTTAAATGCAATTGCAATGGAGCTTTTAAATCCTCTTCAAATTCTGCTGAAGCAGGTGGTATTTTCAGGAATCATTTGGGCAATTTCATTCTTGGGTTTGCGGGCATAGTCGAGCCCATATCCTCTTTTTTTGCTGAGGTCTCTGCGGTTAAAAGATGTTTGGATATCACAATTCAAAAGGGTTGGAATAAGCTTTGGATTGAGACAGATTGTTCTTTGATCGTCAAAGTCTTTTTCAACTCCCTTTTGATTCACTGGAAACTTACACACAATTGATTTAGTCTTATAGGTCAATTTACTAATTTTAACCTTATTATTACTCATATTTTTAGAGAAGAAAACTCTTATACGGACACTCTTGCAAATATTGCTCTTAGCACGAATTCTTCCATAGTTTTTGATTCCATTACTTTAAAAATTCAGAATGATTTTGTAAAGAATAGGTTAAAAATACTTTTCTTTAGATTTATTTCGTTCTGATGGGGCTAACTTGATCCCCTTTTTGTATCCTCCGACCTTCTTTTTCTTTCAATATATTACTCTTATTAAAAAAAAAAAAAACTCACCAGACTTCTTTTCTTTTCTTTTGTAATAAAATATAATTCTCTTACAATTTCCTACTTGATCGAATTCCCTAAACATGTACTAAAAACACATTTATTATACCACTTTTACAAGAAACATTTACAAGACACTATTCTATGTTAGATATCTAGTACAAATTTACATTAATAAATCAAGCAGTTAATACATACATTAATACTGTGGTGAGTCCTTGAGTTTGCAGAGTATTAATAATATATTTATGCAGTACATCATCCCGTGAAGTAATTGGTTTGAGGCAGTTGCAATATATATTTGTATCAAATGATGGCTGCCAATGCACTTCAACTATTCTTTAGGTTTAGAAAAATTGGGAAAAAAATAAATACTGCCTAATTTACATAGATAATGTAAGAGACATCCAGTCATGGAAGAAAAAATTTGAGATGGAAATGGAAAATAATGGGGACATGAATGAATAAATGTAAAATAATAAAATGTGAAGAAAAAAAACAGTTGATTTTATTGGGACAGTACTATTGATTTTCTTCAATTTTATAACAGAAAATTTTATATTCATTTCCATTAGTTTTTTATGCACAAATGTTAGTATATTATATACTAATTGTTAAGTTAATATTTTTTTTTTCCATTCACCTGAACTTAAATCCTAGATATTTAATGAGTTCAACTTCTTTACTAGTTAGTTTAAAGTTTGAACTACTCAACTCTTGTTATAAAATTTATTATACTAAAAATAATTCATATAATTTTATTTTGACTAATTTTTAATAAATTTTTATTTAATTTATCAATATTAGTGGTTCAAAACTAGTTATTATTGTTTAATTTAAAAGTCATGCAATGTATAATGCATTGGTTATTAATTCTTAATAATAACTTATTTTTTTAAAAATGATTATTACTTTCACAATTATAAATAACATTTTTTATGGCGAATATTTCATCTCGAACATGCCAAACACCGAGTTTATAGGTCTTGAGAGCGACAAGTATGACTTTTTTTAAAACAACTTTTTCTTCGGTATTTTTTAAAAACCGAGGTAAAATTGCTATCAGAGAACACATTTGGAATCCCATTAATTGCATTTAATATTTCTAATTAGTTATTCTCAAAAAATTTTGTTATTAATAAAAACGAATAGACAATAATATGAAAAAAAAATATTTTATCAATTAAAAACGGGACAACAAATAACTATTTCACATATTTAAATTTTTTACTCCACTCAACTTCAATAGTATCACTATTAACTATCTCTAACTTAGTAAAAAGTTTAGAAAGAACTCTTCCATATAGTATAAGGAAAGTCATTTATTCATTCTTAGAGATGATTATCATTTCCTTTAAGTAATTAAAAATGGTAAGATAAATATTAACTATGATGTTCTTGGTAAGCAATAATAAGAGATGCTTATTATTCCAATTAAGCATTTCCAGTTCTTTCTCTCTTGGATGGAGATTTGACACTAGAAGTTGATATAAAAAAATTTCAATTGGTCGTAGACTAGCAGGACTGCTGAGATTATCATTGGTTGCATAAATTAGGCGAAATATATCTTTATAGACATTGTTAAATCTATAATGTTCAACATAAACACCTTCCCCTTCACGTTCTATTGCATGAGCAATAAGTGACTGAGTAATTGTGACAGGAAAGTCATTAACATAAGATTGAATTTGTAACAGTCCAATTTTAATTAAGTGATTATTTTAATTAATTAAATGAATTATGAGGTTTATTTAATTAATTGATTGATTATTTATTAAATTGGTAGATGTTTGAGAGGAAAATAAATTGGAAGGAAATTGGATAGAAAGTGATATAAAGGAAATTTGGAAAAGAAATAGAAAGTTAGAAACATAAGAAGGAGAAAGAAGAGAAAGAAAGTGGAAGAGGAGAAAAAGGAAAGAAAAGAGCAAAGCTTGGATTTTCATCAAGAACAACTCTCAAGCATCGATTTGAGCAAGGTAAGGGTGTGAAATATCATTATCTTATCAATGTATGTGATTATGTATGGATTGTTTGAGTTTGTTTGGGTGTTTTTCTCCATTTTCCATTCTAGGGCATAAATGGTTTAATCGGTAGAATCGAGTTTTGAACGGTTAAAATTCAAAATAAATTGCGTAGTTTAGGCGGGTAATGTTTAGCCGTGATTATTGGATTTCGTTTGATTGAATTTGGTTGAGTTTGTGAGTTTTGACATTTTTGGATAATTGAGGGTTTGAGATTTAAGTGGAAATCGGACGTCGTAGAAATCGTGTTTAATGGTTCTAATTCACTGCTATATGTTAGGTGAGTATAAGTATATGTTTGTTTCGAAAAAAAGAATTGAATCAGTCGAATTTTTGGACGAAAATGCAAAATCCCGTAGCCGTGTTTAGGCAAAATTATGGTTTTTCGGAAAACTTCGAAAATTCATAACTCTTGAACCGTAAGTCGGTTTTGACCCCCATTCGAAGCGTTGGTAAGTTAACGAGATTATATTTCTAGAAAAAATGGCTTTGAGGCCTGTACCTGGTTCAATTATAGTAGAAAATTGAAAACATATTATTGTGTTGATTTTTACCGTCGCGAATGTGTGTGATTGATGTGTTATTGTGCATAATACTTTTGTTATATAACGTATAGCTTGTGCATGTTGTGATATGATATGCTGTGGGTAGCCGTATGGCGTGAATCCTAGATGGTGGGATCGATTATGAAATATAGTCTTTTGACAAATATATGCATATTGTTTGTATGTGAAGAATGCATGAGAACATATTGTGAATATGTGTGCATTGCTTGATAAATATGGTAATGATATTGAAGTATAAATGCATATTGATTGTATGCGATATTGTGAATGCATGAGAACATATTGTGAATATGTGTGCATTGTTTGAAAAGGTAATGAGGTTGAATTATGAATGCATATTTGTTGTATCCGATTATTGTGAATTAATGCATGGGAGCATATTGTAAGATATGCGTGCATTGTTTGATAAACATGATGATGTAAAGTATGAATACGTGATTTTATGATATGTTGTGTGTGCAATCTTGTTTTAATTCTTGAAGGGAGGAATTATTTGAATGCATGGGATTAAGACGTGAGATCGTTCTTAAGTGCATTTGTGGTTGATTGCATATGCATCATTTAGTCAAGAGGCAATGTTTGCTAGTTTCGTGGAGACTAGTGGCTTGTCCCAAACCTAGAAGGGTGGGTTTGAAAGTTTAGGGAACAAGTTTTGTTGTAATCGGTCTAGAAGGGTGGACCCGGTTTAAATGTAAAAATCGAAAAATGATAACAAGTGTTGGTACCACATAGCATTGAGTTGCATTGAGTTGTGTTGAGTCGCATAGCATTGATGTCATTGTTATATGAATTATGCTTGTATGTGAATTGGTGATTTGGTGAATTGTGAATAATGGATTGGTGTGTTGGTGAAAGATGTTTTGTGATTATTCATATGTGTTTATACATGTCGTGAAATGTATAATGAGTTATGAATGATTTGTGGTGAGAATTGTGAAATATTTGTATCTTTATTTTCGTATATGTATATATATTTATATGCATTGATTATTATGATAATATTTCTCACCCTTATGCTATTTTATAATGCTCTATGAGGCATTGCAGATTAGGTTGCTGGAGGTTCTTTTTGTGAAGTTTTATCTTCATTCTTTTGTCGGGTCGCTCTGATATGTAGCACCGGGTAGATAGGCTGTATAGCATTCTTTTGAGATACATTGTATATGTATCTGTTGGCAAATGTGTTTTGTAAAACCATGATGATGTGATGAACAAACTGATTTGATATGTATATTTATGATATTATGTTTTCAAATGGTTTAATGTTTTAATCTTCCGCTGATATTTCGAAAATTGAAATGTGGGTGTAAGGACCAAGTCCTCTATTTCAAGACTACTATTACGAGATGATAAATGACTTTGACTTCTATTGAAGTACTTATTTTTAAGAAACTTGATATTATATCTATGATTGACTAATTCGTAAGACAAATCCAACCGTCTATTAATAGAGCCCCCAATTAAAATCAGAGCTTTTTTATTAAAAAAAAATGAAAATGTTTATGGCGGTCATGCAAGCACCTCGAAAACTCCTACGAAAATATTTCAGGTTGATTTATATTGGCTATGAAAATTCTAGGATATACAAGGAACATATAAAAAAGGGCATGATAAGCCCATCCTCATAAGAAGTTTCAAAGCGGGAGCTCTAGTTCTACTATTTAATTCTAGGTTTAAACTTATTTTCGGAAAACTCTGTTCTAGGTGATTTGGACCGTTTAATGTGAAAAAAGTCACACTATTTGGATATGTCGATGTTTGGAGCCAACCAACTGGTGCGTCTACCATTAATGCTCAGAGGTTAATGAATTATGTAAATGGGGTGAAATTGAAAAGGATGTGTTTTATCTTGAAGGCGCCCTCTTGAGGATGATAATGATGTAGTCAAGCTAATAACTTCAAATAAATGTTGTGTGGAAGGCAACCTACATAATTTTAACCAGATGATTTTCTCAGTTTATTTACGTGTTTTTAAATTTTTGTAGGACAATAAGGAACTCATTATAATTGAAGAAGAGAATGATGTATCAAGGCCAACAAGTATGAAGGCTCACGAGGAAAATTTTAGTCCAAGAAAAAAGACAGCATAAAAGTCCAAATGAAACCTCAAAAATCCTCAAAAACAACATTTTCTTAAACAAAAATTGGGCATGTGTTACAGTTGGCCGTAGTGTCCATTATGGTCGTAATGTGCCCAGGGATCCAAAACCACCAAAAATTTTGCATAGGAAAAACTGGGAGAATTACGGCCAAGCCATAATAGCCAATATGACTGTAATTGCCTAAAGACCCTTCACCATACAAAGAACCTACGCGTATTATGGCCATGCCATAATGGTCATTACAATCGAAATATGTGTGCGCCCAAAAACTTTTTCACTCTCCCACTCTCTTAGTGGTGAGTCCTAAGACATTCTAAGCCACCAACACCTTACGTAAACCCTAAGTAACCCAAAATTCAGCAATAATTTCTCTAATTTTTCATATTCATTCTCTCTACCTCAAAACTTTCTTCAAATTCTCTACCTTCTCAACCTACTCTCCACAAACACTCTACCCCTGATAGAACAACAAAAATCCTAAAATGCCCAAACAAACTTTCACTGAATCCTCTTCAATGGCACCAAAAAGGATGGAAAAAGGAAAAACACCATCAACCTTTACTTTTAATCAAACATCTTGAGTATGAAGGAAAATATGAAGTGTCTCAATCATTAACCATTATAGAATAATCTTCATGTCACCATGGCATCAAGAGAGATACAACATCTACTTAATATAACTCTAAGATTGTCATGATGACAATCCTAGACAAAACCCTAACTTTATGCTGATGTGGCATTCTCACAAGTCTTCCCAAATTAGATTGATATAATTATTATTAAAAAACTCCAACCAAAAAAATATATCTCATTATTTTTTAAAGTTTAATTCTTACATTTTATAGTTATATTTTATTTAATTGTCATTTTAATGATCACTAAAATTATAACTAATACAGTACAATGAT
Organism: Lathyrus sativus; assembly: GCA_963859935.3. NCBI lineage: Eukaryota > Viridiplantae > Streptophyta > Magnoliopsida > Fabales > Fabaceae > Lathyrus > Lathyrus sativus. Next base: position 550,584,318 of record OZ012741.1, read on the forward strand.
GATAATATATAAAAATAATAATAATAATAATAATAAATGAATTTCATTTTAATGGTCACTAAAATTGTAACCAATACACCACAATGATGATAATATATGAGAATAAAAAATAAAAAATAAATGCATTAATAGTTATTACTCAATAGAAATTTAAAATACAAGAAATCAAGTAAGAATAAAAGTATTAATTACTTTACTAATATTTTTATAGAAATTTTGAATTACTAGTTTTTCAAAATTAATTTTTAAACAAATTTCTTTTTAATTTTGATTGAAAAATTATAAGTCATAAGATATTACATTACAATTAATTTTTAATAAAAAGTAACATTAATATTTTTTTAATAAAAAGTAAAATTATTATAGTATTTTTTTTTACTTTATATTCATCAAAATTGATTTTCATACGTAACATTTTAAAGATTTCCAAATTATATTGATATAATGATTATTAGAAAATCTCCTAAACCAAAAAAAATATATGTTAAAAAATTGAAGTAGATAAAATATTAAAAAATAATAATTTAAAAATGGAACTTAAGAATAAGTGATATGATATTTTAAAATTTATAAATATTTTATTTTAATACTTTAATGATATAAAATAAAAATATTTTTATAAAACCAATAAATGTATGTAAATAATTGAAGTAGATAAATATTATAAAAATAATAATTTAAAAATAGAACAAAAGATTAAGTGATATGATAGTCTAAAGTTTATAAGCATTTTATTTTAATAATTTAATAATATAAAATAAAAATATTTTTTTAACTTTATTTATAAAACAATTTTCTTCATTTATATTAAAATATGTATTCCTTTTATGGTTTTTTGAATTTGAAATGTATAATAGGGGGAAGTTTTCTAGTTAATAATACTAATATAACTATAATTTAGTTTTAATAATTATTTTATCATTAATATGTTTTAATTTTAAATTATTTGTATAACTTGTTTAATTATTAAAATCTCATTTAAAATATTTACTCTTTATAACTTCTGTAAATTGTAAAATATTTACTCTTTATTTTTTTCAAACTTTAATTCTTACATTTTATAATTATATATTTAACTCAACATTAATATATTCCACACAAAAATAATCTGATGTAATTATTTTTTTTTTTAAAAACAAATCACTTTTATTATTATTAAAACACATCTATCTATTTAAAATACAATCTCAAATTAATTTGTAAATTATTTACTAACTTAATTTAATGTCTAATGATACAAATCCTATAAATTATTGTATACAAGAATTCTCCTAAATCATTAAAATATTTAATATTTTTATTTATTTATGAATAAATAACTAAATCTTAAGTTTATGAATTTTTTTATTCAACAAATTAACTATTAAATAAATAGTTATGTAACAATTTCAATATCATCTAATTCTCATAACTATTGGCCCATTATACGTATTTTAACCACACACAAAAATTATTGTCTTAAAAATACAATGAATAAATTAATGAAAACGTTTAATTATAAGGGACTTAAGTAATATACAAAGACACATTTATATTTTAATTGAATTGTATGTTATAATTATATAACCATACAATTAATGAATTAAATTGTTACAATTTTAAAAATTAATATTGTTTTCTATATTTATAAAAACAACATTATCAACCTTTGAACTACTCACCTAATACTTGTATTAATATCAAATTTTAATAATAATTTTTTCTGTTATAATTTTATTAATTTTTATCAGATCTTCCTTCATTTTTGTGCTACTCTTTAAATTTGTAGGATAGTTTTTATCTTCTATTTCTTACTTTGTATACGTGTATTGATTATTAATTTTATTTGCATGCAGGGTAAAAGATTATTCATTTGTTAATGGCACCTCATGTAAGTATTTAGATATTTTTAACTCTAATATTTACATTAATTAAATTAATATTTAAAGAATTTGTATATATATTTATTTGTATAGTAGTTGATATCTATAAACTTTATAAGTTTTTTAAATATCAATTATTTATATTGTTTGTAATTTAAATTTATTTATTTAACTGCTTTATTTGAAATATTATTATTTAATTTAATTTCCATAGTTTTTTTTTGAATTTTTTAAATAATTTTTGAATTATTATTATTTTAATTTATTTAATAATTCTAATTTGTTTTAAAAAATTTTACATTGTCAGTTAATCATAAGTTGAATGTTAGGAGAAGTTTGACTTTTATTTTAATAATTAATAAAATAATACTAATAGATGGTGGTGATGCACCGGCAATGTAAAACTTTTTACACGGACTGTTTATAGTAATTAATCTTTTGTTTTAATAATTTTGATTTTAATATTTTGATTTTTTAGTTGAGTTTCTCTCCCTTCATTGAGTCACTTTAGAAGGAAACTATGGAGCATTCTTTTTTTTTTTTTTTTTGTCTTATTATTATTGTTATAATTTGTTTTACAACAATATCAACGAATTTTTTTAACAATGATTAAATATCAGACATTCGAAGTAAATATCACACATTATGATTAAATGTCACGCCCTTATATTTCACTTCATTTTAATGTTATTCTTATTTTAATATTACTCATTTCAACACAAAATTTAAAATTCTTCTTATTGTTTCAATTTTAATAAAAATTAAAGATCGTATACACTTACCTATATGTTTGATTAAGAGCAGCAACATCACCATTATTGTTAAGAATATTAAGGACACCATCAATAATCTTCTTACCTATAGTATCCAAAAAATGATGGCAAAAAGAAGATGGCAGACCATCAGGACTCAGGGAAGCGTTAACTTTCATCTAAGATATGGCGATTCTCACCTCTTCCTCAGTATAGGGAACCTGAAGGTCTTCTTTCCTGTTTGGTCCCACTCTGTTGGTTACAACTTTGTATATGTTGGAATTATTGTGGTTGATGATGTTCGTAGTTATGAAAATCTTATAGAAGTGACCTAAGAATCTCTGTCGAATGTCTCTAAACTGATTTCTGCCTCATTTGGCCAGGGATTAAAAGGTTTCTTTGAGCTTAGTGTCATAGGTGCCTTGGGAGTTATCCGAAGCATTCTTCACAATGTTATAACTTTAAAGTTTAATGCTCTAGATATTTTTGAATCTAGTGATGGTGTGAATCCTGCTGCTAATGGGTCCGTAGATATCATTATTAGAAAACATAAGTTGTATAGGGAAATATTTAGATTTGTATCTAAGCATGTGAGTATTATCGTGATTCAGATGATTTTGCATCCAATTAGCACAAACATGATATCTATCCAAACTAGCATTTTTGAGTATGTCTTTCGAAGATATACCTGCACCATGAACAACACTACCTTTTCTGACATCTCTCGAATAAGATTTATCAAATGTTACGTGTACAAACTCTTCAACAGTAAGTAATCTCTTGTTGTAAATTCTATAGGCTTTATTTAACTGAGAGTATCCAATTAGCACAAGCATGATATCTATCCAAACTAGCTTGAATAAAATTATTACCCATTTAGTAATTGGCCCAAGTAAATTTATTACACATGAACCCAATATCAAACAAATTATAACTCCTAATAGTGTCATTGAATATGGTCATAATTTTGTTATCAACAATGTTACCAGCGTTGTTTAAAACAATGTAAAAATCCCCAAACACCTATTAGACCAACACAAATTATTAAGCATAGAACAAGTAACATTTGTATCGTTATGATTAGAGTAACCATATATACCAGTGATACGTCACACATCAGTGTTATACTGCTATAAACATACGAGTAGGGGTGGTAAAATGGATGGATTGGATGGATATGGATTGAATTGTTAATTGATGGATCAAAACAATCCATTAATCCATTAACAATCCACTAACTCTCTTAATAAAAATCCAATCCAATCCATCCATTAAGAAATAAAATCCATTCAATCCATCCATTAACATATTTCTAATTGATGGATATCCATCCATCCAAAAAATTAATTTAAATTTTTTTAATTATTTTTTAAATTTCATAGAAACATAATTTAAATATTTTGAATTATTTTTTAAATTTCATAAAAAAATTTAAATTTTACAAAAAAAAATTAATATTCTTAATTATTTTTTAAATTTCATAAAATAAAAATTAAATTTTACAAAAAAATTATATTCTGAATTATTTTTTAAATTTCATAAAAATAATTAATATTCTCAATTATTTTTTAAATTTCTTTTAATCTATATTAATTTACATGAAATTTCATAAAAAAAGCTTGTGAAGTTTCATGTTTGTTTTCTTTTTGAGTTCATTGATGGCTCATATCTTTTTTTTCGTTAATGATGTTGTGAAAGTTCCTACCTGTAAGTGGAACCTTCTGTGTCATTTAGTTGTATTTCACTTTGAATAAATAAATATCGTTGGACAAACTTATTGTTTTTTCTCATATATATATATATATATATATATATATATATATATATATATATATATATATATATATATATATATATATATATATATATATATATATATATATATATATATATATATATATATATATATATATATATATATATATATATATATATATATATATATATATATATATATATATATATATATATATATATATATATATATATATATATATATATATATATATATATATATATATATATATATATATATATATATATATATATATATATATATATATATATATATATATATATATATTCATTTTCGGAAATAAATTCATTAATATACAAGCATTTATTTAGCTAGTGAAACTAATATAAAAACATTTATTCAACCACTTTTTCACTCCCCTTAGATAGGGATATCATTTCTAATGATTAATATGTCATTTATATATAATATTTACGAAGCTAAAATTTTAATTTTTCAAAACTTTTAATCTATAGTCTGATTATGGTAACTTATATCTCACCATTAAAAACTTTTAATCTATAGTCCGATTGTGGTAACTTATATCTCATCTATAGTCCGATTGTGGTAATTTATATCTCACCATTGAAAACTTTTAATCTATAGTCCGATTGTGGTAACTTATATCTCACCATTGAAAATAGAAAAGGTGAACCCTGAATTATATTTTAAATTTTATAAAAAATTATGAAGTCGGTTTTTTGTATTTTAAAAAAGTCGGTTTTTTTTCAAAAAAAATTCTTTTTTTATTAAAAAAGAAATTTGTTTTTTGTTTCGAAAAAAAATCATTTCTTTCTTAAAAAAACCTTTTTTAAAAAAAATCGATTTTTTTTCGAAAAACAAATCAGTTTTTTATTTTGGAAAAAAAAAACGATTTTTTTTCGAAAAATAAATCAGTTTTTTATTTTGGAAAAAAAACGATTTTTTTTCACAAAAAAAACATATTTTTTTCAAAAAAAGAAAAACAGATTTTTTTCAAAAAAAATAGACTTTTTTTCAAAAAAAAAGCAGATTTTTTTTTCAAAAAAAAAATTGATTTTTTTAAAAAAAAAAATTACAGTTTTTTTATTGAAAAAATAATAATTTTTTTCTTTTAAAAAATTTATTTTTATTTAAATTTTAAAAAATTTATTTTTATTTAAATTTTAAAAAATTTATTTTTAATTATTTTTAAAAAAATAATATAACAAAAATAAAAATAATCCATTGGATTCTCAAAATATGTTGGATGGATTGAATCCATCCATGCATATAAATGAATGGATTTAATCCAATCCATTAACTTATTTTTTATAGGATGAATGGATTGGATGGATTTTTTGATGGATGGATTGGATGGATTTTGTCTTAATGGATCCTATTGCCACCTCTACATATGAGGCATACATATTATTGTACACTACTACAAATAATACATTTCATGATAAAACTTTCACCTCATCCATCCAAAAACTGATGTATAATGCCAAAGCGTGTCATATGTTATTTATTGTTTAAATAATTACCACATATTTCCTCGGTTTCTGATTATAACCAAGGGGAAAAAGTTCAGGACATACTTTGATTCCAAACAAATGTATGTTATGTTTCTATTCTTTTAAAGTGGTGTATTTTTTTTTTGTAAATTAATGATCTATTCCTCCAGTTTCTGTAATAATTGAGGGATTAGATAATCAGATTTTACCATAAAAGCCCTTGTTAATCAGATTTTATCCTAAATCTAACTTATATGTAGCCGCTCTAAACTCGTACCCATCATTCTTTAGGTTGGCTTGCAAGACAGAATTTTTTTTCAATGTTCTGTGTTGTGTGTTGTTCTTCTATCTTGAACAAAATATTTTTCTTCCATTGCAAACTATCTTAAACAAAAACAAAAATCCTATATTGTCAATCAAAGAAAATAATCCATAATTTATTGTTTTCCTTAGTTGACAACATTGAAAAATTTATTACTAAACATACTGTAAATTGCAAGCAATTGCAGCACAAAAAAATGGTGAGTCGTAATAAATCGAAAAGGAAACAAGACATGTTACTTTCAATTTTTATCATTCATCACTTTTTCTAATTAATATATTAACTCGACTTTTTTTATAAAGACGGGGGGAAAGTCTTTATTTTATTTTATAATTAAAAAAGAAAAATCTTTCTCCTCGATTTTCAAAAAGAACTTAGGGGTTGAGCTACTCAGCTACAACAATGAATTTACGCCCTACGTTCATAAAGTAACAATGCTCAAGATATTGTCAACACATCAATCCACAAGAAACTTTATACATCTACAACTATATATCTTGTTCTCTTTCTTGTGAAAGCATTTTCTATGAAAACATTTTCTCAAGATAATAAAATCTCAGAACAAATATCTAGGATGGATTGCAAGTGCAGAAGTTTTTTTCCCATAGTAGGACCAAATAACTTATCAGAAATTAGATGCACGCAATCCATTGAACTTAATAAGAATGCACATAAAGGGTATGCAACAAAATCTGGATAACAATAAAAAAATTTGTTCTCTAAGAATAACAGTGATGATGATGAATCAGATTTGTCAAAATCTGAATTTGTTTAAGCAATGTATTTTAATATTCTGCATAAACAATATAATTAAAAAAAGGCTTACTCCCCTCGATTTTTAACAAAAACCAAGAGGTATGTGACACTTGGGGTGGAACCTATTTTATTGCATTTTTCATTTAAATAGAAACACATTTTACCTCGGTTTTGAGTCATAACCGAGGGAAAATATAAGCGTGTTTATTGAGGTTCTTCACCGTCCTTAAGCAAATCTTTGTTGTTCATTTAATGAGTATTACGTTCAAGACACTGCCATTGATGATCTACGTTTAACTTAAAAGACATTATAAAAGTATTCAGAATATCAAAAATTGATAATGAAACATTTGACACGAACACTTTTAAACTTAAAGAAGCTTGGAAAATTTCTCTATAATGGATTGCAAGGGCAAAAAATTATTTGGGTTCAAGATTTGTGTTCTTAAATAATCACATAACTGAATATTTATTTTATTTATCTAACCCTTTTTTGTTTTATATCTGATCCAACATTAGTTCCTCTCTAAGATCCAACATTTGATCTTCACTAATAGTGATGACGGTGAATCAGATTCAAATTTTGTTATATACTTTTACTTTAATATTATGTGTAAATAATGTAATATTCTATGTAAATAATGTAGTTTGTAAACAAATTAATTTATTAATATTCTATGTAAATAATGTAATGAGTATTTAAGAAAAACAATTTATCTTTCCCTTCAGTTTTGGTCATAAAATGAGAGGTATTTGGTGCTAGTTTTAAAAATATAAAAAATATTTTGATGGGGATTAAACCAAAGATCATTTCAACTATCCTCTCAGTTATTCTAAAATTGAGGGGTTAGGTGACAAGTTATCATGATGCTTTTTGTTACTTTGCCTCTGTAACCGAGGTTAAATCAACTTCGCGTCAAAGGATAAATATGTTTTTTTTTTGTAGTAGTGGTATTTTTCATTTCTATCAAGAGTTTTAATGTTTACATTATGATTCCACGTGAGGATAAGCCCCCCAACTTTCCCTCCACCAGCACTGGAGCAATCATAAACATAGTATTTCTTCATAATATTAGCAAAATCATATAAAGTTTTCAAGAAAGAAAGAGATGGCATCTTAGCTTCTGAGAGGAAAAAAATACCAGGCCTGTGGATACACTACACCATAAAATACCTAAGGCAGCGCTTTTTTTGGGTTTTAGTAGCGTTTAAAAGCGCTGCTTAAAGTGGCGCTGTTGTAGGTAAAGACAACACTTTTTTTTAAATGCAAAAGCACTGCCTTAGGTCCCTTTTTAAATGCAAAAACGCTCTCTAGTGTCACCTTTAGACAACATTTTTTCATGGAAAGCGCTTTCTTTTGCTCCCCTTTAGGCAGCGCTTTTAAAAGCGCTGTCTAATGTATCTTTTCTTTCTATTTTAGGCAGCGCTTAAAAGCGTTGCCTTATGTATCTTTTCGTTATACTTTAGGCAGCGCTTTCTTTTATCCACTTTAGGCAGCAGTTTTTTTAGAAAGCGCTTTCTTTTCCCTACGTAAATAGCACTTTCTAAAAGCACTTTTTTAAAAATCACTTTTTTAAGAAGCATTTTTTTATAAGCGATGTCTATTGTGCACTTTTTTAGGAAGTGTTTTTTGTTAAAAGCGTTGACATAAGTCTTATTTTATAATTATAAAATGGCAACACAAACCATTAGAATTCAAATTTGTATCAAAACTTATCACAAACCTTTTATAATTCAACAGAAGCATTTATTTCAACACATAGGCCTTATGTACCATTATAATTCAACATATATATACCATTATAATTCAACACATAAACCTTATAACCACTATAATTCAACACATAAACCTTATAACCATTATAATTCAATACAAACCTCATATACCAAGAAAACATCCATAATTCTATCCACTTCCAAAACCTTTAACTTATAAAAGATTCACCAAACATAATTACAAACATCAATCCTCAATTTACAACAACTTCCAGAACTGTTGTGAATCGGATACCGTTAAACAAAGTATAAACAGTTTCTTATCAAGAAACACACAAGGGTTAGGGTTAATAAAGAAGAAAGCAACAAGGAACAACAAGGATTGGTTATTAAACTACTATTCTTTCATTTCTCTTAGAACAAGATTACAAGTATACAAGAATAACAAAATAACCTTTCTCCCTTGAAATTAGGATTTTATCTTCCTATTTTTCCTTATTCTCAAGATTGAGAAACTAGCATCCTATTTATAATAAAATAGCACACTAACCTAATGGGCTTTTTAACAATTACCCATTACAAGCTAACTTAAACAATTGGGCTTACAAGCAAGGCCCAATTCAACATGCTAACAACCCTAGCAATATTGACTAATGCATGTTAGAATAAACTTCGACTACAACACGCATTACTCGTGAACAGACTTTGACTATACTAGAGTTCGATCCAATATCTCACAAATCTCCACCTTGGATCTAACTCTATAACATCAAGAAACTAGCTTTCTTCATGCAGATTTATTAACTGCATACAGTGGGAAAACTTGCAACTGGGCAACGTCTTGGTGATCATATCAACAGCATTATGATCTGTCGAAACCTTCAACACTTGGACTTCTCCATGCTCGATTACCCTTCTGATGAAATGCAGCCTCACATCAATGTGCTTGGTTCGCTCATGATAGGCTGAATTCTTCGACAGGTGTATTGCACTTTGACTATCACATTTAACAGTGATAACTCGACCTTGAAGTTTTAGCTCCTTTGCAAAACCTTCAAGCCACAATGCTTCCTTCACAGCTTCAGTTAGGGAAATATACTCCACTTCAGTGGTTGATAGGGCAACGACCTTCTGAAGTGTTGCTTTCCAACTGATTGTTGTCCCAAACATAGTGAACACATATCCAGAGATAGATTTTCTGGAATCCATACAACCTGCATAATCAGAGTCGACATATCCATCGATTGCTACTTTACTATCTTCACCCAAGGCTCCACCATAAATTAGGACTCTATTCAGAGACCCATTTATGTACCTTAAAATCCACTTCAATGCTTGCCAGTGAGCCTTTCCAGGATTCGCCATGTACATGCTTACAAGACTTACTACATATGCTATGTCGGGTCTAGTACAGACTATAGCATACATCAAAGAGCCTACTATGCTAGCATATGGAATGCTATTCATATAAGTTCTTTCAACATCAGTGTTGGGACACTGATCTATACTCAGCTTGAATTGAGGGTTTGTCGGAGTCACAACAGGCTTTGAATTCGACATACCAAACTTTTCGAGAACCTTCTGTAGGTATGCCTCTTAAGATAAGCATAATTTCGACTGCTTTCTATCTCTCCGGATGTCAATCCCAAGAATCCTGGACGCAGCTCCCAGATCCTTCATGTCGAACTCTTTATTAAGTTCAGCCTTCACCCTCATTACCTCTTCGACATTGTTGCTTGCTATTAGAATATCATCCACATAGAACAACAAAATAGTAAATGAATTACCCGGTCGAAATCTGAAGTAAACACAGTGGTCGAACTGCCTTCTGATGAAACTTATGTGTGCCATGAAATTGTCGAATCTCCTATTCCACTGTCGAGGAGATTGTTTCAGTCCATATAAAGATCTATTCAGTTTACACACACAATCTTCCTTCCCCCTTTCGACATACCCTTCAGGTTGCCTCATCAGGATTGTTTCATCTAGATTACCATACAAGAACGCAGTCTTCACATCCATCTGTTCAAGTTCAAGGTCGAACTGGGCCACCATGGCAAGCAACATTCGAATGGATCTGTGCTTCACAACAGGAGAGAACACATCATTGAAGTCGATACCTTCTTTCTGAGTGAACCCCCTAGCAACCAATCTTGCCTTGTATCTCTTTGACGTCACTCCTTCGATTCCTTCATGACTCTTAGGATACTTTTCTCTCCTTGAAAAATGTATCCTTTTCTGTCGAATTCACCAAGAGAAATTAAATTTATCTTCAAGTCAGGTACGTACCTGACTTCAGTCAATAAACCTATTGACTCATCATGGAGCTTGAATCTCACAGATCCAATACCTGTAATTTTGCAAGATTTGTTGTTTCCCAGCTGCACAGATCCACCATCTTGATCACATAGCTCCTCGAACAAATCTCTGTTTGGAGTCATGTGCCAAGTGCAACCTGAATCCATAATCCACTCTTTCCTCGAGTCGCCACTTGAAACCACAAGAACATCAGATGATTCGAATTCATCTTGAACAATGGCTGCATTGCCATTACCTCCATGATCTTTCAGGCGTTCAGAGCACACCTTTCTTATGTGACCCTTCTTCTTACAGTGATAACATCGAATACTAGATGTTTCGCCACTATAAGACTTCTGTTGACTTTTACCTTTCTTCTTGTCAAACTTACTATCCTTTCGCAAGAATTTTCCCTTAACGGCCAAACCTTCGCCCACCGTCGAAGGTTTATGCTCCTTTCGTTCATTCAAGTCCTTAGAATACAAGGTTGATTGAACTTCTTCAAAGGTCAGGGACTCCCTTCCATACAAGAGAGTTTCTTTAAAGTGAGCATGTGTTCTGGGCAAAGTACACAGCAGCAACAGTGCTTGATCTTCATCATCGATCTTCACATCAATATTTTCAAGATCAAGAATCAGTTTGTTGAACATATCCAACTGCTCAGCCAACACTTTGTCTTCACTCATCTTGAATGAATATAAAGCTTGCTTCAGGTAGAGTCGATTCACTAGAGATTTGGTCATGTACAAATTTTCAAGTTTCACCCATAATCCCGATGTTGTAGTCTCCTTTGATACCTGTCGAAGAACCTTATCACCAGGGCTCAACAATATTATGCTATGGGATTTCTTGATCATGCTCGTCTTTTCTTTTGTCGTTAACGCAACGTCCATGGCTGCCTCACCCTTCAACGCTTCCAAACAACCCTGCTGAACCAATAGGACTTTCATCTTCAAGCGCCACAGACCGAAGTCGTTCACTCCGGTGAACTTTTCAATCTCATACTTTATTGAAGGCATCTTCTCCATGCTCACTGCACCAATTTGTTGTGAATCGGATACCGTTAAACAAAGTATAAACGGTTTCTTATCAAGAAACACACAAGGGTTAGGGTTAATAAAGAAGAAAGCAACAAGGAACAACAAGGATTGGTTATTAAACTGCTATTCTTTCCTTTCTCTTAGAACAAGATTACAAGTATACAAGAATAACAAAATAACCTCTCTCCCTTGAAATTAGGATTTTATCTTCCTATTTTTCCTTATTCTCAAGATTGAGAAACTAGCATCCTATTTATAATAAAATAGCACACTAACCTAATGGGCTTTTTAACAATTACCCATTACAAGCTAACTTAGGGTACAAGCTAACTTAAATAATTGGGCTTACAAGCAAGGCTCAATTCAACATGCTAACAACCCTAGCAATATTGACTAATGCATGTTAGAACAAACTTCGACTACAACACGCATTACTTGCGAACAGACTTCGACTATACTAGAGTTCGATCTTATATCTCACAAGAACTATACAACAACTTCCAAAACTATACAACATGACTTCCAAAACTATTCCTATCCAGTATAGAACATCACAACAACAGAAATCTCTAAGGACCATAAACTTCACACAAAAGAAAGAAAGACAATATACCTTATATAATTCTCATCTCAAGAATGTATTGACACCATTCCTCCTTAATTTCTTCAAGTTTATCTTTCGAGTAAGTAGCACACTTGAATTCATCAAAGTACTACATAATATAACATAATATGCATGATTTAGTTAAAACTAATTAATTAGATGAAATATTTGTTAAATATTAAAATAAATTCTAACTTATAAATCCATACCATGTTTGGAATCTTATTTGATCTAAATGAATAGTTTCTTTCATAAACCTCAATACGAAATAACCGCAATCTATACCATTACGCTGACGAGGGAACTACACATAAACAAAATACGAATATATATCAGGATATATAGCTTAACTTGTTTTTATCAAGTAGCATCACTATTATAATCAAAATTGTGAAAATATACCTGCACTCTGATCCATGTAATGTTGTTTGCTTTACTCTTGGGTACTCGAGCTTGTCTTTGTGATCGGAATATTTGTATAGCTCTAACATAATATAAACGAATATTTAGAACAACCTCACATAAATGAATAACATAATACACACGAATATATAGAACAATCTCATCACTTACGTCAATTATATCAAAACAAAGTAATCACTAACAATTATCCATCAACAATGTCATTATCATCAATTAATTTCAACAATTCATCACTAACATTCAACAACAACTTACAAAATTAACACCAATATTCTCAAAATAAATTCACCACAAATATCACTATTCATCATCTTCAACCTTATTACAACATTAATTTGAAAATCAAATTCTTACAACAACCACATCAACACTATCAATGTCTCATTTCAATTGTTTCAACAACAAACAAACTCATCAACTAATTCCAATAATTTATATAATTAGTTTCACATCTTCAACACTAATTCACCAACAGTTTCATTCAATCTTCAGTGGAATTAAAATAACAACATCACAATCTATTTTATGGCTTGCGAATCCAAAAAAGGAAAAGAAGAAATACCTTGCTCAAAATGAAGGAGTTTCGAAACGAAACAATAGGATTTACAGCGGAGGGAGTTGCAAAGAGAGGGAGATACAGCCGACGGAGGGAGTTATGAAACAGAGGAGTTACGACGGAGGTGGTGGAAACCGAAGAGAGGGAGTAGCCTCGCGTGAGGGAGATATGACAGAGGGAGTAGAAACGAGAGAGAGAGAGAGAGAGAGAGAGAGAGAGAGAGAGAGAGAGAGAGTTTCAAAGTTGTTTTTCAGAAAGTTAGGGTTCTAAAGTATTGACGTGTTTCTGTTTTTATTTTTCAGAAATTAACAACCTAAGGCAGCGCTTTTAGAAAGCGTTTTCTTATATATTCAATTTAGCAGCGCTTTTTCATTAAAATTGTTTTCTTTTCATAGGCTTATAGCAGCGGTTTCCATAAGCGCTTTCTATGGTTGGGTATATGAATAACCTTTAGCACGCTTTTTAAAAGCACTTTCTAAAGGGAGCCTTTAGCAGCGCTTTCCAAAAGTGATTTCTAAAGTGTAGCCTACGTAAGGCCTTTAGCAGCGCTTTTTTCATAGTTTTTTAAAAACTTATAGCAGCGCTTTGGGGAAAAAGCAATGTCTATGTAGTGCTGCCAATAATCAATTTTGGCGTTGTGATATGTAAGATCTTTTTAAGAGCTGTAACTGTTCAAGGGGTTTCAAACCCTCGACATGTTCAACTGATGATAATCATGCTTCTCAACTAGCTCCCGTCGAGGTTGTCGTTTGAGTTGTAGTTGTTGTATGTGGTCCAAGTATTGGACATATGTGTTTTCTTATGTTATCTTGTTGATCATATCCATTAAGGTCATTTTGCTTATTGTCGTGGTCTATGTTTATGTTTGTAATTACCATATTTTCCTTGAAATAGGCGTTGTGATTTTCATTTTACTTATCTTTTTCAACAGTCCTTCAGGAATTGGGATATAAGTATCACAGCTAAGAGATTTTTAGGGGTTGTTGTTGTGGCTTTTCTCCCCTGCTTCTTTAATCTTTTTTCCATATTCATGAGAATGCGGGAAAGAGCCAAGGGGGTTTATTTCCTTTGTCTCCAGGCTTCTGTGATTGCTTATGGGGCATAATTCTTAATTATGCCTTATAAAACCACAGTTGAAACACAACATTTATAGCTTTGCATATCTAAAATCAACACAACAAGTGCCTTCTTTAATGCTGCTTATGTGCATCCTGAACTTTAAAGGTTTTAATAACTTCTAAGATTGTTTAGTCCTAATCTTTAAGTGAGTAAACTTAAAATTTTAAGATAATCCCTGATTTTTAATAAATTTAAAAATACAATTGAGCTTAAGTTTATAAAAAATATGTATTAGTTTCTTTTGCAATGAGAATCGGATATCAAGCTATTGATTAACTTGAATCTTAATTCATTGAAATTCACCACCGAGCTTTGATTTATCAAAAGTAAAGGTTAAAAAAAGAAAAACCTTTTATGCGATGTAACAACAACATTAGAGTTTCGGGGAAAGTCCTTTGGTTATGCCTAGGGTAGTTATTCACATCCCGAACATCTGTAGTACTCTACAGGAACCTTTTGTGTGTATGTATGCTAAGTTATCTAAGTTGTTGTTTTCTAGGGTCATGAGATCAATTTTAAGGTAGAGTTTGAGGTAAAGACCTAAGGATATCGCATCTTATGCCTACGTATCCTTACTAGGATGGAATCAGAGCAACTGTAGTTCACCTTACTAAGGTTAAGGAGTACTTAACTATGGTCAAGACTCCAAGGGGGAACAAACATAACAATGTTTGTATAGAGTTTGACAAAACTCTCTAGATCTAAGTTTAACACTCAAGGGGATTTGACTTTGACAAAAGCCAAGAGGGGAGTAAGTAATCATGACAATGATCCTTACATAGAGTTTTCCCAAAATCTTCGGATAGCAACATTCCTAGGTCTCTCAACTTTGTTGTATAACATTTCTTAAAGTTGTATTTCTTAGTGTTTCTTTTCTCAAAATCCATGATATCTAGGTTTTGCAAAAAGAAGACAATTGAGTTTCACAAAACCAGTGCAACAAGATGAGATGCCATGATGATATGATGACATGATGCACACATAGCACATATACAAGTATACACAATACACAAATGCATATGGTAACAAGAAAGGGTCCTAGGTTCGGGGTTATGAGCATGAAGCTAGGGTATACCCACCCAAAGGATATGTGCTAAGGTGTTCATTGTACCTGCAAAACGGGTTCTATCAAGAGTTCCCAAAGTCATAGATAAATTCTTCAGATATTATCAACTAACATGACTACTCACGCGGGTCAAAAATATTTTCGGGATAAACTCGTCTGAGTGTAGTATTACGTAACAACTATTTCAGGACTACTCCTTCATAGTCACTGCACTACGTCCTAAAAAGGCCAAGTGGGGTAAGTGGGTAACTAAAGGTCCTCAATTTCACAGACTCTCAGGTTGAAACAACTAATGAAATACATGACTACTCATACACCATTAATTATCTCAAGGAGGTCTCAACTGAGCATGGTTACATCATATGTCAAACATGTTAGGACTACTCCCAACAGTCAACTATTGATCATACCACATCCTATCATACGTGTACGCTCAAGTCCGGGTTAGGACTTATCTCACCACTCAATATATCACCCAAATGATATGATGCAAACATACAGTTATATATTCACAAATATACATGTATAGGCAAACATACAGAGATATAGTGTTAGATGCCAAACTTTGCTTATTTGATCTATCAAATGTAGGCATCTTTCATTCCTTTTTGTAGAGAAAGTGTTGGAGTCATTCTTGTTTTTGTTGATTTGCGTCATTATATGGAAATATCTTGGTTGCTTTGATTTGTGTGCTATTGTGCAGGAATTAGGCATGAAAATTTGAAGAGTAAGACACAAAAATTATGACAAGGAAACCAAGTTCGCACAGCAAACTTGCTAGCGAACCTGTCCAAAAAAACATCAGCAAGTTTCCACAGCGAAGGCCTTAAAAACCATGGTATTGTTCATCCAGAAAGAAAAGGGACCTAAGTTCACTATGCGAAGGAGATAGAGAAGTATTTGTTGGAGTAAAGAGGAAACGAATGCCTAGCGAACACCCCAGACTTGAGGCAGTAAGTATTTGGACAAGAATTCGTTGTGCGAAGTTTGCAGCGAAGCCTTCGCATTGCGAAGGATTCTTTGCACAATAAACATGTGGAAACATCTCAGAGGCGTCTTCACTGTACACAGGCACTTCAACTACCATTTTGCTTGTTCACAGTGCGAACATGACAGCTCAGCAGCATGTCTATATGTAGTATGTGGTACTTTTTGGAAAAATATCTTTTTTCTTGTACTTTTCTTTTTAGAGATTTTTCAGAGCAAAAACCCTAGTTTCTCCATTTCTCATCATCTCTTAGCCATCTTTCACAGAAATAAGGTGGATTCCCATCCAATCTCGATTATTCGACTCGGATGTTGATCAACCTTCTTCTGAAACTTGTTGCTCAAGCTATCATGGAAATGGGTGGCTAAAACCCCTCTTTTGTCAAGGTTAGAGGTAGCTAGTTTTGATTTTATATATTCTTCTTGATCTTTTGTATGTGAACAAGGCTTTGATCAATGTAGATGAAGTTATTTGCTATCTTTTGTTATATTTATGGTTTGGATTGCTTTAGACATGAACTTTTAAAGTCTTGACCTAATTTCTTCATCTATCAACTATACAAACTCTAGACATAGGTTTGAAAGTTGATATTTGCTTTGTATTGATCTTAATGATTATTGTTTTGAGTGTTATTTAGAGAGATCATTTAAAGGTCGAAACAATAACCTTCACGAAATCGCTTTAGAAATGAACGGTTTTGCGAGGATACGTGATTATGTTGGTTAAAACTACGTTCACATATTTGATTGGTTGGATACGTTTAGGACGAATTAGTGAACCCTAATCTTGGCATGTTTTTTATCAAAATAAGACCAACTTTTATTCTGTTTTAATTCTTACAAACTCTTGTTACAAAAATAGAAACCATTTTGAAAGCCCCCTTTTCTTAAATAATTAAACCATTTAACGGCAAGCATCACATATTCTCATCAATCCCTGTGGATACGATAAAACACTACCTAAAAATACTTTTAACAAATTGGCGTTGTTGTCGGGGATTGTTAGTAGAATATTGCAAGCATTGCAATAGTTTAGTGATTTTAAGATTTGTGTATTGTGAATCTCTTATCTCTGTAATTCTTTGTGTTTTTTGATTTGTTTAGTTCGTGTGCAGAATTCGTTTATGCGAGGACAATTCCGGCCTGAAGACCTTCTTTTTGATCTTGAGATTGAAAGAACTGCTCGCCGTTCCAACAATCGCACAAGGGGAAGACGGCAACAAGCTATTGAAAGACAAGAGCACGGGGAATCTTCTTCGTCTACTCCACCTGATTCACCAATCATGGCAGCACCACCACCACCACCACCACCACCTCCGGTTTCAGTTCCATGTACAAACAGTCCAAGATACACCGCTCAATTTATGCGCAATCTCCAAAATGGAAGGCAAGCTGAGATGAAAACAGGAATCCTTGCACTCATCTATCAAAATACTTTCACGGGGTTAGATCATGAGGATCTGTTTACACATCTTACCAAATTCTATGAGATTGCGGGTGCAACGGGAGCACAAGAAGCTGGTGAAGAATCACTATTCAGGAGGTTATTTCCTCATTCTTTGACCGGGAAAGCGAAGGAATGGTATCTTGATCAGTCTACGACAGTTATGACAAATTGGAATTTATTGGAAGAAAAGTTTCTTAAATGGTTCTTTCCACATAACCGATTCATGGAAACAAAGACTGCTATAGCTGTATTTTCACAAGGAGGAAATGAATCCCTCAATGAAGCATGAGAGAGATTCAAGTCAATGTTGAGGAAATGCAAAGGACGCGGTTTTGATGAACTTACGCAAGTTCACATTTTCCGCAATAGTCTCCTCTTGGTTCACAAGACCTTGTTGGATGTTACGGCGGGGGGGTTCTTTGATGTCTAAAAGTGCAGAAGGCGCAATAGAAATTATTGACAAGATGGCGCTTAATGATCACCAGGGAAATCATAAAGCTAAATGAAAACCAGGAGTGCTAGAGTTAGGTACTAATGATGCTATTCTTGCTCAGAACAAACTTCTTTCACAACAAGTGGAGCTTTTAACTCAACAAATGTCGAAGCTTCCACAACAAATCAAAGAGATGCAAGAAGTTCCTACCAAAGCTCAAGTGGCAAGTTGTGAATTATGTAAAAGTGACCATCCTACCGGGTATTGTCCTCCGGTGTTGGAAGAAGTTAACTATGTCGGAAATTAATATCAAGGATACCAACAAATACCACCTTATCAACAAGCAAATCAAGGTTATCAAAGACTAAATCAAGGGTACCAACAACCTTGGAGGTTGCAAGAAGCAGGAACTTCAAATCGTCAATAATACCAAAATTACACTCAACCTCCACAAACTCAAAGTGCACCTTCAAAGATGGAAGAAACTCTTACTCAATTTATGAAAATGTTAATATCAAATCAAAAGAACACTGATACGACTATAAAGAATTTGGAGACACAAGTGGGCCAATTATCAAAATAATTGGCCGATCAACAAAATGGGCCCTTTACGGCTACCGCTCTTCTAAATCCTAAGGAGCATTGCAAGGCGATTCTCACAAGAAGTGGTTGGGAGATTGGCGTGGCTGTAGGTGAGGAGGTAGTGGCTGAAGAGGTTGTAGTTGATAAAGAAAATGAAAATGTTGAGAAAGAAGTAGAAAAAAATGTTAAGGAAGATTTAGTTGAAAAAGAGAGAGTGAAAATAAGTGAGGAAGAAGAGAAAAATAAGAGAGAAGAAAGAGTGAAAAAGTCTAGGAAAGGAAAAGAACAAGTGAGCACTATCCCGATTCAAAATTGTCCATATCCACATACCCCATCAAGAAAAGATAATACAAGACACTATGCTCGGTTCATGGACATATTCAAGCAATTTCAAATCAATATTCCATTTTTCGAAGCATTAGAACAAATGCCCAAGTATGCAAAATTCATGAAGGACATCCTTACGAAGAAGAAGAGGTATACAGATAATGAAACTATCATGGTGGATGCTAGTTGTAGCGCAATCATTCAATGTACTCTCCCGAGAATAGAAAGTGATCTGGGACGAGTCACTTTGCCCGTCACAATTGGAAACACTTATATTTGCAATGGGTTGATCGATTTAGGCTCTAGTATCAATTTGATACCCTTGTCCATTGTGAAGCGTTTGGGATACATGGAGTTAAAGTCCACTCAAATGACATTGCAACTTGTCAATAAATCTACCACTCGCCCTCATGGTGTAGCCGAGGACGTGTTGGTAAAGGTTGACAAATTTTTGTTTCCAATCGACTTTGTGGTAATTGATAAGAAGGAAGATGAAGACTCTCCCTTGATTCTTGGTCGACCTTTTATGAAGATCGCGCGCATGACAATTGATATAGATGATGGTCTAATGAAGGTTAGAGTTCTAGATGAGGAGATTTGTTTCAATCTTTTTGAAGCCATGAAGCTTTTAAAGGACAAGACTAATTGTTTTAGAATCGATGCAACGAAAGTGGTGATCGAAGAAGTTAAGGAGTTGTTGCAAGTTCCCACACCATTATAACAAGTTCTTACCAATTTTCTTTCAAATGTCAATCACGAAGAAGAAAGAGATATTGAAAAGTGTTTGCGGGAGCTTGAAGAATTAGAGGAAATTCCTCCTTTGAAAGAAAGGGTGGAAATTTTGAAAAAGGAAAACAATGAGAAGTCAAACTTTAGTTGAAATTGTTACCATCTCATCTTAAGTATGTTTTTCTTGATGAAGAAAAAAATAAGCCGGTGATCATAAGCTCGAATCTAACCATGGAGGAAGAAAAAAAATTAATTGGTGTTTTGAAGAAAAATCAATAGGCAATGGGTTGGACTCTTTCTGACTTGAAAGGTATAAGTCCATCTTATTGTATGCACCGAATATTCATGGAGGAAGACTTCAAACCGGTAGCTCAACCACAAAGAAGATTGAATCCTACTGTAAGTGTCTCTGATTGGCTGCATTTTGTGGAAAAACATTAAAGTGTGTATGGATGTCATAACTGATGATGTGACACACAATATGCAGGGTAAGTAGTAAGTTGAGTTGGATGTCATACTGAATGTCATGACACTGATCATATGACATCAGGTGCGCAGGTTTAGTTTTCTGTTATTCAGAATGAGGAATCTCAAGCTAGAATTCAGGAAACTTTATAGAAGCTCAAGTTGGAAGTCAGGAAACATTTTAGAAGCCCTGGCAAAATTAAATGTACCTGACCTAAGTGGTAAGTGCAGCTTTCTGAAGAAAGGTTTGGGTAAACCTAATTTCTGAACCAAGGCCCAAAGCAGGTCTGCTATTATAAATAGCAGAAGGAGCATTCCTAATAAGCAGACACACAGAGGAGAGAGCATCTGGTGAGAGATCATAGAGTGTGTTTGTGAGTGAAGAACCTTGTTCTTCACGTGAGTCTAGGAGTCTTAGGATTCCTTGTGTGCCAAGCAATTGTATGCTATAGAATTGTTGTGGTTATTATGTATGAACATGTGTGTTCATTGAGTCACTCAAAGCTGTTAAGAAAGAGTGTGTGTCACTTGATCAATGTTGTGAAGCAAGATCAAGGTGTGTTTGAAGTGGGTCTTCATATCTCTTTTGTAATTGTGTATTTGTATCACTGAGGTGATTGAGGGGGAGTGAGTGGGTATACTCAGGTCTAGAGTGTCTCTAGGTAGAAGTGTCATTGGGTAGGTTTTAAGTGAGGAGTGCAAACTGGGTTGTTTGACTATGAATTAATTCTGCTAATAGTTAATTTCCTCCCTAGCTTGGTAGCCCTCATATGTAAGTTTTATTGACACTGAACTAGGTGAACAATTACTGTGTTATTTACTGCTTCTCCTTGCAGCTTATTATTAACTGCGGTAGTCTATGTTACAGTGGATGTCACAACATCCACAATAACATCCATCGTGAGCTTGCCAGAATTTCAATTGGCATCAGAGCAGGCACCCTTTCTGTTATATCTGGGTGAGATCTAGGGAAGATAAATTCTGGTACTATGGATAAAGACATACGATTCACAAATAGACCACCAATTCTGGATGGCTCTAATTATGACTATTGGAAACCAAGGATGATTGCCTTCTTAAAATCTTTAGTCAGCAAGGCATGGAGAGTTGCAAACTCTGGCTGGGAACATCTTGTGAAGACTGACAAGGAGGGAATATCTGTGTTAATTCCTGAAGAGGAATGGAACAAAGAGCAAGAGGCCTTAGCTCTTGGGAACTCTAAAGCATTGAATGCACTCTTCAATGGTATGGACAAAAACATCTTCAGACTTGTACACCATTGTGAACTGGCTAAGGAGGTTTGGGACACTCTCAAAACTACTTATGAGGGAACCTCAAAAGTGAAGATGTCTAGACTGCAAATGTTGACCACCAAATTTGAAAGTCTTAGAATGAAGGAGGATGAGACTATTCATGAGTTCTACATGAATATTCTTGAACTAGACAACACCTCAGGAACCTTGGGAGAAAAGATGTCTGAAGAGAAGCTGGTAAGGAAAATTCTCAGGTCTTTACCTAAAAGGTTTTCCATGAAGGTCACTGCCATTGAATAAGCTCAAGACATATGCAACATGAAAGTTGATGAACTCATAAGTTCTCTCCAAACATTTGAGATGGGGATGAGTGATCAGATTATGGAGAAACAGATCAAAAGCATATCTCTTGTCTCAAACACTGCAGATGAGTCAAATGAAGAAGATCATGAAAGAAAGGAGAAACTCTCAGAAGTTGTAACTATGCTTGGGAGACAATTCAACAGACTCATGAAAAGAGTGGAACAGAAGGGAAATTCCAATGACAAAAACATCCCATCTGACATTGGCAGAAGAACTAAGTCTGGTGAAAAGTTCTACCAAGGCAAAAGAGTTAAGTGTTATGAATGTGAGGGTTATGGTCATATTAAAACCAAATGCCCCACATATCTCAGAAGGGAGAAGAAATGACTTATGATCACATGGTCTGATGAAGACTCAGAAAGTGGATCAGAAGTAGAATCTGCAAGACATGTCACAGCTCTAACTAGTACATGTATGACTGAGAATGAGTCTGATGAAGATAAGTTAACTCTTGATGAATTGGCAGTCCTATAAAAACAGATGTACATCAAAAGCATTGAAGTATGTCAACTAAGGGAGAAGCATAAGAGAATCATCAAGAGAATGGAGGATGAGAAGAAGGAACATCTTGCAACAATAGACTCACTCAACAGTGAGGTCAACCAGTTAAAATGTCAACTTGAGCAGATGTCAAAATCAATCAGGATGCTGAACCCTGGGACTGACACTCTTGAAAAAATTCTACAGAGTGGTCAGATGGCAAGAGACAAGTCTGGACTAGGGTTTGGTGGTGAACAAAAACCCATCTTAGGGATCAAGAGATCTGAGTCTGAAAAATAAAAGTCAAACCAGATGTCACAGCCAATGTCACAACATCAGAGGAAAAGGAAGAGGAATCAGTCAAGAAGGAAGTTCCAGAGGTGGAGGTGTCAATACTATGGAAGAATTGGTCACCTAAAGCCTTTTTGCTTTAGGTTGCATGGATATCCTAGCCACACTCATCAAAGTACTCATGTCAAGAAGCAACAATGGGTGGCAAAAGAGGTTGGTCTGATAGCTCACACCTCCCTAAGAGTGTCAGCTAAAGAAGATTGGTACTTTGATAGTGGTTGCTCCAAGCACATGACTGGAATAAAGAACCTGTTGGTGGACATCAAACCTCATTCCACTAGTTATGTGACCTTTGGTGATGGTGCAAAAGGATAAATCAAAGGGGCTGGGAAACTAGACTGTTCTGGAGTTCCTAACCTAGACAATGTACTGCTGGTAAAAGGACTGACTGCTAACTTGATTAGCATTAGTCAGCTCTGTGATCAAGGGCTAAGTGTGAAGTCCACTGAAGGAGAATGTGTGGTCACAAATGGTGAGAATAAAGAAGTTATGAAGGGGGTTAGATCTAAGGACAACTGCTACTTATGGGAGGCCAAGGACTCTAGTAGATCCACAATATGCTTTATGGCCAAAGAAGAAAAGGAAGTAAAATTGTGGCATCAAAAACTTGGGCATCTTCATCTAAGAGGAATGAAGAAGATCATCTCCAAGGAGGCTGTGAGAGGAATCCAAAAACTAACTATAGATGAAGGAAAGGTATGTGGTGAATGTCAAGTAGGTAAACAAACCAAGACATCTCATCCAAGGGTTGGACACATGACTACCTCCAGAGGTCTGGAACTATTGCACATGGACTTGATGGGTCCAATGCAAGTAGAAAGTCTTGGTGGTAAGAGGTATGCCTATGTAATTGTTGATGACTACTCCAGATACACCTGGATAAGCTTCATCAGGGAAAAGTCAGATGTATTTGAAGTATTTAAAGAGCTGTGTCTGAAACTTCAAAGAGAAAAGGAATGTGGTGTGGTCAGAATCATAAGTGATCATGGTAAGGAGTTTGAAAACTTTAAATTTGCATAATTTTTCTCTTCTAAAGGGATCAATCATGAGTTCTCCTCTCCCATTACACCTCAGCAAAATGGAGTAGTGGGAAGAAAAACAGGACTATCCAAGAATCTGCCAGGGCTATGATTCATGCAAAGAAATTATCTATGCATTTTTGGGCTGAGGCTATGAACACAACCTCCTATGTTCACAACATAGTAACCTTGAGAAAAGGAACTTCTTCCACCCTGTATGAAATGTGGAAAGGAAGAAAGCCAATAGTGAAATACTTTCATATTTTTGGGAGCAAGTGTTACATCTTGATAGATCGTGAACAAAGGAGGAAAATGGATCACAAAAGTGATGAAGGCATTTTCCTGGGATACACTATCAACAACAGAGCTTATAGAGTATACAACTCCAGAACAAAAATCTTGATGGAATCCATTAATGTTCTCATTGATGATCAACTTGAAGAACCCAATGTCATTGAGGATGTTGAAACATTCCTTGAGACACCTGCTGAGGAAGTGGTCAATACTGAAGAGGTTCAAAATGGACAGCCAAACTCTGCATCTGAAATTACCAACAAAGATCCCTCCACCAGGATCTTGAAAGATCACCTCAAAGATCTTATCATTGGAGACCCCACCAGTGGTGTAAGGACCCGAGCTAGAGAAATCATCTCAAATTCATGTTTTGTATCCAAGATTGAACCCAAAAATGTGAAGGAAGCCTTAACTGATGAATATTGGATCAAGGCCATGCAAGTGAATGGTACCTGTGATTATGGTATACTTTACTCTCATGGATGTAATCCCACTCTATCTGGGTATTTTGATGCTGACTGGGCTGGCAGTGCTGATGATAGAAAGAGCACCTCTGGTGGATGTTTCTTCTTGGGGAATAATCTCATATCATGGTTTAGCAAAAAGAAAAACTGTGTCTCATTGTCCACTGCGGAAGCTGAATACATAGCAGCTGGCAGTAGCTGTTCTCAGCTGGTCTGGATGAAGCAAATGCTGACAGAATACAATGTCTTGCAAGATGTCATGACATTGTATTGTGACAATATTAGTGCTATCAATATCTCCAAGAACCCAATTCAGCAGAGCAAAACTAAGCACATTGATATAAGACATCACTTCATAAGAGACCTTGTGGAAGATAAAGTGATCGCCTTGGAACATGTGTCCACAGAACTACAGCTGGCTGAAATTTTTACAAAGGCTCTAGATGCTGCTCAATTTGAGAATTTGAGAGGAAAATTGGGTATTTGCATGTATGAGGACGCATAGCAATTAATAGCGCGTGAGAGGCTTAAACCTTCAATGCAGTCCAAGGCCTTGACCACAAAAGCTCTCCATTTCACACAAACGTGCATACATTTTTCTCTACATTCCCCACTACACAGAATTCTCCATCAGCATGCAACAACAAGATGTCATTCCATCACGACGCCTCTTCATCCAAGACTCCTCCCAAATCCTCAAAAAGTGACCCTCCCACTAGTGAAGAACCCAAACGCAAGTATCCTCCGCCCACTGATGAAGAACTTAGACGAATCAGCAACAGGGAAGGCTCAACATACGTGGACAAATTCATTGGGAAAATTGTCGATAATATACTCAAAAGAGGACTGCCATTTCGGGGCATCACCGTTCCCCTGGATCGCAGGGATCCAGCTCACGATTCAGATATGCCAGAGGAAGACTCGTGTGATAGAAACCAAGATCTTTCGTTATCTGATCTAGATGACAGTGACTCCAGTTCCTCTGATGAGGAAGATTGATATCTTGATAGGCTGCTATGTGACTCAGTCTGCTGCTGAGGTGATAAAGTGTGCTGCTATTTTGAACTTTGATGGTTGAGAATTTTTGTTAGACAACATGAATTTTATTTGTGATGCTCTTCATGAGTAGCTTTTGTTGTAATTCCCCAAACATTTGTAATGTTACATGTAACACCCATTTTAATTATTTAGTCATTTTATTATTATTTTAAATATTATGTGTTGGTGTGCCCTTTGGTGGGGGTGTATTTGGTGATGTTTGGTGGGTGTCCCTAATGTGGGAGGATTATTGGTGGTGTTTTGGTGAATATAATAATATAGTGTATAATATTAATATTGGTGGGAATATTATTATTATTATTATATTTATTATAGTTACTATTGTTATTAATATTATTATTATTTTGGTGAGATAATAATATTATTATTATTATTATTATTATTATTATTTTATTAAGTTATTATTATTATTGGGATTAAAGAATTAAAATAGAGAATGTGAGGGGTTAGTAGTTTTTACGATACATTGTGAGAAGTTAGAGAAAGTGGAGAAAGAACGATAGAAAGGAGAGAAGTGAGAAGAACGGAAAAGGGAGCGAAGAACGAAGGAACGGGGGAAAATCAGAATTGGCCAAACCTTGGAGGGTTCTTTCATCGATCAACCGATTAACAAGGTAAGGGGGAGAAACCTGATTGGGAATGGTTTATACATGTATAGGGTAGTGGGGAGTCCTTAACCCCGTAGGAGATTGATCGATATATGATATTACATATTGATATGTTGTGATTGTTGACTATTGCTGATAATTGGATGTTGATTGTTGATGAATTGTGGTTTTTGGTTAATTTGGCGGATAGGTTGGGTTTACGGGTTTTAGGGAAAATTTTGTGTGACCTTTTGGGATATCGATAGAATGCCTAAGAGTTGAATTGGGAATGTAGTCTAGAAACCGATAAGTTATGATATCTATGTTGTTAGTACTGATGTTAAGAGGTGAATTGGAAGTAGGAAGTTTAACCCATT
This sequence comes from Lathyrus sativus, assembly GCA_963859935.3. Lineage (NCBI taxonomy): Eukaryota > Viridiplantae > Streptophyta > Magnoliopsida > Fabales > Fabaceae > Lathyrus > Lathyrus sativus. The sequence continues at coordinate 550,611,319 of OZ012741.1, forward strand.
TGGCTTAGAAAGCACTCTGCAGAACTGTGAGAAATTGGTGAAATCGCAGAATTCGCTGGGCTTCGCCTGGCGAGTGTTGGTGAAGCTTCGCCTGGCGAGTGGAGGCGAGTGTTCGCCTAGCGAGCTGAGGCGAGTGGCAGCGAATAATTCAGAATTAAGTCCCAGACCTAAAGGGTAGGAACTTCGCCTAGCGAATGCCAACGAAGGTTCGTCTGGCGAGTGAATGCTTCGCCTGGCGAATGCACGATAGTTGGAAAGGGGGCTTCGCCAGCAGGTTCGCCTGGCGAATGTCAGCGAAGGTTCGCCCCGGTTCGCCTGGCGAATGCCAGCGAACGTCGCAGAACCAGAATGTGATTTTTGTGATGTTTTGGCCTTGATGCACTGTAAGGTTGGTGAGTGTGGGATTTAACTTGCGTACTGGTGATAGTACGTGTTTCCCTTGATATTGTCGGTGGAAAATTAGTTGAGGTATATGTATGTAGTGATCAGTAGGATCGTGTACCCCCGAGTGGTGGGATATGTTTATATCTTGGTGTTAAAGTATGAACTTGTTTACTATCTGGTTGATTTATATGGTGTTGGTGTATGTTATATCTGTACATATATGCATTGATGTATGATGATATGATCAGGAGGATCGTGTGCACGTTGAGTGCCTAAATATATTAGTTATGCATTGGTGTGTGCATATCATGGTGTTTTGGTGGGATGAATCATGTCTCAGGAGGAGCGTAAGTGATTCATCCGTACTCCTTTGTGGAGAATGGTGGGGGATAGATCATGTCTCAGGAGGAGCGTAAGTGATCTATCCAGGTTCGATTGAATGAACCAACGAGTCGGTACCGCATGCATGGTGTTGAGTTGCATTTTGCATTATAATATGTTATATTGTAATTTGAACAGTAGGTTCGTCATATGGTGTTGTTAGGGGTGAATCTTGGTGTGTTGGTGTGTTGTACTACCTTATTTACATGTATTACATTACCATTATATTTTTGATCATGTTTTCTCACCCCTTTGTTGTTGTTGTGGTCTGTGCTTCTTCGGAAGTACAGATAATCCAGGTGCTTAGCTAGCTTAGATATTGGTGTGATTGTCGAGTCTAGGATGCTCTGATACGTAGCATGGGACTTGGGCGTTTTTATTTGTTTTATGTTGAACTTACATTTTATCCTCCTGTGAACGTATCGAAACTTTATTGAATTTTATTATTTAATATTCCGCTGTATTTGGAGAAAAACCTTTTTATAAGGAAACGTTGTTTTTATGTGATATCCCACTTGGGAGAATTGGAACTCTGATTTTGTTTATTTATAATGTTTATTAATTTAATTGATTTTGGGAAGTGGGGTGTTACAATTGGTATCAGAGCAGGTCGGTCCGTCCGACCAGTGTTGTTGAGTCGAGTTAAGTCTGTCCTTTATGATGTAGTTGGATATCTTTTAACCTGGTGTTGTTCTTTTTGAGAAGTATGGCAGGAAGGAACGATGCTGCATTGGCTGCTGCTATGCAAGCAATGGCGCAGGCGGTTGCTAATCAGAATCAAACTGCAAATGCCCAATTCCGGAGTTTGGCGCAGTTTCGGAGTAACAAGCCGCCAACATTTGAAGGAGGAATTCTGGACCCTAAAGTTGCTCAGAAGTGGATGAAGGCAATTGAAAAGATCTTCAGGACTATGGAATGTAGAGATGAACAAAAGGTGAGGTTTGGTACTCACATGCTGGAGGGTGAAGCTGAAGCCTGGTGGGACAATAGTCGCCAAAGGTTGGAAGCTGCTGGAACTACCATTACCTGGGAGGTGGTTCGGAAAGGTTTTATGGAGAGGTATTTCCTGGAAGATATCCGAAGCGCTAAGGAAATTGAATTCTTAGAGCTGAAACAGGGTAGCATGACTGTAGCAGAATATGTTGCCAAATTTGAGGAGCTGGTGCAGTATTGTCCCCACTATAATGTGGAAGGGGCAATGACCTCTAAGTGCTTAAAGTTTGAGAATGGACTGCGTCCAGAGATTAAGTTGGGGATTGCTTGTCAGAAGATCAGGAGCTATCCTGAGCTGGTATGCAGGAGCAGAATCTATGATAATGATAACCGAGCAAGGATTGCGCACTACAAAGCTGTTAATGACCGTAAGGGTAAGCAGAGGTTTAGTGGTACTCCTTATAGTGTTGCTGCTGATAAGGGAAAACGTAAAGCTGTTGTTGATAAGAAGCCTAGAGATGGGAGAGCATCTGCTAAAGGGGAATGTTTTCGGTGCGGTGGTATGGGACACCGTGCTAATGATTGTCCTAATGAGGCCAAGAAATGTTTTAAGTGTGGGAAACCAGGTCATGTGATAGCTGATTGCAGAGCAACTATGTCGACCTGTTATAACTGTGGTGAGAAGGGTCATATCAGTACACATTGTGAGAAGCCGAAAAAGCCTCAAACGTCTCCGGCTGGTGGAAAAGTGTTTGCCTTGGCAGGAACTCAAGCTGCCAGTGATGAGCGTGTGATCAGAGGTACTTGTATTATCAATAATATTCCTTTGATTGCTATTATTGATACGGGTGCAACGCACTCGTTTATTTCTGTAGATTGTGTGGAGAGGATAGGTTTGGTGTCGTCCACTCTGGAGATACAGATGACTATTGAGACACCCTCTATAGGTTCAGTGACTACTTCTTTGGTATACCTGAAGTGTCCGCTGACTATTTTCGGTAGAGAATTTGGAGTGGATCTGATTTGTCTACCACTTGGTAAGTTGGATGTTATTCTGGGTATGAACTGGTTAGAGTTCAACCGAGTCTACATCGATTGTTTTCGGAAGGAATTGTTGTTCCTGACCCCTGAAGAGGAAGTTGTGGCAAGTTCTTTGTCTAATAAAGAATTGAGGGCCTTGTTGGAAGATGAAACTAGAGTGTTTTCTTTATTTGCAACTTTATCGATGGATAACAAAGTGCCAATGGAGGAATTAGCAGTGGTGAATGAATTTCCAGAAGTGTTTCCTGACGACATTACGGAATTGCCTCCGACGCGAGAAGTAGAATTTGGTATTGATCTTGTTCCTGGTACGAGACCTATTTCTATGGCGCCGTACAGGATGTCTGCAGTGGAATTGGCTGAGTTGAAGTCTCAGATTGGAGAATTGTTGGATAGAAAGTTTATTAGACCAAGTGTATCGCCGTGGGGAGCTCCAGTGTTGTTGGTGAAGAAGAAGGATGGTAGTATGCGTCTGTGCATCAATTACCGTCAATTGAATAAAGTGACTATTAAGAATAAGTATCCTTTACCTAGGATTGATGATTTGATGGACCAGCTGGTAGAAGCTCGTGTATTTAGTAAAATCAACTTAAGATCGGGTTATCATCAGATGAGAGTAAAAGAAGGTGATATTCAGAAGACTGCCTTTAGGACTCGATATGGACATTACGAATATGTTGTAATGCCGTTTGGAGTGACTAATGCACCGGGAGTATTTATGGAGTATATGAACAGAATTTTCCATTCTTACTTGGATCAGTTCATTGTAGTGTTTATTGATGATATATTAATTTATTCTAAATCTGATGAAGAGCATGCAGGACATCTGAGAATTGCCTTGCAAGTGTTGAAGGAAAATAAATTAATTGCTAAACTATCAAAGTGTGACTTTTGGGTTGAAGAAAGTAAGTTTCTTAGGGCATTTAATATCTGAAGATGGAATAGCGGTGGATCCGTCAAAAGTAAGTGCAGTATTGCAATGGGAACCGCCGAAGACAGCGACAGAGATTAGAAGCTTTTTGGGGTTAGCCGGTTATTACCGCAGGTTTATTGAAGGGTTCTCTAATTTGGCGTTGCCATTAACTCAGTTGATGAGAAAGAACCAAGTTTTTGTATGGGATGCTGCTTGTGAAGAAAGTTTTGAAGAGTTGAAAAAGAGATTGACTACGGCACCGGTGTTAGTGTTACTGACTCCGAGTGAACCGTTTGTGGTGTACTGTGATGCGTCTAAGATGGGATTAGGCGGCGTTCTGATGCAGAATGGTAAAGTAGTAGTATATGCATCGCGACAATTGAGAGTGCATGAGCGAAATTATCCGACTAATGATCTTGAATTAGCTGCGGTTGTTTTTGTGTTGAAAATTTGGAGACACTATTTATATGGTTCAAGATTTGAAGTGTTTAGTGATCATAAGAGTCTGAGATACCTGTTTGATCAGAAAGAGCTGAATATGAGGCAGAGAAGATGGTTGGAATTTTTGAAGGATTATGACTTCAGTTTGAGTTATCATCCAGGAAAGGCCAATGTAGTGGCAGATGCTTTGAGTAGGAAAGCAATTCATATGGCAGCTCTGATGGTGAAAGAAATTGAGTTAATTGAACAGTTTAGAGATTTCAGCATGGTTTGTGAGACTACTGCAGATAGTGTAATGTTGGGTATGTTGCAGGTAAATAATGAATTTTTGGATATGATTAGAGAAAATCAGAAGTTGGATGTGAAATTGGTAGATTTGATGCCTGGAGTAGGGAGTGACTCCGATAGTGACTTTAAATTGGATAGTACAGGTGTGTTGAGATTTAGAGGCAGGATTTGTGTACCAGATGATGAAGAATTGAAAAAGTCAATTTTGAGCGAAGGACATCGTAGTAGCCTGAGTATTCATCCGGGAGCTACGAAAATGTATCATGATTTGAAGAAATTATTTTGGTGGTCTGGTATGAAAAGAGACATAGCTCAATTTGTGTATGCCTGTTTGACATGTCAGAAGTCGAAGGTGGAACACCAGAGACCTTCTGGATTTATGCAACCATTAGAGATTCCGGTTTGGAAATGGGATTGCATTACTATGGATTTTGTGACAGGTTTGCCGAATACGGCGAGAGGTTTTGATGCTATATGGGTGATTGTGGATCGATTGACGAAGTTTGCACACTTTGTGCCGCTCAATATTAGTTTTCCGTTAATGAAGCTGGCGGATATTTACATTCGGGTAATTGTGAAGTTGCATGGTGTTCCGTCCAGTATTGTGTCGGATAGAGATCCACGGTTTACTTCGGAATTTTGGAAGAGCTTGCAGGAAGCTTTGGGAACTAAGTTGAAATTGAGTTCAGCTTATCATCCGCAAACTGATGGTCAGTCGGAGAGGACTATTCAGTCGCTTGAAGATTTGTTGAGAGCTTGTGTGTTAGAAAAGGGTGGTGCGTGGGATACTCATTTACCATTGATTGAGTTCACGTACAATAACAGTTACCATTCTAGTATCGAAATAGCACCGTTTGAAGCTTTGTATGGGAGGAGGTGTAGGACTCCTCTGTGTTGGTATGAAACTGGTGAGAATATGGTGCTTGGGCCAAAAATTGTACAGCAGACTACTGAGACAATTCAAATGATTCGTGAGAAATTGAAAGTGTCTCAGAGTAGGCAGAAAAGCTATCATGATAATCAGAGGAAAGAGTTGGAATTCTGTGTAGGTGATCACGTATTCCTAAGAGTTAATTCGATGACTGGTGTGGGTCGTGCGTTGAAGTCTAAGAAGCTGGATCCTAAGTTTATTGGACCTTATGAGATTTTGCAGAGAATTGGTGATGTGGCTTATAGGGTGGCGTTGCCGCCTGAGTTGTCAAACTTACATGATGTGTTTCATGTGTCGCAATTGCGAAAATATGTTTCTGATCCATCTCATGTGATTCAGAGAGATGATGTTCAGATTCGGGAGAATCTTACTATTGAGACGATGCCGTTGAGGATCGAGGACCGTAAGATGAAACAGCTTCGAGGGAAGGAAATACCTTTGGTGAAGGTAGCGTGGGGAGATGCTGCAGGAGGCAGTGTGACCTGGGAGTTGGAAAGCAGGATGCGAGAAGCGTATCCGGAGCTATTTCCATCAGGTAATTTTCGAGGACGAAAATAATTAAAGTGGGGGAGAGTTGTAACACCCATTTTAATTATTTAGTCATTTTATTATTATTTTAAATATTATGTGTTGGTGTGCCCTTTGGTGGGGGTGTATTTGGTGATGTTTGGTGGGTGTCCCTAATGTGGGAGGATTATTGGTGGTGTTTTGGTGAATATAATAATATAGTGTATAATATTAATATTGGTGGGAATATTATTATTATTATTATTATATTTATTATAGTTACTATTGTTATTAATATTATTATTATTTTGGTGAGATAATATTATTATTATTATTATTATTATTTTATTAAGTTATTATTATTATTATTATTTTATTAAGTTATTATTATTATTATTAAGTTATTATTATTATTATTAAGTTATTATTATTATTGGGATTAGAGAATTAAAATAGAGAATGTGAGGGGTTAGTAGTTTTTACGATACATTGTGAGAAGTTAGAGAAAGTGGAGAAAGAACGATAGAAAGGAGAGAAGTGAGAAGAACGGAAAAGGGAGCGAAGAACGAAGGAACGGGGGAAAATCAGAATTGGCCAAACCTTGGAGGGTTCTTTCATCGATCAACCGATTAACAAGGTAAGGGGGGAGAAACCTGATTGGGAATGGTTTATACATGTATAGGGTAGTGGGGAGTCCTTAACCCCGTAGGAGATTGATCGATATATGATATTACATATTGATATGTTGTGATTGTTGACTATTGCTGATAATTGGATGTTGATTGTTGATGAATTGTGGTTTTTGGTTAATTTGGCGGATAGGTTGGGTTTACGGGTTTTAGGGAAAATTCTGTGTGACCTTTTGGGATATCAATAGAATGCCTAAGAGTTGAATTGGGAATGTAGTCTAGAAACCGATAAGTTATGATATCTATGTTGTTAGTACTGATGTTAAGAGGTGAATTGGAAGTAGGAAGTTTAACCCATTTGGCTTAGAAAGCACTCTGCAGAACTGTGAGAAATTGGTGAAATCGCAGAATTCGCTGGGCTTCGCCTGGCGAGTGTTGGCGAAGCTTTGCCTGGCGAGTGGAGGCGAGTGTTCGCCTAGCGAGCTGAGGCGAGTGGCAGCGAATAATTCAGAATTAAGTCCCAGACCTAAAGGGTAGGAACTTCGCCTAGCGAATGCCAACGAAGGTTCGCCTGGCGAATGAATGCTTCGCCTGGCGAATGCACGATAGTTGGAAAGGGGGCTTCGCCAGCAGGTTCGCCTGGCGAATGCCAGCGAAGGTTCGCCCCGGTTCGCCTGGCGAATGCCAGCGAACGTCGCAGAACCAGAATGTGATTTTTGTGATGTTTTGGCCTTGATGCACTGTAAGGTTGGTGAGTGTGGGATTTAACTTGCGTACTGGTGATAGTACGTGTTTCCCTTGATATTGTCGGTGGACAATTAGTTAAGGTATATGTATGTAGTGATCAGTAGGATCGTGTACCCCCGAGTGGTGGGATATGTTTATATCTTGGTGTTAAAGTATGAACTTGTTTACTATCTGGTTGATTTATATGGTGTTGGTGTATGTTATATCTGTACATATATGCATTGATGTATGATGATATGATCAGGAGGATCGTGTGCACGTTGAGTGCCTAAATATATTAGTTATGCATTGGTGTGTGCATATCATGGTGTTTTGGTGGGATGAATCATGTCTCAGGAGGAGCGTAAGTGATTCATCCGTACTCCTTTGTGGAGAATGGTGGGGGATAGATCATGTCTCAGGAGGAGCGTAAGTGATCTATCCAGGTTCGATTGAATGAACCAACGAGTCGGTACCGCATGCATGGTGTTGAGTTGCATTTTGCATTATAATATGTTATATTGTAATTTGAGCAGTAGGTTCGTCATATGGTGTTGTTAGGGGTGAATCTTGGTGTGTTGGTGTGTTGTACTACCTTATTTACATGTATTACATTACCATTATATTTTTGATCATGTTTTCTCACCCCTTTGTTGTTGTTGTGGTCTGTGCTTCTTCGGAAGTACAGATAATCCAGGTGCTTAGCTAGCTTGGATATTGGTGTGATTGTCGAGTCTAGGATGCTCTGATACGTAGCACGGGACTTGGGCGTTTTTATTTGTTTTATGTTGAACTTACATTTTATCCTCCTGTGAACGTATCGAAACTTTATTGAATTTTATTATTTAATATTCCGATGTATTTGGAGAAAAACCTTTTTATAAGGAAACGTTGTTTTTATGTGATATCCCACTTGGGAGAATTGGAACTCTGATTTTGTTTATTTATAATGTTTATTAATTTAATTGATTTTGGGAAGTGGGGTGTTACATTACACATTATTATCTATGCTAGTTATTAGTTGGATCTTAATTTGTGGCTAAAAAGGGGGAGAGAGTGATAGATTACAGCAGGTCGAAGAATAGGTTGAAGACTTGCTTGTGCTGCTAGAGCAAGTATTTGTTGTTGCTGATATGTGTGATAACAGCTGATGTTGTTAGTATTGTATGAATTCCTAGTTTGTGTAGGAATGTATGTTAGCTCTGTGAGCTCTTAGCTGTTGCTTGGGAGTGTATGTGTGTGTCTGCAAGATATGCAGGTTGTGCCCAGCTGATGTAATGTGCATCAGTTGAGGGGGAGTAACTCAGAATGTTACTCAAAACTCGGTGACATCTGCAGTGCTGACTAACAGATGGTTGTGTGCGACAGGTTGATCCTGAGAAGCTGAGAGCTAACTGTGTGAATATTTTTAACTCTACTAAGGTGTTAGTAGCTTACCTGCATAAAAAGTTATATGTTAGACTTCTGTTGCTTGTAAACTCTATTAACAGGGTGTTTTAGCCAAAAATTTGCCAAAGGGGGAGTTTGTAAGTGCCTCTGATTGGCTGCATTTTGTGGCAAAACATTAGAGTGTGTATGGATGTCATAATTGATGATGTGACACACAATATGCAGGGTAAGTAGTAAGTTGAGTTGGATGTCATATTGAATGTCATGACACTGACCGTAGGACATCAGGTGCATAGGTTTAGTTTTCTGTTATTCAGAATGAAGAATCTCAGGCTAGAATTCAGGAAACTTTATAAAAGCTCAAGCTGGAAGTCAGGAAACATTTTAGAAGCCCTGGAGAAATTAAATGTACTTGACCTAAGTGGTAAGTGCAGCTTTCTGAAGAAAGGTTTGGGTAAACCTAATTTCTGCACCAAGGCCCAAAGCAGGTCTGCTATTATAAATAGTAGAAGGAGCATTCTTAATGAGCAGACACACAGAGGAGAGAGCATCTAGTGAGAGATTATAGAGTGTATTTGTGAGTGAAGAACCTTATTCTTCATGTGAGTCTAGGAGTCTTAGGATTCCTTGTGTGCCAAGCAATTGTATGCTATAGAATTGTTGTGGTTATTGTGTATGAACAGGTTTGTTCATTGAGTCACTCAAAGCTGTTAAGCAAGAGTGTGTGTCACTTGATCAAAGCTGTGAAGCAAGATCAAGGTGTGTTTGAAGTGAGTCTTCATATCTCTTTTGTAATTGTGTATTTGTATCATTGAGGTGATTGAGGGGAAGTGAGTGCGTATACTCAGGTCTAGAGTGTCTCTAGGCAGAAGTGTCATTGGGTAGGTTTTAAGTGAGGAGTGCAAACTGGGTTGTTTGACTCTGAATTAATTATGCTAATAGTGAATTTCCTCCCTGACTTGGTAGCCTCCAGATGTAACCTTTGTTGACACTAAATTGGGTGAACAATTACTGTGTTATTTACTGCTTCTCCTTACAGCTTATTATTAACTGCAGTAGTCTATGTTACAGTGGATGTCACAACATCCACAATAACATCCATCGTGAGCTTTCCAGAATTTCACCTACCATGAAAGAAGTGGTGAGGAAAGGAGTATTCAAAATGTTAGACGCCGACATGATTTATCCTATTTCCGATAGTCCATGGGTTAGTCTAGTTCAAGTGGTGCCGAAGAAATGTGGAATGACGGTTGTCCGTAATGAGAAGAATAAGTTGATTCCAACAAAAACTGTAATGGGATGGAGGATGTGTTTCGACTATCATAGGCTCAATCAAGCTACAAGAAAAGATCACTTCCCTCTTCCTTTCATGGATTAAATGCTCGAGATGCTTTCCGGTCAAGAATATTATTTCTTTTTGGATAGATACTCAAGGTATAATCAAATCATTGTCAACCCGGAGGATCATGAAAAAACAGCTTTCACTTGTCCTTTCGGAATCTTTGCTTATAGGAGGATGTCGTTTGGCTTGTGCAATGCACCGACAACTTTTCAAAGGTGTATTAAAGTTATATTCTCAGACTTGATTGAAAAGACTATCGAGGTGTTTATGGACAACTTCTCAGTTTTTGGCCCGTCATTTGATCTTTGTCTGAAAAATCTAGATGTTGTCCTAGAGAGGTGTGTGGATACTAACTTGGTGCTCAATTGGGAAAAATGCAACTTCATGGCTACGGAAGAAATTGTGCTTTGGGCACAAAGTTTCTTCGAAGGGACTTGAAGTTGATAAGGCTAAAGTGGAAGTTATTGAGAAATTGCCACCACCTCTGAACGTCAAGGGAATCCGAAGTTTTCTGGGTCATGCAGGATTCTACCGAAGATTCATCAAAGACTTTGCAAAGATAGCAAAACCATTGAGCAACTTTCTCAACAAAGATAAGTCTTTTCTTTTTGATGAGTCTTGTATGATAACTTTTTATTCCTTAAAACAAAGCCTAATCACTGCACCCATAATCGTCGCACCAAATTGGAAAAATGATTTTGAACTCATATGCGATGCGAGCTGTGATTATGTGGTTGGTGCAGTGTTAGGCCAAAGAAAAACCAAAACTTTCCATGCGATACATTATGCAAGCAAAGTTCTTAACGATGCTAAAATAAACTATGCAACAACTGAAAAATAATTGCTTGCAATAGTGTACACATTAGAAAAATTTAGGTCTTATTTGATCGGGTCCAAAGTTGTGGTGTACACCGATCACGCGGCGATCAAGTATCTACTAACCAAGCCGGATTCCAAGCAAAGGCTAATTTGTTGTATCCTTTTATTACAAGAATTCAATCTAGAAATTCGTGATAAAAAAGGATTCGATAATTCGATAGCGGATCACTTGTCCCGTGTGGTGAATGATGAAGTCACGAAACATGAGCAGGAGGTGAGGGAAGAGTTCCCTGATGAAAAGTTGTATATGGTGAAAATTATACCTTGGTTTGCCAACATGGCTAACCACAAAGCCATCGAATTAATGTCGGAAGGTCTAACTAGTCACCAGAGGAAAAAAAATTTGTCTGACGCCAAGTACTTTGTGTGGGATGAGCCTCATTTGTTCAAACTTGGTTTCTACAATATTTTAAGGAGATGTGTATCTCAGGAGGAAGCCAAAGATATCCTTTGGCATTGTCACAACTCTCCGTGCGGAGGTCATTTTAATGACACAAGAACGGTCGCGAAAGTCCTCCAATCGGGCTTTTATTGGCCATCCTTGTTCAAAGATACGCATGCGCACACAAAAGGTTTTGATAAATTTCAGAGGATTGGTGGAATATCGCAACAAAATGAAATGCCTCTACAAAGCATGTTAGAGTCGAGATTTTCGATTGTTGGGGCATTGGTTTTGTTGCTCCATTCCCACCGTCTTTTGGAAATGAGTACATTCTTGTTGCGGTTGACTACGTCTCAAAGTGGGTTAAAGCCATAGCTAGCGCTAAGGCAGACGGGAAAACCGTGACAAAAGTTTTGGAAAAAAATATTTTTTTCTCGCTTTGGTACTCCGAGAGTGTTAATAAGTGACGGAGGATCCCACTTTTGTAACATCAGTTAGAAAAAGCTTTGGAGCAGTATGGTGTGCGATACAAAGTTGCAACACCATACCATCTGCAAGCTAATGGACAGGCCGAAGTATCAAACCAAGAAATTAAAAATATTTTGGAAAGAACTGTGTCCACCTCTAGGAAGGATTGGTCGAGCAAGCTTGGCGATGCGTTGTGGGCCTATCAGACGGCTTTCAAGGCTCCGATTGGTCTCACCCCTTTTAAAATGGTCTTTGGAAAAAACTGTCACATACCGGTTGAGTTGGAACACAAAGCCTTTTGGGTATTAAAGTTGCTAAATTTTGATCAAAACTTGAGTGGCGACAAAAGAAAAAACCAGCTTCATGAGTTGGAGGAAATACGCCTACAAGCGTATGAATCCAACAAAATTTACAAAGACCGGGTGAAGGGTTATAATGATAAGAAGATTGTGACCAAGAAGTTTGAGGAAGGACAAATGGTGTTACTTTTAATTCTAGGTTGAGATTGTTTCCAGGGAAGCTAAAGTCTAAGTGGTCGGGTCCATTTCAGATTCACAACATTATGAGCTATGGGGAAATCACTATTGAAGACATGAAGACCAAAGAGAATTGGACAGTAAACGGCCAAAGATTAAAGATTTACTTAGGTGGTGATTTCGAGCAGGACACCACCTTTGTGCCCTTTTGCGATCCGTGATCGCATCGGACCGTCGAGCTCCAACGACGTTAAATAAAGCGCTTGTTGGGAGGCACCCCAACATTGTAAGTATTTCCTGTTTCTTGTAGTTTAATTTGTTTTGCAAGATATGGTAGAAACTTATGGTGAAAAACTTGTCAGATTTTGAAAAACCAAAACCTGTCATGTTCGCTAGCTTCTTCGAAGTGCAAATAGCTGAGCGAACATGTTAGCTGTAAAGCTCGCAGTGCGAGCAGCGCGAATCAGATCTGCCACATCAATGTTAATTTTTAAAAATGCATGTGGGCCTAATCTGCCTTTTGATTTTGACCTGACTTTAGTATCTTTCCACTTCTCTCTTGCACTCTTCTCACTTGCACTCTTGCACTCTAACATACACCTTGCGCTTAACAAATTGAAACCCTAATTTTGTGCTAAGAAACTTCCTTCAAGCTACATCAAATCAGGTTTGTTCATCTCTTTCATTTATTTTATTGTTGGGTTGAATTAGTTTGAAGAGGACATGCCATATGGGTTGATTGGGGTAAGATCAATTTGATGAAAATAGCAGTTGCATGTGTTTTAGTAGTCATCCCTAGTGTGATCCATATTGATTTCTCTGAAATGTATGCAATGCAATTTTATTATCTAGCATGAGGAGAAAAAACAGGCGTGAAATTTCAAAATTCGCAGCCTTTGCTAGCTTCTTCGCAGTGCAAACCTAGGGCGAGTTTTCGCCAGGCCTTCGCACAACAAAGTGTTAAGCAAATATGATAGATTTTTGTTTTCTTGTTCTGTTTGTTAGACTAATCTGCTATTTTGGTTGCTGTTTTTCTTCTCCTATGTTTTTTGTGAAGATGGCATCTAGGTCAATGGCATCAAAGAAGCGAAAAGTCGGCAGCACCTCACGCCTCCAACCGATTCAGTGCGATAGCGACAGGTTTATAGGACCAAAGCAGGCCACACGTTATGTGGCTCTGGAAAAGAGAAAAAAATTTCCGAAAAAGAGGTTCCTCATTCATCCGGAAGGATCCTACCGAACCTTCGCTGGACTCATTAACAGTAAAAGGTGGGACATGTTAGTAACACTAATAGATAGCTACAACACGGAGGTAGTAAGGGAGTTTTACGCCAGCGCTCTTCCAAATGATGATGAACCGTTCACATGGACCACAAAAGTATTGAGCAGACCGGGAAGCTTTGATCGAGACACCATCAATCGAGTACTCGGACAACCATTGAACTTGGGTGAAGATGAAATCGATGAATACCATCGAGATCTAAGACTTCACAGGGACACTAATTTGATTTTTGAGGCTTTATTGTTGGAAGGTAAGACAGTGGAATTGAACCCATCTGGGGTTCCAAGGCGATACCACAGGGAAGATATGAGGCCCTTACCATAGTTGGTTCTGTTGTTGATTTTGACTAACATCAAACCCAAGTCACATACTTCTACCGTGCCGATCCCAGTGGCACATTTGGTTCACTTCATTCTTACAAATGTTCAAATTGATGTGGCTAGGATCGTCGCTGATGAAATGTGATCCGTGGTTGAGAGTGGGTTGAAAGCTGGGATGAGAGTGAATTTTCCCCTCGCTTTTCCGTGTCTCATCATGGCTTTATGTGTCTATGCGAGGGTGAAGCTACCTTCGCGTCGACAAGTGAAAATCTCGGCTACTATAGATGACCGTTATATGGACAAATATTATCGGCCAAAGGGTGTAAAAGGAAGTTCAGCTGCTTCGGATGCTGGGGCTACTGAGGGCCCTGGTGTTGCATTTACGCAGAATTTTGATCTGTTTCAGCAGGCTGTCTGCAACTATAATTGGGATTGGATGGCGGCTACTCAGCGCGCCATGATTGACATTCATGATTCTATGCAGGTACTCCAGTTGCAATGTCGAGATCCTTCCGTTGAGTGCAACATGATGACTAGGGAGCAGTTCCTAGAGCATGCGAGTTGGCCTTGTTAGACGATGGTGCAGATCTAGAAGGGGGGTTGAATAGATCGCTTGCTTAAAAGAGTCGGCGCTACCAATAAAATGGTTTTTAAAATTTGTTTAATAGCGGAAGCTGCCGAGGAACTATACACGTCTAAAATGAATGGTTACTAGAAAATCGGATATACGTTAAGCCTATGGAATCTGATAAACGAGATATAAGAATCACTATGTTAATCACACTTTTAATTTGATTATGCTCACTATATGGTGTGACTAGTTCCAATGTCTTTAAAATATTGACAATATGAAATGACAGCACACAAGGATTTAGTTCACATAATTTATCAAACACTTGGAGTGCAGAGCACTACAAGTGAATTCTGTTTTGAGAGTTAGGTGCTCAAGTTATCTCTTACAATCAATGATTGTACTAGGTTCAAAATTGGTTCAACACAACTCAAATCAGAACTAGATTGATATAATCGTTTGCACTAAAAACACAGATATTAAGCAATATAAACGTAAAGAAAAAGACACAATGATTTGTTAAGGAAGTTCCCCCGTCGTCCTCGCTTGGGGTACACCTGCCCTCAATTCTAACAATAGAATTGATACCTGTATATGGATAGATATAACCTATTGGTCAATGTTTATACAAGAAGTGAATAGCTACCAAACAAATGAACAGAATTGTTGTTGTAGATCCTATTTCTTCTTTCCCCTTGATTCAAGTTGAATCAAGTACTTCGAACGTTGTGAATAAACCTCTGATTGCGACACTCTCTTTGAACAACCTTCGATCTTCAAAATATGGTCTGGCTGATTTCAATCACCTGCGTGTTGAACCCGAAACTCCGACTCACAATCCTCCATTTACCGTTACTAAATCAAGAGAACCTCCAGCTCTCCGATTACCTTCACTCGGATGAATATGTGATAGAACGAATTGTGCAAAAATCCCTAAAATCTGAGATTCTTGGAGGGCAAAACCCTAAAGATTTTATTCAAGAAAAACCTATCGATTACTCAACCCAAACCAGATAAACCAACCTTCGACTTTGGATGTTATCACCTCGAAGATGCACAATGCACAACAAAGATGATTATGTGTAATTGTTGTGAAATGCTATGCAGAGAATGAAGATGATGAGAGCCAAATCGACACCTATTTCACTTTTCTTGTTTTTCTCAATGTTATGAAATGAAAGAACAACTGAACTTATATACTAAACATAACTGACATAACAAACAAAACCAATTGACAAATACAATTGACATAACAAAATTTTGACACAAAACAGCAAGCGGTCGACCTATGCAATAGAGGGGGTCGACCTGAGCAGACCCGAAAGCAAGATTGTGCAGAAAATATGACTATGCATCGACCGGAGCATAACATGCGTCGATGCATGGCATGTATTTTTAGCCAAACGAAAATGCTTACAGTATGAGTCGACCGGAGGGTCGACGCGAGCCCTTTTGAGACTAATGCACTAAAAAGGCTGGTAATGTGAGTCGACCAGAGCAGGTCTTTGGTCGACTCAAAGCCCTGAAACAATCAAAAATGCCTATTTTAATGCTTTTCGACACTTTTGATGAAACCTATAGTATGGAAAATAACACCAACTAAGTCAACCCTATATGACACACATATTTGGCTACCTATATGCAACAACCGTGATTTTTACGAGCATTTGAATTATGAAAGACAAGACAAGCAAATACAACATGGTGATAATGTCCAACATATATTCTTCTATGGAGCTGAGTTTTGTCATCATCGAAACGAGCACATCTATATATGAGGCTTTGCCCTCACATACTCCCCCTTTTTGATGATGGCAAAACACATAGAACTGGATGTATGATATGTCACGTGATCCTCCCCCTTGCTTGATGCCTTCATCCCTACACACTCTTTTATGTTAATAATAAGTCTTCACCTATGGTGGTTCTGGTTCTACTGCAATGCTTGACACTTTCTCCTCCTTTGACAACATCAAAAAGAAAGAAACACATGTCAATGAATGGTATAAAATTAACAAAAAAAACGCCCATTTCAAAACACTCGCAACAGGCTATACATTCACATATAACGTAGTTAATGAACATATAAAAAAATGATAAATAGAGCCACACAAAAATAAAGATTGCTAGGTTAGTCAAGAAGCAAAAAGTCATTAATCACATATAAGTTCATAATCCATGACAGACAGATGCAACAAAAAGTGCATAAGTGAAAAAATACATAGCAACATTGGAAAAGCAAAACAGTGAGATGCAAGATGCAGTACGCAAAGCAACTTCAAGGTCTCTTCCCCCTGAAATGGTGGCTACGCCCTCGAGAGGGATACTCCAGAGGTAATTGGGCATCGAATATTTCGTTGAACTCCAAGACCGCTCTGTTTAGGGTGTTGAAGCTAGTGGCAAGAGCCCATGTGTTAACTGTCGACTGTTTCAACAAACCCATCGAACCTTCTCATGACACCGGATGAGAAAGCATTGAAATTTTCAGTGTGAGTCTCAAATTGACTTTGGAGTTGAGAAAGACGCTCATCCTGAGCAGTCATGAATGAGCGTTGCTCAAGCTGCATAGTCCTCATCATATCGAGGAGTTCATCAGAGTGTTGATGTGGCAGATTCGAGAATAGTGGAGGCTTATAGCTCCAGTTTGGAGTTTCTTGATACTCCGAATGCTGTTGAGGCATATAGTTGTCACCTAACGATGTGCAACCAGTATGTTGTCAGGCGCCCCACCCTTGGTCATTCGCATGATCTGAGGGAGGAGGTTTGTCAAACCACCTTCCATCATCTTGGTCTTCAGCCTCCATTGGTTTCCTGCTAACCTATTCATCTTGGTCTTCGTCTTGTGCCTCTTCGTTCTGATCATCACTCTCGTCTGATTCTTCCAGCTAAGAGGTAGTTGCCTTGACAATGAACCTGTAATGAATTTGGGTTTGATCCCAGATACATCCCATCATTGTAAGAGTCTTTTGGCAGAACTCTTGATCTGAGGTTAGGGATTTATACGGAATACCTGGAACGATGATTTTGGCATGGTTGAGAACTTCTTGAATGAAAGACCCATACGAGAGAGCAGTCCCTCTTCCCGAGTCCCTTAGTGAATAAATCTGACTTGCTATATAGTGAGGCCAACTGATTTTGATATTTTTCTTCAAAATGTAGATCTAATGTACCTCATCTTGATCAACGCACGAATATATGCCTTTCTTGGGCCGCAAAATGTGCGCCACAATCCACTGTAAGATTCTATCCATTGGTTTTAACTTTCCGGTAGTGACCGTCTTAGGAAAAAGGTCACTTGCCACAATATCATCCGCGTACGATTTCTTCAGCATGGAGTTCAAAGATTCGTTGAACTCGTAGCCAATGACAATGTGAGTGTCTGTGGCCTTAATTATGGGCTCAGTGGATACGAGAGACATTTTAAATAGAGTTTTCCAAACAAATTCGTTCGCACATACCTTGGTAGTTCCGACTTTCATGTTGAACTCAAAACCTTGAAACTTTCCTTGAAGGCCAGTGTAGAATATCCTTACCAGGTCTTCATTGTACTTTGTGTTGCACTCTAAGCAATTATTAAACCCTTGAGCATCAAGAAGATTTATCACTTGTGGGATGTGTATACGCTTAGAAGACAGTCGGTAGTACGCATGCTGATTTACAACAGATCGCTTATTGAAGTTTTTATCATAGATCTCAGCAAATTCAGGAGGGACAAGGGATACAACAATTGCCGGAAGGTTTGCAGATGATGGACCTGCATGGGATGAAGAAGCTCTAGTTGATCATTTTCCGGTGATTCTGTGGGTGAACATTTTCACTTTCAGAGTTGGAGAAGACAAATGGGTGATGAAGAGAGTCCTCTTGAAGATAGAGGAATGATGATGATTTTACCCCTTTGTTGTAGAGACAAGGTTTTAGGAAGAGAGGAAGAGGAAAGATAGCCTTGATTTAGGTTACAATTTTCAATGCAAAATGTCTTAATGAAAATGACTTGGAATGAACAATATGCTTTAATAAGAAATGAACTGTTGCAGCAAACAATTTTTCACAGAATTCGCGCGATGCGTCGACTGAAAGGTCTATGCGTCGGTGCATACTGTGTTAAAAAACACACGTTTGAAATAGCAGGGGTATGTGTCGACCGGAGGGTCGACCTGAGCATACCCGTGTCTCAAGCAAAAAATGTTCATTTTGTGAGTCGACTGCTACCCTGCATAGGTCGACTCATGCAGATAAAACCAATAAAACCTAAATTTTTGACCATTTTAGCATACATAAAGACATAAATAGCAAGCCAAAACATATTTCAAGTATACAAAGAAGTGAAATACATGCAAACATGATATACACGACAATGATGACACATGATTTGATACATTTCATTTTGTGAACATGAAAATTTTGAGAGATTCTAGAAGATGACGCAGATCTAAAAGGGGGATTGAATAGATCGCTTTCTTAAAAGAGTCGGCGCTACCAATAAAATGGTTTTTAAAATTTGTTTAATAGTGGGAGCTTTCGAGGAACTATACAGGTCTAAAACGAATGGTTACTAGAAAACCGGATATGCGTTAAGCGTATGGAATTTGATAAACGAGATATGAGAATCACTACGTTAATCACACTTTCAATTTGATTATACTCACTATACAGAGTGACTAGTTCCAATGTCTTTAAAATATTGACAATATGAAAAGACAGCACACAAGGTTTTTAGTTCACACAATTTATCAAACACTTGGAGTGCATAGCACTACAAGTGAATTCTGTTTTGAGAGTTAAGTGCTCAAGTTATCTCTTACAATCAATGATTGTACTAGGTTCAAAATTGGTTCAGCACAACTCAAATCAGAACTAGATTGATATAATCGTTTCACTAAAAACACAGATACTAAGCAATATAAACGTAAAGAAAAAGACACAACGATTTGTTGAGACACTTCCTCCGTCGTCCTCACTCGGGGTACGTCTGCCATCAATTCTAACAATAGAATTGAGACCTGTATATAGATAGATATAACCTGTTGGTCAATGTTTATACAAGAAGTGAATAACTACCAAACAAACGAACACAATTGTTGTTGTAGATCCTATTTCTTCTTGTCCCTTGATTTAACTTGAATCAAGTACTTCGAACGCTGTGAATAAACCTCTGATTGCGGCACTCTCTTTGAACAACCTTCGGTCTTTAAAATCTTGCCTGGCTGATTTCAATCACCCGCGTTTCGAACTCAAAACTCCCACTCACAATCCTCCATTTATCGTTACTAAATCGACAGAACCTCCAGCTCTTCAATTACCTTCACTCGGCTGAATACGTGATGGAACGAATCGTGCAAAAAAACCCCAAAATCTGAGATTCTTGGAGCGCAAAACCCTAAAGGTTTTATTCAAGAAAAACTTGTCGATTACTCAACCCAAACCAGATAAACCAACCTTCAACTTTGGACGTTATCACCTCGAAGATGCACAATGCACAACAAAGATGATTATGTGTAATTGTTGTGAAATGCTATGAAGAGAATGAAGATGATGAGAACCAAATCGACACCTATTTCACTTTTCTTGTTTTTCTCAATGTTATGAAATGAAAGAACAACTGAACTTATATACCAAACATAACTGACATAACAAACAAAACCAATTGACAAAGACAGTTGACATAACCGAATTTTGACACAAAACAACGAGCGGTCGACCTATGCAGTAGAGGGGGTCGACTTGAGCAGACCCAAAAGCAAGATTGTGCAAAAAACAGGACTATGCGTCAACCAGAGCATAGCATGCGTCGACGCATGGCATGCATTTTTAGCCAAACGAAAATGCTTACAGTATGAATCGACCAGAGGGTCGACACTAGCCCTCATGAGACTAATGCACTAAAAAGGCTTGTAATATGAGTCGACCGGAGCAGGTCTTTGGTCGACTTAAAGCTCTAAAACAATAAAAGATGCCTATTTTCATGCTTTACGACACTTTTGATGAAACCTATAGTATGACAAACAACATCAACTAAACCAACCCTATGTGACACACATATTTGGCTACCTTTATGCAACAACCGTGATTTTTACGAGCATTTGAATTATGAGAGACAAGACAAGAAAATGAAACATGGTGATAACATCCAACATATATTCTTCTATGGAGCTGAGTTTTGTCATCATCGAAACAAGCACATCTATATATGAGGCTTTGCCCTCACAGGCTTGAGGTCAAGCCTCCATTTAAAGAGGGGGCGGGTGCTTCTGGTCCTGATGTTGGCAGTGCTGAGGTAGTAGATGATGATGATGATGAGTCTGGTGTGGAGGACGGTTCAGAGAGTATGGAGGACACAGAGTCCGATAAGGACTAATTTTGTTTTGTTTCGATTTTATGAGCATGATATTGAGCAACTTCCTTTGGTCTTCAAAGTGAAGTATTTTTGTGCTTAAATCATTGCTTTTGCTAGTATTACCGTACTTTGTTTCAGATTTGGTTTATGTACTATTTTGAGGTGTTTTTGCACCTAAGCACATTTTTATTGAGTTTGATTAATGTTAATTTTATGTTTAAAATTTTTGCTTTTCTTTTCAAGTGGTTTTTAATATCTTCTTATTGTTGGGTTTAATTGAACTTCTAGATTGGTTGCTCTCTGAAAAGAAGTATCCAATGAAGATTCATCTGAGTTTGGATGGCAATGATAATATTAAGAAAGCGAATAATGTCAAGGTACATGGTTACCTTTGGTTAGAATCTTAGAATGCTTAAGAACTTAAATCTTGTTGTAAATGAAAATTGTTCTTTTAGCAACTTGTTGAATGAATGTTTCACTTAGGACTAAAAAAGCCACGAATAGTGAGGAAGCCTCCATTTTGTACTGACCGAATAAATAGCAAGTGTACTATTTTTACCGATGTAGTAATAGGGGTAAATTCCTCGAAATCGATCTCGCGGACTGCGTATGAACACAAGTTCTATAGTAATGCAATTGAACAAAAAGTCATAGGGGTTTTGGTTTGTTTCTTTAGAATTATCAAGCCAAAAGGCAAAAGTAGTAAAATAAAGGTTTTAGACAGTTATGAGAAGCATGCTAGGGTAGGGTGTATGAAAAGCCTTGTAATAACCTTAATCCTAAGTTTTCAGAAATCACTGCTCAATTCAATCGTTACCGGTTTTAAAGATTAGTTGACTCTAATTCCTCAGCAGAAAACCCTTTGGAATTCTTCCTATGCCCCAATTCCTTGGCGGTATAGAAACAATCCTAAGCAGTATATTTTATCTAAAACATTACGGTTACTATAGGGTATCCCCATTCCTAGGCAATATCAACTATAGTATTATCGTATAAACGCATTATGGTTACTATAGGGTATCCCCATTCCTAGGCAATATCTACTATAGTGTTATCGTATAAACGCGTTAACGATCGTTTTTTCCAAACCTAAGGTTAACCGTAAATCAAATCCTTATTTGTCAAATAAGAAAAGCCGTAAGAAAATTATACAATAACAATGATGATTAGAAAGTAGTGAAATCCATTATTCAAAGGAAACAAGGTTATTACAGAGTCAATTTAGGGACACCCCCTAGCATTGGGGGGTTTAGCTACTCATAATAATAAAGATAAAATCAACAATAAGACTAAACATTACAAGATAATTGGTTGCCTTGATCTTCAATCGCTTTCGCTCATGAGGACCTTCAGTTTCCCAAATCCTTGATCGCTCCAATCTTTCTCGTGAAATTATTTTCTGTCCAAAAGTCCCTCCTCCCATTCACGATCCGTCTAATATATCAAAAATTTAAATTACAATGTGAGATGTCCAAACTGCCCTCCGAGATAGCACAATCAGCATAAAACGCAAAATAAAATCATTTAACTTTCAGTAGCCTTGACACGGGCCGTGTCATGGAACACGGGTGGCCGTGTCAGGCTGCTGACTCGTGGAATAAACTTTTCATCTTCAGGGGTTGCAACACGGGCACCCGTGTTGCACGACTGTTTTGCTACTTTTCCTCTTCAAGTCTTGGACGTGCTCTTCCTCTTCAGGTCTTGCAACACGGGCCGTGTCATGGGACACGGGCACCCGTGTCAGGCTGCTGATTCACCTCAAAACTCTTCCTTCGCTCTGCTTCTCCTTTATTGTTTACCTGAACCTAGAGACAGTGAAAACACCAAATCGACGAGTAAAATGTAATACAAACAAATAAAATGCAATAATACATAACAATATATTAACTGAAACAAACGGTAAAATAACGTGTAAAAACCTCTGATCAAACTCCCCCAAACTTAAACCATTGCTTGTCCTCAAGCAAAAAAAGCTTGGATAAAAACTTTCAAATCCGACAGCTCATCAAGTGAAAGGCTCAGGATGTAAAGCGTGTCGCTACTCATACGTGATTCTTAGTTCTGATCGGCTCAAACCAGCTATCTCGGTACTCATCCGTCAACTAAGGCATTACTTAAACACACACACAGTAAAATCGCGGACCTAAATCCCCCTTTCAGCCACCTCTCCAACTATGCTTTAGGCTTAAGTCTTTTTTTCGATTTTCTACCCCTTTCATTCGAATAATCAGATTAAGGCATGTACAATTTTTCTCGAGACTTTTTCCATGGCACCTTTATTCTTTTTCTCGCTCACAGGCGTTTATAAGTCCACTTTGGGACGACTATAGAGATTCAACCGCTGTTAGGCTAAATAACCGGGTGAAGGTTACCTAACTTAGAAGGACAGGTTGTCTTTACCGTCATTATTCAAAAAAAAATTTTGGTGCCACAAGTCATTCTCAAAATCAATATATACAATTATTTCAATCATACCGGACTATCACAATGAACTAATCAGGGAATACTTCTCAAATCCAAGTACTATGGCACAAATCTACACGTTGGACTCGTTTCCTTACTCCGGGGAACCTAGGGTGTTCCATTTATACCTCAATTTCCAAACTTTCCCAAGTTCCTTAGTTCAAACTCCTCTTCCCTTAAACTCTAAATACTTTCTTGACTACCTTACACCACATACCAATCACAAGAAATATTTTACGGTCATCGTAGGGGCGAATTCGACGTGATTTTTTTACCGAATTTAAAATAAAAAGGTATTTAAATTGACCATTCCAAACGGTAAAACCTCCCCCAAACTTGAACTGAACATTGTCTCAATGTTCAAGAACACGAGAAGGAGAGGTGAACTCACAAAGATCCTCACAGAGGGGTCGACAGGTAATGCAACACCTTTTTGCTGCTTCCACGTTTTCCTTTGCAAACTCTTGTTTATTCCTGCAAAAACAATAACCACAAAAAGAAACAACATAAATTCTTAAAATCCGTGGGTTGCCTCCCACGCAGCGCTTCGTTTAACGTCGCATGGCTCGACGATCGACTCCCCATTGTTATGGGGGGTACTTTAGCCTCCAAACTTTATTGTTTGACTTCTTCGCAACATAATATGTGGTAGGTTCAGAGATAAAAGCAACATGAAGTGGTTTTGGTCGTTCTCCCTTCTTTGTTGTGTTGATCTTCCCAACTAAATGTCTAACATCTTTCTCCTTACCTTTCTTTGTAACCTCTAGAGCTTTTAAAGTGATTTCCTCGTCAAAGGATTTCAAAGTGAGCATTCCTTTTTCCACATTAATATTGCACCGACTAGTAAGCAAGAACGGCCGACCAAGTATGATCGAAGTCTCTTCATCTTCTGGAATATCCATGATTTGAAAGTCAACTGGGAAGGTGAATTTATCGATTTTCACCAGTACATCCTCTGCTAGCCCATATGCTATCTTAGTTGTGTGGTCGGTAAACCTCAAGCTTGTTCCTGTATCGCTCACCTTTTCAATGTCCAGCTTTTTGAAATACGATAGCGGCATGAGACTCACACTAGCACCTGAATCAATAAGGACTTTCTTAAAGGTTCGATCTATTATAGTACACGGGATTACTACCGGTCCAAGATCCTTCTTCTTGATGGGGATTCTCTTTTCTTGTGTTATTTCCTTACATTGCTCAGTTGGGGTCTTCAGTTCTTCACCCATTGATCTCTTTTTACCTATAACCTCTTTCATGAATTTCTTGTACAAAGGAATTTGCTCGAGTGCTTCAAATAACGGCATGTTGATTTCTAATTTGTTGAACATTGCACTGAACCTTCCAAAGTCTTTCTCTTTCTCATCCTTCTTTGTAACTCTTTGAGGAAACGGTAGTTTGATTTTCGGTTTAACCTCCTCTTTCATTTTTCTCTCCAGTTGGTTTTTTAGATAGTACAGCCTCTTCTGGTTATTTCACTTTTTCTCTTACCTCAAGTTCCACCTCTATGCATTCATCCTCCTTTGTTTCCTCTTCTTCTATCCTTTTCTGATTTCTTATTGTGATAGCATTAGTACTCTCTTGATTTTTCGGATTTGGTATTGTCGCACTCGGGAGGGTTCCTTGTGTGTGTGTTGAGTGGTGTTGGGCTATCTGCCCCATTTGCGCCTCGAGATTTTTGATGGAAGCAGTGTTATTCATTTGAACATTACGGGTCTCTTCTTGGAATTGCATAATTTGAGCTGCCATTCTTTCAATAGCTATCTCCCATTCTGCTTTTTGAGGAGCTTGTTGATATTGAGGTTGGTATGATGGCTGCTGATATTGTTGCTGATTTTTCCAACCTGGATTATATGTCTAGGAATATGGATTGTTCTGCCTCAACATATTAATTTGTTCCACCTGCTCTTGAGTTGCCACACAATGCATGGTGAAGTATGGTCCACAACACATCTCACAACTCACAGCTTGGACAGGTTGAACCTGAGCTACAGTTTCAGTACCCAAATTCATTCCCTTAAGCCTTCTTTCCACTTCAGCTTTGACTTGCTCTTCCATGTTCACAACTTAATCCGCTAGCTTCAAATCAATCTTACCTTCTAGTTAGTTCACAGTACGATCATACAACTCAAGATGCTCATTTACGGCAATTGCTTTTATGATCCTCTTGATACCAGTGGCTGTTGAGAAATTAGTTGAGCCACCGACAGCAGTGTCTATAAGCTGTTTTGTCTTGAATCGTAATCCATTCACAAAGTTCTGCATCTGCTCAGTGGCATCCATGTTATGAGTAGGACACACCATCAGACACCTCTTAAACCTCTTATATGCATCTCCTAGAGCTTCCCCTTCTTTTTTGTTTGAAATTGACAATGCCGTATCTTTTTTGAATAAACACTGAAGCAGGGAAATACTCGTTAAGGAATGCATTTTCCATCTCTCGCCATGTGGTGATACTCCCAGCTGGAAGTGAATAGAACCATTCTTCCGCATCATCAGTCAGTGTGAATAGAAACATAACAAGTCTCTTGGGCTCTTCGGAATGGCCTTCTATCTTCAAAGATGTGGTAGTCGTTAGGAATCTCTGTAGATGCTTGTTTGCATCTTTGTTGATTTTTTCAGAGAAAGGCTTGCTCTCCAACTGGTGAATGGTGGAAGGATGTAGCTGAAAGCGTGTCACATTCCCAGTTGATTCACGATGGTCATCCGGTTTGGTTGAGCATTTGCCCCTCCATAGTCTCCCAAAAGTCTCTCTGCTGGTGGGAGATCCGCCATAGCTTCAGTGTCTCTTTCTGATTCCGAACCTGAATCTGAATGAACAGAAACTCTTTCTTCTTCTGAAGCTAATAGTCTAGCTTGCCTACGTCTTTCGCGTAGAGTCCTTTTAATTTATGCGTCCAAAGAAAAATTAGCTGAGGGGTCTCCTCGCATGAAAATGTTAGATGCAGATTAGCAGTAACAAAATAATAATAATAAAAATTAAAAATAAAAACTGAAAATAAAATTTTGGTCGCAGAGAAACAAAATTTCAATTGAATTAGAATACAACTTATATTCTGGCAGTCCCCGGCAACGGCGCCAAAAACTTGACCGGATAAATAGCAAGTATATTATTTTTACCGATGTAGTAATAGGGGTAAATTCCTCGAAATCGATCTCGCGGACTGCGTATGAACACAAGTTCTATAGTAATGCAATTGAACAAAAAGTCATAGGGGTTTTGGTTTGTTTTTTTAGAATTATTAAGCCAAAAGGCAAAAGCGGTAAAATAAAGGTTTTAGACAGTTATGAGAGCATGCTAGGGTAGGGTGTATGAAAAGCCTTGTAATAGCCTTAATCCTTAGTTTTCAGAAATCACTGCTCAATTCAATCGTTAC
Organism: Lathyrus sativus; assembly: GCA_963859935.3. NCBI lineage: Eukaryota > Viridiplantae > Streptophyta > Magnoliopsida > Fabales > Fabaceae > Lathyrus > Lathyrus sativus. The sequence goes on from OZ012741.1 coordinate 550,637,773, forward strand.
CGGTTTTAAAGATTAGTTGACTCTAATTCTTCAGCAGAAAACCCTTTGGTATTCTTCCTATGCCCCAATTCCTTGGCGGTATAGGAACAATCTCAAGCAGTATATTTTATCTAAAATTTACGGTTACTATAGGGTATCCCCATTCCTAGGTAATATCTACTATAGTATTATTGTATAAACGTGTTAATGATCGTTTTTTCCAAACCTAAGGTTAACCGTAAATCAAATCCTTATTTGTCAAATAAGAAAAGCCATAAGTGTCGCTACTGCGAAAATCGGCGCCGGCTGAACAGAAGAGTCGCCACCGTGCGTTATTTATCCCACGGGAGGGAAAGGAAACGCTCAGAGAAAACCTCGCACAACACGGGAAAGGTATGGTCGTCGCAACCAAAACCTGGGTTCGGGAGTCGGTTACGCAAGGGGAAGGTATTAGCACCCCTCACGTCCGTCGTACTCGACGGGATCCACGCTTGTTTTCGGGTATGAATTGCTATTCTATCTAAACTATAGGTCAGGGGTTAAAAAGAAAATAAAACTGAAAATAAAAATGACTCGGCAAAGTATCGCACTTTATGCCTACGTATTCCCGCCTGAAACGAGAAATCAGAGTCAACGTAGTTCGCCTACCTACGGGAAAGGAGGGGAAGGTTGCTCGCTAGGATATCGCATCCTATGCCTACGTACTTCCACACAACATGGAAGATCAGAGCAAACGTAGTTCGGGCTACGGAAGACACAAGTCTGTCCTTGATTGATTTTATTCCTTCTGAAAAAGGGTTTCTTGATTAGCAGTCCCGGCGGACAAAAATGACGTCTTGATGAGTTCACATTCTTTTACGGAAGAAGTGTCTTTTATTGTGTTTGAAATCTTTATGTGTTTTTCTGTTTGTTTTGAGAAAGAAAGAGACAGAACTCTAACCTACGGTTGCGAAGGGAAACAAACTAACTTAATGTTATCATGCATGGGTTAAGACCTAGTGTCTATCATGCTCCTCTCTTGCACAGAGAGAAACAGAGATCCTACGGGATAGGCAGAAACAGAAACAATAACAGATATAATAAAGCGGTAAAATGCATGGATGCAACAGTACAAGCGAGGCAAGGGAGTCCCACTCAACCTCGAACCTAGAAAACAATAGGCGAAAGTGAACAGGCTTCACTTTCAACCTAACAGGGTAAACAGCAAACAATACAACCAGGAAATCCAAACAATACATCAGCAATGAAATACAACAGCATCAGCAGCTCTGACTCAACATCTGACTTCAAGTAATCTCCATTCAGCTACAGGCTTCAACAAGTATTAATCTCCATCTTCATGACCTTCAGGCAAGGGCTTTGATCATCTGTCTTCCATCTTTTCTTCATGTCTCAGGCTAGGATGAACATTAGTCAACCAGATGAGGTGAATGAATGTTAGACAGTTAATTACCTACCAAGGGTGGTTCATCAACTGTTAACATTAAACAGAAAGTTTCCTCTCAAAAGTTCTATCTTTCAAATATATTCACTGATCCTTCCAAAGGAAGGAGGTGGATATTTGAAAGAGACTTTGAATCATAGAGAAAGGATAGAGGCAAACAAAGCCATCTATGTTTGAGAAACAAGCTTTCTAATCTAGAGCTCTGCCTAGCTCCTAAACCCTAGTCTCCTCAGCAGCTGCTAGCAAGAACCTCCTTTCCAACTTTGGCAGTTGATCTTCAATCTCTGGCTCTCCGATGGTCTCCATCTCCTCAAGTCTTCAACTCTCCCAAGTCCCCAGACAATCCCAATACCCACACAAACAAGCAATAAACCCCAGAGGGCACACCACACCAGTCAATCAGACATACACAGAGTATTAATAGCAGTAGGGGAGTCCTGACTTTTCTCTAAGGGATCTAATAACTACCCATAGCCCCTATAGTCCCATAACTAATCTAGTTAAACCCTAAGTCCTAAGGGAAATGAATTGATTCTCCTAAGTCATCATCTAAAACCCTAGTTTGTTCATGTTGTTCAAGCCTACATTAAGCACCTAAAATTAATTTCTAAAAATGGGAACTAAATTGTTTCTACAAGTTCAATATCTCATCTAAACAACCTAAAAAGAATGAACAAAAAATATGAAAGTATCTAATAGAACAAAAATTAATAAAATCATGCATGAAATGAAACTATTTAAAATGTCATTTATTTAGAAAATATGGAAAAATATCAAATAAAAAATAAAATGCAATTTTATCTAATGACAATTTTCTACACAGAACCAAGAAAATATAGAAAAAACAACCACTAAAAAAGAGTTAATTTCCTATTTTATATGGTTTTTTAAAGTTGGTAAAAATTAAAGTGAATTAAAAAAACTAAATCAATTAAAATGAGAGGGGGGGGGGGGTACTAATAGCAGACGCGCTCAGTTGTATTCTTGGATGGGCCAGGCAGTGGGGGTGTGACTAGCGAGTTTGTATTAAGCCCAGAACAAGTCAGAATTAATGAAAATAATAAAAAAAGTAAGAGGAAGCAGGGGGTGAGAATAGAAATGGATTCACGTTCAGATTGAACTGGGCTCAGTACTGGAGGGTGGGGATATCACTAAAACACTTAGGCCCGCCCGTTTCATTAAATGAAACGGTGCGTTTAGGGCACCTCTCTCAACTCCCTCCAAAACTCAGAATTGAACGAGAGCCACACGATCTAGGCTTTGGGTCAATGGTCTAACACGCAATGGACAGCCACGATTGCTTCTTCTTCCTCCTTGTGTTCATGAAGCTAGGGTTTCCACCATGGATACACATGCACGTATACACTTCAAGCTCTATGTTCTCTCTCCACAGTCCATGGATCAACACGATATAAACATGAAAAACGCTCCAATTTTCTTCCTCTACAAGACTATGGTGGTAGTTTGTCTTGAAACTCACCATATTACTCAAACCGATAGCTACAAGTTCTGTCCATCATGGAAATGCTCTGCAACCTATCCTCAAGAACCTCAACCAAACCTATACTAATCTCTTCTATACTTAATGGTGATTATTCTAAACTAACAAGCTAAGGTTATAATGTACTATGCTATGAGTTCTAAATCCTAACAGTTTCAAGCACCTGTCATGAACTATCACTAAACTACTCCTAATTAACCAGAAATGTTCCACTAACATCCTACATCATTATTATACTAACAAACTGATGCTAAACTAACTGAATCAAGCAATGGCAGAGAAAATGCACCTGATGCAAAAGCTTGGAGATGTTGATGGAACTCGTGGATCTGAGGCTTTTGATGCTTGGATCTTGATCAACTAACTCAGTGCTTGATTCTGTTTGCAAAACCTTGATGATTCTTGCCTTGGATCTTGCTATCCACTTGAAATTGCAATTTGGATATTGATGATTATGGTGCTCGAAAATGGATCAATTTCAATCAGATCTTTGTTGATCTTTAGTCCATGATGATGATTGAATATGGTGGAATCAATATTGGTGATGATTGATGAAGATTTTGAGAAATTTGGATGAAATTGCAATGAGAAAGAATAGAGAGAATTTGTGAGATTTTTGCACAAATGAGGATTCAACCCTTGCTCAATTCTGATTTCATGAATATATAGTGCTCAAATGAATCTTCTAGAACCATCTTGCAACTTCCCTTGCATTCCAAATTGAATCCATTTTGGTTATGTTTCTTCAAATGCAAGTAACCATAAATAACTTTTCTTTTTCCTTCTAAACTCAAAAAAGTGCTTGAACCATTGTCTTTGAAATGTCTTTTGGACCCAAAATCATATATTGGAAGTCCCCATTTGCATTTATAAATCTCTCAAACCATTTTTCACTTTGACTTTATTTAAGTTATAAGCCATTTTAGTTCAAATTTGACCAATCATGCAACTTCATGTTATGAGCTTTTCCAACAATTTGTGACCTTCTTTCTAGACTCAAAATGTCATTTGGAGCAAGTTTGATGTTGTAAGTTTTTCCATTTGAGGCTTCCTTGTATGAGTTTTGGACATAGGTTAAAATGACCTGTAATTCACAAATGACCAAAATACCCTTTGCTTGCCAAGACCATAAGTTGAGTTCCACACATCATATGAAGGCATGCCACACCATTCTAGAAAGCTAAGACAATGAGGAACAATTCCTATGTTGACCATAAATTCATTTGAAATCTCCTTGAGGGGTAAAACTAGCTTGGAAGTCAAGTCACTTTCACAGACAAAATTTCAGATACCTCAGATGACCTGTAACTTGCAAGGACCATAACTTGAGTTATATAAATCTCCTTGATGTCTTCCACCACTCAAATTAAAGGTCTTGAGATCCTCTACAAGTTTCATGTTGGCCAAGGATCCATTTGAAGCTAGCATTTTGACTTATCTTGCTTGGAAATTTGACCTAAACTAGGGGATTTTACACAGAAACCCTAATTTAGAAGCTCCTCTTCTCCTTGATTTCTCTTGAATTCTTCTTGGCATATCTCCATATCCTTCTTTATATGTCCAATGATGAACCCCACATCTCTCCACTAGACTTGAATGCCCCTTAAATCAGTCAATTGACCTAGGGTTGACCTAGGGTTGACCCAGATGAAACCCTAGTTGACTGCCTTCAGCTATAGCTCTTGTGCTCTCATCAATGACTTGTCTCCTTCTTTAAATGACTTTCTAAGTCTCTCATAATGTCTAGATACTCTCCATGCCTTCAATTCACAGCTCACAACCCTCTTGTTGACCCTCAGATACCCTCAGCTAGGAGATGGACTCAAGGCTTGATCTGCTGAACTCTTTGCTTTCAAATTCTTTTCTAATGACTTGAATGAGATGGAATTAGGATAATAACCTCTTGATAGGCTTCTAGAGATGAGAATAATGATTGGTCCCCTGTTGAATGACTTGCTATGCTTATGCTATGCAGATGATTAGACTATGCACATGACTCTATATGCAAATGCTAATGACATTGAAACATAAACCAAGTGAATAAGGTTGGGCAAATTTTAGGGTGCAACAGTTGCCCCTATTCAAGCGGCTTGGACCCGATTGGGTGAAGAGCCCGGAGCCTTCAGACATTCGCGGTACAAGACGGTTGAATACTAGGAACCCAGAAATTTGCCAACCGCAGAAATAGACTGCGCCACTGCTTGGGGAACGACATTCATCAGCTGAATTTAACTGTTACGGCAACCCACTGATCTCGTGCGACCGTGCTGGGGATTGTCTTCACCGTTCTGAAGAGGATTCTGTCATAACAGATTGCTTGCTTGTCCACGTTAGGCCTCTGTCTGTCATCGATGCGAAGAAATCTCAACTAAAACCTGTCCACGTTAGGACTCCACTTGCTGTTAACCCAGACAAATCTCGGCAACTCCGCTGGGGATTTCCATAAACTGAATCGTCCACGTTAGGAATAAAACTCTTTCACGCTAGGAATAACACCTGTCCACATTAGGAATCATTTCTTCTGTATCTGTCCACGTCAGGACTAACCCTTTCATCTTTCCACGTCAGGAAGCAATCTTCTTTCCACATAAGGAGAACTATATCAATCTAGCCACGTAAGGACTCCAATACCACTTGACATGTCCGCGTCAGGACTCCAATCTTTCCACGTAAGGAATTCAACTTTGGTTCTGAACCTGTCCACGTCAGGACTCAACTTTCCACGTAAGGAGTACATCATTCTTCCACGTCAGGAATCAACTTTTCTTGAATCTGTCCACGTAAGGACCCCAATTTTTCCACGTAAGGAATAAATCTTCTTTTGAGTCTGTCCACATCAGAACTAAACCCCTTCCACGTCAGGAATACACTCTTTCTTTCCACGTCAGGAATACAAACCTCTTTCCACGTAAGGAATGCTATCCGTTTTCCACGCAAGGAAACATAACTTTTCCACATAAGGCAACCAATTCCTTCCGATTTGTCCGCGTCAGGACTACATTTTTCCACGTAAGGAATGCCATCTCCACGTTAGGAATCACCTCTTTCTCTGTCCCCGTAAGGACTCCAATCTTTCCACGTAAGGAATCACCATTTTTCCACGTAAGGAATCACCATTTTTCCACGTAAGGAATCACCATTTTTCCACGTTAGGAATAACTTCTTTTCCACGTAAGGAATGCTCTTATCCACGCAAGGAATATCTTTTGATATGTCCGCGTATGGACTCAATCTTTCCACGTAAGGAGTCATCACTTTCTTTCCACGTCAGGAATCATTCTTGATATGTCCGCGTAAGGACTCAATCTTTCCACGTAAGGAATAAACTCGTCTTTCCACGTAAGGAATCATTTTTCTTCCACGTAAGGAATGCTCTTGATATGTCCACGTAAGGACTCTGATCGAACTTTGATCTGTCCACGTAAGGAATCAATCTATTTTCCACGTAAGGAATCACCATTTTTCCACGTAAGGAATAATAATCTCTTTGATTTGTCCACGTCAGGACACTGATCTCGTCTTGATTTGTCCACGTAAGGACTACGTCTTTTCTGCTGAGAAAATAAATCTTGTCCATGTCAGGACTTAGTTCTCCATTGATCCCAACCCACAAACTTCTTAGCACTGACGTGACAGCGACTTTGAGATGGACTCTACTGGGGATATTTGGAAACCAAACTACCGGACGCCTGTTCTGATAACCGGCGGTGGCCTCTGAAATTCTGATTCATGGAACCCCTGATGACAAAAGAGAAACTTATCCTGATAACTCTGTGGGGAATACTGCCGAAACTGACATTATCATTGGATGTCTCATGCCGAGATCTTGAATGTTTGGTAGTTCATTTGAGCAAGAGTTCTCTCCACCTGAACTGCTAGAGTACAGAAACTGCTTCAGCGAAATAAATGCTGAAGATAATGCCGACTCCGCCGGGGATAGCCAGATGCTACAGAATTATTCCAGCAAAATAAATGCTGGAAGGGTGAAGTCAACCCTGCTGGGAAATTGGGAACTTAAACCGAGCACCTTGTTGAAGTAACATCCTGCTGGGGAATATAACTCTACTAGGGAGTAGCGGATGTGCCTGGTATGATTGAACTTCTGCTGGCGAGTGAACTGATATTACACAGTATCCCTGACAAAATAAATGCCAGGACCCACCACCAACTCTGCTGGGGAGAGTCTTGATCTTCGAGTTCCACTGGAAGGAAAGAACACTTGCTGAAAAGAGAGAACTCCGCTTCGGGGATACTAACATGCCCCCAGTCTGTATTTTGTATAGCTTGCCCCTGAATCTGCGACCATTTTGGAATGGACCCTTCAGTCTTCGTATCTTGACAACCAGACATGGACGGCTTCTACATTTCACACCTTGACCTGACTGCCCCAGATTTACTGATTCTAGGATGACTGACTCTACCTGAATTAATCAGTATAGCTTGCCCCAGTTCACGAAACATTTGGGCGTTTCTGCATTTTATCCCGATCATACCTTCCACTGTAGGAATCTTTCCTGTCGGCATGCGCTTACTCACAAGTAACACAAGTTGTTCTGCATAAAAGATATATTAAACGCAATACATATGACAGTTTCAAAATCCAAGCCTGTTCACTGAAAATTTTGTGACATGTAATGAATCAATTATCAAAATGTCAATATGAAAACTGGTAAGAGGAACCCTTTTAGGAGTCAGAATCGACGAGATCTTTACTGACGTATGCCCTCGGACAAAACCTGTTTCAATTAGGACTTTTTCGGGTTGTAACGTGGTCAGGTTCACGGTTAACAAGGAAAGATATAGGCTCAAAATTTATTTCGACCCACCCATTCTTCGTGATGTTCTCCAATCCTATGTTCAGCTAATCTGACTTCAGCGTTCACCTATTAGAGGTGGAATGATAGGAGTGATGGTTCAGGATACCACACATTTTTTGTTTTTGAGTGACAGTCATTTGCTTTTCGTCTTTGGGTACCTAGAATCACACGACTTTTGTCCTTTTCGAGGATTTGTTCTTTTCTTTGACAATCCTTTTCGCCTTTCGTTTTTTCGTTCCCTAACTTTTGCCTGGACTGAGTATCTTTTGTTTTTTTTTTTTTTAGTCCAGCGGGATGCCCTAATTTTTGCCTAAGTCGCTTGTTTTCAAGTTTTGACTTAGCGGGCTTTTGATTCTTTTTGCTTTTCGTTCTTTTTTTTTTTGAACAAGTCGCGTGACACTGGTTTGTCTGACTTTTTTGTGGAATAATGTGACTGTTTCACTCTTGTCGCTTAACCATTGTGGCTTTTTAGGCACGACCTATACAAGTGTGATTTATCCTCAACCGGACACTCCTTTCACGATTCGAACGCTTGGCCAAACTAACTGCCGCCTACCCTGCCCCGGGTTAAGATTTAGGTTTTTTCATTTTCAAAAGAAACTCCTACTACCGGCTCAAAGGGGTTATCAAGGGATTATCTTCCTTATATCTCCGGTGTTTAGGGATTGAAACAATGCCTGTATCTCATCAACAGGTTCTTTATCCAAAAGCTTGCAATCCGAATATTATTCGTCATCTGTTTTCGTCATCCTCCCCAGATTCCTGCTAAAACAAGCATTAAGCATTAAAGTAAAACAAAGAGTGAACACGACTGGATTAATTCAAAACATGCATATTCATTTCGTTTATTAATATCAATTGAAAAACAACAAGTTTTAAGAGCGAAATTTGCAATTACACAGAAAAGAAACTACAAATGCGAGGACATGAACAAGATAACATGAAAAATGTCGGTGTCTCAGAACTGGACTTCCTACACTTTGACTTATTGGCGAGTCAACCATTCTCAGAAGCTATCATCAGGGGTAGTCTACTGCTGTCTCGATCTTCTTTCACCGGCCCGATCAAATCTGGGAAACCTTTTCATCACCCCGGCTTTTGCTTGTCTATGGCTTTGCACCACCTTGGGGACCCTATCGGAGAAGTTAATGACCCTGCTGTCGATTAAATCTTGGACGTTATGCTTGAACGCGTGGCAACCTTCAATATCATGTCCGGGAGCCCCGGAGTGGAATTCACAGTGCCTGCTCGCATCATAGCCATCTGGCAGAGTGCCGGTTATTGGCGCCAGAGTTCTTTTCTCCACCAAGTTCAATCTTAGTAGTGTCTGTAACAAATCTGCGTACGTTGAGGGAGGCTTCTCAAACACCCTCCTCGGCTTCTTTCCCCGAATTCTTTGATGAGTCGTATACTGGCATCTTGTATGCTGCTGGCTTTGCTCGAGCGATTCCTGGGGCTCACGCGTTATCATCCTTAAGTTCAACCCTGGCATCGGCAACTGTTGTGGACATGGAGACTTAGCTTCCAGTGGCTCTGGGATATACCTCGATTCATCTGCAACCTCTGGCGGAGAAATGGGAATATCAGTCCCTGCAACTTTTATGCCCCCCGGTACAAACTCAATTATTTTCTCATCCAGCAAATCTTGAATCTTATGCTTAAAAGCTTTGCAGTTTGCAATGTTATGCCCCGGTGCTCCAGAGTGGAAGGCACAATGGGCGTTCAGGTCATAGTCTGGTGGTGGCTGCCCTGTCAGTGGAACCAAAATGCGGGGCTCAGCCAGTTGAAGTTGGAACAAGAGTTGCACCAGCTGATCATAATCCACAGGGATCTCATCAAATACTCTGTTAGAAGACCTCATCCTCTTACCACACCTTCTTGAGTTATCCTGCAAAATCAATTGCGACTGCTGACGAGGAGAATTCTGAGCTTCGAATCCTGGGGAAGGTCTCTTAAGCCTATCCTGCGTGGGTAATGGTTCTTCAGACCCCTGAGGAACAGATAATCCAGCCGCGTCTTCCAACATTTGCCCTCCTTCTCTCCTGAGTACGTTCCTTAATACTTCAGCCATCAACCCTATCTGTGCCTTCAGTCGGCAGTTCTCTTCTTCTAGCGTCTCTTGATTCGAGCGCAACTCTTGCACATCTTTCGTGAACTGCCCCAGCTGGCCTCGAACATCCGTTAATTCTGCTTGAACCTGTTTGATGGCTACCCCCACAAGTTGGCGTATGCGGCCTGGGAGAAAACCATGATTCTCTAGCTGAGCAAAGTCGGCAGCCCTATCATCAGCCCTCGCAATCAGAGGCTGCACCATGTTCTGCAACTGTTTCTGACTCTCGGCCATGGCTTCCATTACCTGTATGAGCCGCATTATATTGTCGTGCACCTCTTGCATCTCATTCGGATCCTGACTCATGACTTCCTTGCTGCTGCTTCTGGTTGAATGCTAGGGAATTCTTCAGTCGATAATCCTGGGGGACCTGAGAGATACAGGAGATGAGCTACAGTTTAATAATTACCTGTAATGCAATATGAATATGAATGCAATGCAATGTGTGTGTCTGTGCATTAGGGAAATTCATTCCCCGATTCTAGTGTGGAGGTGCCGGTGCAGTGACAGTGCTAGCAATACAAAGATCGGAGCTGAATCATAGAAAGCCTCATATATTGCTGAGAAAACTAATAGGCCAAGAATACAATATCACTGAGTACAATAAGAAGGCATGACCTCAACCAACAATCCTGGTGATGGTCAACACTATGCAAATAAAGCATACAGGCGAATACGGGAAATAATCAAATGCTCTCAAAAGCCCGGTACTCTTCTATCAACTTCTTGGTCTCTGGGTGACCTGGTCGGGTGAGCAGTCCTTCAACCAGCTGGTTTCTTCTCTTAAGAACACGACACACGTCTCCAGCAATTTCTTCCCATGTCGCTTCTCCGAAGCAATCTTCTAGTTTTCTCTTTTGGGACACAACTTCATCTCTGCATTTGATTGCCTTGTTCAGTGCATTCTGGACACTATACCGGGTCATCACTTCCTCCTCACACTCCTTGATGCTAGACTTCAGCTTCTCTTCGAGGTCGGAGATTTGCTGCCTCAGCTTATCTTCCCTCTTCTTATTGTTGGTGAGTGTAGCATTCCAAGTCTTGTTGCAAGAGGAGATTTCTCGATGTGCCGCGTCAAGCGCTTTCTTTTTGGCTTCCAGCATGTCATGGGAGCTTCTGAACTCTTGCCCCAGACGTTCGCGCTTTTTCTTTTCCTCGGTCAACTCAGCCCCTAACCTGTTTAACAGCTCGATCTGTTGTTGGAAAGCATATACGGCCTTGTTTTTCTCACTGCGTACTTGAGCTAGCTCTTGCTCTAACCCTTCGTTGATCTTCATCAAGGCTTCTTTTTCTCTCACAATTTGCTCATAGACTTCCCTAGAAACAGTAGTTGGCTCCGCTACCGGAATAGGAACAAGGATTGGTACATCTGGAAATGGCATTAATAACTGACTTGCTCTTTCCTGGATCCAAACCCTGTAAGGTGCATAGGCTTGACAGTCATTCTTCCCTAACAACGGCTTCCCTCTTTGGTTAATACGCGTCCAGGCATGCTGCAGCTTGGCCAATAACTCCCCCTTCACATCACCTGTGAAGTACAGAGATTCCTGTACTTCTTCCTCCTGAGGTGGATTCTTCAGCGCATATCCGAACTGACGAATGAATAGAGAAGGGTTGTAATTGATACACCCTTTTCTTCCTATCAGCGGTACATTAGGGTACCCAGAACAACTGAAGATGAGCTCAGATCCCAACAGGTCCCGATCAAACCACACAATGTCTTCGGAATATAGCCTCATCAGGCGCTCTGACCAACTGGCTGAGGTTGCACTGTCTACAAATGGTCCCTTCATGGGGAGATGACTTTTGAACCACATATTCAATAGAGGAGTACAGCAGTAAACAACTTTTCCCCTTCGGTTTTCGTTCTTGTAGTGCAATGAGTGGTAGAAGTCTCCGATCAACGTTGGCACTGGATTGCCGGCAGCGAATAGATGGAAAGCATCCAGGTCTACGAAGTTGGGTAAGTTAGGGAACAGCACAATCCCATAAATACAGAGAGCCAAAATAGCATTGAAAACCACCCAACATCCGCTCTTGGCATACTCCTGCGCTTTGCCAACCAAGAAATCAAGAGAGAAACCTGATACCCCAAGCCAAGAAGTCAATAACAGTTCTGCAGCGTCCATATGTAAGGCTTGGGCTAAGTCCTCCAACTTGGGCTCAGCAGCAGAGTGAATAAAGGGAACCTTGTTCTGCACCGGTAACTCAGTAAACTCCACATACTCCTCAATGGTAGGTCCTAGAGTGAAGTCAGCAAACGTAAAACATCTCAATGCGGGGTCATAGAACTGCATCAAGGTGTACAGCCCGTTCATCTCATCAGTAGTGGGCTTGCAGACTAATCTCAGTAATCTCCCGTGACTCATTCTGAAGCTTCTCCTAACCTCCTCATCGGCAAGAGATATCAGACCACGCAAAGAAGTAATATCAGGTGAAGGCAGCTTATACGCAACTGTTTTCCTCAAACCAGCCATACTCAATACTCAGAAGTTTGGGCACTAGAATCGGAGGATATGCAAATGCACCTGCAGCACAGACACACGTTAATGGGATGCAAGAGGTAATGGATATGCAGGCAATGCAATGCAAGTAACATGCAACAGGGACCAAAGCTGTAGCTGAATGGCCTGAACCCAATCAAGAAATGTCTCAGATAGACCATCCAGAAGTCATCAAGCCCTGGTCTCAGATAGACCTAAAACAAAGTTCCAACACTGGTCTCTGACAGACCTCAAACCATAACTCCAACTGGTCTCTGGTAGACCTCAAATCATATCTCCAATTGGTCTCTGACAGACCTCAAGACTCTCCTACTGGTCTCTGACAGACCTCAGAACACATCTCCAAACGGTCTCTGACAGACCTCATAACTCTCCATAAATACCCAGGATCTCTGATCAAGAAATAACCGGTAGTCTGAAGGTCTAGTTACCTGCATAACCCCAAACCCTCTCACAGGTGGATGTCCTAGTAACTGACAAAGGTATGGCATCCTATGCGGTCGTCGGCGTCACAGACTTTCAGGGTTGATGATACGATTCCCAGAAGGAGTGGCATCATCAAATCCTGAAGAGGCCTCACTTAGCCAACTTCCAAATGATCGGTTCCCGGAGTCGACAATTCAGCTGACCAACAACCCCTTCGACCCAAAGGGTAGAAAAAGAAGCCAACCAGAAGAACCTCGTCCGAGTGTAGATTTCATGAGACACTAATGCAAGCAAAGCCGGCACGCGCCCACTACTTTCTACTCTAATTCTAGGTGCACTCAAGCCCAGGTCCGGCTTCTCACTCAATATCAGAACACCCGTCACCCCCCAATACAGCAATAATAAACAATATACATAATGCTGAAAATAAAGGTCAGAAATATAAATCCATACAAAATCCTCGACGGGAAAACAAGCGTTAGGATTGACTCGCTCAAAGGGACGTTGGATCCCAAATGCATAAGAACCATCGCAGTTCTTAGCAGCCAGGGGACGTTGGATCCCCAGCAGAGTCGCCAGCTGTCGCTACTGCGAAAATCGGCGCCGGCTGAACAGAAGAGTCGCCACCGTGCGTTATTTATCCCACGGGAGGGAAAGGAAACGCTCAGAGAAAACCTCGCACAACACGGGAAAGGTATGGTCGTCGCAACCAAAACCTGGGTTCGAGAGTCGGTTACGCAAGGGGAAGGTATTAGCACCCCTCACGTCCGTCGTACTCGACGGGATCCACGCTTGTTTTCGGGTATGAATTGCTATTCTATCTAAACTATAGGTCAGGGGTTAAAAAGAAAATAAAACTGAAAATAAAAATGACTCGGCAAAGTATCGCACTTTATGCCTACGTATTCCCGCCTGAAACGAGAAATCAGAGTCAACGTAGTTCGCCTACCTACGGGAAAGGAGGGGAAGGTTGCTCGCTAGGATATCGTATCCTATGCCTACGTACTTCCACACAGCATGGAAGATCAGAGCAAACGTAGTTCGGGCTACGGAAGACACAAGTCTGTCCTTGATTGATTTTATTCCTTCTGAAAAAGGGTTTCTTGATTAGCAGTCCCGGCGGACAAAAATGACGTCTTGATGAGTTCACATTCTTTTACGGAAGAAGTGTCTTTTATTGTGTTTGAAATCTTTATGTGTTTTTCTGTTTGTTTTGAGAAAGAAAGAGACAGAACTCTAACCTACGGTTGCGAAGGGAAACAAACTAACTTAATGTTATCATGCATGGGTTAAGACCTAGTGTCTATCATGCTCCTCTCTTGCACAGAGAGAAACAGAGATCCTACGGGATAGGCAGAAACAGAAACAATAACAGATATAATAAAGCGGTAAAATGCATGGATGCAACAGTACAAGCGAGGCAAGGGAGTCCCACTCAACCTCGAACCTAGAAAACAATAGGCGAAAGTGAACAGGCTTCACTTTCAACCTAACAGGGTAAACAGCAAACAATACAACCAGGAAATCCAAACAATACATCAGCAATGAAATACAACAGCATCAGCAGCTCTGACTCAACATCTGACTTCAAGTAATCTCCATTCAGCTACAGGCTTCAACAAGTATTAATCTCCATCTTCATGACCTTCAGGCAAGGGCTTTGATCATCTGTCTTCCATCTTTTCTTCATGTCTCAGGCTAGGATGAACATTAGTCAACCAGATGAGGTGAATGAATGTTAGACAGTTAATTACCTACCAAGGGTGGTTCATCAACTGTTAACATTAAACAGAAAGTTTCCTCTCAAAAGTTCTATCTTTCAAATATATTCACTGATCCTTCCAAAGGAAGGAGGTGGATATTTGAAAGAGACTTTGAATCATAGAGAAAGGATAGAGGCAAACAAAGCCATCTATGTTTGAGAAACAAGCTTTCTAATCTAGAGCTCTGCCTAGCTCCTAAACCCTAGTCTCCTCAGCAGCTGCTAGCAAGAACCTCCTTTCCAACTTTGGCAGTTGATCTTCAATCTCTGGCTCTCCGATGGTCTCCATCTCCTCAAGTCTTCAACTCTCCCAAGTCCCCAGACAATCCCAATACCCACACAAACAAGCAATAAACCCCAGAGGGCACACCACACCAGTCAATCAGACATACACAGAGTATTAATAGCAGTAGGGGAGTCCTGACTTTTCTCTAAGGGATCTAATAACTACCCATAGCCCCTATAGTCCCATAACTAATCTAGTTAAACCCTAAGTCCTAAGGGAAATGAATTGATTCTCCTAAGTCATCATCTAAAACCCTAGTTTGTTCATGTTGTTCAAGCCTACATTAAGCACCTAAAATTAATTTCTAAAAATGGGAACTAAATTGTTTCTACAAGTTCAATATCTCATCTAAACAACCTAAAAAGAATGAACAAAAAATATGAAAGTATCTAATAGAACAAAAATTAATAAAATCATGCATGAAATGAAACTATTTAAAATGTCATTTATTTAGAAAATATGGAAAAATATCAAATAAAAAATAAAATGCAATTTTATCTAATGACAATTTTCTACACAGAACCAAGAAAATATAGAAAAAACAACCACTAAAAAAGAGTTAATTTCCTATTTTATATGGTTTTTTAAAGTTGGTAAAAATTAAAGTGAATTAAAAAAACTAAATCAATTAAAATGAGAGGGGGGGGGGGGGGTACTAATAGCAGACGCGCTCAGTTGTATTCTTGGATGGGCCAGGCAGTGGGGGTGTGACTAGCGAGTTTGTATTAAGCCCAGAACAAGTCAGAATTAATGAAAATAATAAAAAAAGTAAGAGGAAGCAGGGGGTGAGAATAGAAATGGATTCACGTTCAGATTGAACTGGGCTCAGTACTGGAGGGTGGGGATATCACTAAAACACTTAGGCCCGCCCGTTTCATTAAATGAAACGGTGCGTTTAGGGCACCTCTCTCAACTCCCTCCAAAACTCAGAATTGAACGAGAGCCACACGATCTAGGCTTTGGGTCAATGGTCTAACACGCAATGGACAGCCACGATTGCTTCTTCTTCCTCCTTGTGTTCATGAAGCTAGGGTTTCCACCATGGATACACATGCACGTATACACTTCAAGCTCTATGTTCTCTCTCCACAGTCCATGGATCAACACGATATAAACATGAAAAACGCTCCAATTTTCTTCCTCTACAAGACTATGGTGGTAGTTTGTCTTGAAACTCACCATATTACTCAAACCGATAGCTACAAGTTCTGTCCATCATGGAAATGCTCTGCAACATATCCTCAAGAACCTCAACCAAACCTATACTAATCTCTTCTATACTTAATGGTGATTATTCTAAACTAACAAGCTAAGGTTATAATGTACTATGCTATGAGTTCTAAATCCTAACAGTTTCAAGCACCTGTCATGAACTATCACTAAACTACTCCTAATTAACCAGAAATGTTCCACTAACATCCTACATCATTATTATACTAACAAACTGATGCTAAACTAACTGAATCAAGCAATGGCAGAGAAAATGCACCTGATGCAAAAGCTTGGAGATGTTGATGGAACTCGTGGATCTGAGGCTTTTGATGCTTGGATCTTGATCAACTAACTCAGTGCTTGATTCTGTTTGCAAAACCTTGATGATTCTTGCCTTGGATCTTGCTATCCACTTGAAATTGCAATTTGGATATTGATGATTATGGTGCTCGAAAATGGATCAATTTCAATCAGATCTTTGTTGATCTTTAGTCCATGATGATGATTGAATATGGTGGAATCAATATTGGTGATGATTGATGAAGATTTTGAGAAATTTGGATGAAATTGCAATGAGAAAGAATAGAGAGAATTTGTGAGATTTTTGCACAAATGAGGATTCAACCCTTGCTCAATTCTGATTTCATGAATATATAGTGCTCAAATGAATCTTCTAGAACCATCTTGCAACTTCCCTTGCATTCCAAATTGAATCCATTTTGGTTATGTTTCTTCAAATGCAAGTAACCATAAATAACTTTTCTTTTTCCTTCTAAACTCAAAAAAGTGCTTGAACCATTGTCTTTGAAATGTCTTTTGGACCCAAAATCATATATTGGAAGTCCCCATTTGCATTTATAAATCTCTCAAACCATTTTTCACTTTGACTTTATTTAAGTTATAAGCCATTTTAGTTCAAATTTGACCAATCATGCAACTTCATGTTATGAGCTTTTCCAACAATTTGTGACCTTCTTTCTAGACTCAAAATGTCATTTGGAGCAAGTTTGATGTTGTAAGTTTTTCCATTTGAGGCTTCCTTGTATGAGTTTTGGACATAGGTTAAAATGACCTATAATTCACAAATGACCAAAATACCCTTTGCTTGCCAAGACCATAAGTTGAGTTCCACACATCATATGAAGGCATGCCACACCATTCTAGAAAGCTAAGACAATGAGGAACAATTCCTATGTTGACCATAAATTCATTTGAAATCTCCTTGAGGGGTAAAACTAGCTTGGAAGTCAAGTCACTTTCACAGACAAAATTTCAGATACCTCAGATGACCTGTAACTTGCAAGGACCATAACTTGAGTTATATAAATCTCCTTGATGTCTTCCACCACTCAAATTAAAGGTCTTGAGATCCTCTACAAGTTTCATGTTGGCCAAGGATCCATTTGAAGCTAGCATTTTGACTTATCTTGCTTGGAAATTTGACCTAAACTAGGGGATTTTACACAGAAACCCTAATTTAGAAGCTCCTCTTCTCCTTGATTTCTCTTGAATTCTTCTTGGCATATCTCCATATCCTTCTTTATATGTCCAATGATGAACCCCACATCTCTCCACTAGACTTGAATGCCCCTTAAATCAGTCAATTGACCTAGGGTTGACCTAGGGTTGACCCAGATGAAACCCTAGTTGACTGCCTTCAGCTATAGCTCTTGTGCTCTCATCAATGACTTGTCTCCTTCTTTAAATGACTTTCTAAGTCTCTCATAATTTCTAGATACTCTCCATGCCTTCAATTCACAGCTCACAACCCTCTTGTTGACCCTCAGATACCCTCAGCTAGGAGATGGACTCAAGGCTTGATCTGCTGAACTCTTTGCTTTCAAATTCTTTTCTAATGACTTGAATGAGATGGAATTAGGATAATAACCTCTTGATAGGCTTCTAGAGATGAGAATAATGATTGGTCCCCTGTTGAATGACTTGCTATGCTTATGCTATGCAGATGATTAGACTATGCACATGACTCTATATGCAAATGCTAATGACATTGAAACATAAACCAAGTGAATAAGGTTGGGCAAATTTTAGGGTGCAACAATAAGAAAATTATACAATAACAACGATGATTAGAAAGCAGTGAAATCCATTATTCAAAGGAAACAAGGTTATTACAGATTCAATTCAGGGACACCCCCATAGCATTAGGGGATTTAGCTACTCATAATAATAAAGATAAAATCAACAATAAGACTAAACATTACAAGATAATTGGTTACCTTGATCTTCAATCGCTTCCGCTCATGAGGACCTTCAATTTCCCAAATCCTTGATCGCTCCAATCTTTCTCGTGAAATTATTTTTTGTCCAAAAGTCCCTCCTCCCTTTCACGATCCGTCTAATATATCAAAAATTCAAATTACAATGCGAGATGTCCAAACTGCCCTCCGAGATAGCACAGTCACCATAAAATGCAAAATAAAATCATTTAACTTTCAGTAGCCCTGACACGGGCCGTGTCATGGGACACGGGTGGCTGTGTCAGGATGCTAACTCGTGGAATAAACTTTTCATCTTCAGGGGTTGCAACACGGGCCATGTCATGGGACACGGGCACCCGTGTTGCATGACTGTTTTACTAGTTTTCCTCTTCAAGTCTTGGGCGTGCTCTTCCTCTTCAGGTCCTGCAACACGGGCTGTGTCATGAGACACGGGCACCCGTGTCAGGCTTCTGATCCACCTCAAAACTCTTCCGAAATCTTGCCATTTTCTCTGGTTTTCGCTATGCTTCTCCTTTATTGTTTACCTGAACCTAGAGACAGTGAAAACACCAAATCGACGCGTAAAATGTAATACAAACAAATAAAATGCAATAAGACATAACAATATATTAACTGAAGCAAACGGTAAAATAATGTGTAAAAACCACCAATCAAACTCCCACAAACTTAAACCATTGCTTGTCCTCAAGCAAAAAAAGCTTGGATAAAAACTTTCAAATCCGACAGCTCATCAAGTGAAAGGCTCGGGACGTAAAGCGTGCCGCTACTCATACGTGAGTCTTAGTTCTTATCGGCTCAAACAAGCTCTCTCGGTACTTATCCATCAACTAAGGCATTACTTAAACACACATCGCAGTAAAACCGCGGACCTAAATCCCCATTTCGGCCACCTCTCCAACTTTGTTTTAGGCTTAAGTCTTTTCTTCGATTTTCTACCCCTTTCATTCGGATAATCAGATTAAGGCATGTACAATTTTTCTCGAGACTTTTTCCGTGGCACCTTTATTCTTTTTCTCGCTCACAAGCGTTTATAAGTCCACTTTGGGACGACTATAGAGATTCAACCGCCGTTAGGCTAAATAACCGGGTGAAGGTTACCCAACTTAGAAGGACAGGTTGTCTTTACCGTCATTATTCAAAAAAAAGTTTGGTGCCATAAGTCATTCTCAAAATCAATATATACAATTATTTCAATCATACCGGACTATCACAATGAACTAATCGGGGAATACTTCTCAAATCCAAGTACTATGGCACAAATCTACACGTTGAACTCGTTTCCTTACTCCGGTGAACCTAGGGTGTTCAATTTATACCTCAATTTCCAAACTTTCCCAAGTTCCTTAGTTCAAACTCCTCTTCCCTTAAACTATAAATACTTTCTTGACTACCTTACACACATACCAATCACAAGAAAAATTTTACGGTCTTCGTAGGGGCGAATTTGACGTGATTTTTTTACTGAACTTAAAATAAAAAGGTATTTAAATTGACCATTCCAAACGGTAAAACCTCCCCCAAACTTGAACTGAACATTGTCTCAATGTTCAATAACACGAGAAGGAGAGGTGAACTCACAGAGATCCTCACAGAAGGGTCGATAGGTAATGCAACACCTTTTTGCTGCTTCCACGTTTTCCCTTGCAAACTCTCGTTTATTCCTGCAAAAACAATAACCACAAAAAGAAACAACATCAATTCTTAAAATCTGTGGGTTGCCTCCCACGCAGCGCTTCGTTTAATGTCGCATGGCTCGACGGTCGACTCCCCATTGTTATGGGGGGTGCTTTAGCCTCCAAACTTTATTATTTGACTTCTTCGCAACAAAATATGTGGCAGGTTCAAAGATAAGAGCAACATGAAGTGGTTTTTATCATTCTCCCTTCTTTGTCGTGTTGATCTTCCCAACTAAAGGTCTAACATCTTTCTCCTTACCTTTCTTTGTAAGCTCTAGAGCTTTTAAAGTGATTTCCTCGTCAAAGGATTTCAAAGTGAGCGTTCCTTTTTCCACATCAATATTGCACCGACTTGTAAGCAAGAACGGCCAGCCAAGTATGATCGAAGTCTCTTCATCTTCTAGAATATCCATGATTTGAAAGTCAACTGGGAAGGTGAACTTATTGATCGTCACCAATACATCCTCTGCTAGCCCATATGCCATCTTAGTTATATGGTCGACAAACCTCAAGCTTGTTCCTGTATCGCTCACTTTTCCAATGTCCAGCTTTTTGAAAATCGATAACGGCATGAGACTCACACTAGCACCTGAATCAATAAGGACTTTCTTAAAGGTTCGATCTTTTATAGTACACGGGATTACTACCGGTCCAGGATCCTTCCTCTTGATGAGGATTCTATTTTCTTATGCTATTTCCTTACATTGCTTATGGAGTGCTTTTGAAGCCATTGTGGAGCTCATCTAAGTGGTTATGTCATGTGCAAGAGGTTGTAGTCAAGGATTGTACACCTAGGGTTTCATCTGCTTAGTGCAAGGTCTACTGTGGATTTGAAGGAGTTAGAGACTTGGTTTTAAGTCATTGGAGTCATGGGAAGTTGTATGGAGATATCTAGAATGTTATTTCAAGTTCAAATCAAGAAGAATTAAGAGTGTGAGAAGTTACTAAATTAGGGTTTCAGAGGTTGTCAGTGTAAAATCTCCTGTTTAGTGCCTAACTTCAAGACCACATATCTCAAGATACAAGTGTAATCTCACTTTGATGTAAACATGAGACTTATAGGGCATGTTCTCAACTTTATTTTGAGTACTAGAACTCATCCATTAGGTTTTTAGAACTCAATTTATGATGCCATCGAGTTATAGGTCTCAAATGACCATATTTTTCAGTCAACAAAAGTCAACCAACTTCCAAGACACATTTGACCTAGAATCTTGTTTCTCCTCAACTTTTGACCAACATGAAAGTTGTTCCTTATGATCTTAGCTTTCCAAAAAGTCCTAGAAGTCCTTCATCTCATTTGTGGAACTCAAGTTATGAAGCTTGCAAGGCAGGGGTATTTTGGGAAAATGAGATTATGGTTCATTTTCACACTTCTTTTTGGTTCAAAATTGTTCACAATATGCTCACAATTGAAATGCAAAAGTTTCTTTTGGTCCATGGTGTGAAAAATATGTGAATTGGAAGCTTTCTTCAAGAAGAAGATTCAACTCAAAACTCCACAATTGGATCAAATTAAAGCACAAAATAATCCACATGGCTAATTCAAGTTGTCAGCTGCCCAGCCAAACCATTTCCATGAGTGTTTCAAGCTGAATTCATGTGTGCATGAGATTACATTCAAAATTGGGCATTTTCTCATTTCAACAAATTGGAGCATGATTGGGCCTCTAATTGCATCCAAATCCATCATATAAAAGCTCAGAATAATTTTAGAGCTCTCATACATGAAATTTCATGGAGGGAGAGCAGAATTGAAGTTTGAAATTGGAGAGCAAATTTGAAAAGTGGAAACTCAAATCTAGCATAATTCAAGGAAAATTGAACTGATCATCCTCTTCCTTGAACTTCATAGAGTGATTCTGCACAATTTGGCTCAAGCTAATCAGCATTTGAAGCTCTAACGGAGAGACTCCGTTATGTAAGCTTCTTTCTCAAAATTCTCTCATGTTAGAAATCAAATCCATGCCATTGTTGTTGCATCTGAAGACCTACACTTGGTAGGAAAATTCTGGTTGTTTATTTGTGATGATTGTTAATACTTCAGTTTGGTGCTCAATCTTTCCACCGTTCGATTCTCCTTGTTTATGCATGATAAATGATTTTGGAGGCCAGATTTGGATTCTATGTAACTTTGCCTTCAATTTAATGTAAAATTTCGCACGAACCTGCAACTCCGGCCACCTTGCAGGAGAAGACGACCAGAGCAAGGGCTCCGACATCTGGTTCAATCTCAAACGATCTGAGGTGTAATGGTTTGACTTGTTGACTTGCTGAGATGAACGGTTGCGATACATCTGATTTGCGTGCGTGGATCCATTGACTTCCACGTCATTTAATAGAACGCAGCATTTTGATGCTGCTGATTTGTGTTCTATTGTGGGACTTGGATGCTATCCACACCTCCCTCTAGTCTGAGCCCAATGCATTTGAACTATTTTCATTGCTATTTGCACCGTGTGCTCCTTTTTAATTATTTTTTATTTTATTTGTTTTCTGTTTCCATTTTAATCAATTAAAAATACTTCCAACCATTGAAAAATTCGCCAAAAAATATTTTCTGACACCTTGGGGTGTTAATTAATTTTTTATTTTTTATATTTTTATTTTCCTTTTATTTTTGAATTAAAATGGGAATTAATGAGTGGAGGTATTTTTGAATGGATTTTTCTCTTGTCCTTTTGGTTTCATGCCTAGTTTTTTGACCAATTTTAATCTCCTATGAATGAGACTTCTTCCTCATTTCAATAATGAGTTGAAGCGTCTCTGAGGATAATTTTGGTCAAGGTTTGACCATTTTTTGGTTTGACTTTTGTGTCATTTTGTTTGACCCTCGATAACCCTCCTTCAAAGTGGAGCACCCAAGTGAATCAATTTCTATGGTGATGCTTTGAAGTGACTTTGGTTGTGTGCTCTTGGCCTCTGGTTGCCAACTCATTTATGTGCTTTTGAGATTTTATTTGAGTTTATTTGAGTTTACTTGAGCCTTTTTCCTATTTTTGAGACAACTTGCAAGTCAAGTTACTTCTAAGGGTGGTTCATACATACACTTGATCTAGTTTTGATGGGAAGTGACCCTTGTGGATCCCTTGAGCTCCCAACTCTTCTTGATTCATATTTTCAACATGTTGAGCTTGCTGGTTGTCAATTTATAGGTCATAAACTTGCTTTCCTCTTGTGATAGTTTGCATTCTTTTTAGGCTTTCCATTTAATGTTCAAATGTTGAGAGTGTTTAAGACCTAGGTCTTTTGCCATGCCTAATCTTGCAATCTCTTTTTGTGTGAATCTTTCTTGATTGATGCATCTCTTTCCCCTTGCTCTTACCTCTGTCCAAGGATCATAGAATCCCGTTTGAGATGGTTTAGTCCCTCCTTTGGAGGTACTTTGAACATATCATGAATGGTGATTCCTTTTAAGGACTTTTGGTATGTTTTCTCTTGTTTGATCTTGATGATTATTGTGGGTGAGACTCTTTGAGTTACTTGCTGCCCAAGTTTGGTATCCCATCTCTCATCTTGATCTTGCTTTGCATCTTGGCTTTCTTACTTTGTTGTTGAGCTAGTGATTGTTACATAAGTGATTGTAAGGATTCTATTCTTCTCACTTTATCTCACTTTGGTTTGAATTTTCTTATGTGCTTTGGTGTGCATTTTCTTTTGATTCTTGCATCTCTCATTTGCATGCTTGAGGTTGAGATGTGCTTGTGGAGGCTACTGCCCCACACTTTGTTCCTCCCTCTTTTCTTCATTCTAATTGTGCCTTACATGTTTGCATACTTTCTTTATCTTATGCTTCCTTCTTCTCTCTTCTTTTCCATGTTCCCTTAGAACCTCTAATCTCTCTTGTTCAAGAGAGGTTATGATAGACTTTAGGCTTGAACCCATGCATGATAACATTAAGTAGCATTCCCTTTTATCCCAATCATAGGTGCACTTTGTATGAGAACATTAGGTTGAGTCTTAGTCTCCCTTTAGAGTGTGTCTCTCTATTCTCATCTTCAAACTTTCTCAAGTCATCTAATAAATGATAATTTGTGTTGTACGCTACGGGCCTTAAGTACTTAGGGAATGATGATTGGGGGCCTCCTCTCAATTGTCTAGAGTGTTTAGCGTATGTCCTTTGGACGATATGCGACACATTCGCTCCTAGGTCATAGTCTTTAGTCCAACATGAATTGCAAACCAATTCAATTCACTTCCTCTAAAAAACACAAAAACAAACTTCAAACTTTTTTATCCTTTGGGATCTTAATTTGGAAAACCTTTTTCATTAGGAGAGTTTTGTTAACTCTTGGTTCTACCGCAAACAGGTAACGCCTAAGTCTCCAATGGTCGAGCTGCATACACCTAACTAGTAGAACTAAGGTTTAACCCTACTCGGGTAAAACATTTGAACCAACCTGTAGTCTTGTTAGCCCGAACTACGTCTGCTCTGATTTCTCATACCAGATGAGGATACGTAGGCACAAGACGACGATGTCTTGGCGAGCAACCTTCCCCACCTTCACCCGTAGTTTTCTGAACTACGTTGACTCTGACTTTCCCATTGCACGAGGGAGTACGTAGGCATAGAGCGGCGATGCTCTATCGAGTCTCTTTTCTTTTCTTTTGTCCCAATGGCTTGTAGCTAGATAGTAAACACCCTTTAGATAGATAATAAGTGTGGATCCCATCGAGTACGACGGACGTGAGGGGTGTTAATACCTTCCCCTTGCTTAACCGACTCCTGAACCCAAGATTTGGTTGCGATGACCTGTCTTCTCCCGTTTTTGTAGGTTTTCTTCGTTCGTTTCCTTTCCCTTTCTTTGGGATAAATAACGAACGATGGCGACTCTTCTATCTTTGCCGACCCTTTTTCGCAGTAGCGACAGCTGGCGACTCTACTGGGGACTTTGGTTCCCTATGCGAGTCAATCCTAGCTCTTGTTTGTTTATCTTTTGGGTGTGTGTATATGTGTTGTACTTTATCTGTATTGCATTTTACTTTCAGCATTGTGTATATTAGTTTTGCTGTGCTGTTGGGTGGGAATGTTCCATTGAGTGAGAAGCCAAACCTAGGCTTGAGTACAACCCTAGCATTAGAAGTGGAAAGTAGTGGTGGACCTGTATGCTTAGCATGCACTAGTTCCCATGAAATTCGTGCTCAGACGAGATTCTCTTTGATGATTTCCTTTCCAGTCCGTAGGACCGTTGAGAGGATTTTAGATCTGAGGATTGTCGACTCTGGGGACCGATCATTTGGAAGTCAGCTAAGTGAGGCCGCTTCGTTAGACTATGATGCCAAACTAGAAACGGTGAACGTATCATCGTTTTTCAAAAGTCTGTGATGCTGACGACTACATAGGATGCTAGACCTTATCAGTGATAGGTTCATACCTGTGAGTGGGAGGGTTATGGAGGTAACTTTGACCTTCAACCTACCTGGATTTCTTGTCAGAATGAACCTGTGAACTTGATACAGCGGGTCCTTATGATGGTGCTATGTTCTTGCTAAAGCGGAGCGCTGGTTCTTTTCAATCAGCAGCACAACAATCTTGATCCCCTGTTGCATTTGCATTTGCATTTTCATATTGCATTTTCATTGATATGTATGTATGTTGCAGGTGCATATTTTGTTCTCGATTCTAGTGATCTTACTTCTCCTCAGACATGGAGCATACCTTGAAGAAGACAGTGGCATACAAGTTCCCTACTCTAGACGTTGGATCTTTATTGAGTTTGATTTCTGTTGCTGACAGGAACGTGATGGTTGATTTCAAGCAATCTTATGGGAAGCTTCTGAGTGTTGTCTGCAAGCCATCAGCATACGAGTTGGGTGGTCTTTATACTCTATTGTAGTTTTATGATTCACGGTTGAGGTGTTTCATCTTTCTGGATTATGTTCTGGCACCTACCTTAGAGGAGTTCTCCATGTTGTTAGGGGTCCCTATCTTAGATCAGATGCCATTCTATCACACTGATGCTGAGCCTGATCTGGCTAAACTTATTGATGCCCTCTATCTTGATGTTTCTGAGATTTCAGGGAAAGTGGTTAAGAGGAGTGGGATGCCTGGTTTTCCATTGCCTTTTCTGGTTGACAAAGCTCAGCAGTTTGCCAAAGATGGTTGTTAGGTTGTGTTTAATGCTATCTTAACACTGTGTATCTATGGTATCATGTTGTTTCCTAACCTTCCAGATTTTGTAGACTTGGATGCATTCCACATATTTGCCTTAGGGAATCTTGTACCTACGCTTCTGGGCGATGTTTATCATTATGTGCACTACAAGAATGAGAACCGGAGAAAGAAAAACGTGTCTTGTTGCGTGCCTTTCTTCTACAGGTGGTTTGTGAGTCACCTTCCCAAATCAGGTCCATTTATTGATACTGCAGGTACCCTAGAGTAGTCTGATAGGTTGATGGGATTGATGCCTGAGAACATTATCTGGTTTGATAGAGACATGTTGGGTACTGAGATCATTTACAGTTGCGGTGGATTTCCTAACGTTCCGTTGGTCGGAAGGAAAGGATGCATTAACTATAACCCATCCTTGGTAGTCAGACAGTTTGGGTACGCTTTGAGAGATCCTCCTAAGGAAGAGGAGATACAGGAATCTTTGTAGCTCACTGGTTTGCTGGAGGGCGATACCTTGGCTAAAGTTGAGAGAGCTTGGAGCAGCATCCACCGGAAGGGGAAAGCTTCTTCGGGTAAGATTAATAGTCGAGCCTATGACCCTTATGTCACCTGGATCCAGGAGAGAGAAGAGAGAGTATTGATGCCTTTTCCATATCGTGAGCCTCTATATCCTCTGATGATTGAGGAGCCTACTACTGCCGACATCCAGAGGTATAACCAGTTGTGGTCTGAGAAAGAAGAGTTGCGCAAGGCTAATGAAGAGTTGGAGAAAGAGATTACTCAGCTTTGGAGTGAGAAGAATGATCCTACTTATGCAGCTAAGAAGCAAACTGAGCTGGTGAGCAAATTGGGTACATATTTGACCAAAGCGATTCACGCTCGAGAACGTTCGGGTTTAGATCTGAAGGTTGTCAGTGACGCTCTTACCTCTAAGAAGAAGGAGTTGGATAGAGCTTATCTGGATATTTCCAAGTTCAATACACAGTGGAATGCTACTCTTACCAACAACAAGGAGCGTGAGGATGGATTGAAGCTACAAATTGCCAAGTTGAAGACTCAGTTTACCTTGAAGGATGAGAAGATTGCAGCAGAAGCCTCACTTCGACGTCACAATGATTGCAGATTGAATGAAGCTATTGCAACCTTGGAGGATTACAGGGCTAGAGCTGATACGAAAAAGTGCAAGCTTGAAGAGGTCTTTGGTGAGGGAGCCTGGGAGGATTACGCTCAGGGTTTATAGGACACGATTAGCCAGCGAGACTTACTCATCTAGGGGTTGCTCGTTAGACCAGATCATCCGGAGACAAAGGAGCTGTTAGAGGATTTCAAAGCTCATCATCATCCTTGATGCTTTTCATTCTCTTTGTAGTCTGTTGCTATATATTAACCATCACCAGACCTGTTGGTTAAGGTCATTGTTGATTCTATTGTACTCAGTGATGTACTTGTACATTGCCTTGTGGGCTCTTGTTTATGTATGATGAGTTTTTCTCTATGCTTGTCTAGGGGTTCTCCAGTGTTGTGTTGTTGTCTCGGAACTAGAATCGAGGGGGAAATTTCCCTAATGCATATATACATGTCTGCATTTTTGCATCATTCTGCATTTTTGCATAGCAGGTGCATCAGAATCGTTAACCTTATTTCCTGTGGTTTGTTAGTTTGTTTCAGGATAGAAAATTAGGCAATTCACTGTTACGGTACCAGAGGGAATCAACGCAAGGTCATGGAACAGATGCAGGCTGAGATGCGGGATCTTAGGGACAGGATGGCCCAATTTATGAACTTAATACAGGGTGTGGCAAATGGCCAAAAGCAACTAAGGGCCTTGGTGAAACCATTGATTGCCAGAGTTGACAATAATGGTGTGCTTCACAGAGGAACTGCTGTTAATCCTCCTCGTGGTGATGGTACACCACATGCTCATGTTATTCCTACAACAGTTATCCCTTCGGGCGGAGGTAATGCAGATGGAATCCCTGAGGTGGTGTGTGCTATGCATGGCAACAGGGTTCCTCAGTGGGAGGAAGATCAGCAGGAAGATGCATTCTCTCTGCGCGATGTTGGTGTTGGGTTGTCATCTGAGGCTGATAAGAGGATTAAGCTGATTGAAGAGAAGATGAAATCTTTTGAAAATCAGAACTCCATGGGACTGGATATGGCCAATCTGGGGCTGATCCCAGACTTGAAAGTACCGTTGAAATTCAAAGTTCCCGACTTCGACAAATACAAAGGCACAACTTGTTCTCGGGTTTATCTACGCTCTTATTATCACAAGATGTCCGCTTATTCAGATGATGAAAAATTGCTGATGCATTTTTTCCAAGACAACCTTTCTGGGCCTTCTCTTGAGTGGTATATGAGCTTGGAACCGGTTAATATTCACAGTTGGAGGGACTTAGTTAAGCACTACCAGTACAATAGCGACCTTACTCCTAACAGGGTCCAACTGCAGAATCTTTCCCAGAAGAACAACGAGTGCTTCAAAGAGTACGCCCAGAGGTGGCGTGAGCTAGCAGCCAGGGTGCAGCCTCCCATGGTGGAGGGAGAATTAATTGATATGTTCGTTGCTACGTTGTCAGGCGTATATTATGAGAAGTTGATCAGTAGTATGTCAGGTAGCTTTTTTGATCTGATTATTACTGGGGAGAGAGTGGAGAATGGAATTAAGTTAGGTAAGATTCAGGCCGGTGAAGGACCCTCAGCTGGAGGAGGAAGAAAGCCGTTTGGATATAAAAAGAAGGAAGGTGAGACTAACGCAGTGTCTAGTTCTCGGAACAAAAACAGAAATCAGCATCCACAATATCGTCAGCAGCAGCAGGTTGCAAG
Source organism: Lathyrus sativus (assembly GCA_963859935.3). NCBI lineage: Eukaryota > Viridiplantae > Streptophyta > Magnoliopsida > Fabales > Fabaceae > Lathyrus > Lathyrus sativus. The sequence goes on from OZ012741.1 coordinate 550,666,668, forward strand.
TATCACAATACCAGCCGTACCACAACAACAGCCACAACAGCAATAGAATTAGCAAAATTATGCACCCAGACAATTTCAGGATCGCAGGAGAACCGTCAATAGGCATTTTGACACGCCTCCGATGCCATATTCACAATTTCTCTAGCACTTGTTACAGTTGCAGTTGATACATAAGAGAACCCTAGCTCCACTGACAGGTGCACCACCTCCTAGGTATGATGTCAATGCTCGTTGTGAGTTTCATTCAGGTACACCGGGTCACAATATTGACAACTGTAAGGTGTTTAAACACAAATTTCAAGACTTGGTGGATAGAAAAGCTATAAATTTTTCTCACGACGCGCCCAATGTCGTGCAGAACCCCATGCCCAATAATGGGACAACCGGAGTCAGTGCTATCATTAAAGATGAGAGTTTGAATCTGGTGTCAGATGTCAATGAGTTGAAGACACCGTTAAGCTTTGTAAAAGACAAGTTGTTGAAGGAAGGTGTGTTCCCAGGTTATGGTGAGACTTGTGTTGAATGTTTGAGCCATCCTAATGGATGTGACAAGCTAAAGAACCACATTAAGAAGCTGATGAATGATGGTGTCTTGCAATTTGACAGGGTTGTTGAGAAGTAGACTAAGGAAATAGTGACTGAAGAGAGGAATGAGGTTGCGACAATCTCGATTCCGTACAAGACTATTACTATTTTTGTGCCTCCGAGGCCACCAACCATTATCATCACCAAAGCTGGTCCTGTGCCATATGAGAGTACCAAAGCAATTCCGTGGAACTACAGAGCCGAGGTATATTGTAACGGGCAGAAACAGGATTTGAAGAATTTATCGGTGGGTTCTGTGGATAATCTAGTTGGAGCTGGGGGAATTACTCGAAGTGGAAGAGTGTTTTCATCACCTGAAGTGGTCGCTGACAGAGCTGATAAGGGGAAGAAAGTAATGGTTGAAGAAACTTCTCGAGTTGGTGAGAAGGACTCTTTGGAGAAAGAAGCGGAGGAGTTCATGAGATTAATAAGAAAGAGTGATTACAAGATTGTTGATCACTTACAGCAAACTCCCTCCAAGATATCCATCTTGTCTTTGTTGTTGTGTTCGGAAGCGCACCAGAATGCTTTGTTGAGAATCCTGAATACAGCTTATGTACCCCAGGAGATTTCTGTGAACCAACTCGAAGGGGTTGTAGCACATGTAAATGCAGGGAATGGGCTGGGGTTCACGGATTGGGACTTGACCCCGAAGGGGAGTAATCATAATTATGCATTGCACATATCTATTGAACGTCGAGGAGCCGTTCTGTCACACGTGCTAGTTGATACAGGGTCATCCTTGAATGTACTTCCGAAGAAGGCGCTGATGAAGTTGGATAGCCGTGGTATATCGTGTACGCCAAGTGACTTGGTAATACGTGCTTTTGATGGGACTCGTAGGTCCGTATTTGGAGAGTTGACGTTGCCAATTCAAGTTGGTCCTGACGTGTTTGATGTTGTATTCTACATCATGGACATTCAACCAGCTTATAGTTGTCTGCTTGGACGTCCCTGGATTCATGCGGTGGGCGCCGTAACATCCACGCTGCACCAGAAATTGAAATACATGGTGGGTGGCAGCGTTGTCACTGTATATGGAGAGGAGGATATAATGATTAGTCATTTATCTTCATTCAAATACGTTGAAGTGGATGGAGAAATCCATGAGACTTTATGTCAAGCCTTCGAGACGGTACAGGTTAAAGGTAAAACACCGGTTGTGAGCAAGGCGCCCGAAGTGGCCATGTTGTCTTTCAAAGAAGCTCAAGCAATGGTGCAGGCTAGGGCATCACAAGGTTGGGGTCAAGTGCTGAATATACCCAACAAGCAGGACACGTTCAGTTTAGGATACATCCCATTTTCATCCTCCTAGAGCACGCCGCGCTATAAGGGGCCTGTCCAGTTTACTAGCGGCGGGATGATCTTCGAGCAGATTAACGCCATATCAGATGAAGAAGGGGACAACGAATGTGATATGGACGCTTGGATTCAGCCATGTATCCCAGAACAAAGCCTCAACAACTGGTCTGTCGAAGAAATCATCCAAGTGACGACCGAAGAGTAATGACTTGTTTTTATGATTATTGTATATCCCTATGTTCTACCCGGAGCATAGCGGTATTTGTCTTCAGGGCCTAATTGCTTATGTTTGAACAATCTTTTATCAATCAATCAAAGGACGTTTTTCTGCATTCAAATATTGTGATCCTTGTCTTTCATGTTTTATTTTTAATAATAAAATGGCAATGTGGTTTGTGCTTGTTTGCATGTCATTTTAAGCATTTAATCATCATCATTGTGTCGCACCTCGAAAAATCACGGAGACATTTCGGAGAAACGACCCTCGCGCGAAAGGCGCAGAAATGCGGTTCGACAGAGTCGCCACCGAACTTTATTTTTCCCGAATAAATGGGAGAGGAAAATATCGAGAAAACCTCTTAAAGCGAAAGGATAGGAACAGGGCTGTCGCAACCAAGTTCCAGGTTCGGGAGTCGGTTACGTGAGGGGAAGGTATTAGCACCCCTCACGTCTGTCGTACTCAACGGGAACCTCTTAAGGTAAATATGGGGAGTGTTGTTTAGGTTTATTGGTTTTCTTCTCGTTGTTAAAGGTAAAATTGGTAGGGTAAAAAGTTAAAGAAGCAAAGGAGAGATGGGTGGTTAGAGGATAGGGTGCTCGCCAAGGATTGGGGCCCTTGTGCCTACATATGCTCATTCGGACGAGAATGAGAAATCAGAGCGTCGTAGTTCGACTACGGGAAAGGATGGGGGAAAACGGAAGATGGATATAAGTGTGCTCACCAAGATTATCGCAATCTTGTGCCTACGTATCTTATATTCAAGAATGAATAAAGAATCAGAGCATCCGTAGTTCGTGGTAACAACCACGAAAAGATGAGGTTTGAATTGTTTTGAAGTTGTGTTTGGAGACGAAAGAATGACTGACAAACAACCTAAGGGTGTGCCTCAAGAGCTTGTCACTCAAGAATTCAAGGAATGCGAGATCCCAAGAACTCAATTCTTTCGGAAATTGGGTTGAAAAGAGTTGGAGATAAAGGATTGAATGTTTTGAAATCGAAAGAATGAACTAATAACAACTCAAGAGCGCGCCTTGAGAGTTATTCATTCGGATATTCAAAGAATGCTAGATTCTAAGAATGTCTCTCTTTCGTAAGTTTTTAAAAAAATGTTTGTGAAAAGATTGAATCGTAAAAGGAATGCGAGGCAAAAAGGAAGTTGTTTTGAAGTAGCTCGACGACGTGTCGAGGATTTGACCGAAGATAGAACCGACTTGACGACATGTAAAGGGTTAGATTGTGAGAAAATGATATTGGTCCCTAAGGGTGCTTCCAATATCAAAACCACGAGGAGTTGTGAATACGTGTACGAAATGTGGGTTGCGAATGCGTCCGAGCATTCGACTTAGGAGAACATTGGAAAATGATTGAGTTTGAAAAAGGCGAAAGGTTGAGTGAATAACAACTCCAAGGGCTTGCCTCGAGAACTATTCACTCGAAAATTCAAGGAATGCTAGATTCCAAGAATCTCCTTCTTTCGTAGTTTTAGTCGAAAAAGATGTTGAGAAAGTGTTTGAGAAAATCAAAAGATTGAGTTAATAACAACTCAAGAGCGTGCCTCGAGAATTATTCACTCGAAGGTCCAAGGAATGCTAGATTCCAAGAATCTCCCTCTTTTGGAGTTTGATCGAGAAGATGTTTTAAAAAATGATTTGAAGCGAAAAATGAAATAGTCTCGACTAAATTATCATCTATCAATAATTTGACTAATAATAATTATTAAAGTCATCATTGACTAAAGAATAAGAAAGAAAAGTGGATAAAGACGAAAATGAAGGTTTTGAAAAAAAATTGGTCTCGGGTTTGTTATTATTTGTCAATAATTTGACAAACTATAACTTGGAGGTCTCGTTATCGACCACTAAAAATGAAATCAAAAATTAATCACAAAATGAAATCCAAAACTTAACTAAAACAAAGTCTTTCTAAAAAAAAAGGAGTGAATTGAATAGAAAATAAGAAAAGAATTCATTATTTTTCTTAGAGAAACTTCATAAAATAGTTTTCAAAATAAAAATGAAATCAAAGGGAGGAGGTATTACATAGAACATGGGTGTGAATAATGATGTGAAGTCATATGGGCTTCATTTTGAAGCCCATCATCCACATTCACTCGCTGCAAACAATATAGAGGGAGGGTGTAGATTAAAAATCACTAAATGGGCTGATGGAAACTAATCCAAAACCCAAACTCAACACAAAGCTAACGATGAATCACAAAACATCCACTCTCAACCGCTCGGGACAATCAAATGAAAGCAATGGAAGGAATCCGATTTTGAATTGAAAGTACGAACATTAACCTTTTTCGATCTCTCCTTGCTATTATCATTCTAACAAAAATTCCTTCCAATTCTTTTCCGTTTCGATCCGGTTTGCAAATGTGTGTGGGTTTGAAGGTTTTTATGGGTTGAAGAAAACTTGAAAGTTGTTGGCTTACTTGAGATTTTGGAAAAAAAAAGAAGGGGTTTATGGTTGAATGTTTTTCGAAGAAGGAGTTGAAGGTCGCGTTGCCGTTAGTTTAGGTTCAAGGACTGAAAGTGGGTTTCGATTGGTTGGATTTGAAGTTTAGGTGGCTTCGAAGGTTGAGGAAGAAGAGGAAGTTTGAAGAGTTCTGGGTGATTTTTGAAGGTTGAATGAAGATTTCTGTTGAAGAAGGTGGAAGCAGCGGCGGAAGGAATTGCGTTCTGAGTGGGTTTTGAAGATCAAGGTTTTATTATCCCCTCCCAAATGATTTTGAGTGAGATGATTAAATACTGAAAAGAAAAAGGGGTCAAAGGATGCTTGGAGGTTTTGATGGTGGAAGGTTGGGATTTCAGAGTTTTTTTGGGAAGAAGGTTCGTTGTGGTTGGTGAGGGAGAAATTTGAGAGTGAGGAAGAAGATCACTGAGAGAGAGGAAGAAAAAAAATCGGCGGCTAGGGTTCCCCCCCCCCTCATCCTTGATGCGAGGGATTTCTTTTATATCCAATGAGCTGAAGAAAAGTGTGCAGATTTGTGGGTGTGGAGGTTTTTTCGTCCAGGACGTGTTACCTTGCCAGTACGCAGTTGTTGGTATTGTCCTCTTGAAGGTATCGTCCTATATGTTTTTGTCTTTTTGCAACAATTAAAATTGGTTATGAAAAGTGGTGTGTTGTGAATTCTTCGTACAAGTTATACATGTTTTGCAGAATGGTACAAGTAATGGGGATTCCTCCTAATTGCAAGGTTGTACCGCAAAATCATTTTGGGGCCAAAGTTTGTGTGAAGGTTATAATATACGATTTGGAGGTACTGGTTTTTGTGTGAGTGGGTGTTCGGGAGCTGCTGTTCTGTCTTTTTCCCTCTTGATTTGCAGGTTATGGGCTGTTGTAAAGCGGAGAAAAATGGCTAGAATATGTACGGGACACTGCGGCGGTTTTTTATGTTGCCCTGTTTCTTCTTTTATTAGCAGCTATATGGAATCATGGATGTGGCTGCGTATGTTTGTAATGGGTGGAGTTGATGCAGAGTGTCTTGGGTGAAAAGGTGAGACGTGATGTTTTGTTGTATGGATCTTTTTTTTGCTGCTGAAAAAGTTGTTGCCACTGTCCTTTTTCTTTGCAGGTGGTTTGGTTAAAGGTTGTACCATGGTATACGAAGAAAAGGCCAAAACGGTGTTATGAGGAATGTGTTGTACGGCTGAGTTTTGTTTGCTTGCTTATCATTTGTTTTCTTGCACTAATCTATGGCTTGAATTATGACTTGCTTTTCGTGAAATTGCAGCAACTGATGGATTTATTTATGGGCGACTCACAAAAAACTTGATCCTGACGATTGGAGAGGTGGTGTGTCTTGTTTGTGATACCGTGCCGCATGAGCCTTAGTGAAGATCCCACCATTTTGGAACCTCTGTTGACGTGAAGTGGTGATATGCACTGACGTGTGGAATTTAGCAGATAAAGTTCTGTTTTAGACATTTAGAAGGAGTTTTCTCGAGTCAGGTGTTTGGTTCATACAAGTAATGGCAGCACGTAATTCCTTTGTGGTAGCAACGTATGGTCTGTACATTGTTAATGCTTGTTGTGTTTTGGTGGTGCCTTGCAGAATTAACTCCGTACGAGAATGAGGAGCTGGGAAGTGTACGAATTGATTTTTGTTTTGGCTGTGTCGAAGTTTGTGAGCTAGTGCGCGCAACGGCCCGTTGCAAATTCGTACAGGTTAAATTTTACGACAAATTTTGTTGATGGCTTTGTTATTTGGTATGAGTTGGATCGTAACACATCCTGTATCTTATGAAGAATTAATGTGGTGTGGCTCTGTTATTGCAGGTAGTGGCGTTGGGTCGTGTACGCAGGATTATTGATGTGTTTTTTTTGCGAATGGTACAGGTAGTGGGGATTCTTCCCAATTGCAAGATTGATATCCTGCCCTGTGGTGAGTTGGGGTATGAAATTGATGTCCTCCACACAACATGTTCCTCATGGTGGGTCTTGGTTTGGGGAGCAACACTGATGCACATGGGTGCAAAACGCGTGTGTTAGAAAACAACTTTTCTTCGTACAACAGGCTTTTATTATGTAACAAGATAGTTTCTTGAATTTTCTATAATAAATATGTAGCCAGCATGTGTGCATAATGCTGCCTAAGGATAACCCCTTCTCTTTTATTCCATTCTTCTTTGTGAAATTGTAATTGAATGCAAAGACATGGACTTCTTCAATTATGGAAACTGGACTTTCTTTTGTAAATCATGTAATTGGGCCTTTGGTCTTTACACCTCTTGTGTATTAAAGAATCTTGGATCTCACTTGTGTAATTTGAAAATAAATTCTTAATAAAACTTCAAACTTATTTCCAAATTAAGTTGTAACTTAAATCTTGAAATAGACTTGAATTTTGGACATCAAACTTGGAATGGACCTGAAGCTCGACGTAAATCGATGCCATTAAATTTGAAATTTTGCCATGAGTTTTAGAGTTTGAATGAAGTTGAACCTGACCATTTGAATTTAAGCATTAAATCAACAATTTGGGCTCATCTTGAACAAATCAGGATCCACATAGATCTCAGTATTTTGCGCGAGACCCTAATTGAATCTTCTACCACTCATCACCTGTACCACATCCTTAATATGAAACTAAGTCCCCTGCTTGGTCAATACTGAACTTCAACCCACACTGCATCCATCCTTCCTCTGGTAGCCGCAACAACCTGGATTAAGCAGTAAGAAGAAGGGAAGCAGAGACAACCCACTTTATTTTTGAATAGTGTTAGCGGGTGGATGTACAGATGAAAGATATATACAGGTAGGACAAATTTGGGGTATGACACATTGCAGATGACACCGCTCCAGAATCATTTATGACTCGCTTTGACTTTGATAATCCGATATTTCAAGCTGAAGAAGAGATTGATGAAAATGAAGACTTACCAGAAGAGCTAGCTAGATTGTTGAAACAGGAAGAGAAAACCATTATGCTCCATCAGGAGGAAATTGAGATCATTAACTTGGGTTCTAAGGAAGTCAAGAGAAATGTCAGGATAAGGGCTGCATTGCAGAGTGATATCAAGCAAAAATTGGTTGAAATGCTCCGAGAGTATAGTGATATCTTTGCTTGGTCATATGAAGACATGCTCGGTCTTGACACTGATATCGTGGTTCATGGCTTGCCTTCGCGTGAAGAGTGTCCACCAGTCAAGCAGAAGCTCAGAAGGAACAGACCAGATATGGCTGTGAAAATCAAAGAGGAAGTCCAGAAGCAGTTGGACGCAGGGTTTCTCGCCGTAACCACTTACCCTCCATGGGTCGCTAACATCGTGCCTGTACCAAAGAAGGACAGTAAGGTACGGATGTGTGTTGATTATAGGGATTTGAATAAAGCGAGCCCGAAGGACGATTTCCCGCTCCCTCACATTGACGTATTAGTGGATAATACTGCATAATATTCCGTGTTTTCCTTCATGGACGGTTTTTCCAAGTACAATCAGATCAAAATGGCGCCGGAGGATATGGAGAAAACAACATTCATTACACCGTGGGGGACTTTCTGTTATAACGTAATGCCTTTTGGGTTGAAAAATGCAGGGGCAACCTATCAGCGGGCAATGGTCACTCTGTTTCATGATATGATTCATCATGAGATTGAGGTCTATGTTGATGACATGATAGCAAAGTTGCAAATGGAGGAGGAACATCTGGTAAACCTTCTGAAGTTGTTCGAAAGGCAAAGGAAATTATGATTGAGGTTGAATCCAAATAAGTGCATTTTTGGTCTCAGGTATGGAAAGTTGCTGGGGTTTATTGTCAGTGAAAAAGGAATCAAGGTCGATCCTGCAAAGATAAAAGCTATTCAAGACATGCCAGCGCCAAAAACCGAAAAAGAGGTTCGTGGTTTCTTGGGGAGATTGAACTACATCGCTCGGTTCATATCTCATCTCACAGCCATGTTTGAACCCATGACAAATTGCTAAAGAAAGATCAGGCAATTGTCTGGAACGAAAATTGCCAAAGGGCATTTGATAAAATAAAATAGTATTTGCAGGAGCCTCTGATACTGATACCTCCAGTAGCTGGAAGACCATTGATCATGTACTTAACGGTTCTTGAGAACAACATGGGTTGTGTTCTCGGTCAACAGGACGAGATTGGAAGAAAAGAGCATGCAATATACTACTTGAGTAAAAAGTTCACAGACTGTGAATCCAGATACTCAATGTTGGAGAAAACGTGTTACGCACTCGCGTGGGCTGCCAAACGTTTGAGACAGTATTGTTAGAACACAGATTGGTTCTTAATAATTACTCTTTGTTTTGATGATAACTGTTAGGAAATTTATATTTAAGAATTATATACTCTAAAATTTGTTTGAGAGTTTTACTGCAGATTAATTTTATATTAACTCTCTAGAAGCAAATCTGCCTTGAATACAAGAAGCTATTCTAACTCTGAAGCGCCAGATGCACCTTACAGAAGAATCTGTTTGCTCCTTATAGAAGATCCTGAGTGTAGTCTCCAGAAGGATCTGAAGCAAGAAGCTCCAGAACATTCTGAGTCAGAAGCATCTGAAGATAGTCAGAAGCATCTGAAGATAATCAGAAGCATCTGAAGCTGAAGCATCAGAAGTATAGAAGAATATTGATTGAAGAGTTTCTCAAAGCATTGATCTACAGAAGTTTCTGAAAGTACTTACGCTGCCAAGTACTGAAGTTCTGTGTCAAGATGCTCTGATGATAAACACGCTAGAAGCACACATGCTGCAGAAGACTCTGATACAGCTTAGTTCTGAATCTCATCAGAAGACTCTGATCCATTCAAATTCTGAAGAACTTGCTGAAACTGAAGAAGTGTTTTCAAGAATATATCCGTTGGATCTATTCAACGTCTCTTTCCTTATTTGTGCTAGACACACTTACACAGACAAAAAGGATTTATCTGTGCCATCTATTTCAAGGAAAGGTCAGTGCATGTGAAGACAAAAAGGCTCAGACCTTTTGGACTCTCTTTTCAACGTGCATGATTCAGCTGCCTATAAAAGGAGTTTCTCACTTCATTCTTCAGTTACATATTTTGCTGAAAAGAAATCACAATATTCTATAAGCTCTCATTCTTATTCTTCATAGAATCTCATTGTACTTAAAACTTAAGAGAAAAATCACTGTTGTGATTATAGCTTCATAGAAGCATTAAAAACTCTTGTATTTAATTTACATTGTTTGTAAAGGATATTCCTTAAGAGGATTCAGTGTGAATCAGTAGCTCTTGAGAAGACTAAGAACTGTAGTTCTTAGGTGATACTATTGTAATCAGTTTGATTTAATAGTGGATTAAGTCCTTGTTGAGAAAGGCAAATCACTCTGGAAGGGTGGACTGGAGTAGTTGTTTAACGAACCAGGATAAAAATAATTGTGTGATTATTTTCAAGTATTAATTCTCCATACTTATTCAACCCCCCCCCCCCCCTTCTAAGTATTATCTCACCTTCATTTGGCATCAGAGCTCCGATTCTGAGTGTGTTATCACTTAACAGTGTCAGTAAAGATCCAGAGGAGATATACTTTGATCTATATATTTATTTGTTATCATGGCTGATAATTCAATGTCAAATATCAACAATAAATATGAAGAGAGGGATAGGATCAGTACCAAACCTCCAATGTTTGATGGAGAAAAATTTGACTATTGGAAAGATAGAATAGAGAGTTTTTTTCTTGGGTATGATGCTGATCTTTGGGATTTGGTCATTGATGGATATGAACATCCTACTGGTGAGGATGGCAAAAAGATTGATAGAAAATCAATGACTGAAGTGCAGAAAAGAGACTTCAAGAATCACCACAAAGCCAGAACTATATTGCTTAATGCAATCTCTCATACTGAGTATGAGAAGATTACTAACAGAGATACTGCTCATGACATGTTTGAATCACTCAAAATGACTCATGAGGGAAACTCTCAGGTTAAAGAGACAAAGGCTCTGGCGCTCATACAGAAGTATGAGGCATTTAAAATGGAAGATTCTGAAAATGTAGAAACTATGTTTTCTAGATTTCAGATTCTTACAGCTGGTCTGAAAGTTCTGGACAAGGGCTACTCAACGTCAGATCATGTCAAGAAAATCATCAGAAGTCTTCCCACCAGATGGAGACCAATGGTGACTGCTTTGAAGATGGAAAAAGATCTGAACAAGATCTCTTTAGAAGAACTTATCAGTTCTTTGAGAAGCCATGAAATTGAGCTGGAGGAAGATGAACCCCAGAAGAAAGATAAAGGTAAATCCATAGCTTTAAAATCTAACAAAACTGATAAAGCTTTGCAGGTTATTCAAGAAAGCTCTGAAGAATCTTCTTCTGAAGAAGAAGATGAGTTTTCCATGTTGTCCAGAAGGATTAACAAACTCTGGAAGCACAAGGGAAAGAAGTTTAACAACTTCAGAAGATCTGACAACAGAAAGGAATCTTCTAGTCACAGAAGATCTGCCAAGAAAGAAGTGGTGTGCTATGAGTGCAAAGAACCTGGGCACTACAAGAATGACTGCCCTAAACTTCTGAAAGAAAAACCTAAGAAGAAGTTCAACAAGAAGAAGAAGGTTCTGATGGCAACATGGGATGACTCAGATGAGTGTGAGTCATCTTCTGAATCAGAAGAAGAATGTGCAAACGTTGCACTGATGGCCAGGACAGAGGATCAAGAGGAAGGTACCTCTGGATATGAATCAGAATCTGAATCTGATGATGATGCAGAAGAGGTAATGGCTAAACTTACCAAAGAAGAACTCATTAAAGTTTTAACAGAAGTTCTTAAAAGTTACAACAACATCAAACTCAAATACAAGAAGCTGAAAAGCAATCTTGAATCTGAGATTGATCTTCTGCAAACAGAACTTGTTGAGCAGAAAGAAATAAATTTAAAAATCAAAAATGACTTTGATAGAACTCAACAAGAATCTGATTCTGAAACTAAGTCTTGTGAAAATATTTTAGAAAAATATGACTCTAGTTTTCAGAGGTTTCTCACTAAGAGCATAGACAGAAGCAAGATGGCTTCCATGATCTATGGTGTTAGTGGAAACAACAGAAGAGGCATTGGATATGAGTCTTCATCTGGAAGCAATCCAAAACCTGTTGACAAACTTTTCATCAGGAAGACACCTCTGTACTCTCAATTCAAATTTTGTCACCTGAATGACATTAAACACACAAGCTCTGAGAAGAGTACTTATGTGTTTAAACCAAAGGCAAGTCAGAATAAACATTATGTTGCAAAACAGAAGTTTAGACAAACCTGCAAACCAACTAACCCCAAAGGACCCAAGAAGATCTGGGTACCTAAAGACAAAATAATTCCTGTTGCAGATGTTCTTAGCAGCAAAGTCAGGACACCAATCATGGTACCTGGACTCTGGATGCTCACGACACATGACAGGAGAAAGGTCTATGTTCCAAAGCCTGGAACTTAGATCTGGAGGGGACGTGAAGTTTGGAGGGAACCAGAAGGGCAAGATCATTGGATCTGGCACTATTGGAAATGGTAAGCTTCCCTCTATTACTAATGTTCTGTTAGTTGAAGGATTGAAACATAATCTATTGTCCATAGGTCAATTAAGTGACAATGGTTATGATATAATCTTTAATCAAAAATGTTGCAAAGTTGTATGTCAAAAGGATGGTTCTATCCTATTCAGTGGAAAGAGGAAACACAACATCTATAAAATTAACCTTTCAGAACTTAAAGTTCAAAATGTAAAATGCCTCTTATCTGTGAATGATGAGCAATGGGTCTGGCATAGAAGATTGGGGCATATTAATATGAGACGTATATCTCAGATTAATAAACTCAATCTGGTCAGAGGACTTCCTAAGCTGAAGTTCAACTCAGATGCTCTGTGTGAAGCATGTCAAAGAGGTAAATTTTCAAAATCACATTTTAAATCAAAAAATGCTGTGTCTACCTCCAGACCATTGGAATTACTTCACATTGATCTGTTTGGACCAGTGAAACTGCATCCATCAGAGGCAAGAAGTATGGGTTAGTCATTGTAGATGACTACAGCAGATGGACATGGGTAAAGTTTCTAAAACACAAGGATGAGTCTCATTCTGTCTTCTTTGACTTCTGCAATCAAGTCCAGACTGAAAAAGATTCCAAAATTATTAAAGTCAGAAGTGATCATGGTGGAGAATTTGAAAATAAACATTTTGAAAAATATTTTTCTAAAAAAGGCATTGCACATGATTTCTCCTGCCCTAGAACTCCACAACAAAATGGAGTTGTAGAGAGGAAAAATAGAACATTGCAAGAAATGGCCAGAACCATGATCAATGAGACAAATCTGGCAAAACATTTTTGGGCAGAAGCAATTAACACAGCTTGTTATATTCAGAACAGAGTGTCTGTAAGACCTCTTCTGGAAAAGACTCCCTATGAATTGTGGAGAAACAGAAAGCCTAACATTTCTTATTTTCATCCTTTTGGATGTATTTGTTATATGCTTAATTCTAAAGATAATCTGAACAAGTTTGATTCCAAAGCACGGAAGTGTTTCATGCTTGGTTATTCTGAACGCTCTAAAGGCTACAGAGTATTCAATACTGAAACACAGATTGTTGAAGAATCTATTCATGTTAGATTTGATGATAAGCTTGGCTCTGAAAAGCCAAAGCAGTTTGAAAGTTCTGCAGATAGAGAAGTGATTCTCACAGACTCTGAAGGCTCAGAGGCAGAAAAGGCAAAAATCAAAGAATCTGAAGCAACCCCAGATGCTACACCTTTGACTTCCCAACTAAACAACTTGCATATTTCTGAAAGACCAACTGTCAGAGGATCTTCTTCCAGAACCAAATCATCTCATCCAGAAGATGTGATTATTGGAAAGAAAGATGATCCAATAAGGACAAGATCATTTCTTAGAACTTCTGAATCTTCTTTATTTGGCTTAGTGTCAATAATAGAACCAACATCTGTAGATGAGGCTCTGGAAGATAATGAATGGATTATAGCTATGCAAGAAGAGCTGAATCAATTCACCAGAAATAAAGTGTGGGATCTGGTTCCTAGACCTAAAGGATTCAATATTATTGGAACAAAATGGGTCTTCAGAAATAAGCTGAATGAAAAGGGAGAAGTAGAAAGGAATAAGGCAAGGCTGGTTGCTCAAGGATACAGTCAGCAAGAAGGTATTGATTACACTGAGACATATGCTCCAGTGGCAAGGTTAGAATCTATACGCCTTCTTATTTCTTTTGCTGCACAGAATAACATCACTCTGTATCAGATGGATGTTAAAAGTGCTTTTCTTAATGGTATTATAGAAGAAGAAGTATATGTCCACCAACCTCCTGGTTTTGAAAGTGAAAACTTTCCAGATCATGTTTTCAAATTAAAGAAATCTCTTTATGGATTAAAAAAAGCTCTCAGAGCTTGGTATGAGAGGTTGAGCAATTTCCTTCTGATGAAAAATTTTATCAGAGGAAAAGTGGATACAACTTTATTCTGTAAAACTGTTAAGAAAGATCTGTTGATTTGTCAAATTTATGTAGATGACATTATTTTTGGATCAACAAATATTACGCTTGGAAAGGAGTTTGCTAAATGTATGCAGGAAGAATTTGAAATGAGCATGATGGGAGAATTGAGATTCTTCTTGGGAATCCAAGTCAATCAGACTCCAGAGTGCACCTACATACATCAAACCAAGTATGTTAAAGAGCTTCTGAAGAAGTTTAACATGGTTGATAGCAAAATGGCAAAGACTCCAATGCATCCTACAAGCACTCTAGGTAAGGAAGAGGTAAGTAAGAAGGTAGATCAAAAACTCTACAGAGGTATGATAGGATCTCTTCTATACTTGACTGCTTCTAGACCAGATATTCTGTTTAGTGTCTGCTTATGTGCTAGATTCCAATCAGATCCTAGAGAATCACACTTAACAGCTGTTAAGAGGATTCTAAGGTATCTGAAAGGTACTGCTAACATGGGTTTGTGTTACAGAAGATCTGATGAATTTTCATTAGTTGGATTCTGTGATGCTGACTATGCTGGAGACAGAGTTGAACGTAAAAGCACTTCTGGAAGCTGTCAGTTTCTTGGAAGTCATCTGATCTCATGGTACAGCAAGAAGCAACCTACCATTGCACTATCAACTACAGAGGCAGAATACATTGCTGCTGCTGGATGTTGTACTCAGATGCTCTGGATGAAGAGTCAATTAGAAGATTATCAAATCTATGAGAGTAATCTTTCTATCTTTTGTGATAATACTTCTGCTATATGTTTGTCAAAAAATCCAATCTTGCATTCTAAGGCAAAACATATAGAAATTAAACATCACTTCATCAGAGACTATGTTCAGAAGGGTGTAATTAATTTAGCTTTTGTTGATACAGATCATCAATGGGCTGATATTTTCACAAAACCCCTTGCTGAAGATAGATTTAAGTTCATTCTGAAAAATATTTGTATGGATTTTTGTCCAGAGTAGTATTTATCAGAGGCAACCTTTCAGATGCAAAATGTTTAATGATCTGAAGTATTTCTTCTATTCATTTATTCTATTCTGATTATTGTTTCTGATGTGAAAATATGAACTAACCATCTTTAGAAGATCTGAACGTGGCTAATGTTTCATTTCTTGAGAGAATTCAGAACAGCATGCAAGCAAACACGTGTCCCACAAAATCTGATGAGGTGGCGTGTGCACAACTGAAAAGACATTTGAGGTGAAATTTGAATAGTAAATTTCTTGGTTTTCCCCCCAAATCTGTCAGAAGCATTTATTATTTGAAATGATTTTATTCTCTTCATTTAATGTTGCTCAAACGTGCGTTATTTCTGTCTTTTGGTGTGCCTATGTGATTAGTATAAATACCTGTTGTGTATTCACTTTCACACTTTTCACTCTCAGAATTTTCATGCGCTTTCATATTTTGTTCTCTCTTCACAAAAACTCAAAACCTAAGTGTTCTAAAAAGCATTCTTCAATGGCGTCTTCTTCATCAACAACTGCTCAGTTTCAATCAACAATGGCTGCTGTGACTTCAGATAATCTACGTGTTGCTCCATATATTCCTCCACAGAGAACTCTTCTCACACCTGTTGATAAGTTAGAAGTGTTGTGTGAATCCATGGTTGAATTTGATTCACTGGCTGACAATGGGTTTGATTTTCGCTCCATTGTTAGAGCTCAAGGTTGGGTGAAGTACTTTGATAGACTTTTTGGACCAGTTTACCCTCTGCTTGTTAAGGAATTCTGGATTCATGCATTTGTGTATCCCAAGTTTATCTTATCATCTGTACTGGGAAAGGAGATCATTATCACAGAGGATCTGATTAGAAGACTGATTGGTTATGAAGAAACAGATGGTGTTTCACATCTGCCAGCTGGGCGTGTTGATATGGATGAAGTTTATGAGGAGGTTATGACTGCTGGACAAGCCTCTAACAGATTCAAAGATCTGAAGCCTGACTACAAAATCTGGGCCAAGATCTTCATGGGATGCATACATCACAGAAAGTCAACAAATTCCCCAGATTATGTCAACAATGAACAGATTTATTTTATGTACTGCCTGAGTCAGAGCAACAAGGTAGATTTGCCTTACATTTTGTTCATGCATCTGTGGAATCACATAAACGCATCCAGAGAATCTGTGAAAGAAAAGAACCAGAAGATCAGGAATTGGATACCTTTTGGAAGGTTGCTCTCAGATCTTCTCACTGAAAATGGTTTAGTGGTTGCTCTGTATGATGCTGGTGTTACAGAAGAACTAGAGTTCATTATGGGAAAGCCTCTGAACGCTAAGAGCCTTCTGAGACTCAAGATTGTAGATGAACTTACCACTGCTCCAAAGAAGTTAAACATGTCTGATTTGAATAAAAGGATTCCAGTATCAGATTTTCCTCTATTCTTTGCTGAGGAACCTAGACATATTATTCTGACGTATATAGAGGATTGCAAAAGGGAAGGAGTGCTTGTTCCAGCAAATGTGTTTCAACTTGTCAAGCAACCCCTTCCAGATGCAGGAGAAGAAGAAGAAGAAGCAGAAGTTCCACTTCAGAGGAAAAGACCTCAACCTGTAGCAGAATCTGAACCTGTCCAGAAGAAGGCTAAGATTGCTGAGAAACCCAAGGATCTTCTGAAGAGAAAAGATTCTGGAGAAGCTGTCTCTGCTAAGAGGATTAAACTCAAAGGTATTAAAGCTTCTGTTACTTCTAAAACTGTTGTTATAAATGATTCATCTATTAAGTCTGTTCCCAAACCCCCTGTCACTCAAACAACATCTGTTGCTGCCCCCAGTTCTATATCACCTCAGAAACAACCTACTGCTTCTGTATCAAAACCACCTCAACCTAAATTACACATCAAACACTTCACTCCACGTCCATCACCAACTATTCCACAACCTACAGAACCACAACCATCAGAACTACCACAAAATTCTGATAAACAAAACTCTGCTCAACCACAAACAGAAAATCAACCAAAATCTTCTGATCATCCAGAAAAACAAACCACAGAAGATCAACCAGAAAAAGACTTTGTCATTCCACCATCACAAATTCCATCTTCTGAACCTGTAGCAACTGTTACTTCTGAACCCTCTAAAGTAACTTCTGCTCCTGTTTCATCTGAACCACCCACTCAACAATCTGATATCCCTTCAGAACCATCTCATATCCCTGAGACAGAATTTCTTGATATCACTCCATTAAAAACAGTGTTTCAAGTTTCTTCTACCTCTTGTACACCTGAAACATCTTCAAATTCATCTGAATCAGAAATTCATCCTGATTTTCTGATTAATCCATCTGACAAATACCCTGTTCATGAACCTGAACCTGAATCAACCTTACCTACCATAACTACCATTCCAGAACCTATGCCTCCACCTGCACCTTCATCTGAGATGATTGTTCCTACTTCTAATCCATCATCATCTGGAATATCTTGTGCCCAAGTGTCCTCTCTGTATCATAATTTATCTTATGGTTTCAAACTAAAAGATTTTTATGATAGAGTTGAGCCTTCTGAACCTTTGAAACCCCTTAAACCAAAACTCAAACCAACCCTTCCATCTGTAATCCTTTCATATATTAAATCTATGGAAAATGAAGGATCCTTAGCCCCCATCTCTGCTACATCTGGTAAAGCTGTTGTTTCAGCTCTGCATTTTGCATCTGATAACACAGTTGCATCTGATAAACCATCAAACTTTGCTTTCGTACCATACTCCAATGCATTCTTTGATGTTGTTTACCCACGCACAAGACCTCAACCAAATCTGCTTAATGCTTTAAACAGATCATTACCTCAGAAACCAGAAATTCCATTCTTTCCATATGTTCCCCCTCCTCTGATTTCCATTCCAAAATCATTGATACCACCTACTCCAAAACCTAAACAGATGACTCTGGAAACCTTGCTTAAACCACCACCCAGACTTAATATTGAACATTTATTTCAAACGTTTGTGCAAGAAATACAGATGTCTTTAGGTACTGTTCAGAAAAGATGTTCTGAAACTATGGATGCAAATGAGACTGACATCATCTGGAAAGGATTTCTCAATAGATTCAACACTGTGGCTTCTAATCTGAAGAACATCTGTTCTGATGATGCAAAGCTCAGAGCTGAAAGAACTCAATTCTGGATTGTAAACAAGACTGAACCTCTGCTGTGTTTGGATGCTCCTCCACCTCCTCCTCCACCAGAACCAACTGCCACTGTATTAACTATGACTCTGGTAGAACCCTCTTCAGGATCTCCAGAACATATGGCAATTGACTCTGCTCAGGATACAGAACCTCCATCATCAGAGATAAAGACAGAAAATCCAGATTTTGGAGACAAGATTGCTGCTCTGGAAGCTGGTCAATCTGAAATAAGATCTTGGATGGCGAAGCAAGACAAGAAATCTGAGGACATGTCAGAGTGGATGTCTAAACAAGATGAGAAGAATGAGACAATAACTAAGTTCATGTCAAAGCAAGAGCAATCACAATCTGAGATCACAGACCTATTGAAGATGCTTTTGTCTAAACACACTTAGATTTTTTTTCTCATGTTTGTGCATCTGTTATTTTGCATCTGAATGTTTTTGTTATATCTTCTGATGTACTTTTGCTCTGTTATGATTGAATGAAACAGTTTGTTATTCTCCATTGAATTATCTGTTATTGTTCTTTTTAATTGTCTTTATTAAAAGTTTTTTACTTTTTGCTTATGACAAAAAAGGGGGAGAAAATAAAGATCTAAACTATTTAATATAATTTCACTAGAATGAATCTTCAGACATATCTATTCTTTCTAATATCTAAATTGACTATTTCAGAACTTTTGATAAGAACTCTCTATAAAAGAATCTCTGAGTCTCTCAGATCATTTATCTTTTTATCAAACTCAGAATCTTATATCTGCAAGATAGTCTGACCCTTGATTATTACAAGACAAACAAGATCTGACTCTGAAGTTTTCTCAAGATAAAAAGGGAAGTTTCTATTCCTTTTTCATATTTAACTCAGGGGGAGATTCATCATCTCAGGGGGAGTTATAATTCTTTATGTTCAATTAAATAAAATTTCTGATACTTTTTGTCATCATCAAAAAGGGGGAGATTGTTAGAACACAGATTGGTTCTTAATAATTACTCTTTGTTTTGATGATAACTGTTAGGAAATTTATATTTAAGAATTATATACTCTAAAATTTGTTTGAGAGTTTTACTGCAGATTAATTTTATATTAACTCTCTAGAAGCAAATCTGCCTTGAATACAAGAAGCTATTCTAACTCTGAAGCGCCAGATGCACCTTACAGAAGAATCTGTTTGCTCCTTACAGAAGATCCTGAACGTAGTCTCCAGAAGGATCTGAAGCAAGAAGCTCCAGAACATTCTGAGTCAGAAGCATCTGAAGATAGTCAGAAGCATCTGAAGATAATCAGAAGCATTTGAAGCTGAAGCATCAGAAGTATAGAAGAATATTGATTGAAGAGTTTCTCAAAGCATTGATCTACAGAAGTTTCTGAAAGTACTTACGCTGCCAAGTACTGAAGTTCTGTGTCAAGATGCTCTGATGATAAACACGCTAGAAGCACACATGCTGCAGAAGACTCTGATACAGCTTAGTTCTGAATCTCATCAGAAGACTCTGATCCATTCAAATTCTGAAGAACTTGCTGAAACTGAAGAAGTGTTTTCAAGAATATATCCGTTGGATCTATTCAACGTCTCTTTCCTTATTTGTGCTAGACACACTTACACAGACAAAAAGGATTTATCTGTGCCATCTATTTCAAGGAAAGGTCAGTGCATGTGAATACAAAAAGGCTCAGACCTTTTGGACTCTCTTTTCAACGTGCATGATTCAGCTGCCTATAAAAGGAGTTTCTCACTTCATTCTTCAGTTACATATTTTGCTGAAAAGAAATCACAATATTCTATAAGCTCTCATTCTTATTCTTCATAGAATCTCATTGTACTTAAAACTTAAGAGAAAAATCACTGTTGTGATTATCGCTTTATAGAAGCATTAAAAACTCTTGTATTTAATTTACATTGTTTGTAAAGGATATTCCTTAAGAGGATTCAGTGTGAATCAGTAGCTCTTGAGAAGACTAAGAACTGTAGTTCTTAGGTGATACTATTGTAATCAGTTTGATTTAATAGTGGATTAAGTCCTTGTTGAGAAAGGCAAATCACTCTGGAAGGGTGGACTGGAGTAGTTGTTTAACGAACCAGGATAAAAATAATTGTGTGATTATTTTCAAGTATTATTTCTCCATACTTATTCAACCCCCCCTTCTAAGTATTATCTCACCTTCAAGTATATGCTGAATCATACAACCATGTTGATTTCAAAGATGGATTCGATTAAATACGTCTTTGAAAAACAAGCACTTTCAGGGAGAATTTCCATGTGGCAGATGGTTTTGACAGAGTATGATATTCAATATGTTTCCCAGAAAGCTATTAAGGGGATTATTCTGTCAGAGTATCTTGCAGAGCAACCGATTGATGACTATTAACCTATGAAGTTTGAATTTCCCAATGAAGACGTCATGTTCTTAAAGATGAAGGGTTGCGATGAGCCATTACCCGATGAAGGTCTGGCGAAGGGTTCCCAATGGCAGATGATATTTGATGGCACTGTTAACTCATACGGTAGTGGTATTGGGGCAATTATCATAACTCCCCATGGCACTCATATCCCATTCATTGCCAGGTTAACATTTATATGTACCAATAATGAAGCCGAATATGAAGCGTGCATTATGGGGTTGGAAGAAGCTATTGATCTGAGGATCAAGAATTTAGATGTATATGGCGATTCAGTGCTAGTTGTTAATCAGATCAAGGGAGAATGGGAAACCCGGCAGCCTAATATGATACCTTACATGAACCAGATGGCAGATGCTCTGGCGACGTTGTCCTCGATGTACAAGGTGAACTTTTGGAATGATGCTCCCAGAATAGTGATCTCTCGCCTTGATAGGTTGGTATTCGTATTCGCCATTGGGGAAGCTTCGGACGGAAAGCCATGGTATTATGATATCCAAAATTTCCTTAAGAACCAATAATATCCGCCAGGGGCGTCGACCCGGGATATGAAAACTCTGAAGAGGTTGGCTGGAAATTTTTATCTGAACCAGGATGGAGTACTCTACAGGAGAAATTATGACTTAGTGCTACTAAGGTGCGTGGATGAAAAAGAAGCTAGCCAGATTATGGAGGAGGTCCACGAAGGTGCCTTTGGTACACATGCCGGTGGGTATGCCATGTCTCGAAAGTTGTTGCGAGCAGGGTATTATTGGATGACTATGGAATCCGATTACTTCAAATACGCTAAGAAGTGTCATAAATTCTAGATTTATGCAGACAAGATTCATGTGCCACCGAGTCTGTTAAGTGTTATGGCATCTCCTTGGCCTTTTTCCATGTGAGGCATTGACATGATCGGCAAGATTGAGCCCACCGCATCCAACAAACATCGCTTTATCCTGGTAGCCATTGATTACTTCATCAAGTGGGTCGAAGCAGCTTTGTATGCCAATGTCACTAAGCAAGTGGTAGCCCGGTTTATCAAGAGGGACATCATCTTTCGTTATGGAGTACTTGAGAGAATCATTACTGATAATGGTTCGAACTTGAATAACAAGATGATGAAGAAATTATGCCAGAACTTCAAAATCGAGCATCACAACTCATCTCCCTATCGTCCGAGGATGAATGGCACTGTTGAAGCGACCAACAAGAATATCAAGAAGATAGTGCAAAAGATGGTTGTAACCTATAAAGATTGGCATAAGATGTTGCCATTTGCTTTGCACGGATATCGTACCACGGTACGCACCTCAACAGGGGCAACTCCTTTCTTGCTTGTATATGGTATGGAAGTTGTTCTACCATTGGAGGTCAAGATTCCTTCTTTGAGAGTCCTGGTGAACGTTAAGCTGGATGAGGCAGAATGGATAAGAAATAGATTGAATCAGCTCAACTTGATGGACGAGAAAAGGCTAGCATCTATTGCATATGGTCGGTTGTATCAGAGCCGAATGAAGAAAGCTTTTGACAAGAAGGTGTGCCCTCAAAGCTTTCAGACGGGCGATCTTGTGCTGAAGAAGATCCTCCCGCCACAAACAGATCACAGGGGCAAGGGGACTCTTAACTATGAAGGTCCATATGTCATGTGAAAGGTCTTCTCTGGAGGAGCCTTACTGTTATCAACCATGGATGGTGAGGATTTCACATCCCCTGTGAATGCAGACGCAGTTAAAAAATATTTTGCTTAAAGAGATCCACTGGAATAAAACAAAGAATATCCAGGCAAAAATGGGGCATCCCGGCGAACCATAAAAAGAATGGGTTCGGGCAAAAATTAGGGATATAAAAGAAAAAGATGTAAACCCGCAAAGTTGAAAACCTGAAAAGGAGACTTTGGCAAAAATGGGTATCCCGATGAATTGAAAACCCGAAAGGATGATTCACGCAAAAGTTAGGGATTGGAAAAGCAAATGACTGTTGTCTGCGTATTGAGTTTCAGAGATTAGTGGATTGCGGGAGGACCTGAGGGCCGTTTATCCAAATCAATCTCTTTAGAGGACAAAGTGTCGGGGAATCATCGAAGTCAGGCGAGTCATAGAGGAATCAGCCCATGGTGATTGTCTATGCCACATTGCCGACATTTTGTATATTTCTGTGCATTTCTGTAAACTTTTTGTGTAGCTTCCTCTTTTCAGGGGTTGCATCTGTTGTAAAATCTGCCTATTACAGGCCGCTTGTCAATAAAGCATATACCATTCAGTAATTTTTTTGCATTACTTTAATCTTTACTGTTTTGTTTGCGAAAAACATCCGATGTTTTTGATAAAATTGCGCATACATAAACTTACAGGCCTTGGCCAATAATCAGTAAAACTTTGATTTATTTGAACAATGTCACGAATAATGACCGAGATAGCTCCCTTTGTGTAGGATATCTTGTTTGTTTGTTCATTTTTGCAAGGTTGTTACCCTTGGGGCATTTTCCAGAGGTGTATCCTCGGTAAGATCATTGTTCCCCAGCAGATGCAGGTTGTACTCTGTGTTCCCCAGCAAGGGTCTGTTTCTACAGCAGGATATGCAGATTGAGTGAGCGGTTAAGTGTTTGCGCTTATCCCCAGTAGTTAGTCAGTACACATTTAGCTCTATCATATTGCCTGTGTGCACTCATGCCTCAGCAGTTCAGGTCGAGGTCTCCAGCAGAGTGAAATCATCCCTAGAGGGATGAGAATGATGTACCCTCCTCCATGCATGTTGAGTGTGTATTCTTTGCTTAGCAGGTTGTAAATATGCACTTACTCCCCGGCGAGTCGAGATTGGATCGCTCCCCGACAGGCAGATCTGAGTTTATTTCCCAGCAGCGGAACAGGTTCATGATTTTATTTCCCTGCAAAGCTTTATCAGGTGATGCGGTATCCCCTCAGAATTCAGATTGCTGACTTAATCCCCGGGCATAGGACGAGGTTGTTTCCCCTATTATTTGTTTCCCAACAAAGTCGGCAGAGTTTTCCTATTCCTCAGAAGAGTAGTGCTACTTCCTAACAGAAGAGGGTTGACTCAGAGATTGTTATTCTCTATCCCCAGCGAAGTCAACAAAAGTGGTGATTCAGTCCCCGAGCATAGGGCGTTTTTTGTTTCCTGTATCCCCTAATCCCTAGTGGAATCAGTGGAGGAAAGTTCTCTTCCCCAGCTGAGTATCCCCGACAGGGTGGATTTTTATCTCCAGCAGAGTAGAATACCTGGTAGGAGGTAGCCATTCCTCAACAGTAAACTCTATCTCCTTTATAGAGTCATCTGTTTCCCCAGAGTTGTATTCTGGGAAGCCATTCAGGGCTATTTTTCCCTAGTAAAGCGAAGTTGATTTCAGAGGTTGATTGTTATACCTTGCAGAGTTGTCTGTTCCCCGGAATGTTATATTCTGGCAGGCCATTCCGGGATGATTTCCTTAGTAGAGTACGATCAACCTTGGCGTTTGGTTGTACTTTCCCCATAGAGTCGTTGATTCCCGCAGGTTAGATTCCTTTCCAATGTCTGGTTGTCTTTCCTCAGTCGGGTTGTCGTTTCCTTTGAAGGAGTTGTATGCTGGTTGGCCGGTCAGGGAACTTTCTCCAATAGAGTTTGCAGTGATTCCCAGTAGGGTTGTCTATCCCCCAGAAGGTTTGTATTCTGGAAGGCCGTTCAGGGCATTTCTCTTAGCAGGTTATGATTTGAATCCCCAGCGAAGTGGACTCCCGTTCTTGTTAGAACACTGTTAATCAGAGAGTTTCCCCATATGGAGGCCATCCAAGGTTTTTTTCCCCAGCTTAAGTCCAATCGTGATTGGCCTGCTTTGTTTTCCCCAGCAGGGTGGCTTTCTCTCCTCAGCATTTATTTTGCTGATTCGATTCTGTTGCATCTGCATTCGTGCATAGCATCTTCCTAAATGCGTAGCATTTCCATTTCGTATGGAGCATTACGCCATATTCAAACATATGCATGTGAAACATAATCCAGGTTGTTACCTCTTTGCTTTCAGGTGTTTCTCCAAAAGGTGATTGATGTTCCGTCAGCCCGCGTGGTATCCAGACCCTGTCTTACGTTATTCCCCAGCGATGTCGCCTGACTGCGGTTGGTGGTATTCTCATTAACCCGTGTGGTATCCAGACCCCAGTTGATGACGTTTCTTGAGCTCGCGCGGTATCCAGACCCCGACTCACATCTTTGTATCCCATTAGCATGTGAGGTATCCAGACCTTGGCTGATGATCGTTTTATTAACCCGCATGGTATCCAGACCCCGGTTAATAACGTCTCTTGAGCCTGTGTGGTATCCAGACCACGACTCGCACCATTCTGTTTCATTGGTAGGTGCGGTATTCAGACCCTGGATGATGATTGTTTCATTAATCTGCGTGGTATCCAGACCCCGATTAATGATGAACCCGTGTGGTATCCAGACTCCGGCTCACACCGTGTTGTTTCATTGGCAGGTGCGGCATCCAGGCCCTAGCTAGTGATTATTCCATTGGCATGTGTGGTATTCAGACCATGGCTAGTGATGGTTTATTGAGCCCGTGCAATATCCAAACCCCGACTCCCATCGGTTTATCCCATTGGCATGTTCGGCATCCAGGCCCTGGCTGATGATTGTTTCATTAATCTGCATGGTATCCAGACCCCGGTTGATGACATTTCTTAAGCCCGCTTTGTATCCAGACCCTGGTTGATGACATTTCTTAAGCTCACGTGGTATCCAGACCCCGGTTGATGACATTTCTCAAGCCCTTGCGACATTCAGAGTCTGGCTAGTGATCAGTCTCATTAATTTGCATGGTATCCAGACCCCGGTTGATGATGTTTTCTTGAGCCCGTGTGGTATCCAGACCCCGGCTCACACCGTTGTGTTTCATTAGCATGTGAGGTATCCGAACCCCATTTGATGACTTTTCTTGAGCCCGTGTGGTATCCAGACCTTGGCTCACACCGTTTCATTCCATTGGCATGTGCGACATCCAGGCCCTTGCTAGTGATTATTCTATTGGCATGTGCGGTATCCAGACTCTGGCTAGTGTTGGTTTATCGAGTCCGCGCGGTATACGGACCCCGGCTAGACTTTTGATGAATGCGGTTACCTTATCACATTCTCCCCAATAGAGTTACTTGTTTAAATTTCTCCTTACTCCCCATGCAGAGCTATTTGGATGCTTGATGATGATATCAGATGATTCTTTCTGACTTAATGTCAGCGCTTGCGCGTTAGCAGATATTTCTTCCGACTACGTGTCGAGGTTTTGGATTGGTAATCAGTTAGCTTGTTACTGTTGCAACTTATCAGTTCAATTATCTTCGGAGATTTTTGTCCCCAGGAGGGTTTGCAGTTCTATTTCTGCGGTTGGAAAATTTCTGGGTTCTTTGGTATTCAACTGTCTTTTACCTTGATTGTTTGAAAGTCGTTCGCTTTTCACTCAGTCAGGTCCAAGTCGCTTGAATAGGGGCAGCTGTTGTACCCCAAAATTAGCCCAACCTTTTTCTTTGCTTGGCTTGTGTTTCATTTCATTTCTTTAGCATCTTGCATGTGCATAGCATTGGTCTTTGCAGGGGATCAAGAGAGGTGGGCATCTCAAGAGAAGAGTATCAAGGGTTCTAAGCTCAAGCAAGAGTGTTTACTCAAGTTATCAAGTGGTTATTATCATCAGAGGATCATAAGCTCATGGATATGGATATGAGATGCTTAAGGAGCTCATGGAGTTCTTTTGAAGCCATTGTGGAGCTCATCTAAGTGGTTATGTCATGTGCAAGAGGTTGCAATCAAGGATTGTACACCTAAGGTTTCATCTGCTTAGTGTAAGGTCCGCTGTGGATTTGAAGGAGTTTGAGACTTGGTTTTAAGTCATTGGAGTCATGGGAAGTTGTATGGAGATATCTAGAATGTTATTTCAAGTTCAAATCAAGAAGAATCAGGAGTGTGAGACGTTACTAAATTAGGGTTTCATAGGTTGTCAGTGTAAAATCCCCTATTTAGTGCCTAACTTCAAGACCACATATCTCAAGATACAAGTGTAATCTCACTTTGATGAAAACATGAGACTTGTAGGGCATGTCCTCAGCTTTCTTTTGAGTACTAGAACTCATCCATTGGGTTTCTAGAACTCAAGTTATGATGCCATCAAGATATGGGTCTCAAATGACCATATTTTTCTGTCAACAAAAGTCAACCAACTTCCAAGACACCTTTGACCTAGAATAATGTTTCTCCTCAACTTTTGACCAACATGAAAGTTTTTCCTTATGATCTTAGCTTTCCAAAAATTCCTAGAAGTCCTTCATCTCATTTGTGGAACTCAAGTTATAAAGCTTGCAAGGCAGGGGTATTTTGGGAAAATGAGATTATGGGTCATTTTCATTATAGGTCATGTCCATACCTTTGGGTACTTCAAATGAAACTTTCTCCAACATGAAAGTTTCTCTAAATGATCTCAATTTCACCATGGAACATAATATTGTCATGGATTATGCAAGGATATGGAGATTGGTGAAGAAATTTCAAAGGAAAATGGACTTAAAATCATGAATTCAATTGATCTAGTTATAGGTCATTTTCACACTTCTTTTTGGTTCAAAATTGTTCACAACATGCTCACAATTGAAATGCACAAGTTTATTTTGGTCCATGGTGTGAAAAATACGTAAATTGAAAGCTTGCTTCAAGAAGAAGATTCAACTCAAAACTCCACAATTGGATCAAATTAAAGCCCAAAATCAATCCACATGGCTAATTCAAGTTGTCAACTGCCCAGCCAAACCATTTCCATGAGTTTTTCAAGCTGAATTCACGTGTGCATGAGCTTACATTCAAAATTGGGAATTTTCTCATTTCAGCAAATTGGAGCATTATTGGGCCTCCAATTGCATCCAAATCCATCATATAAAAGCTCAGAATCATTTTGGAGCTCTCATTCATGCAATTTCGTGGAGGGATAGAAGAATTGAAGTTTGAAATTGGAGAGCAAATTTGAAAGGTGGAAACTCATATCTAGCACAATTCAAGGCAAATTTAAGTGATCATCCTCTTCCTTGAACTTCATAGAGTGATTCTGCATAATTTGGCTCAAGCTAATCAACATTTGAAGCTCCAATGGAGAGACTCTGTTAGGTAAGCTTCTTTCTCAAAATTCTCTCATGTTAGAACTCAAATCCATGCCATTGTTGTTTAATTTAAAGACCTACACCTGGTAGGCAAATTTTGGTTATTTATTTGTGATGATTGATAAGATTTCAGTTTGATGCTCAATCTTTCCACCGTTCGATTCTCCTTGTTTATGCATGATAAATGATTTTGGAGGCCAAATTTGGATTCTATGTAACGTTGCCTTCAATTTGATGTAAAATTTCGCACGATTTGGTGAGGTTTCAAACCTGCAACTCCGGCCACCTCACCGGAGAAGACGACCGGAGCAAGGGCTTCGGCGTCTGGTTCAATCTCAAGCGATCTAAGGTGTAATGGTTTGACTTGTTGACTTGCTGTGATGAACGGTTACGATACAGATGACCTGCGTGCGTGGATCCATTGACTTCCACGTCATTTAATAGAACGCAACATTTTGATGCTGCTGATTTGTGTTCTATTGTGGGCCTTGGATGCTATCAGCACCTCCCTATGGTCTGACCCCAATGCATTTGAACTATTTTCATTGCTATTTGCACCGTGTGCTCCTTTTTAATTGTTTTTTATTTTATTTGTTTTCTGTTTCCATTTTAATCAATTAAAAATACTTCCAACCATTGAAAAATTCCCCAAAACATATTTTCTGACACCTTGGGTGTTAATTAATTTTTGATTTATTTTTATTTTTATTTTCCTTTTATTTTTCAATTAAAATGGGAATTAATGAGTGGAGGTATTTTTGAATGGATTTTTCTCTTGTCCTTTTGGTTTCATGTCTAGTTTCTTGACCAATTTTAATCTCCTATGAATGAGACTTCTTCCTCATTTCAATAATGAGTTGAAGTGTCTCTGAGGATGAGTTTGGTCAAGGTTTGACCATTTTTTGCTTTTACTTTTGTGTCATTTTGTTTGACCCTCGATAACCCTCCTTCAAAGTGGAGCACCCAAGTGAATCAATTTCTATGGTGATGCTTTGAAGTGACTTTGGTTGTGTGCTCTTGGCCTCTAGTTGCCAACTCATTATGTGCTTTTGAGATTTTATTTGAGTTTATTTGAGACTTTTTCCTATTTTTGAGACAACTTGCAAGTCAATTTACTTCTAAGGGTGGTTCATACATACACTTGATCTAGTTTTGACGACGTTGCTAGTCAAGTCAAGTTACGACAAATAGCATACACATCATCTGAATCATTTTCTTCAGATGTTTGGTGTATATGTGATGCTAAACAAGACGACTCATAGTTAAAATCTTGATTTTCATCAGTACTATCGATAATATGTTTACCTTGAAGAACAATTGATCATCTAGTGTTAGAAGGATCAGTGACATAAAAAACTTGTTTTACTTGGGCTGCCATGATGAAAGGTTCGATCTTATAAGTTTCCTTACGAATATCAACCTGTGTGAACCCCAATTCATCGGTTTCTACATCAGTGTTACTTTCAATCCACTTAAACTTAAATAAAGGAATTTAAAAAGAGACATAGTCAATCTCTAAAATCTCGCATGCACTCTGTTGCACCCCAAAATTTGCTCAACATTTCTTTACCTAGCTTATGTTTCATTTCATTCACATTAGCATTATCATTTGCATTTCATTGACATGTATGCAGGAGATCAAGAGGTATGATTACCGATAAATAGCTATACAAGACTTTGAAGCTAGCTAAGAAGGTTATTCAGATGTTCAAGAGTTGATATCCTTGTCAGAGAAGTTGAAAGAGCATCAGAAAGAGTGGTTGAAACCAAGTGTGTAGGTCTCCTAACTTGAGAGTTGTGGGAAGCTATCAGATGGTTCTGAGGCCATGAAAATAGACTTGAGGTCTTGAGAGAGCTCATGAGAAGTGTTGAAGATCACTTTGATGTCTAGACAGGTCATGGTGCAAGATTAAGAAGACTCAGCCATGAGTGATGCAGTTAGGGTTTGACTGGGTCAACCCTAAGTCAACTGATGATTTGAAGAAGGTTGAGACCTAATCCAAGAGCCATGTGATCATGGATTAATACATTGAGATGTTATAAGGATGATTCCAAGGTCAACTCATCATGATTGAAGAGTTTGAGAAGTTTCAAGCTAGGGTTTCTAAGGCTTGACAGTGTAAAATCCCCTAGTTTGACCCCTATCTTCAAGGCAATTTAACTCAAGATGTGATTGTCATCTCATCTTGCCCCCAACATGAATGTTGTAGAGCATGAACTTAGCTTTAATTTTAGTGCTAGAAGTCCTTGATAGGATTTGTATAACTCAAGTTATGACTTTGACAAGTTACAGGTCATCTGAGGTATGTGAATTTGGAGCTTGAAAGTTGTCCAACTTGCAAGAAACTTTTTCCCTAGAAGGATGATTCCTATGAACTTTTGGTAAACATGAATGTTGTTCCTTATCCTCTTAGCTTTCTATAGATTACTAGAAGTCCTTGATAGGATTTGTAGAACTCAAGTTATGGATTTGAAAAGTCAAGGGTATTTTGGTCATTTGGAGATTATAGGTCATTTCAATCATAAGGCCATAACTCCTATTTGCAAGCTTCAAATGGGAAAATGTTCAACATTAAACTTGTTTAAAATGATGTTTTAAGGCTATCCAAGAGGTCATGAGAGCTTGGAATAGCTTTCTTCACAAAATTACAAAAATGGCCTAAAATAAGGGTGAATTTCAAATGAACCAAAGATGGAAATTGAGATTTTTGATCTACATGTCCAAACCAAGCCATATGACATACCAATTTGATTGTAAAACACATTTTAAGAACATTGACATTGCCACAATTTTGAATTGAGGGTTAATTTGAGGACTTGCTTTGAAAAGTGGTTACTTACATCATAAGTAACCATTGCCAAACCAATATGCAAGGCATAACCAAGGCTCCTTTCAATCCAAACACTTTCATAATCTCATTTGGAGAGAATTTGGATGAAAAGCATAATGAATACAAGCTGATGCAAGGACTGTCTTGAGTATACCATGAGATTGGATTTTCAAGTGAAGTGAGATATTGAATTTCTCATTAGAGTGATCTAGAACTTTTTAGATCATTCATTCATGTTCTATATAAACATATGAAGGGATTCAGGGCCAAGGTTGGTGAGGATTGAGAGAGGAGAGTGAGATTGCATTTTAAGTTTGCACCTTGCAAATCAAAATCGGTTACAAGGTTTGAAGCCATTTCAAT
Organism: Lathyrus sativus; assembly: GCA_963859935.3. Classification (NCBI taxonomy): domain Eukaryota; kingdom Viridiplantae; phylum Streptophyta; class Magnoliopsida; order Fabales; family Fabaceae; genus Lathyrus; species Lathyrus sativus. The sequence goes on from OZ012741.1 coordinate 550,697,583, forward strand.
TCAAGATTTTGATCTCAGAATCTTGCTCTAGCATTGGTGGATGATTCCAGATGGAGAATTGAGCAAGATTGGTGAAGAATCGTGTGATAGCCATTGAAATTTTTCATCTGCAACTCAGAATCGAATTCAAGAATCCAAGCCATTTCAATCAAGTTTGTTGCATACAGAAGCTTGGTTATGCTCCATTGAAGGATTCTGCAAGTTCTTGAGGGTTGATTTGAAGATTCAACCACTCTGTTTGCTCAATTTTACCAGGTATGCAGTTCTTATTCCCTGGCTCAAATTAAGTAGAATCAATGGGAATTATTGTGTTAGATGCATTGTAGATTGATGTAGGAAGGTTTTTGGATAATCAATTTGGAGATTAGTGACCAATTAGGGTTGTTGCCATTTTCGGTCGAGATTGTGTTCTTGCGAATCTTGAGCTTTTAGACTGAATTAGTGGCATGAATGAATTCCTGAGGAAATTTGAGACAAGATTCATCAAGGAATCGTGGCCAATGGTGGATTCTATAGAGAGTTAGGATTGTGGAAGGTTGATCGGAGAAGTCACCGGCGGTGACTCTGGCACGCACAGAGGGAGATAACTCAGAAATTCAAAAGGTTGAAGATGACTGGATGGCCATTGGATTGGGCTGAGACCTTTGACCAGATGAGGATCCAACGGCCACGCGTGAAGGATTTTTGTGAAGGATTTCTGAATTATTACGAAACGCAGCGTTTCATTTATTTGATGGTTTGGGCTTAGTCCATAGTTGATACTCCCACCCCCCTTTTGGCCCAGTTTGGATATTGAACTGAATTCATTTGCTATTCACACCACGCGCCTCTTATTTTCTCATGATTTTCTCTTTATTTTTCATTTTATTCATGGTTATTGGAAAATTCATAAATAATTGAAAAATGACTCAATTAATTCCATTCTTTTTTACATGGATTCATGATTGAATCTAGTATTTTTTAGATAAAAAATATTAATATTACATGCATTTTTTGATTTTATGTGCATTTTTACATTTTAATTGGCATTAAAATAATCATGGTTGATGCTTGATCTTGTTGAATTTGGTTTGATCATTTTATGATGATTTTTGCCTTGATTTTTTGTGTGTAGCTAGCATAGATATGCATGTTCCCCCTATATTTTTCTCACATTTTTGTGATGAAGTTAGGTGGTAGTTTTAAGTTGAAACTTTAAGAGCTCCATTTTTAGGGTTTATGGTTGATACCTTATGATTTAGGGTTTATTTCTAGAACTTGGTGGATGATTCAACCTCTGATTTTTGTATGGTAGATTCATGATTGAATTAGGATCCCTTAGGAATTTTTGTAGGAATTTACAAAGTAGTTTACTATTTTTGTTTGATTTTAGTTTAGATGCTAACTTTAGATGATTCTAATGCACTAATTCAACTAGAATGACTTCTCTAGTTCCCTTAGATTAGGGTTTTGTCTCTCTTGCTCTTGGATGATGTTGAAGACAAGCTTGGGCTACCATGGAATGCTTGAAGAAGCTTGGATGTGAAGATATTCCCTTCTTTTGGTGTAGTGTTGATTAGGTGTTAAGAATTAGGGTTTGTAGGCAGAGCTTCTAGGTAGATTCTCTTCCTTCATAAACATGAAAGATGTTGATCACTTCCATTCTTCCCTATGATGTAAGGTCCCTTTGTAAAGGTCTCATCCCTCCTTTGGTATGATGTGTGGCTCTTTGCAAGTTGATAGAACCTTTGAGGGTCCCTTTCTCTGATGATAGGATGCTTAGTGGTGACCTTTGGTCTTCACTCTGCTACCAATCATCCAAACTTTGCTCTTGTTAGATGAATCTTTCTCCCTTGCTAGAGGATGGAGTTTCTTGCTTGAAGAGATTGAAGGTTAGGAGTTGACACTTCCCTGTGTTTGAAGATTTCCCTTAAGAGCTGGAGCTTGTAGATCAGGAAGATCCAAGTTGATACTTGATTTTAGGAGTGAAGCTTAGAGGTGTAAATTACTGAAGAGCTGAGGCTTGAAGAAGAAAGATTGAGTTGATACTTATGTTGATGCATTGAGAGCCTGAGGAAACAAGTGATACTTGATTTTAAGAGTGAAGCCTGGAGGTGTAAATTACTGAAGAGCTGAGGCCTGAGGGAGAGAGAATAAGTTGATATATGTTGGATGTATTGAAAGCTTGAAGAAGCAAGTTGACACTTGCTATTAAAGATGAAAGACCTAAAGAGCAGTTACAGACTGAGGACTGAACTGATGTCAGAGAATTGCTTTGCTGTGAAGCTGGGGAAGCTGTTGATCTGCTTTCTTTCCTGTCTGTTTGCTTTTTGTGCAACTGTATTGATGTGACTTGTTTGATTTGCTTGATGCATTAGAATAAGTTCATATTTAGATTGATTTAAGCTAGGATCATGATTGCACTAGAGGTTGAGTTGCTCCCTCTGCTTGTATTTTTACTGTATGGCTTTGCTTGCGGGTATTCGGTAGAGCCCTGCTCCCTTGCCTATGTGGTTTGTGATTTGCTTGATGGCATTTTATTTCATTTTCTCTGTACGATTGCAGTCACTTAATTTGCTTGATAGCATGTTATTTCTTCTGTATGATTGTTGTTATTCATATCTGACTTGAGGTCGAGACGAGCTTGTGGAGGCTGATGCCCCACACACATTTCCTCCCTCACTTGCATTGCATGCATTTTACAGTCGTTTACTGTTTACTGTTTAAGCTGATGCTTTATCTGTTTCTGTTTATCATTGACATGATCCTCTAGGAATATCACTTCCTTTGATAAGGAAGTGATGATTAGAACTTTAGGTTGAAACCTATGCATGATAACTTCTAGGAGTTCCTTGTTTCAAACCTCAACCATAGGATGAATCCTTGGTATGACAACTGTTAGGACTTGATAGTCTCCCCGTAGTTGAGTCTGTTCTCTCTTCTCATCTCAGAGCAAATTAAAATACAGTAATAAAGGTTAACTGATGTTGTACGTTACAAGCCTTAAGCTATCTGAGAAAGGATTGTTGGAGAGTTTCTTTTCAACAGTCTGGATGTTTGGTATGGCACCCTTTGGGTGACATGTGACGCATTCACTCTCAGGTCGTAGTCTCTAGTGCAATATTAGTTGCAAACATCCATAAAAAATAGTTCTTCCGTAAAAGACAGAAAACAAACTTCAAACCTTTTTGCCCCGTGGGCCCATAATTCAAAGGAAGCTTTTCTGAAGAAAAGAGTGTCGTTAACTCCCAGTTATATCGCAAACGGTAACGCCTAAGTCTCCAAGGGTCGAGCTGCGTACATCCAACTGCTGGAACTGTTTGTTAACCCTACTCGATAAAAACAGATGAATCTGAATTCCCGTAATCCGTATTATCCCGAACTACGTAAGCTCTGATCTCTCATGCCTGTTGAGAGTACGTAGGCACAATACTAACGTATTGGTGAGCCACCTTCCCCGTAACCCGTAGTTAGCCGAACTACGTTGACTCTGATTTCTCATTCTCTGATGAGAATACGTAGGCATAAAGCGCGATGCTTTGCCGAGTCATTTTCTTTTCTTTTCAAACCAGCCTTGATAGGTAGATAGATAAAACCAACCCATCAGATAAACACAACAAGCGTGGATCCCATCGAGTACGATGGACGTGAGGGGTGCTAATACCTTCCCCTTGCATAACCGACTCCCGAATCCAGACATTGGTTGCGATGACCTTGTCTTATACCTTTTCGTCAGGTTTTTCCGATCGTTTACTTTCCCGTTCCGAGGGATAAATAACGAAAGGTGATGACTCTTCTATTTTGCCGGCACCTTATTTTCGCGGTAGCGACACACTCCAAGTAATTACATTAAACTTAAGCATATGTGAGAACCATTTGCAAAGATAAGATGCATTACTCTCTTTAGAAATACTTCCATTAAACCAATTTATTAATGTTTTTTTATGCTCTGTCAATAACCATTTTTTATTCATCCGGGGGAATATTTCCTTTAAAAGACTTTTGTGAGTGGTCAAGTAAGGTTGAACTTCAGTAAGGTTATTCAAAATATGCAAATATGCTTGAAGAACTACTTCTCGGGAAAATGTCTTAACATTTAAGCCTTGAAAACCTCTACCATCATAAAATCCATGACAATACTCGGGACAAATAATGATGAGTGAGTTTTTTTGTTTGCTAGGGATTTTTGGTGAGTAAGTGTTCTTTTGTTGGATGGAAAAGAAATATTCTTTCGCTAGGGCTCGAGAAGTGAATGAGGTAGACACTGAGTGAATACAAAATATAAAGAATATTTATCGCAGTTACACTGAAAATCGAGGTAACATATCCGACATAAAATCTTTAAAAAATAAGGGAGCCTTTTTGGTTCCAAAAAAAATAAAAAAATAAGATAGTATTTATCTCGGTTTTCATGAAAACCGAGTTAACATATCCGACATAAAATCTATAAAAATTAAAGGCGCTTTCTTGGTTCCATATAAAACATAAAACTTCAGGAGTTGGGAATCGAATCTCAAACCTTGAGCATATATGTATGCCAGTTTTTCATAAAACTGAGGTAACATATTAATTTAAAAAAAAAAACTAGGCGCTCTTGTTACTTACACCATTGATTTTATATTGTTAGTGGTGAAAACTTCGTCATAAAAAATTTTATTTGTTGTAGTGTTATTATTATTTTTTTGGTCCTAACTAACACTTTAGAACAAAACTCATATAATAATTTACCTAAAGTTCTCTAGTTATGATTTCATCTTCACCCTTTACCATCACTTAGTCTTTCGAGTCTCACATGTGACCAATATGGATAATTAACCGCAATACATTTAATTAACGCTTCTCAAACACAACCTCCCTTTTCACACCTTCTACAATGTCTTTCAAGTATTTACAAGGTAATATCTTAAATTTCACAACATGTTTCATTCTACTATAACCTTGAATAAGTTTTATACATAAAATACAATGTGATTTCACATATTTTTAGAATATTTAAATTTTTATGATACTTGAGCTAAAGTGAGATGTTTTTAGAAAGTAGGCTATCAACTTAGAGTTAGGCAAACTATCTAAAAATTTATAATGGTATCATTCTGTAGCTAGCATCACAATCAAATTAAAGTGATACCTTAGATATTAATTCTTCTTCACAAATGTTTTCACAAATTTTAATTTGTTTTCTTAATTATCATCAAATTTTCATGAACAGTTTACCAAAGGTTTACATTTTTTTTAATTGTGCTCTTTTACCCCCTAAAGTTAATCTTTCGAAATGCCTTCATCACATTGACAGATGATACTTGATTGTGGATGCACGACTCTAGTGAGTAGTATTATCTTAACATAGTCTTTGATTTCCCATCAAATACTTTTATTCCAACTATAACTATTTTTTTAGAGAGGGATAGTATTCTTGACAATATTTGAAAAATCTTAGTTTGAAAGATGATTGTGTTCTTTTGATCATTGTTGTCACATAGAATTTTCATCGCTATCAATCTTCTCCATCGTAAGATCATTTATAATATATCAAATGCAAGTTGTATTTTGCGTGGTTGGATGGAAGAGTTGGCAAACGACTTTTTTTTCATATGTGTGATTCCTCCCTTGAAGTATTATACAAAGTCTTTAATTGGTTTGGGCGGGAGGTTGCTATGACGTCTAATTTATTTAGTTTGTTTATAATTTTTAACTAATTTGAAATAATCCTCAACATTGAAAAGCTTTAATTCCTATTTGGAATGTTGTAGTTTGGGATATTTGAAAGGTTTGAAAAAGATATTATCTTCTCAAATAAAGTTGTAAGTGATGAGTATTTGGCTGATCGTATTTAGTTTTCCTCTTAAATAGGGTTTTTTTAAGTCCTATGACTCCTTCTATTCTTGATATGTATAGGTTGTAAAACTCCCTCTTTGTTTGTTCAGATGGTGGCCAGATGTTATTTTGTCGTTTGATTCCTTGTAGTTTTCCTTTCTTTCTTTAATTTTTAAGGAGTGCTTTCATTATTGTTTTGTTTTGCCGAGTACTTTTCTTGTTTGTTTTTATCCTTTAAATGTTTATATCATATGATTTCCTTGTTTTATTGTATTGATTTTTTTTCTTGGTGTATGTAGAGTTAGGGGTGATAGTGAATATCATTTTTTTTTTCTAAAGAGTATTTTTAGTTTTTTTTTACGAGTAGTTTTTGTTTGTTTTTTCTCCTATAGGTTCATCTATGATAATTTTTTTATTTTATTGTATTAGAAATCCTTTTTTATTGGTGGATGTAGACATATAGATGATAATGGGTATCCGCGTGCACAATATTATTCTCCTACTACTCGTTCAGGGAGATAAAGATACTCAAATCCTCCTTAACCACACAAGTATCACCAAATAGTTAATCCCTGAATTTTGAAAGACTCACATATATTTGCAAATATATAAAAAATTTAAGATTTTTCTAGGAGCATGCATAGCCACACATAAACATATTTGTAAAATAAGAATTTTCATGGATTTGATTTCACTTAGGCTGTTATATTTTGTATGATTTGTAATATAAACCTGTATTGTATGTTTAGTTTGATTTGATATGGACAGTGGAAGATTGAACCCTTATAATTAACATATTTGGTACAAAGGATTTGAAAGTATGAGTTGATTGTGATATGATGTTGCATGTACTCATAGAAATGAAATCGAGTTTTTAATTGAATTTGTAATTTTGTAAAGAAGATTATTTTATTATCAAAGCTTTAGAGACGGGGATTGTAACATTTTAAATAAATTATTTTAATGATTTTCAATTAATTATAGCTTTAGAATTTATCATGAATGATGATTGAGTTGTAAAAAAAAATCACATTTCTAAAAGTAAATGAAAATTTTAAAATAATGTCTTAGGTTAAAATCAGGGGGTGTTACAACATGATATTAGAGAAATAATCTTTGGACGAATTATATCTATTTGGGTGGGATGATTGTGCACATTTGATTGATGTTTGAATAATTTTTGTGATTTGTGATAAGTATATTTTCATGTATATTAGGAAATTATTTTAAATATATATAAAATATTGATGATTTAATTTTGGAAAGAAACACATAAAGTATTCAAGGAGATATGGTAGAAATATTCAAGGTTTATAGGTTTCTTTCGGAAGTTTTTATCCCGACGAAATGAGATAAGCAAGGTAGGAGATATGGCTTCGTGAGATTTCGGAAGGTAAACGAAGAAAGGTTAATGGCTACCAAGATAGATAATATACAGATTGAAGGAAATTTTTTCCAACATCCCAAGATTTCAAAGGGTCACCAATACAGGTTTGCCTAATACAAGCAGAATCAGGAAGAATAGAGAAATTGGGTTTTTGTAAAAAAAAATTAACAGTAATGGAACAGGGGCCATTGACATTAAGAACAAGTCATTTGCAGAGGTTGTTCATAATAGAAGAAAGTCTGAAAAGAGAACCAGATATTAAAGTGCTAAGAAGAAAGAGGTTTTGGATGAGAAACCTTCTTTTGCTCACCTTTGGTTCAATGTCAATGAGCGGGAAATAGAGAGATTTCATAAGGCATTCGTGCGAGTGGTAGGGAAATCTGGTTCTACATATGGTATCCAAGAGGCATTAAATGAGAAGGGTTTCTTCAACATAACCGTGACTTTGTTGGGAGCTAATAGATGTCTACTTGAAGAATTAGAAGTTGGAGATCTAAAATCTATCATTAAATAAGATAGGGTTTGAGTCGAGAAGTAGTTTGAGGAGATTCACCCATGGTCACCTGCAAATGTTGATAACAAACGAATCACATGGATGAAATGTTACGGTCTCCCATGTCACACATGGAACCAAAGATTCTTCAAATTCATATCTGGTCGTATGGGAAAATACATTTGTTATGATTTAGAAATGGAAAATCAACAGAATTTTGATGTCGCTAGATTCCTTATCAAAACAAAATTCTCAACAAACTTGAATGAGGTAATTAACATGGAGATCAATGAAAGGATATACACACTAAAGTTAGTAGATGACTTCCATGGTCCAAAGAGAATCATGGTGAAAAAGACAATTGAGAGAGTTAGTGAATTAAAGTTTTCTTCATCCGAAATGGAGGAAGATGATGAAGCGTGGGAATCGAGGATAGACTCTGATGAATTTGACAAAGAAGAAGTTGGTCAGCACAATGGAGGAGATACAAATGGAGGAAGATCAAATTCCAATAGCAGTAGGGTGGCTAATTCTAAAGGTGTCATCTTTTTGAAAGAATGAATGCTCAAAGACTTGACAGGTTAAAACAAATGTGATGATGAAAATGTGCTGGAAGTGGAAATGTCAAATCTTGGAATATTGGAAACTGACAAATCTAAGCAATGACCTTTGGACTGTTTAAACTCTTTAGTTGCTGAAGCAAGGGGTAAAGGTAAAGAGGTAATATCACTTTGTGTTCCAAATGGACATGTTATGGGCCTTGATATACTCTTCGGCTAAGATAAGGAAGTCTCAGACCTAATACAATGAACGGTATTGAGGCCTTTAGGGCCTAAGACTGGCTTCAAGCCAAGGAAAACCAAACTAGTCAACAAAATATATGACAACATCAAAGTCCCTTACTCCCCATCTTAATTTAAAACCTTAATTCATCACCCGGGTAAGAGGATTATTAGTCAAAATAAAGGGGATTGCATAAATTCATATACATTAAAGATAGAAGGTGGATCATCAAAATACTCGGGTGGTTCGACTATGAGTTGTGAATCTATTGATGATTCATATGTTAATAGGGGGAACTGTTATACCCCAAATTTTGACCCCTAGATCTCATTATCATTCTAGGAGCATCAGCATTGTTTATCTAACCTTAACCTCTTTCAAGTTTGATCTTTGTTGAGATACAGGTGAATTAGGGTTTCACACAGTCAGGAATCGGAGTTTCTATGGTATGATCAGTCAAGGTTTTGGATTGATTCTCCATATATAAACTCTATACATCATCAAGGATACTATATTGGATCAAGTATGAATCCAATTTGAGGTTGTTACCCAGAGAAGAAGAACAGTACAGTCTAGGAACCCCGATTAGGGTTTTTGATTAGAAAAGTCAACTGAAGTTTGACTATTGATTTAAATGACATTACAATGGTGTAATCATGGTCCATAAATATCATATGAATTATTGAAATCCCCTCAATAAGTTTCAAGGCCTCAGGGGACCTAGAATACCAACAGTCGAATCGAAGGTTTTCGATCGTTCAGTTCGTCTGACTGAAAAGTCAACCTATTGACCAACAGGGTTTTGACCCAAAAATTGAAGCCAATTATGTTCCTAATATTATGTAATATCTAATCATGAAGTTTGGTGACCATTGGATCAAGAATTGAGAAGTAATCGAAAAGTCGGGAAATTAGGATTTTGAAAGAGGCAAGGCCATAACTTCTTAACCACACATCCAAATGGAGTGGTTCAAAGCTTGTTGAAAAGTTCTTGAAAAGTCCTACAAAAGTGACACAGTGACCTATGTTCAAAAAATGAATGTATTTTGAGTTATGATCAAAGGCAAGGCAAGAGGGGAAAACACTTGGAAAAATTTCATGTTTTTGGCACTTTTAAGTCAACTTTTCAGCCAACTTCAAGGGGATTTTTGACCTAGTTCCATTTGGAATTTGAATTTGTGTAAAACATGGAAGTTGTAGAGCATGATGAGGGCTTTCCAAAAAGTACCAGAACTCCCCCATAGCATTTATTAGCTAGGCGTTTAGAAGGAGGGAAATTGGGGTCCAAAAGCATGAAATGCAAAATCCCAACTTGTCATGACATGATACAAAACCATTTATTTGCTGTCAATCTTGTTTGTTTAGGTTGATTAGTGGCAAGATGGACTATAAACAAGAGGTTACACAAAAAATCCAAGGATTACACAAGGATTAAAGGTTGGAACCAAGGGAAACTTCCATTTATGGCATAAAGTGACCAATACCATTTTGATAAAGCAACACATTCCCTTAAAATCTTCCTTGAGCCAGTCCCTTATCTCCTTCCACACTCCAAAGTCCCTCTCAAACTCAGATTCATGTCTTGAATCCATTAAGCTTTATACTTGATCACATGAATCAAGTAAAATCATGATTGCTAGCAAGTTGATTCTCAATTGAACTAGTTAGCAAGAGACTTGAAAATCAACCAAATATTTAATCTACACTTCTCCTATAAATAGAGCACTCTATTTACATAAACATACACCAGAACAACCATTAATTCAAGCAGAAACAAGCCTCTCATTTCGGTTTTCCATTTTCTTGCTAACTAAGAAATCTCTAAAAAACCACAAAAATTGTCTAGAGCAGAATTCACTCCAAAACCATTTCCAACCTTTGAAAGTCTCCACAAACACTTCTAGAAACCCACAAGTGATGTATTGAAGCTTTCTCAACCATTCTTTCCAATAGAAACATCTTTTTTTTCCAAAAGTCAACTCTTGAACCAAAGAAGTTTGACTTTTTGCATAAACTAAGAAACCCTTATATTCAGGCATGTTCTATCTTTTCCAACATTTCAAACACCTCAAATATAAGGTGTAGTTACCATCCAAACCATCACAACTCAACTGTACCACCATTTCCCAAATCTGTCACAAGATTCCATTTGAACAAAGCTAGTCTGAAGGATGACTTCCCCTGCCACATATTGACACTTTGGTGGATAATACAGGCAGTTTTACGGTGTTCTCATTCATGGACGGATTCTCCGACTACAGCCAGATAAAAATGGACCCGACAGACATGGAAAAAACAACTTTCATCACACCTTGGGGCACTTATTGTTATAAAGTCATGCCTTTCGGATTAAAAAATGCAGGAGCAACATATCAACGAGCCATGGTTGCACTCTTCCATGATATGATGCATCAGGAGATTGAGGTATACGTGGACGATATGATCACAAAATCTCAAGATGAAGAAGATCACTTTGATCATCTGCTAACATTGTTTGAGAGGCTTCAAAAATATCAACTGAGGCTAAATCTGGCTAAGTGCACGTTTGGGGTTCGTTCCGACAAATTACTTGGGTTCATTGTTAGTCAACGAGGAATCAAAGTGGATCCCAACAAAGTTAGAGCAATTCAAGAGATATCAGCTCCATAAACAGAGAAGCAAGTAAGAGGTTTCCTCGGACGATTGAATTACATCTCTAGATTCATCTCTAACTTGACACCTACTTGCATACCGATCTTTAAGTTGTTACGAAAAGATCAAACGGTTTTATGGAACGAGAACTACCAATCAGCATTCGAGAAGATCAAAGAGTATCTCCAAAAGCCTCCTACATTGATCCCTCCAGTATCGGGAAAACCGCTCTTCATGTACATGACAGTGTTGGAAGATTCAATGGGTTGTGTCTTGGGCCAAACTGACGTATCAGGAAAGAAGGAACACGTAATCTACTATCTGAGCAAGTTCACCGATTGTGAGAATCGTTACTCACCTCTAGGAAAGGCTTGTTGTGCTCTAGCCTGGGCGGCCAAACGTCTAAGACAATACATGATCTGTTATACTACCCTGTTAATATCCAAGATGGACTCGATAAAGTACATCTTTGAAAAGTCGGCTCAAACCGGAAGGTTAGCCAGATGGCATATGCTCTTGTCAGAGTATGATATTCAATATGTCGCCCAAAAATTCGTCAAAGGTAGTGTCTTGTCAGAATACCTTGTTGAACATCCTGTAGAGGATTACTAACCACTTAAGTATGAGTTCCCTGATGAAGATGTGATGCACGTTCGAAGCTCAAAGCCAGAACTTGGTCCCGAAGAAGGTCCTGAGCCTGGATCCCGCTAGAAGATGATGTTTGATGGAGTGTCTAACAAAAATGGACATGGTGTTGGAGCTGTTCTAGAAAATCCAACTGGAGGGTATACTGCTATTACTGCCAGACTTTGCTTTTTCTGTACCAACAACATAGCTTAATATGAGGCATGCATCTTGGGACTGGAAGCTGCTATCGATCTTTGCATTAAGATCTTAGAAGTGATTGGCGACTCTTCCTTAGTGATCTATCAACTTAAAGCAGAATGGGAGACTCGAGACGAGAAGTTAACCCCTTACAAGGATTACATTTTGGAGATGATTGAGTACTTTGACAAAATCACCTTCAAACATGTCCCAAGAGTTGAGAACCATATTGCTAATGCTTTAGCCATGCTGGCATCAATGTGGAAGGTCTAGTTTGTCAATGAGGCACCTTTGATTTGCATTGAAAGAAAGACTGTACCAGCGTATGTCATGATGACAGAAGAAGGATCTGACAAAAAGCCTTGGTTTCATGACATCAAAAATTTTCTTCAAAATCAAGAATATTCGGTTAACGCCTCTAGAGTCGACAAGAGAGCCATACGAAGATTGTCATATAAATTTTTCATCAGCAACGACATTATGTACAAGAGAAATCATGATATGGTTTTGCTCACATGTGTTGACGAGAAAGAGGCAAATCTACTGATGACAGAAGTGCATGAAGGAACATTCGGCACTCATGCAGGCGGCCATGCTATGGCGAAGAAAATTTTAATGGCTGGTTATTACTGGCTGACCCTAGAGACAGACTGCATCCTCTTCGCTCAAAAATGCCACAAATGTCAAGTCTACGCCGATAAGGTGCATGTTCCTCCACATCCTCTTAATGGGTTAACATCACTTTGGCCTTTCATAATGTGGGGCATAGATATGATTGGGGAATTTGAGCCCAAAGCATCCAACAGCCGCCGTTTTATCCTCGTAGCGATTAATAACTTTACCAAATGGGTAGAAGCGGCATCTTACGCGAATGAACTAAACAAGTAGTCACACGTTTCATCAAAAGGGAGATCATCTGCCGGTACGACATCCTCGATCAAATTATCACCGACAATGGGTTGAATTTGAACAACAAGATGATGAAAGAGCTTTGTGATAGTTTCAAAATCAAACATCACAACTCTTCTCCATACAGACTAAAAATGAATTATGTTATTGAAGCTGCAAACAAAAATATCAAGAAAATAGTACAAAAGATGGTCGTAACCTATAAAGATTGGCACGAAATGTTACCATTTGCCTTACATGGATACAGAACATCAATGCGCACTTCAATAGGGGCAACTCCCTTTTCTTTGGTCTATGGAATGGATGCGGTATTACCCATCAAAGTCAAGATACCTTTGTTAAGGATTCTAATGGAAGCCAAGCTTGAGGAAGCAGAGTAAGTAAAAGAAAGAGTTGATTCGCTAAATCTCATTGATGAAAAAAGAATGATTTTCATGCGTCACAGTCAGATATACCAGCAAAGAATGAAAAAAGCCTTTGATAAAAGAGTCCATCTCAAGGACTACAAGGAAGTAGAGCTCATGCTCAGAAAAATCCTACCAACACAGAAGGATTTGCGCGGAAAGAGGATGCCTAACTATGATGGCCCTTTTGTTGTGAAAATTGTTTTCTCCGGAGGATCTCTAATTCTTGAGACGATGGATGGCGAACAACTTAAGTACCCCATCAACTCAGATGCATTAAAAAATTATTATGCCTAAGAAGAGGGTTTACTAAGTTAGAAACCTGGAAAGGTAACCCAAGCAAAAGGAGTGTCTCAGTAGACTGAAAACCCGAGGGGGAAATTCAGGCAAAGTCAGGGGGAAAACTCTCACTCAATCAAAAAGTGTTTAAGCCCAAGAAAGGTAATCAAAAAGGTCATGGTTTGCCATTCTCGTCAGAAGCAGCAAATCATATGGACTACTAGTTAGTAGGGTCGGATCATTGTTGGATTCAACCCACTTTGTTTTGCTTTGCCATTTTTCTAAAAAAAATCGTATTTGATCCTGAGACTTTGCCATTTTTAAGGTTCTCGCCTATTAATGAAATTAGATTTCATACTAATCATTGTTATGATCTGTGTTTTTCTTGTTATGCAAATTTCACTTATTCGTTAATAATGATTTTTTGAAAGCAAAGTGTTTTGAAAAATTAAATTTTTTATTTAAGAAAACTAATCTAACAAAACAAGTCGTAGCTCTAAAAGGTATGACATGACAGTATTAAACTTCTCCAAAAGCGGTAAAAAGTTTGATGCCATCTTCGGACAAGGTTGTGCTCAGAAGCCGCCCCGCTACTAGGTCGTGACTCCTCTTCCACATGTTTGCAAGAGCAATGACCAAATCACTTCTAGAAAGTTACCCTATTCTCCCCTATGAAATATTTTTATCCGGAGTAGTGATATTAAGACTCAGTGTGTTGGGTTTTCCCTCTTGTGGGTTTAGTTTTGTTTCCCTTCTCTCTCGTGAGTCGGTCTACATTTGCATTTGAATCATATCACCAGCATACGCATTTGTTTGCATGCTTCTATTTTATAGTTGTGGTCTTTGAGATCTTTTGGTCGTTACCAATCCTTTTCCTCCAACCCATGGTCACGGGCTCACTTCACGTTTGTTACCCCAACTTTGTCAAGTTGCTTGGATTAAGTATTATTGTAATAAATGCTTATATCCCCAGGGAGGCTAGTTGTAACTAGCAATATCTGATGCTGCCTACTGATATTTACCAAGATGTTAGTCGTTACTAATACTTATCTTTGAGATCTGCTCGCCACCCAACTTTCTTCAGTAAGTCCGGTGGTTACTGGAATTGTTTAAATCCAATTGTTATTGGTACTTTGATTTGGTTGTTACCAGTCTTTTGTAAGTCCAGTGGTTATTGGCATTGTTTAAATCCAATTATTATTTGTACTTTGATTTGGTTGTTACCAGTCTTTTGTAAGTCCAATGGTTACTGGCATTGTTTAAATCCAATTGTTATTGGTACCTTTGATTTGGTTGTTACCAATCTTTGTAAAGTCCAGTAGTTACTGGCATTATTTAAATCCAATTGTTATTAGTACCTTTGATTTGGTCGTTACCAATCTTCTGTAAGTCTAGTGGTTACTGGCATTGTTTAAGTTCAATTGTTATTGGCATATGGCTCGGTTGTTACTGATCTCCCCAGTTAAGGCCAGTGGTTACTGGAATTGCTTAAATCCAATTGTTATTGGTACCTTTAATTTGGTTGTTACCAATATTTTTAAGACCAGTGGTTACTGGCATCGCTTAAATCCAATTGTCATTGATACCTTTGATTTGGTTGTTACCAATCTTTCTAAATTCAGTGATTACTGGCATTGCTCAAATCCAATTATTATTGGTACATTGATTTGGTCGTTACCAATCTTTTGAAAGCTCAGTGGTCACTGGAATTTGCTTGAAAACCAATTGTTATTGGTATGAGGTTCGGTTATTACCAACTTCCCCAGCTGAAGTTCAGTAGTTACTAGCATTGTTCGAAGATCCAATTGTCATTGGCATTTTGATTTGGTTGTCACCATTTCCCTAGTATAAGTTTGGTAGTTACTGGCATTACTTGAAACCCAATTGTTATTGGTATCACTGTTTTGGTTGTCATCACATCCTTTTGAAAGTCTAGTTGTAACTAGCATCCCTCGGGAAGCCCAGTAGTTATTAGTGTTGTTTGAAAACCAATTGTTATTGGAAAGATACCTGGTTGTTACCAGCCTACTTTTCCAAAGTCTAGTCGTTACTAGTCTGTGGTTATCAAAAATGTTCACCGATCTTAAAATCAGGATGTCTGGTCGTTACCAGTATCCCTAGCGAGCCCTGGATATCCCAGTAAGTCTCGGAGATCTAGTGGTTACTAGTGTCCCCATTGAATCTAGTCTTGTTTCTAGTCTTTTCTTGAAGGTCCCGTTCGAACTCTTCGTTATAAGGAAGTTCCCCATTTGGTATGTCCCCAGTGAGGATTGTGTCTCTGGTCTTCTACTTCTCTAGTGGAGATTGTCCTTTTTTCCCAGTGAAGATTTATCTTCCCCGGTGGAGTTCCTTTCCCCAGTGTGTCGGGTCCCCGTGAGTAGTTACTCGTTGTCTTGCTGTTCTTTTCTTTTGCTCGTGCGTCAGCATTTTCTTCCATCTAATCATCATAAAGAATCATTTAGAATTCATTTCATCCTTGCATTTTTCCTTTTGCATAACATCGTATCTAAGGGACAAAATTTTCGGTTTGCTATATTTAAATACCTTTCACCACGATTCTATGAAGATTGTAATCTCTCATTGCCATCTGGTGAAGATATTTAAATAGGGGCAACTGTTATACCCTAAATTTTGACCACTAGATCTCATTATCATTCTAGGATAATCAGCATAGTTTATCGAACCTTAACCTCTTTCAAGTTTGATCTTTGTTAAGATACAGGTGAATTAGGGTTTCACACAATCGGGAATCAGAGTTTCTATGGTATGATCAGTCAAGGTTTTGGATTGATTCTCCATATAGAAACTCTCTACATCATCAAGGATACTAAATTGGATCAAGTATGAATCCAATTTGAGGTTGTTACCCAGAGAAGAATAACAGTACAGTCCAGGACCCCTGATTAGGATTTCTAATTGGAAAAGTCAACTAAAGTTTGACTTTTGATTTAAATGGCATTCCAATGGTGGAATCATGGTCCATAAAGCTCATATGACTTATTTAAGTCCCCTCAATAAGTTTTAAGGCCTCAGAGGACCTAGAATACCAACAGTCGTTTCGAAGGTTTTCGATCGTTCGGTTCGTCTGACTGAAAAGTCAACCCATTGACCAACAGGGTTTTGAACCAAACATTGAAGCCAATTATGTTCCTAATATTATTTCATATCTAATCATTAAGTTTGGTGACCATTGGATCAAGAATTGAGAAGTAATCGAAAAGTCGGGAAATTAGGGTTTTGAAAGGGGCAAGACCATAACTTCTTAACCACACATCCAAATGGAGTAGTTCAAAGCTTCTTTGAAAGGTCTTGAGAAGTCCTACAAAAGTGCCACAGTGACCTATGTTCAAAAAATGAATGGATTTTGAGTTATGATCAAAGACAAGGCAAGAGGGGAAAAGCACTTAGAAAAATTTCATGTTTTTGGCACTTAAGTCAACTTTTCAGCCATCTTCAAGGGGATTTTTGACATAGTTCCATTTGGAATTTGAATTTTTGTAAAACATGGATGTTGTAGAGCATGATGGAGGATTTCCAAAAAGTACCAGAACTCCCCCACAGCATTTGTGAGCTAGGCGTTTAGGAGGGAAATTGGGGTCCAAAAGCATGAAATGCAAAATCCCAACTTGTCATGACATGATACAAAACCATTTATTTGCTGTCAATCTGGTTGGTTTAGGTTGATTAGTGGCAATATAGACTATAAACAAGAGGTTACACGAAAAATCCAAGGATTGCACAAGGATTAAAGGTTGGAACCAAGGGAAACTTCCATTTATGGTATAAAGTGACAAATACCATTTTGATAAAGCAATACTTTCCCTTAAAATATGCCTTGAGCCAATCCCTTATTTCCTTCCACACTTCAAAGTCCCTCTCAAACTCATATTCATGTCTTGAATCCATTAAGATTTGTACTTGATCACATGAATCAAGGAAAATCATGATTGCTAGCAAGTTGATTCTCAATTGAACTAGTTAGCAAGAGACTTGAAAATCAACCAAATCTTTAATCTCCACTTCTCCTATAAATAGAGCACTCTATATACATCAAACATACACTAGAACAACCATTAATTCAAGCAGAAACAAGCCTCACATTTCTGTTTTCCATTTTCTTGCTAACTAAGAAATCTCTAAAAAACCACAAAATTTGCCTAGAGCAGAATTCACTCCAAAACCATTTCAAACCTTTGAAACTCTCCATAAACACTTCTAACAACCCACAAATGATTATTGAAGCTTTCTCAACCATTATTTCCACTAGAAACATCTTTTTTCTAAAAGTCAACTCTTGAACCAAAGAAGTTTGACTTTCTGCATAAACTAAGAAACCCTTCTGTTCAGGCCTGTTCTATCTTTTCCAACACATCAAACACCTCAATTGTACCACCATTTCCCAAATTTGTCACAAGAATCCATTTGTTACTTCTTTCCTGAGTAAATCTGTTTGCACAAAGAGCTGCTTGGAAAGGAGCTTGGATCTTTTAGACACTGCAGTGGAGGTGTAGAGAAGCTGCTCAGCTCATCTTTGCTCAACTAGAGGCTTGGCATAAAGGGTTGGGTTTGGAGGCTTCAAGAGGTAAGTCACCTTTGTCCATTATACTTATTATGCACCATGCTTATCTTTGATGTACATTAGCTTAAACATACTTAGAATCTCTTGCAAATCATGTTTGAACTTTGGTTATGTTTGTTCTCATAATTTTGAAAACATTCGTGAGATTAGGTGCTTCATATTGTGATTTTTGATTTCATTCCATGTGTCATATTATGGTTCTGCTTAGGATCAATGTTATGTTTGTGTTTAAGTTCATTTATAGGTCACATTACACATGTGTGAGCAATATATAATGTGAAACTGATGTGTTTGTAAACTATTATGTTTGTGCTTATTGAGATGGTTAAAGTTTTTTTCACTTCCAAGTGCAATATTGTGATTCTGTTTGAACCAGTTGTTGGAGTGATCAAGAGTCTCATTTGTATGTCATTTAAGTTATGTGAATCATATTTGAATCCTGAGTTTGCTTTATTTTAAAACTGTCATGAACTTCCTTATTTACAACATGCTAAAATTGCATTTACATAAGCCATTTGATGTTCTGGTTGGGATTTGAGTTTTTTGTATTTATGAACACTTTTTTTATGATGTTTAGAATGTCTTTGAGTCTTATTTCTGGTTATAGCATGATTGAGTTGATCATTAGTTTTGAAAATGCATTTTTATCTCAGTTTTGCATTTGTCTTCGAATTTCAAAATGTACTCACTTTAAAAAAAAAACTAAGGATGTCATTGCATTCCTTATTCAATTTAACTCAATTTTGACTAAAGTTTCACCAAAATCCATTGAGAATTGTTTGAGTTTGGATTGTTCACGTTTTGATTTCTTGCTTGGTTTGGCCTAGTCATTCTGCCCAGAAATCCTTTGTTTGAGGGTTATTATTTTATGGGGTGGTTTGATACATTGGATGTATCACCACCCTAGTGGTTAAAACTCGTGTGCCTTATACTTTCTTCACATTGCCCACACGAGTTCGATCCTTTCCAGGGACAACTCTTTTTTGTATTTTCATTATTTTCATGACTTTAGAAATATCTTATTTCTCCTCCAAAAATATGTCACACGCGCATCATAGACGGTTTGGTAATGTTTTACACATGTGAACCATAGGGCGTGAGTTCAATCCTTGTGGAGGACATTTCCTTTATTTTTACCACTTTTTCACATGTTTTTCTTCACAACTTAATTTCATTATAACTTGTTCATTTTTTAACATTTTGTAAGTTCAGAGTATGCCTAAGAGGGGGGGGTGAATTAGGCTTATGGAAACTTTTTCAGATTTTTGGTGTTCTTTAATTTTTCTTTGGTTATGTTCTTGGTGATGGATGCAGTAGAAAGCATAAAGAAAGTGGACACCAAGATTTATATTGGTTCCCTTCACAATCCGAAGGTACTCCACTCCCCTTTCCACATGAAAGAGAGTTTTCACTATTGTTTTAGAAAGTACAACCTATCACACCATCAACCGGTGAGGCTTACAATCTAACAACAAAACAAACTAGTGTGCAAGAACAATCCTCTTGCAAGACACTAACCCTTGTGTCCAACAATCCTGGATCACAAGTCACAACAGACTATACTGTAATTCTTCTTATAATTTGAGAGTACAATAGTAATATCAATGCAAAGATTGATCTTCTCCTTTAATCAAAATTCACAACTTAATCTCAATACAAGTGTTCAAACAAATGGATATGAAAGGTTATGCAAGTATGAACACTTTTTGAATGTATTTGAAATTATTTGAAAAGTAGTAAATATGATTCAATGATTTTTTTTGAAAATTGTTGGAGGTGTTTTTTAATTTGAAATTATCAGAATTTATATCATCCAAAACACCATTTCAAAAGGGTATGTTAAAGTAAAATTCAAAAGATGAAATGGTATAACAATTTCACAATGTTTGAATTCAAAACAAAGCAATTTTTCAGAAAACGTTCAGTGTTAATCGGTTAACCTATATGGTTAATCGGTTAACACTGGAACGTTAGGCCAGAAAATTTAAGTTTTGAAATGGTTAACCGGTTAACCCATATGGTTAATCGGTTAACACTGTTATTTTTCAGAAAAATACTTAATAAAACAAAGTTATCTCAATTCCAATTGTTTGAAAAACATGTTCATGCATTATGATCAAATAAAAAATGATTTGAACACTTGTATATCAATTAAATTAGAGAATTTTGATATACCATAGCTTGTGTCCAAGTCTTGAAAGATGATCGAGCAAATGTACATGAAGCTTGAATGTTGATCACTTCCATAATACTTTGATCTTGGTCTTTTGAAAGCTTTTGACTTTTTGCACAGATGAAATGATCTTGAGTCTTATTGTTGTTGTCATCAAAACCTTGAAACCTTGAGATGAAGCATGCTTCTACAATCTCCCCCTTTTTGATGATGACAACCAATTGAGTCTTGTGCAGTGCTTTGACGATTTTTGGTCTTGGTCTTGTTTCTCCCCCTATGTCCATGAACTCCCCCTTTCTAAAAACTAGAAAGCAATAAAAGACAGCAACAACAACATATTCTCTAAATGTCCTCATCAGCCATATCCTCCTCGTCTTCTTCTTCTTCTTCACTATCATCTGCTTCTACAATCTCGTCTTCCACGACCCTGGTGGTTGAATGTTGAGGATTAAGAACAAGGTTGCAGAGAGAGGCAATAGCTCTGGAGGTTTCGCGGTGCATATTTATGGATTCCCTATGTTGGTTCATAATGGTAGTATAGATAAATTCACTGGTTAGTCCTCCTTCGAGAATAGGATAGGCTTGATTGGCAGGACCGTCATCTGCATATCGGTATGTTCCGTTAGCTTCCTTGATGATACCCGTATTCTTAACAATGTTGATTTTGTTGATTTCATTTGTGGTAGGTTTCATCTTGGTGGACGGTTCTCTGTTGAGGTCCAATTCGGTCAACTCCAGAATCCTTGAAATCAACCGTGCATACGGCAGCCTTGTTATGCAGTGAAGTTGTTGCTGAAGATGGTACATGATAGTCAAAATCCAGTTCACCCTAATTCTGTTCTTGATTGCATACATCAGTTGCATCTCGAAGTCATTAATTTGTGAATGATTTGAATCTTTGGGTATCAGAACATAACAGATCACATAGTGCAGCATTCTATCGGAAACCGTCAGGTTTTTCGCATAACACAGCATGCGGGCGGTCCGAGAGTTTGCTATGACCGTCTCTTTGGGGAACCGGCAGATCTGATAATAGTAATCCATTTTGTCATAGTTTTCCCATAACCCATCAACATGGTTGACACCCTTCCTTAAGAAACAACCTCTTGAACGTATTTTGAGGTGTCTAGCAATGGTGGACAGTTTCTCAGTAAACTCATGTTCTCTAACCACAGAACTGATCATAGGATTTTCATTAATATCCAGATATATAGCCAATTTATTCATAAAAGCTTTAACCAAATCTGGATAAATGATACCAGAGTCTGAAACAAACTTATCTATGTGCTGATACTCAAGCAGTGCAGGGAAATCAAATGAAGATGCTGGAAATGCTTTAAGATTCACATACTTTACCGGTAGAATTTGTCGGACACGAACCTTGAAGTCCGTTCGCCTCTTCTTGGTAGACTCCATGGGAATTTTGTCGTCTTCAGAAGCAGAAGCATATTCAGGAAGTTTTCCCTTGCCCTTGTATGAGGATGCCATGGATGAAAGTTTGAGAGATGTTGAGTGATTGGGGTTTGCTGAATTTTTAGGGTTTGAAGTTGTGGGTTCTGAGGAAGTTAGAGTTTGAGGTTGATGGAGATGGTTATGAGGAGTTATCCAACTTAGATAGTGGGAGAGAGATAGTGGGTTTTAAAACTTAGGGTTGGAAGAGCCAATGTCCAATAATGAGTCAAAGAAGAGGAAGAGTTATAAGGATATGAATTTGGACACTTAAGAGAATATTGACCACATAAAAAAATGCATTTATCACATATAATATTTCAAAAAATCTAATTAATTTTTGTTTCTGATTTTTAGAAAATTTAACAGTGTTAATCGGTTAACCATATAGGTTAATCGGTTAACACATTAAAAAAAATTGAGTCAGAATTGAAAATTTAACAGTGTTAATCGGTTAACCCATATGGTTAATCGATTAACACACGCGAATTTTTGAAAAATACTTAAAAACAGAATGCATACACATGAAAACACAACACAAATAATGCATACACATATTTACAGAAAAAGGTCAGATGTCACCTTCATCAAGAATCCCAAGTTCTCGCCGAATTTTGTAGAACGGTTCTTTCGCCAAAGGTTTGGTGAAGATGTCGGCGAGTTGATTGTGCGTGTCGACGAAGGTAACATCTACATCTCCATTCAAAATGTGATCTCGAAGGAAGTGATTGCCGGATATCTATATGTTTTATTCTTGAATGCATGACCGGGTTCTTTGTAATGTTGATGGCACTTGTATTATCACATCGAAGAGGAATGCAACCGAGATCTACACCGTAATCGAGGAGTTGTTGCTTGAGCCACAAAATTTGTGCACAGCAACTTCCTGCAGCAATATATTCTGCTTCGGCTGTATTGAGAGCCACATATGCTTGCTTCTTGCAGGCCCATGACACTAGTGCATTCCCGAGAATGTGACACGTACCACTTGTGCTTTTTCTATCGGTCTTACATCCTGCATAGTCAGCGTCAGAGTAACCAACTAAAGAACAAGTACTACCTTTAGGATACCATAATCCGACGTTCATTGTCCCTTTGAGATACTATATGATTCTCTTTACGGTTGTGAGATGTGATTCCTTCGGACTTGCTTGAAAGCGTGCACACAAACAAACGCTAAACATAATGTCAGGACGGCTTACCGTCAAATATAGTAATGAACCAATGATACCTCAATATTTTGTTATATCAACTGGAGTACTGGATTTATCTTGATCAACGTACGTTCCGGATCCCATAGGAGTGGACATCACCTTGCAACTATCCATATCGAATTTCTTCAACAATTCCTTGCAATACTTGGATTGGTTGAGGAAGATGCCATCCTTTGTTTGCTTGATTTGTAGTCCAAGAAAATAATTCAATTTTCCCATCATGGACATCTCGAATTCTTCTTGCATCATAAGTGAAAATTCTTCGCAAAGCTCTTTGTTTGTTGATCCGAAGATGATGTCGTCGACATAGACTTGAACCAATAAAGT
The DNA here is from genome assembly GCA_963859935.3 of Lathyrus sativus. Lineage (NCBI taxonomy): Eukaryota > Viridiplantae > Streptophyta > Magnoliopsida > Fabales > Fabaceae > Lathyrus > Lathyrus sativus. The sequence continues at coordinate 550,720,829 of OZ012741.1, forward strand.
GTTTCCTTTGATCTTCTTTATGAACAATGTCTTGTCAACCTTTCCTTTTGTAAATCCCTTCTCACATAAGTAATTGCTAAGGCGGTCATACCATGCTCTTGGTGCTTGTTTTAGTCTGTAGAGTGCCTTTTTTAGTTTGTAAACATGAGAGGGATTCTTGAAGTCTTCAAAACCCGGAGGTTGTTTGACGTAGACTTCCTCATTGATGTAGCCATTCCGAAAAGCGCTTTTGACATCCATCTGAAACAATTGAAAATTCATAGAACAAGCGTAAGCAAGTAATAATCTAATTGCTTCTAACCTTGCTACCGGAGCGAACGTTTCATCAAAATCAATTCCTTCCTCCTGGTTGTAGCCTTGTGCGACCAATCTTGCTTTGTTACGAACTATGATCCCATTCTCGTCAAGTTTGTTCTTAAACACCCATCTTGTTCCTATGATGTGCTTATGGTCCGATATTGGTACAAGACTCCAAACTTGATTCCTTTCGAATTGGTTGAGTTTTTCTTGCATCGCTACAATCCATTGGTCGTCGCCTAAGGCTTCATCAATCTTGGTTGGTTCAATTTGAGACACAAAAGCCATGTTGAGACAAGCATCCTTAAGATTTAGTCGAGTTGCAATGCCTTGGCTAATATCACCAATAACTTTATCTATCGGGTGATCTCTATGCGTTCTCCATTCCTTCGGAAGATCTTGATGTTCTTCAATGATTTGAGTGACATCTTCTTGTGGTATTTCCTGATTCTTTGAAGTCTCTTCTTGTTGTTGTGAAGAACCTACTATATCATCATCATCATCCATAATAATATTATCCTCTTTCGAGGGGTTAGTCTCATCAAACGAAACATGGATGGATTCTTCAATAGTAAGTGTTCTCTTATTAAAAATTCTAAATGCTCTACTAAAAAGAGAATAACCAAGAAATATACCTTCGTCGGATTTCTCGTCAAACTTACCGAGATTATCCTTATTGTTGTTGAGAACAAAGCATTTGCATCCGAATATGTGGAAGAATGCTATATTTGGTTTTCTACCCTTGAACAACTCATACGGAGTCTTTTTGAGAAGAGGTTGAATATTGACACGATTGCTTATGAAGCATGTTGTACTAACTGCATCTGCCCAAAAATATTTAGGAAGGTTTGCGTCGTTGAGCATTGTCCTTGCAAGCTCCACTAGTGATATATTCTTCCATTCTACGACACCGTTTTGTTGAGGTGTTCTTGGTGCTGAAAAATTATGAGAAATTCCATGCTCTTCGCAAAAATCTTCAAAGTCTGAATTTTGGAATTCTCCATCGTGATCGCTTCTTATAGAGGCTATGGTGAGTGATTTATCATTCTGAATTTGCTTCGCATACTTCTTGAATGCTTTGAAAGCATCATTTTTTTGCACTAGAAACAATGTCCATGTGTATCGAGAGAAATCATCAACAATAACTAAAGCATAAAAATTACCTCCGAAGCTTTTTGTTCTTGATGGACCAAAAAGATCCATATGCAACAATTGAAGTGGCCTTGATGTAGAAACCACTTGCTTGGATTTGAAAGTTGTCTTGGTTTGTTTTCCTTTTTGACATGCATCGCATAATTTATCCTTGATGAATTTTATTTTTGGGAGTCCAACAACTAGATCATGCTTTATCAATTTGTTTAGATGCTCCATGTGGATGTAAGCAAATCTTTTATGCCAAAGCCATGCCTCGTTGTTATTTTCCATAAGACATTTTACCTTCAAGGAAGAGTCACCAAAAGAAATCATAAAAATGTTATTATATCTTTTACCTTTTAGAAAAATGTCATGAGTGACTTCGTGTTCTATCAAGCATTCCTCCTTTGTGAAGTTGATTTGGAACCCTTTGTCACACAATTGACTTATGCTAAGTAGGTTGTGTTTAAGGCCTTCCACAAAAAGAACGTCTTCGATGATTGTACATGGAGGTGCACCAATGGTTCCAACTCCAAGAATTTTTTCCTTATTATCATCACCGTAAGTGACGTATCCTTTGGCCTTTAATGATAGACTTGAAAATTTGTTTATGTCTCCCGTCATATGCTTCGAGCAACCGCTATCAAGATACCATTGATTAGACGTTGTCTTGAAGCATACCTACAACACAAAATTAAGTAGTGTTAGGTACCCAAATTGCTTTGGGTCCTTGATAGTTAGTACCTTTTCCAACCCACACATAATGTTCCAAAGGAAAGTCTCTCTATTGACCCTCGGGTCATAGATAGCTCATTAAAATCTTTGACTTTGTTAAGCCTTTTTGAACTATAACTTAGTTAAGTTATAACCTAACCAATAGACTTTGCTTGAGTCTAAAAGACCTACCCCTTGTTAGGAGGATCTTTCAACTAGAACTTTAAGATAGAGTTTGTTAACTCTATGTAAGAATCATGGTGGTGATTACTTACTCCCCTCTTAACTTTTGTAAACGTCAATCCCTTTGAGTGTACAACTTAGAATAGAGAGTTTTGTTAAACTCTATGCAATCATTGTTATTTTTGTTCCCCTTTGAACATCGATCATAATCAAGTGTTCATCCATCCTTAGTGAGGTGAACTACAGTTGCTCTGATTCTATCCTAGTTAGGATACGTAGGCAGAAGATGTGATGTCTTTGCGAGCAAACTTAGAACTATCTTTAGGTTTTAACCTAACATCATACCCTATCCCAAGCCATAGCAAACATCTAGCAAGTTTAGCATACAAACATACAAAATGTTCCTATAGAGTACTATATATGTTTAGGATGTGAAATACCTACCCTAGGCATAACCAACCCCCAATCCCCGATCTCTTAGCATTGTTGTTACATCGCGCAAAAGGTATTTCTTTCTTTAACCTTTCCTTTGGATAAATAAAAGTCCGGTTATGAATTTAATGAATTAAGATTCAAGTTAATTAATAGCTTGGTATCACGATTCTCACCGCAATAGGACAAGAGGATATTGAAGTCCTTGGACAATATTCCATCCAAAGTGTTGAATCCGATCAAGGAAATAGGATGGAGGGAGAAGAAGACGGTGATAATTTTGAGAGTATCATAAGAGATATGGAGAACAGAGACAAAAAAATCTATGAAGAAAGAAAGGGGATGCAAATCAGGGTACCATGAATTGTATGTCACTAAATATTCGAGGGTGCGGATCTTCTTTGAAGAAATGAAAGCTGAAACAAACTCTAGTTGAGGGAAGAGCAGACGTCTGCTTTCTACAGGAAACAAAACTACAAAGTGTGGAATGTTCGTGTATTAAGAGTATATGGGGTTTGGCAGATCTGAGTTGGTCAACATCAGCAGCTCGTGGTCAATCTGGTGGCTTACTCTCAATGTGGAGGAACGATATTTTCAAATCAAAATTTAGCTTCAAAGGGGGGGGGATTCTTAGAAGTATGTGGTAAGTGGAATCAATCATGTTGTTATTTAATTAATGTGTACTCTTCATGTAACATTAATGAGAAAAGGAGGCTGTGTTCAAATCTATACAACATCAAGATGAAACTCCCAATTGGTGAATGGATAATACCTGGAGATTTTAATGCCATAAAATCAAAGGAGGAGAGAAGAGGATTTAGATTTAATAGTATTGTGGAGATGAGGGAGTTCTTAAATTTCATTGATCATATGGAGTTATTCGATGTCCTAGTTATTAGCAATGCATTCACATGTTTTAAGACCAATGAGAGCTGTAAAAGTAGGCTGGATAGATACTTAATTTTAGAAGGCATCCTAGATGTTTGGGGTATAATGGCTCAAAGATCTGGAGAGAGAGAGAGAGAGATATCAGACCATAGACCAATCTGGCTACAAGCAAATAAAGAAAACTGGAGTCCTAAGCCTTTCAAAATATTTAACTGTTAGTTTGAGAATCCGAATTTTAAAAAATTTATGGAAGAAACTTGGACATCAGTGTCCATTAGTGGAAATCATTCTCAGGTTTTGGTAGAGAAATTCAGAATATTGAGGAGTAAACTCAGGTGGTGGAACAAAAACATTTTCGGATGGAGAGATCTAAAGGTATCAGCAGGAGTAAAGTCACTAAAAGAAATTGAGGATGCATTGCATTTTACTATATGTGGAGATTCAGAGGAAACCTTAAAACAGAGTAGCATGGAAATTGAACAGATTTGGAGCAGTTTGAAACTGAAAGAAAGTATGATACATCAGAAGTCGAGATCGAAATGGTTGAGTGAATGAGACTTTAATTCTCAATATTTCTAATCATTACTCAGAGTTAGGGAAAGAAAGAATAACATTTCATTCTTGAAATCTGGGAACAGTCTTATTGAGGTTGTGGAACAAGTGAAAATTGTGTCAAATACTTCTTTGAAAACAAATTCAAGAAAGCTAAATGTGGGAGAGCTCATTTGAATATGACAGGCCTTGAAAAATTAACAGAGATGGACAGGACATGTTGATACAACCTTTCTCAGACGAAGACATTTGGAAGGCAATTTCTTGTGGAGAGGGCAATAAAAGCCCTGGCCCAGATGACCTAAAATTTGAATTCTTGTAACGATGCTGGAGAACAATGGGACCTGATATTACTAAGGTTATTCAATATTTTCATAATGTGGGGCAATTACATAAGGCCTTCACGTCTTCTTTCATTGCTCTAATACCGAAGATTGATAGCACTTAAGGCCTTAAAGAATTTAGACCTATTGGGTTGATTGGTTGCATCTATAAGATATTGCAAAGATTATGGCAAAAAGGCTTAGCACGATTATGGAAAAGCTGATATTCAAATCACAAAAAACATTCATAAAGGACAGGTAATTGCTTGATGGAGTTCTCTTAGTTAACGAAGTCCTTGATTTAGCAAAGAGGAGAAAAGAAAGTTGTGTAGTTTTCAAGATCGACGTTGCACAAGCTTATGATTGTGCAGACTGGTCTTTCCTTGAAGAGGTGTTGCTAGCAATGAAATTCTTCTCTAAGTGAATATCTTGGATTAAAGGTGATGCATTAAATCGTTACTTGTCTGCTATCGTGAATGGCGGAACCACATGGGATTTCAAGGTTGAACGTGGCCTGAGAAAAGGGGACCCCTTATCCCCTATACTTTTCTCATTGGTGGTAGAATATCTTGCAGAGATGATGAACTAGGCCAAAAACAAAGGCGTCTAAAAGGGTTACATGGTGAAGGACAATGGATTCGTCAACCTAATTCAATATGTTGATGACACAATCCTGATTAGTGATGGATCCTGGGATGACTTTTGGGGTATGAAAGCGTTATTGAGAGGTTTCGACATATTATCTGGCCTGCGTATAAACTTCTAGAAGAGCAACATTTTTGGAATTGGTGTTAAGTATGCTAGGTTAGCAGAAGCAACACAATTTATGGATTACACGTTGGTGGAAACCATAGATCTTTATCCTTACGGGATCCAGTCATAGAGGCTTTCAAAGCTAAACTATCATCTTGGCATGGAAAATTATTATCGATAGGTGGAAGAGTCATGCTTATAAACTCTATATTGACGAATTTACCGATTCATTACTTTTCCTTCTTCAAAGTACCTTCCAAAGTGGTGAAAGACCTGGTTTCTATACAACAAGACTTCTTATGGCCGGGAATCTATGACAAACTCTGCATAGCATGAGTGAGTTGAGATAAGGTATATCTTCCAAAATATCGGGGCGGTTTGGGTATCAAAGACCTAGTTATGTTCAACACTTCATTGCTATATAAATGGCTTTGGTGGCTGATAAACGATAACTCTGCAATCTGGTGAGGTTTACTTAGTTATAGGTACGGTGATTTAACTTGTCGAATCATTCTTAAATATAAACCTAGATGTCAGTGGGATGAATCATTATGGTGGAAAGATTTAATGGCAATTGTAGATTCAACTAGTGAAGGTGTTTCATGGAACATATTTCTTGTGGTATAGGACCTGGCACAAAAGTATCATTTTGAAATTGTTGTTGGTTGTCAAATAGGCCATTGTGTTTCCTGTTCAACGAGATTTACAAACAGGTTGAGTGGAAGCATGCTACAATAGCATATCTGGGAGGCTGGGAAGCAGATATTTGGACATGGAAACTAGAGCGCTTACATGTAGTTGCCTCTATTGATTTAGAAGAGATGGTGCTAGCTTTGAAGGAGTTGTTGGTGGAATCCATACCAGTTCCGAAATTGAGAGATAAATTCATTTGGAAAATTAGATGTTCTAATATTTTTACTGTTAACGCTTGCTATAATTCTTTGATGCAACATTATGGGATTACACAACTCGAGATTATTCCCAAGACGGTTTTGGACATTATTTGGAAAACGAAGGCTCCGTTGAAAACACGTGTTTTTGGTTGAAGGATGGTTTAGGATAGAATTCCAACAAGAGAAACCTGGCGTCCATGAGAATAATCTCGAATTCTCATGATTTAGTTTGTGTATTATGCTTTATGGCTAATGAAGATATCAACCATCTATTTTGTGCCTGTCCCATTATTATGCTTGTTTGGAGAAAACTATCAGAGTGAATTAGTGTGCCTTGGATTATGGGAGATAACGTATATGAACATTGTTTGGATTGGTTTCTGAAGGTAACAAGGCTTTCGTCAAAATGAAATGCATGTTTCATATGGCTAACGACATGTTGGACCATTTGGTGGACATGTAACCAAATTTTGTTTAATGATGTTATTGGGAATCAAGTTGACATGGTAGATAAATTCATGCATATGTCTTGGATTGGTTAGAGTATACTTCCAAATCCTTAACCAAGTGTAGGTTTTATGATTGGTATAAATGCCCCCTTGAGTTTCTAAAATAGGAGTCCTTGCTTACTTAAGGTTTAGGTGATGTTGGTGTGTATATACTATATCTTGTAATGGGATTGGTGTACTCCTAGTATACCTATCAATATAGTCTTGCTTATAAAAAAAAAGATGATATTATGTTTTAGTTGGTAATAAACTAGATGAAAATCATAATTTGTTCTAGATCCACAATTAGTTTTTTTAAAAAGTGTGTTTTTTAAACATTACATAATATCTTATGTTGTTGTTGTATGTTGCTATTGTTGTTCTTGAACCTTATTTTGTTGTATTTTATTGTGTTGTTGATAATGTTGTTGTATGTTATTGTTGTTGATTAATGTTTTAAGAACAAGAACAAAACATTGCTAAGTCACAAGAAAGAAGCTTCTTGTAACTCATCAATGTTTTGTTCTTTAAATTCTTAAAACATTACATAATATCTTGTGTTGTTGTATGTTGTTGTATGAAGTTGAGTTTATTATATGCTATGTAGATTGTTTGTTTCATTAATCCTTCACTAAAAATACATTTCATTTAAATTGGCATAAAAATTTATAATCTGAAAATTAAGTTGTATTTGAAAACCCACGTATAACAATCAATGTTTTCAGAATTGCATCTGTCTCATCATTCATCTCACTTTGTTTAACATATAGAATGTGGGTCAATGATCTGATTCCTTCAACACATCCATATATTCTCTTAGAGTTTAACTTGAATAACAATAATTTATTGATATTATTCAAATTAAACTAGAATATAAGGAATTGATGTGATGAAGGACTTAACGTGAGATGAATGATGAGATGGATGAAATTTGGAAAACAATGGTTTGTTTAAGTTTGCTTTCAAGAATAGTTTAATTTTAAGATTATATATTTCTTCATCAATTTGAATAGTTGTATGTTTTTGTGAGGTTTATTGAAAAACAAGCAATCTACATATTATATAATAAACTCTGGGTACATTAAACAACAATTATTTATAATAACCGTTATAAAATTTTATTTTCCTAAATGTGTATACCACCATAGTTAGTAATAGAAATTGTGATCAATATAGCGCGCTTTTAGGTTTTCTAAAACGGTTGTAAGACCGTGATTGTAAGTTACGCATATACAACCACACCCTATGTAACAACGGCATGTCACATGTGATGTTATCCATTTTCCAACCGTTGTCGTATATGTTTTCCATACTAGTGTCTTTCAATGTAAACGGTCATGATATCTCCTAGAAACTGACCTTTCATCTTGTTTCGCAACATAGTCTTGATAATTTTTATTGCAGAAAAAATCTCGCAGTTGTGCTAGTAGAAACTAGAAGAGTCAAGATAAGACGGAGTAGTCTATCAATCAAGAAGTAAATTTTATTCCTGTTAGTTACAACCAAACACGGGCATAATTTTTGAATAGTTGATAAATTCTTCAAAACTGTTGATTGATGGGCATCAACAAGAAATTGTCGAAGCTAAAAGTACAAAGTAATCTTCTCTTACTCATTGAAATCCGTAGGATAATATTTTTCAACTAGAGTGCAAATAGTATCAATGTTAAAAGATTTATAACTATCTTTAAGATTCAAAGCACAACTTAGAGTTAACAAATCCATTGCTTGCTCACTAAATCTACAATTCAACTCTTGTAATTGTTGGTCAATTATAGCAAAAAATATTTCAAATTTAAAGTAATGTTCTAGTGTGACCTGATTCTCTGCAAGACAGGAGCGTTCATATCTTGTTGTTGAAAGATTATCATCAAGATTAGGAATCTCAATATCATGTCTCACACGTTAAGACGTCACATTAGCATACAACTTATCCCAACCATTTTCTCTCAGCTCTTGAACAAGATTTTTTTGCACAAACTAAAATCATAACATTAACCACATCCTGAGATTGTTGTTGTAATGCTTGACAAAACACATCTGTTATCCCCATAATTTATTTATCAAATGCAAGATTAATATAAAATCAAATGCCTTCAAGTAATTTTAACAACTACCACCATCCCCACGTGTATTATAATTTTCATCTTCCTTTGATAATGTTTTTAAAACACGACAAGTTGCTTCATACATATTCATCAAGCTATAAATAGAATTGAAATGAGATCCCCAATAAGTAGTCCCATCTCGTTTCAAAGTACTAATTTGATTTTTACCTTTACCAGTAATTATCTCATTAATATCCAATAAATCTTCAATTTCTTTTAATTGGGCTTCTTGTAAATCATCATGTCGCTTTGGTAAAGAACAAACAACATTTATCACATAAGTTAGATTTTCAAATAATTTATTTATTGGTTTGATTTCTCCTGAAGCAGTAGCTAAAGCAAGTTGAAATCGATGAGAAAAACAATAGACGTAGTATGCATAAGGACAATCCTTCATAAATAGTGCTTATAAATTATACCATTCTCCTTTCATATTGCTTCCACCATCATACCCTTGGCCACGAAGGTTATAAACATCAAGGTTATGTCGGGAAAGTATATCACATACTATTTTCTTAAGAGTTAACCTCGTCGTGTTATTCACATGTGCCACATCAATAAACCTATCTTGTATTAAACCAAATTTATCAACAAATCTTAAAACAAGAGCCATTTGTTCCTTGTTTGACTTATCACGGGCTTCATCAACAAGAATACAAAATTTGTAATCACCAATTTCTTCACGAATATGATTTCTAACCCTACTAGTAATAATTTCCAAGAGCTCTTTTTGAATTTTATGTGAAGTATATTTGTCATTTTGTGGAGCATTATTCAACACAGCTTTTGCTACTTCATCATTATAAGATGCCAAGAGTTTTAGCAACTCAAGAAAATTATCTTGGTTTTTTACTCGCTAGATTCATTATGGCCCCTAAAAGCACAAGCTTGAACTGTCAACCAACGAACAATGTCAATTGAAGCCTTGAGACATAGTCGATTCTTCTTTCTTTGGCGTGAGCTTTGCTTTTGGAAAACATTCTCAGTATGTGCCTCTTTATTCAACAAGTCTTGATAAGCTTCCATTGCATTATTGTGTGTCGAGCGAAGATCCTTCCCTATATGCTTAAGAAAAGCACAATTCTTTCCATATCTCACTCTTTTCCAACCTCTAAAACCTATAGTAATAAAGGCATCTGATCCAAAATTTCCACTTGGTCCTTTGTTAAAAAGATAACATGCAAAGCAATATGTGGCATCCTTTGAAGGTGAATATTCTAGCCATGAATTAAAGATTTCAATCCAAGTTTCTTGAAACCGTCTTGGATGATCCTCTATGCCGGATAAAGGATATTCTTCTAAACGGATTTGATATTGACCTCATTTCATATAAGCTCTTTGTATTTGATTGACGTGTTTTTATGAATATTTCCATATTGGAGGATGCTTTCCAGAATCACGTTTTAAATAATTCAAAATTGTTGGGAAAATAACCAAAAAAATACAAATTTCTACGCACGTGGAAGCGTATCCACAAAAAGAAAAAGAAGCAAATAATTCCAACAAAACTCATAAAATCATAATTCAATTTGTAATTTTTACAAGGAAAAAATTACAAACCCTCTCATACAATTGCAGTTTTAAGGAGAAAATTGCAAACCGTATCAATTACCATTTTTGAATGGAAAAATTGCAAACCCTTGCTCAATTTCTATTTTTGGATTGAAAAATTGCAAACCCTCTCTCAATAGCAATTTTTGAACGGAAAAATTGCAAACCCTCCCAACAAACTATTTTTGAACGGAAAAATAGAAAACCCTCTCAACAACCAATTTTTGAACAAAAAAATAAAAAATCCTCTCTAAACACACAACTACCAAAATCCCCAATACACCCAAAAGATTACATTTTATTGTTATGTCGAAAGATAAAACTAACTATCTCTATTTATACTAGCGTCAGGACGGGCACTCGCATGCCCGTCTGTCCGTTTTTTTAATGTACACGTAAAAGTTTAAATAATTTTTTTTTATTTAATATTAATTTTAAATAGAAGTTATGTAGGAAGTTAATAGTAGAAAGTTAATAATAAGTTATGTGAAATATTATAGTAGTGGTTAAATTGGAAGTTACTGTGTAAATAACAAATTAAAGTAGGGATAAAATTGGTAGAAAAATAGGCTACACCAAAATACCATATTTTGCCTTTATATATGTTATAGATTAATACTCAAATTCTATTTTTTTTCTACTACCTGATGTGGGACTTGGATGGATATACTATTTGACCCAAAAAATTCTTCCTTCATCCAAATTCTCACATATCTTCACTTTGTCTTCAACTTCATCTTCAAAGCAATCATTATAATTATAATGATTATGCATATTTGTAAAATTATTACTCTTCAATGTTTTTGTCTTCTTCCTCCCTTGATCAGAATAATCATTACTCTTTCTTCCTACCTTGATCGGAACCTTAACATTGATGTCAGTTATTGGGAAAATAACAACCAAAAAACTTTCTACGCACGCGGAAGCGTACCCACAAAAAGAAAAAGAAGCAAATAATTTCAACAAAAACTCATAAAATCATAATTCAACTTGTAATTTTTACAAGGACAAAATTACAAACCCTCTCATACAATTGAAATTTTAAGGAGAAAATTGCAAACCCTACCAATTATAATTTTTGAACGGAAAAATTGCAAATCATCGCTCAATTGCAATTTTTGGACGGAAAAATTGCAAACCCTCTCTCAATAGAAATTTTTGAATGGAAAAACTGCAAACCCTCCCAACAAATTATGTTTGAACGGAAAAATAGGAAATCCTCTAAACAACTTATTTTTGAACAGAAAAATAAAAAATCCTCTATAAACACACAACTACTCAAATCCCCAATACACCTAAAAGAGTACATTTTATTGTTGTGTAGAAAGTTAAAACTAACTATCTCTATTTATATTAATACTCAAATTCTATTTTTTTCTACTATCCGATATGAAACTTGGATGAATATACTATTTGACCCAACAAATCCAGAGAGAGGTATTTTGGAATACCTCATATTCACTTCTTTTCATCTTCATCAATCTCAATGTCATGTCTCGAGCTGTGTGTCACAAGGTTTAAGCATAAACTTCTAACCAAGTAACTTCACAAGAAACAGGCTTTCCAGGATCACGTTCTAAAGAATTCAAAATATCATCTGAAACTTCAACTCGTTGAGGGATAGCCGTTGTTACTTTTTGAATTGATGGAACTTCAACTCGTTGAGGGGTACTAGTTGTCACTTCTTTAATTGTGGGACTTCAACTGGTTGGGGCATAAAAGTTATCACTTCTTCGATTCTTGAAATTTTAACAGGTTTGGATGTAGAAGCATTCTCACAAACTTTCCACTTAAAAGAATGATTAATTTTTCCATTCTTCATCTTTATTTCTTCTGCTTTACAAGAACATAGTTTAGTCACAACATAAATTGTTTGAAGAAAATACTGAAATTCAATCATAATAAAACTTGTTGTTATAAGTTTTTTTGACAGACTTGTTGTTATAAGTTATAATAATAAAAACACAAATTTTAGTTTGTTTGTATAACAAGGTGACTGTGGTAATGGCATCATCAACAATAATCAACATCATTCATTCAAAATTAACAATCAATAATCATCATCATTCTTAGTCCCGACAAAAATTATTTAAAAACAATATTGAAATTCAATCATAATAAAACTTGTTATAAGTTTTTTGACAGACTTGTTGTTATAAGTTATAACTAGTAAAAACACAAGTTTTAATTTGTTGTTATAACAGAGGTGGTTGTGGCAGTGACATCATCCACAACAATCAACAATATCATTCATTCAAAATTAACAATCAACAATCAAAATTAACAATCTGTAACAATCAATTATTTAAGAACAATATTTTCAGAGTCAATTTCACCTTAAAATTGCTTCACAATTCACAAAAATTCCAATAACAAAATCATTCTTTCAAAATTAACAATTAACAATGTGATGAATAGATACAACTTACCTTTCTAACAACAAAGGAGAAGTGTCACGACAAAGAGATAAACTATCGCATTAATTCCATGTGTTAAATCAAAGAAATAAACAATTTGAAATTTTTGATTGATCAAGAAAATGAAAACATAAACCTCTCATTTAATTCGAGAGTAATTTATTCAAAATAAATATGAAATTAACATTAAATAAAAACAAAACAAAAAAAAAAACTAAATAACTTACTCAAAAGACTTCAAAAATTACTTATGATAAGAAGTCATCACAATCTTAAACTTAATATGTTTCTTGTCCTTAACTAACACTATACACAAAACCTCATATAACAATTTGCACAACGTTTTCTAATTATGATTTCATCTTCACCTTTTACCATCACTTCGAGTCTCGCATGTATCTAATATGGATAATTAACCACAATGAATTTAATTGACACTTCTCAAATCCAACCTCCTTTTTCACACTCTCTACAATATCTTTCAAATATTTACAAAGTAATATTTCAAATTCCACAACATGCTTCATTCTATTATAGACTCGAATAAGTTTTATATATAAAATACAATGTGATTTTACATATTTTTAAGACATTTAAATTTTTATGAGACTTGAGCTTAAGTGTGATGTTTTAAGAAAGCAGAATAGCCATTTAGAATTAGACAAACTATCTCAAAGTTTACAATGGTATGGTTCTAACTAGCATCCTAATAAAGTTAAAGAGAGATCTTAGATAACTATTATTCTTCAGAAATGTTTGCACAAATTTTAATTTCTTTTCTTCTTAATTATTATCATCAATTTTTTTTTTGAAAAGTTTCTCAATGGTTCTCATTTTTTTAATTGTACTCTTTTACCTCTAAAATTAATCTTTCAAAATGTCTTCATCGCATTGGCAGATAATACTTGGTTGTGGGTGCACGACTCTAGTGAGCAATATTATCTAAACTTAGTCTTTGATTTTCCATAAAATATTTTTATTTCGACTTTATTTTTTTTATTGAGAGAGCGCTAATATTCTTGATAATATTTGAAAAATCCTAATTTGGAAGAAGATGATTCTGGTCTTTTGGTCATTATTGTTAAATAGGATTTTCATCGCTATCAATCTTCTCTGTCGTAAGGTCATTTTGTTAGATTTATCTAACTTTTTATGGACTATAATCAATTGTGGTTTAGTTTGTGAAAAACGGGTTAATCGTGATTCTGATGGGGTGCATATATAAGCCCTTTAATTAATTAAGTGATCAATTTTATCTAATGGTTGAGTATCTGAAACCTGATTGGTGTGGGTAAAAGTGTGGGCTTTAACCTTGGGCCCATAATGGGTAGGGACTAGGGTTATATATATTATGTGGCTAGGTCCCCTCTGTAATCACAAAAAGAATCAGAAACATAACTGACGGCTCCATAACTTGCCCCATTGAAAGTTGTGAACGAGAGTGTGAGATACATAGGAAGATTCGGCCATTCATCCATTTGGAATTCCGAATCATGACTTCAACAAGTAAGTATTGATGTTTTAATCTCATATAATATCCATGAATATTTCCGCTTACATTTGGTATCAGAGCTTAAATTATATGAATTAGGACTCAATTGATTATTCTTAATATATAATTATGATTTAATATAATGGTTAGTCATTACGTGAAATTGTAAAGCCATTAAAATTAAAAGTCATTAACAATTATTGATCTCGTGTATTCTTATTTTCTTTCAATTACAATACTGTAAATGTGTATAAATCCATGCATCAACTTAAGGCATGTTACGCGCAGTGCATTTATTGTTCAATTGATTTTGTTTTACTTTTCCATACCGTATATATATTTGCACAATGCATTTATTAGCATGTTACTACAGTGCAATTGGTTTTTTTTTCTTTCTTTTACGAGTTAATTTTTTTTTGCGGCAATATTTCACGAGCTGTTTTCTCTTACTATAATGCATTGTTGCTAATGGATTATTATATATAAATCTAATGTTAAATTATTATAATTTTCTCTTCAAAAATTTATTAAATAAACATTAGTTTATATAAATTTTTAAAATATTTATTTTGTTAAATATTTGAAATATTATATAATATCTCTATAATATTGAGATTGATACTGTTGAAGACAAAATTTATTAGGAATGTTATATGGTTTAAATTCATGATTGGTTCATGATTTATTTTGGCAAGAATTTTTTTAATTCCTATGCAAGAAACTCTATAAATTATTGTGTGATTATCACCAAAGTGAGATCGCTCGTTTTAATTTATAAAAGTCTCTTTGTAGTTTGAGAAATGGTTTTAAGTCATTACTGTGATTGTCTTCCCAAAGGTGGATAATTGTATGTAAAGATTGTGGTTGATTAAGGATATAACTATTGGAGATGCTTTGGTCTAAGGGATTTATTTACCCAAAGGAAATAAATTTCTAAACTCAATGTATGCTCATTGAGTAGCTTATTCTTGAAATTTGTAGATGAAGTTGTTAGAGGTGTTTTGATTTAGAGAATTTATCTACCCAAAGGAGATAGATTTTAGAACCCAATGTATGCTCATTGAGCGACTCATCTGAGGTTCTGACCTTGGTTCTAACCTGGGTTTTACGCATTCCACCCAAAGGGTATTGTGTGATAATGTTGGCCTCTTAGTGATAGCTTATGTTCATTAAAGCTATATCTTACCTTTATTATTTGTTCTAATGCATTCCTATTTTGTCTAATCAGTGACCTTCTCTATGAACAATTGTTCTGCTTCTATTGAGATCCTGAATGGGTCTAATTTTAAAAAATGGAAGAAAGACTTAGAGTTTTCGTTAGGGATTGCTGACCTTGACATGGCATTGCGTGAAACCAAACCTGTGATCAATGATCAGAGTACACCTGAAGAGAAAGAAAAATTAGCTAAGTGGGAGAGGAGTGATCGACTTAGCTTGTGTGCTATGAAGAGAACAATTTCTGAACATCTGATAAGTGGGTTGTCTGAAAAAGAGAATGCTAAAGAGTATCTTACTGCTATTGGAGAGAGATTTCAGGTATCTGATAATGCTGAATCTGGATGTTTAATGAAACAACTCACGGACATGAAATATGATAACAATGGGGGTGTCAGAGAGTTCATTCTTAAGATGGTTCATGTCCAAACCAAACTAAAATCCCATGACATTGACCTGAATAAGAATTTTATTGTGTCTCATGCCTTAAATTGCCTACCTGTTGAGTTCACTCAAATCAAAACTGCTTATAATACATTTGGTGATAAGTGGACTATCAATAACCTCATTACCAAGTGTGTAGATGAAGAAGAGAAACTCAAGAAGGAGAAAAGTGATCTAGTACTCCTAACCTTTCATGCTAAACCCCATTCTGGTAAAAAAATCTTGGAAAAATAAGAAAAACACTCATAGTGTTGCTCATAGAATTCTTGATAAGAAACCTGATAATGGTCAACATCGTAATATAGGAGGTCCCAGACCTGTTGCTTTTAAGAAATCTGTTTGGTGCTTTTGGTGTAAGGAAAAGGGACATAAGAAAACTGATTGTCATGCTTTTAAAGCTTGGTTAGACAACAAGAACAAATCTGGAGGTAATCATTTAGCTTTTGTCTGTTTTGAGTCTAACTTAGTTGATGTTCCCATTAACTCTTGGTGGATTGATAGTGGTTCTACAACCCATATTGTTGTCTCCTTACAGGGGTTCAGAAACCAGCGGAGACCAAACTTGAGGGAAAGTAAACTCAAGATAGGAAATGATCTTGAAGTTATTGTGGAGATAGTGGGAGATGTTAGCTTAGCCTTAGGAACTAGTTTTGAATTTGTTTTGAAAGATACATTTTATGTACCTTCTTTTAGGAGGAATTTGATTTCAGTATCTTGTTTGGATAAATTTGGATTTCAATTTACCTTTTATGATGGAAAATTAAATTTGATGTTGAATTCTCAAGTTGTTGCTAATGGTATCTTGTTGGATGGTTTATATAAGTTATCTTTGGATTGTGATATGATATCCTCGTCCTTAAATGTTGAAAGCTCAATTGCTAAAAGATCTAAAATTAGAGAAAAATCCTTTTTGTTGTGGCACAAGCGTTTAGGACATATCTCTAAAGAAAGAGTTGAAAGATTAATTAGAGATGATATTTTACCTTCCTTAGATTTCAATGGTATAGGGACTTGTGCGGATTGTATTAGAGGAAAATTTACAAAGACCAATAAGAAAGGTTCAACTAGAAGTTCAGACCTTTTGGAAATAATTCATACAGATATTAGTGGTCCCCTTTCTCCAACTATCTGTGGTAATACATCTTTTATCACTTTCATTGATGATTTTTCACAGTATGGCTATCTCTGCTTGATTAAGGGAAAATCAGAAGCACTTGAAAAGTTTAAAATTTTTAAAACAGAGGTTGAAAAGCAACTAGGAAAAGTGATAAAGATGGTACGTTCTGACCGTGGTGGAGAGTATTATGGTAGATATCATTCTACTGGGCAACACATGGGACCTTTTGCAAAATACTTGCAAGATTGTGGAATTGTTCCACAATACACCATGCCTGGTACTCCTGAACAGAATGGTGTAGCTGAAAGGAGAAATCGCACCCTTAAAGATATGATGAGAAGCATGATGAGTAGGAGTAATTTACCAGAATTTTTATGGGGTGACGCTTTGAAAACAACCCTCTATATACTTAATAGAGTTCCTAGTAAATCAGTTCCAAAAACACCTTTTGAGCTTTGGACAGGTAGAAAACCCAGTTTGAATCATCTCCGTGTCTGGGGTTGTCCTGCAGAGGTTAAAATATATAATCCTTTTGAGACAAAGCTTGACCCAAAAACAAGTCGTTGTTTTTTTATTGGATATCTGGATCGATCTAAAGGATACAAATTCTTTTGTCATGGTAGAGGTAATAAAATTGTGGAGTCCATGCATGCAAAATTCCTTGAGCTTGATGTTGCTGAGCTTGTCACCGAATCTGATAATATTAATTGTGTTATGCCTGATGTTGTTACTTTGTCACTTCCTAATTTTGATAATGCTAGATCATCCACGACTCCTAGAGGTTTTGCTCCAAATGAGAATGTGGCTGAACATCCAGTTGAAGATGTGGTTGAACCACTTGTTGAAAATGTAGTGGATCCTCCTATTATAACTGAGGTTGAACAACCTAATGAGCCAATTGAGCAAATTCATGTTAGAAGGTCAGTAAGACAAAAGCGACCTGCTATCCCTGATGATTTTGTAGTTTATCTTAGTGAGGATGCTTATGATGTTGGTATTGTTATTGATCCTAAAAATTATCTAGAAGCTATTACTTGTTCTCAATCTAGCATGTGGAGAGATGCAATGCATGATGAAATGAAATCCATGATAAATAGTGATGTTTGGGAACTAGTGGAGTTACCAAGAAACTATAGAGCGATTGGATGCAGGTGGATATTCAAAACAAAGAAGGACTCGAAAGGTAAAATTGAGAGGTTTAAGGCAAGACTTGTGGCTAAAGGTTTCACACAAAAGGAGGGTATTGATTTTAATGAAACCTTTTCTCCTATTTCCACTAAAGACTCTTTTAGAATCGTTATGGCCCTTGTAGCACATTTTGACTTAGAATTGCATCAGATGGATGTTAAGACTGCTTTTCTGAATGGTGATCTTAATGAGGAGGTGTACATGCAGCAGCCAGAGGGTTTTGTAAAAAGTGGTGATGAGAACTTGGTTTGTAAATTAAGAAAATCTATTTATGGTTTGAAACAGGCTTCTAGATAATGGTACTTGAAATTTGATGAGGTGGTAACTTCATTGGGTTTTGAAGAAAATAAAGTTGATCAGTGCATCTATCTTAAGGTCAGTGGGAGCAAATTCATCTTTCTTGTGTTATATGTTGATGATATTTTGCTCGCAAGTAGTGATCTTGGTCTACTTCATGAGACCAAACTTATGCTAACCAAGTTCTTTGATATGAAGGACCTTGGTGAAGCATCTTTTGTATTGGGAATTGAAATACACAGAGATAGATCACGTGGTGTGCTTGGCTTGTCACAAAGAGCTTATATTGATAGAGTTCTAGAGAGATTTAATATGCAGAACTGTAAGCCAGGAGATGTTCCAATTACTAAAGGAGACAAATTCAGTAAAGATCAATGTCCTAAAAATGAGATTGAGCGGGCAGAGATGAAGGGGAAACCCTTTGACAGTGCATTGGGCAGCCTGATGTATGCTCAAGTATGCACTAGGCCTGACATTGCTTTCATAGTTGGCGTCTTGGGACGATACCAGTCTAATCCTGGGAATGATCATTGGATTGTGGCTAAGAAAGTGATGAGATATTTGCAAAGAACTAAAGAATGTATGCTTGTTTTTAGGAGAGTTGACAACTTGGAAATAGTTGGCTATACTGACTCTGATCTTGCTGGGTGTGTTGATGATAGAAAATCTACTTCTGGTTACATTTTTATGTTGGCTGGAGGTGCGGTATCATGGAAGAGTAAAAAGCAAACTCTTGTCGCCTCTTCTACTATGCAGGCAGAGTTTGTTGCTTGTTATGCTGCTGCCACTCATGCTGTTTGGTTAAGAAATTTAGTAACTGGACTTCGTATTGTTGATTCCATTGCAAAGCCACTAAAGCTTTACTGTGATAATAGTTCAGCTGTGTTCTACACCAAGAATAATAAAACTTCTAGCGGTTCTAAGCATTTGGAATTGAAGTATTTGACAGTCAGAGATCTTGTAAAGAAAAATGACATTATTGTTGAGTACATTGGTACTAATTTCATGCTAGCTGATCCCCTAACTAAGGGACTTAGACCCATTGTGTTCAAAAACCATGTTGAGAACATGGGCATTGTGAGTTCTTTTGATGTACTTAGTTAGTGGGAGTTTGTTCTTTATGTCATTTTCTTTTATCATGTTATATTTTATTTTAGACACTTTAAGTGTTGGATTGCCAAGTACTAAAATATAATTCTCTTACAATTTCCTACTTCATCGAATTCCCCAAACATGTACTAAAAACACATTTATTATACCACTTTTACAAGAAACATTTACGAGACACTATTCTATGTTAGATATTTAGTACAAATTTACATTAATAAATCAAGCAGTTAATACATACATTAATACTGTGGTGAGTCCTTGAGTTTGCAGAGTATTAATAATATATTTATACAGTACATCATCCCGTGAAGTAATTGGTTTGAGGCAGTTGCAATATATATTTGTATCAAATGATGGCTGGCAATGCACTTCAACTATTCTTTAGGTTTAGAAAAATTGGGTAAAGAGTGCCGAAAAAAAAAAAATACTGCCTAATTTACATAGATAATGTAAGAGACATCCAGTCATGGAAGAAAAAATTTGAGATGGAAATGGAAAATAATGGGGACATGAATGAATAAATGTAAAATAATAAAATGTGAAGAAAAAAAACAGTTGATTTTATTGGGACAGTACTATTGATTTTCTTCAATTTTATAACAGAAAATTTTATATTCATTTCCATTAGTTTTTTATGCACAAATGTTAGTATATTATATACTAATTGTTAAGTTAATATTTTTTTTTCCATTCACCTGAACTTAAATCCTAGATATTTAATGAGTTCAACTTCTTTACTAGTTAGTTTAAAGTTTGAACTACTCAACTCTTGTTATAAAATTTATTATACTAAAAATAATTCATATAATTTTATTTTGACTAATTTTTAATAAATTTGATGGTTATTATTCATTCTCACATTCTCATATAACATAGTCATTCTCACTATATATGCACTATATATATATATATATATATATATATATATATATATATATATATATATATATATATATATATATATATATATATATATATATATATATATATATATATATGCACTATATATATATATATATATATATATATATATATATATATATATATATATATATATATATATATATATATATATATATATATATATATATATATATATATATATATATATATATATATATATATATAAACTTAATAACAATTTTAGTTGTTAGGCTTTTAAACATTCACGAAATTGATTTTCCATTTTTAAATTATTCATTTTGATTTCTCTCTTATATTTAGGGATAAAAAGTAGTAATATAATATATTTAATTGAAATGATATATGATCTAATATAATGAAATCTTAAATATAAATAATTGTAAAAGTATTACCTAAAAACTTTAGTAAAAAAAGTTAGAAACAAAGAAATATAATATAAAAAGAAATAGTATTTAAAAGAAGTTGTTGATTTTTAAAAAGAAAAAAGTGTCTTTTTTTTCTTTGGTGATTTAAAAAAAGTGTCTTTTTTTTTCTTTGGTGATTTTCAACTTATTATCAATATATTATATTTTTCATTAAAAAAAAGTATTACTTGGATATCAGAGGACACATGTTTTTTTCGATCTTATTTAGTAGGATTGAAGATTATAATTTATTCAGATCATGCAGCTATTAAAACCATGCAGCTTTAAGAATTCGATTTGGAGATTCGACATAAGAAGAAGACAAAAAATGTAATAGCAGGTTACTGGACGACTCTTTTCCTAATGATAAGTTGTTTGCACTAATACAAAAAAAATGCCTTAGTATGTTGATTTTGTAAATTATCTTGCACCCGGAGTTTTGCCTCTGAATTTAACTATCAGCAGAAGAAAATTTTCTTTTCGAACTTTACGCATTACTATTGAGATGGAGATCTTCTTTTTAAGAGAGGTATTGACGATATATCTTTGAGGTGTATCCCTGAAGAGGAAAATGAAAAGTGTAATGATCCACGACCATTCTTCTGTCTATGGCAATCATGCAAGCACCTCGAAAACTGCTACGAAAGTATTCCAGGTTGGTTTGTGTTGGCTATGAAAATTCTAGGATATACAAGAAACGTATAAAAAAGGGCATGATAAGCCCATCATCATAAGAAGTTTCAAAGTATGAGAACTAGTACTATTGTTTAATTCTAGGTCGAAACTTATTTCGAGAAAACTCTGCTCTAAGTGGCCTGAACCATTTAAAGTGAAGAAAGTGACACTATTTAGAGATGTCCATGTTTGGAGCCAACCCACTGGTGCGCCTACCATTAATGCTAGAGGTTAATGAATTATGTAAATGGGGTGAAATTGAAAAAGGATGTGTTTTATCTTAAAGGCACCCTCTTGAGGATGATAATGATGTAGTCAAGCTAATAACTTCAAATAAACGTTGTGTAGGAGGCAACCTACATATTTTTAACATGATGTTTTTCTCTCAGTATATTTATGTGTTTTTAAATTTTTGTAGGTGATGTCTTTAGCAGCGCTTTTTCTACAAAAAAAAGCGTTGCCTTTACCTTTAGCAGCGCCACTTTAGGCAGCGCTTTAAAGCGCTGCTAAAGGTCAAAAAAAGCGCTGCTAAAGGTCTGTTTTGGCATAGTGTACGTGTGCGCCCAAAAACTTTTTCACTCTCTCACTCTCTTAGTGGTGAGTCCTAATACATTCTAAGCCACCCACGCCATACATAATCCCCCAAGTAACCCAAAATTCAGCAATAATTTTCCCCATTTTTCATTTTCATTCTCTCTACCTCAAAACTCTCTTCAAATTCTCTACCCTCTCAACCCACTCTCCACAAACACTCCACCCCTAATAGAAAAACAAAAATCTTAAAACACCTAAACACACTTTCATTGAATCTTCTTCAATGGCACCAAAAAGGATGGAATAAGGAAAAACACCATCAACCTCTACTTTTAATCAAACATCTTGAGTATGAAGGAAAATGAAAAGTGTCACAATCATTAATCATTGCTAATAATCTTCATGTCACCATGGCTTCAAGAGAGATACAACATCTACTTAATATAAATCTAAGGTTGTTATGATGGCAATCCTAGACAAAACCCTAACTTCATGCTGATGTGGCATTCTTACAAATCTTCCCAAATTAGATTGATATAATTATTATTAAAAAAACTCCCAAACCAAAAGAATATATCTCTTCATTTTTTAAAGTTTAATTCTTACATTTTACAATTATATTTTCTTTAATTTTCATTTTAATGATCACTAAAATTGTAACTAATACACTACAATGGTGATAATATATAGAAAAATAATAATAATAAATGAATTTCATTTTAATGGTCACTAAAATTGTAAACAATATGTAAGTTCAGAGTATGCCTAAAAGGGGGGTGAATTAGGCTTTAGAAACTTTTTCCCGTTTTTCGATATTCTTGAATTTTACTTGGTTATGATCTTGATGATGAAAGCAGTAAAAGCATAATGAAAATGAACACAGAGATTTATAGTGGTTCCTTTCACAATCCGAAGGTACTTCACTCCCCTTTCCACATAAAAGAGAGTTTTCACTATAGTTTTAGAATGTACAACCTATCACACCATCAACCGGTGAGGCCTACTATCTAACAACTATTTCAACAACTTAGTGTGCAAGAACAATCCTCTTGCAAGCACTAACCCTTGTGTCCAACAATCCTGGATCACAAGTCACAAAGAAATAATTCTTGTAATTTTGTAATTTGAGAGTGATACAATAATAATATTAATACAAAGATTGATCTTCTCCTTTTGATCAAAATTTACTTTTCAATATCAATACAAGTGTTCAAAAATTCTGGATATGAAATGGTATAATATGAACACTTTTTGAAAATATTTGAAAATATTTGAAAAGTAGTGAATTTGATTTAATGATTATTTTGAAAATTATTGGAGGTGTTTTTCAATTTGAAATTTTCAAAATTTATATGAGTCAAAACACCATTTCAAAAATGTATAATTGTGTATGAATCAAATAATGAAAAGGTATAACATTCAAACAAGATTTGAATTTTAAAAGAAACAATTTTTCAAAATTCGTTCAGTGTTAATCGGTTAACCATATAGGTTAATCGGTTAACACTTGAACGTTAGCCCTGAGAATTCAAAATTTGAGGTCATTAACCGATTAATCCATATGGTTAATCGGTTAACACTGTTAAAACTCAGAAAAATACTTGAGTTAAAAAATGTTAAACCAATCCAAATAATTTTAAAACCATGCAAATGCAAAATGTTAAAATGATAAATTATTTGAACACTTGTATATCAATTAAAGGAGTGAATATTGATATACCATAGCCTTGAGTCCAAATCTTGAAAGTTGTATGATCATTTGCACATGAAGCTTGATTTGCATGACAACATTCCATAGTCTTGATCTTGATCAAATTTGAAAGCTTGACTTTTTGCAAACATGAAATGAGCTTAGGTCTTTGTTGATATCATCAAAACCTTGAGATTGAAGTGTGCTTCTACACAATACACTACAATGATGATAATATATAAAAATAAAAAATAAAAAATGAATGCATAATAAAACAATATCAGTCCTAATAAGAATATAAATTTTTTATTTTTATATATTATCATCATTGTAGTGTATTGTTTTATATTCTTATTAAGAATATAAATTTTTTATATAATATATTGTTTTATATATTATGCATAAAAAAATAAGAATATAAATTTATTATTTGTTTTTATATATTATCACCATAATAAGAATATATTTTTATAATAAGAATATCAGTCCTAATAAAAAATAAAAATATTGTTTTATTATCCATATTTTTATTTAATTAAAAAAAATAAGAATATAAATTTTATTTTTATATAAATTTTAAATATTAATGTTACTTTTTATTAAAAATTAATTGTAATGTAATATCTTATGACTTATCATTTGTCAATCAAAATTAAAAAGAAAGTTTTTTATAAAATAATTTTGAAAAACTAAGTAATTCAAAATTTCTATGAAAATATTAGTAAAGTAATCAATACTTTTATTCTTACTTGATTTCTTTTATTTTAATTAAATTTATATATATTATCATCATTGTAGTGTATTGTGTAGAAGCACTATATCAGTCCTAATAAGAATATAAATTTATATTCTTATTTTTTTTAATTAAATAAAAATATGGATAATAAAACAATATTTTTTATATTTATAATTATGTGAGTTCTAAAGTATAGATTAAATACTATATTCATAGTAGTATTTAAAATTAAATAATCAATAAAACTATATCAGTCCTATAAATAAAACACATTATTTGCGTATTCTATTATTGTGATTATTTTAAATAAAATACATTATTAATTTATTACTTATATTATTTTGCAAGTTAACTTATTGTGATCATTTTAAGTTAAAATACATTATTTATTTATCACATATGTTTTCATTTGATTAAATATATTGAATAATGTAAACTTATATCCTATATTTAAATTTATTTTATTTATTAATGTTTAAGATTAATAAGATATTTGAGAAAATTTTACTATTATGATCATTTAAAATAAATGATTTTAATCTCATTGTATTCTAATAATTATAGCAAATAGAAAATATTCTGAAAATAATTCTCTATTTATAGAATTTTTATATTTTAAGTATAATATTCAAAAATTCACTAAATTGGTCTTTATATAAAGTTAATAAATCTTAAATATTAATTACAAATTAAAAAAAAATATGAACCGGAAGACTTCCAAAAAGTCTTCCGGTAAACAAAGGAAAAAATATGAACCGGAAGACTTCCAAAAAGTCTTCCGGTAAACATACGAAAAAAAATGTGAACCGGAAGATTTCCAAAAAGTCTTCCGGTAAACAAATAAAAAAATATAAAAAAATTAAAAAATAATAAATTTTTATACGAGGATATTTTGGTCCAAAAATTTTTAATGTAGGGGTATAGGTACAAGTGTAGGGGTATGAGGTAAAACTTTCCAATTTCAATATCATCTAATTCTCATAACTATTGGCCCATTATAAGATTTTTTAACCCAAAAAAAAAAAATTATTGTCTTAAAAATACAATGAATAAATGAATGAAAACGTTTAATTATAAGGGACTTAAGTAATATACAAAGACACATCTATATTTTAATTGAATTGTATGTTATAATTATATAACCATACAATTAATGAATTAAATTGTTACAATTTTAAAAATTAATATTGTCATTCTATATTTATAAAAACAAATTTATCAACCTTTGAACTACTCACCTAATACTTGTATTAATATCAAATTTTAATAATAAATGTTTCTGTTATAATTTTATTAATTTTTATTGGTCTACATGCTCTTGCTCGATGTGAGTATAAATATGTGACTTTAGTTTTAGATCTTCCTTCACTTTTGTGCTACTCTTTAAATTTGTATGATAGTTTTTATCTTCTATTTCTTACTTTGCATATGTGTATTGATTATTCATTTGTTAATGGCACCTCATGTAAGCATTTAGATATTTTAAACTCTAATATTTGCATCAATTAAATTAATATTTAAAGAATTTATATATATATATATATATATATATATATATATATATATATATATATATATATATATATATATATATATATATATATATATATATATATATATATATATATATATATATACATATATATATATATATATATATATATATATATATATATATATATATATATATTTATTTATATATATATATATATATTTATTTATTTATTTATTTGTATAGTAGTTGATATCTATAAACTTTATAAGTTTTTTAAATATCAATTTATTTATATTGTTTGTAATTTAAATTTATTTATTTAACTGCTTTATTTGAAATATTATTATTTTATAATGTTTGAATTATTATTAATTTAATTTATTTAATAATTTTAATTTGTTTTAAAGATTTAATTGAAATATATGTAAAAAAAATTTACATTGCCCGTTAATTATAACCATTGAATGTTAGAAGAAGTATGACTTTTATTTTAATTATTAATCTCTTATTTTAATAATTTTTCATTTTAATATTTTGATTTTTTAGTTGAGTTTCTCTCCCTTCATTGAGTCACTTAAAAGGAAACTATGGAACATTATTTTTTTTTTCTCTTATTATTATTGTTATAATTTGTTTTGCAACAATACCAACCAATTTTTTAACAATGATTAAATATCAGACATTTGAAGTAAATATCACTTCATTTCAAAATTATTCTTATTTTAATATTACTCATTTCGACACAAGATTTAAAATTCTTCTATCCTTTCAATTTTAATAAAAATTAAAGATCGTATACACTTACGACTGTAACACTTATTTAACGCATAAACTTTAGTTATTGTTTTTGAAACAAACAAAAATTAAACTAAAAAATACAATTATCATAAATTAATTTTATAAAGACGTGTGTGCAAGATAATCATAATCTTTTAAAAGGAGTTAGTAAATTATAAAAAATTTAAATGATTAAGAAATGAAACATTTGATTGGCAGTATACTTGAGATTTTCTTTTAAGCTTTTCAATGTGCTTTAATAAATTAATAATATTGACCTATTAAATTTTTTTATACCTAATTACAATTATATTGTTACCATGTTTTGAAGATTCTTAAAAAATATACAAAGATGCAACTTACATGAAATTACACGAAATTCACATATTTATGAATAAAGTTATAATTTACAAAAATTATATATTTTCTTAAAATAACAATTAAATTTTATCACCGAGAAAAAAAGTTAATATAATTATATTATAATAAAACTGTGCAACGCGCAAGTTATATATCTAGCCTTAAAATACTATAAATTTAACTTTATAAAAAATTTATAAAAAATTTCTTAAAATTAATATCAAAATTTTGATATTATATTAATGAATGATTCAATTTTTATGGTAAATAAAAGATAAAATTATATAAGAAAATAATATTAATAAAAGAATATCTTGATGATGTGATGTAATTGTTAGAAAGTAACACTAATAATATAGTTTAATATGTTAATAATAAACTAAATATTAATTTTTAAGTATTGTAATTTTGACTTAAATGCAATTTTAGTTTGTTATATTGATTTTTCTAAATTTTTAGTACCCTTTAAAAAAAATCGGCTATTTGGTTCCTTTTTATCATATTATGTTTTATTTTGGTATCCCTTCTACTTGTCAGTCAAACCTATGACACGACACATTAAAATTGGCTCAACTTACCTGCTAGAGTTGCCACATCATTAAATGCAACATATTAAATCATTTTAATAATTAATTTGAATTTAAAATATAATTATAATAATTATAACATAAAATCATATAAATAGGAACATCATCATCTTCATCATGTTCTTCCCTTTTTTTATGAAAGAAATCCTAAATTTCATTTTCATCTCCATTCCTTGTTGGTATTTCGTTTCCACATTAATGCAAGTAACCATGTCCCAATACTCGAAACCTAGAAATCAATCACTGGGCCGTTCATTTGGAAACGAATGCAGATGTGGACTCAAATCTCCATTAATGACATCTTGGACCGATTCCAACCCAGATCACCTTTTTTGGGGTGTGAGATATGTAAGGTAGTCTCCATCCTTACTTTTACGAAAATTTGGATATTTTTAATGTTTGTCAAATTCCTTCATCTTTGTTCTTTAATTCCAGTTGTATGGGTATAAAAGGTGCAATTACTTTATCTGGTATGATGAAGAAATGCCTACAAGAACCAAGGAACTAATCACCTCACTGCTCCAACAATTGGATCAAGAAAAGACAAAAGCGGATGAAGTCAAAATCAAAGTTGAAGAAATGAAGATGAAGTTGAAGTTTATGAAGATTATGATGAAATTTACTGTATCTATTGTGAGATATTGGATGGAACTCTAGTATGGTCGAAGGGTAGCTTCTGGTTCGACGGGAATTAAGCATGAGGTCGAAGTATGTTCGCATGCTGTTGTCGGAGTAATGCATGTTATAGTCGAAGTTTGTTCTAACATGCATTAGTCAATATTGCTAAGGTTGTTAGCATGTTGAATTGGGTCTTGCTTGTAAGCCCAATTGTTTAAGTTAGCTTGTACCCTAAGTTAGCTTGTAATGGGTAATTGTTAAAAGCCCATTAGGTTAGTGTGCTATTTTTCTTATAAATAGGATACTAGTTTCTCAATCTTGGCATAAGGAAAAATAGGAAGATAAAATCCTAATTTCAAGAGAGAGGAGTTATTTTGTTATTCTTGTATACTTGTAATCTTGTTCTAAGAGAAAGGAAATAATAGCAGTATTATAACCAATCCTTGTTGTTCCTTGTTGTTTTACCTTGTCTTCTTTGTTAACCCTAACCCTTGTGTGTTTCTTAATCATTAAGAAACCGTTTATACTTTGTTATAAGGTATCTGATTCACAACAAATTGATGCGGTGAGCATGGAGAAGATGCCTTCAACAAAGTATGAGATTGAAAAAGTTCACCGGAGTGAACGACTTCAGTCTGTGGCGCTCGAAGATGAAAGCCCTACTATTGTTTGGAAGCGTTGAAAGGTGAGGCAGCCATGGACGTTGCGCTAACGGCAAAAGAAAAGACGGGCATGATCGAGAAAGCCCACAACGCAATATTGTTGAGCCTTGGTGATAAGGTTCTTCGATAGGTATCAAAAGAGACTACATCATCGGGATTATGGGTGAAACTTAAAAGTTTATACATGACCAAATCTCTAGTGAATCGGCTCTACCTGAAGCAAGCTTTATATTCATTCAAGATGTGTGAAGACGAAGTATTGGCTGAGCAGTTGGATATGTTCAACAAGCTGATTCTTGATCTTGAAAATATTGATGTAAAGATCGATGATGAAGATCAAGCACTCTTGTTGTTGTGTGTTTTGCCTAAAACACATGCTCACTTCAAAGAAACTCTCTTGTATGGAAGGGAGTCCCTGACCTTTGAAGAAGTTCAAACAGCCTTATATTCTAAGGACTTGAATGAACGAAAGGAGCATAAACCTTCGATGGTGGGCGAACGTTTAGCCGTTAAGGGAAAATTCTTGCGAAAGGATGGTAAGTTCGACAAGAAGAAAGGTAAAAGTCAACAGAAATCTTATAGTGGCGAAACATTTGGTATTCGATGTTATTACTGTAAGAAGGAGGGTCACACAAGAAAGGTGTGCCCTAAACGCCTGAAAGATCATGGAGGTAATGGCAACATAGCCATTGTTCAAGATGACTTCGACTCATCAGATGTTCTTGTGGTTTTAAGTGGTGACTCAAGAAAAGAATGGATTATGGATTCCGGTTGCACTTGGTACATGACTCCAAACAGAGAATTGTTCGAGGAGCTATGTGATCAAGATGATGGATCTGTGTTACTGGGAAAAAAAATCTTGCAAAATTGCAGGTATTGGATCTATGAGATTCAAGTTCCAAGATGAGTCAATAAGGTTATTGACTGAAGTCAGGTATGTACCTGACTTTAAGAGAAATTTGATTTCTTTTTATGAATTCGACAGAAAAGGATATGTCTTTCAAGGAGAGAAAAGTATCCTAAGAGTCATGAAGGGGTCGAAGGAAGTCCTGAGAGGCGTGAAGAAACAAGGCTTGTATACCCTTAAGGCTGAGGTTGTAAGTGGTTCGACAAATGTTGCATCCACGAAACCTGTGTCGAAGACAGAATTATGGCACATGAGGTTGGGCCATGTCAGCGAAAGAGGCCTGGTCGAATCGGGGAAGCAGAACCTGCTAGGAGGTGACAAAGTCGAAAAGCTGGAGTTTTGTGAATCTTATGTATTTGGTAAATCCTGTAGGGCAAAGTTTAACAAAGGCAAGCAAAGGTATTTTCTATCCATCGTTAATGACTATTCCGGAAAGCTATGGGTATTCATTCAGAAGACGAAGGATGAAACTTTTGAGAATTTCAAAATTTGGAAGATTCTGGTCGAAACTCAAACTGGTAGAAAGGTCAAGAGGCTGAGAACCGACAATGGCCTCGAATTCTACAACGAACCGTTTGACAGTTATTGTGTTGAGTCTGGGATTGCAAGGCATAAGACTGTAGCAGGTAATCCTCAATAAAATGGATTAGCTGAGAGATTCAATCGAACAATCCTTGAAAGAGTTAGATGCATGTTGGTTAGTGCTGGATTGAAGAAGGTGTTTTGGGCGGAATTGTTGAAGTTGATACTATTGCCTTCTCTCCCCTTGATTCAAGTCGAATCAAGTGTGTCAAATGCTCCGAACAAACCTCTAGTTAGCGCTACTTTTCTGAATAAACCCTTTGTTCTACAAACCTTTTTCTCGACTGAATTTGATCACAAGACTTTCAACCCCAAATCTTTTGTCACAATCCTCCGGTTACCGCTACTTGTTTGAACGAACCCACCGTTCTTCAAACCCTTCACTCGGCTGAATTCGTGACGCAAAAATTTATGCAGAAACCCCTCAAATCCTCAAGATCTTGGAGAGCAAAATCTTAATAGTTTTATTCAAGAAACCCCCACTGAAAACTCAACCCAAACAAGATACACAATCCTCCGTTTGAACGTTATCACCTCGACAATGCACAAGAGCAATAAAAAATTTTATGTGTAATTGTTGAAGAATGCAAGTGTGAGAATGAAGATGATGAGAAAATCAGTGTATATCTTTCACTTTTCTTATTCTCTCTATCTAATCATTAGACAAGAATGAATATATATGATGTCTAGACCCACTAACTAACATAGCAGATCAGAAAAATTGACTTACAACAGCGAGCGGTTGACCAAAGCAATAGGTGGGTCGACCTGAGCACACCTGAATGCAAAATTACACAAAAAACAAGTTATCCATCGACCGATACATGACCATGTGTCGACATAAGGTTACTTCAAAGAAACAGATTTTTAGGCTTACAGTATGAGTCGACCTATGGTCGACGTGAGCAGAGCCGAGACCAAATGAGTTTTGATCAACATGTATGCGTCAACTGCCACAGGACTATGAGTTGACGCAAGGACCTTAAAAAGTCAAAAACAAGTTCCTTGCTAACATTTTGGTCCACCTAAGCGATTTTTGTGTAGACTTAAGGTTCCTAACATGACCAAATGCACACTTAATATATATGAGATACTTTTATATGTATAGACACATGAACTTAGAATATATTATGCATTTTAAAGAACGAATGCAATCAAAGACGCGATGATACCGTCCAAAGTACAAAATACGAGCTAATGCAAGTTTTGATATCATTAAAATAAGGACTAAGGAACCTTGCTCTCACATACTCCCCCTTTTTTATGATAGAAAAATTGTTGCAAAATCTTCAGCTTTATGAGGGCAAGGTGCCTCAGTCCTTATTTTAATGATGTCAAAATGTGTAGTAGCTCGTACTTTTTAATTTGGACGGTATCATCGTGTCGTAGCTTGCATTCATGTTTTACAATGCACAAAATATTCTAATGTCATGTGTCTATACATATAGGAGCATCTCATATATATTTTGTGTGCATTTGATCATGTTAGAAAACTTAGGTTTGCACAAAAATGGATTAGGTGGTCCAAGATATGAGCAAAAACTTATTTTTGGAAGTTTCAGGTGTTTGAGTCGACTCAAAACCCTGCTCAGGTCAACTCATAAAAGTTGATTTTTTATCTTTTGATCTCGGGTCTGCTCGCTTCAACCCTTTGGTCAACTCATATTGTGACCATTTAAAATTTTCTTTTTGAAGCAAGCTTGCGTCGATGCATGGCCCTGTTCTGATCAATGCATATCTTAATTTTCTGCATAATTTGCATTCAAATGTGCTCAGGCCGACCCCCCTCCTACTCAGATCGACCGTTCGCTGACTTATGACTATTTTTTTGATCTGATATATTTTAAAATGTTGTTATGTTTGTTAGTTAGTCAAGGCATCATATATATACATTTTATCTCATCATTCTTACATACAACAAGAAAAGTGAAAGATATACACTGAATTATTCTCATCATCTTCATCCTTATTCTTGCACTTTCTCAACAATTACACATAACAATTTGTGTTGATTTTTTGCATCATTGAAGTGATAACGTCCAAACATAGAATTGTGTATCTTGTTTGGGTTGAGGTTTTGGTGGGTATTTCTTGAATAAAACCATTAGACTTTTGTCCTCCAAGATCTTGAGGATTTAGAGTTTTTTGCACAAGTCTTTACTTCACAAATTTAGCCGAGTAAATGGGATTGAAGAACAGTGGGTTCCTTCAATCAAGTAGCGTTAACCGGAGGATTGTGTAAGGAAGATTTGGGTTCAAACGGTGTGTGATCGAAATTAGCCGAGTGAAAGGTTTGAAGATTGGTGGGGTTGTTCAGATAAGTAGCGGTAATCGGAGGTTTGTTCAACACGTTTGAGGCACTTGAGTCATCTTGAATTAAGGGAATAGAAGACATAGTATCAACATCAACAACTAGGTTTGAGTGTCTGGTGACTATTGATTCTCTTGTATAAACTTTTGTAACAAGATAATATATATCTCAATTCTAGTTTTAGAATTGGGGGCAGACGTACCCTAAGCGAGAACGAAAGGGGAATTGCCTAAACAAATTCGGTGTTGTTCTCTCTTTTTTCTCTTTATTTTGAATTATTTATGTTTATGTAATATCAATTAATCGATAAAATTCTACTGTAGTGTAGTGCTGAAAATCTCATTTGAAAAACTCATTACAATCACTTGGATTTTAATTGCAAAAGTTATGCACTTACATTACATAACAAATAATACTTTGACTGTTTTAAACACCAAGTATTTGACGAATTGATCGCACACAAACTGTTTGTTATATTGTCAAATTAAGTTTACATTTTATAAGTCATTGGATATTGGACAGACTAAAGTGGTATTATTTGTAATGATTAATCATCAAACTATTGATTCAGTTTTTCATTAGATTTGTTGTTCCATTTGCTTTGTCGTATATCCGATCTTTTCGATAACGGTTCATTTAGACGACTTGGTTCCTCGGCCACTTCCGCATAATTTTTAAAACCAAATTTTTAAGCGCCAACTCTTATAATAAATTAGTGATCTATTCAAACCCCATTCTAGATCATTGCCATTGTCTTACAAGTGGTATCACGAGAACCGGTTCATTTAGTGTTTTGCATATAACTTTTTAGAACCAAAAGAGGCTTACAATAGAGCACCGATTTTTACAGGTGAGAACTATAGTCATTGGAAATATTGTATGCGTATGCATATCAATTCCATTGATAGAAAGGTATGGAATGTTATTCAAAATGGTCATATGGAAATAACCATGACCGATGCGAATAATGTTGTTGTGCCTAAGCCAGAAGCACAATGGAACGAAGAAGATGAGAAAAAGTATAGTTACGATTGGAAAGCTAGAAATATTCTAATATATTCTTTGGGAGTTGATGAATATTATAGAGTTTCCCATTGTACTACTACTAAAGCTATGTGGAATGCATTGCAAATTGTCCATAAGGGAACTAATGATGTCAAACCAGCTTGAATCAATACTTTGACACAAGAGTTTGATCGTTTTCACATGAAGCAAGGTGAAACCATTATTGAAATGAAAAAGAGATTTTTTCATGTAATCAATCGCTTAAATACACTTGGAAGACCCGTTTCTAATGAAGTTGCTATTAATAAAATTTTAAGATGTCTTAATAGGGAATGGAAACCAAAGGTCACAGGTGATCAAGAAAGCCAATGATCTCACTACATTGGACATCACCACTTTATTTGGTAAGCTTGATAAATATGAGCAAGTGCTCATTAGTCTTGACAAACATGAGAAAAGATAAAATAAAGAGAAGGTGAAAGAGACAGACAAGAAGTCTATTGTTTTCAAGGCTTCTAGCTCAAAGTCCTCAATACAAGAGCAAAGTGAAAGTGAATCTAATGATGATGAGGAAGATACGAGTGAAGATATGGGACTGTATGTGAGAAGATATAATAGATATATCCAAAAAAAATGGTATTCAACACTCGGACAAGAATCTCATCAACTCTCGACGGTAATCAAAGATCTCTAAGAATGAAGGCAACAAGAGTGGAAAATCAAAAAGGTCATGCTACAGTTGTGGAAAGACCGGTCATTATTGAAGGTGAGAAAATACTTAGAAGGGGGGTTGAATAAGTATGGAAGATTAAAAACTTAGAATAAAAAACACAATTATTTTTATTCTGGTTCGTTGAACTCAAATACTTCAGTTCACCCTTCCTAGAGTGATTTTCCTTTCTCAACAAGGACTTAATCCACTATTTAATCAAACAGATTACAATAGTAACACCTAAGAACAACTGTTCTTAGTCTTCTCAAGAGCTACTGATTCCAACTGAATCCTCTTAAGGAAATCCTTTACAATCAATGTAAATCTAATACAAGAGTATGAATGCTTCTAAAAAGCTTTTATCACAACAGTGATATTTATCTTAAGTTTAAGTACAAATAATTCTAAGAAGAATATGAAAGAATGAGAGCTTTGAATGTTATGATTTCTTTTCAGCAAAATGTCTAACTGAAGAATTTGGTGGAGTCTTCCTTTTATAGGCAGCTGATCCAAGGAAGCTAAACGTTGAGAAAAGTGTCCCAAAAAGGTCTGAGCCTTTTTGTCTTCACATCAAGTGACATTTCCTAGAAGTAGAAAGCATAGAGAAATCCTTTTTATCTGTGTTCTTGTGTCTAGCACCAATGAGGAAAGAGACGTTTGATTTACTCCAACGGATATAATCTTTGAATATTTCTTCTTCAGTTTTCAGCAAGTTCATCAGAATCTGATTGAGTCAGAGTCTTCTAATGATATTCAGAACTTTGTTGTATCAGAGTCTTCTGCAGCATGTGTGCTTTCAGCGTGTTGATCATCAGAGCATATTTGACACAGAACTTCAGTACTGGCAGCTTTAGTACTTTCAGAAACTTCTGTAGAAACTATGCTTTGAGAAACTCTTCATACAATATTCTTCTTAGCTTCAGATGCTTCTGACTTGCTTCAGATGCTTCTGCTTGCTTCAGATTCTTCTGGAGCTTCTTGCTTCAGATCCTTTTGGAGACTACGCTCAGGATCTTCTGTAATCAGCAAACAGAATCTTCTAATGAATGCATCTGGCGCTTCAGAGTCTAGATAACTTCTTGTATACAATTCAGATTTGCTTCTGGAGTGTTAATTTCATTACAATCTGCAGTAAAACTCTCAAGCAAATTTTAGAGTATATAATTCTTAAATACAAAATTTCCTAATAGTTATCATCAAAACAAAGAGATATTATTAAGAACCAATCTGTGTTCTAACAATCTCCCCCTTTTTTATGATGACAAAAAGCATCAGAAATTTTGTTTAACAGGACATATTAGAATTATAACTCCCCCTGAGATGGTGAATCTCCCCCTGAGTTAAATACAAATAAGGAATAGAAACTTCCCTTTTGTATTTGAGTAATCTTCAGAGTTAGATCTTGTTTGTTCTTATAACATTTGAAGGTCAGAATGTCTTGCAGATTTAAGATTCAGAGTTTGATAATAGTCAAATGATCTGATAGACTCAGAGTTTCTTTTATAGAATGTACTTATCAAATGTTCTGAAATAGTCAGATTAAATGTTAGATAGAATAAATATGTCTGAAGTTTCATTCTGGTGAAGTTATATTAAACAGTTCATATCTATATTTTCTCCCCCTTTTTTGTCATAAGCAAAAAGTAAAAAATTTTAAAAAGACAATTAAAAGGAAACAGTAAATAAGATAATTCAATGGAGAAAACTTTGATTCATTCATAAGATCAGATCAAGAGTACATAGTCAAACATCAGAAGATATAGCAATAAAGTACAGATGCAAACAACAGATGCAAAAACATTAGAATGAAAAAAAAATCTAAGAGTGTTTGGACAAAAGCATCTTCAATAGATCTGTAATCTCAAAGGAGGATTGCTCTTGCTTGGACATCCACTTAGCCATAGTTTCATTCTTTTCATCTTGCTTTGACATCCATTCTGTCATATCCTCATACTTCTTATCCTGTTTTGCCATCCAGGATTTTATCTCTGACTGTCCAGCTTCCAGAGCAGCAATCTTATCTTCAAAATCTGGATGTTCTTTCTTTATCTCAGATGAAGAAGTATGATGAGGTTCTGTAGCCTGAACAGAGTCAATTTCCATTGGTTCTGTAGATTCTGGAGCATTGGAATTAGAAGGAGGGTCTACCAGAGTCATAGCCAACGGATTTTCCTCAGATGTAATGTCAGTAGATTCTGTTGATTGTGGAGGAGCACCTAAAAGAAGCAGAGGTTCAGATTTGTTGACAGTCCAGAATAGAGTTCGAGCAGCCTCAGCAAATCTGAGCTTTGCATCATCAGAACAGACGTTCTTCAGATTTGAAGCTACAGAGTTGAATCTGTTTATGAATCCATTCCAGATGATGTCAGATTCTTTGGCATCCATTGTTGTTGAGCATTTCTTCTGAACAGTACCTAAATACATCTGTATTTCTTGCAAAAATGTTTGAAATAAATGATCAACATTAAGTCTGGGCTTTGGACGCAACAAAGTTTCCAGAGTTACAGGTTTAGGTTGGGGAGTTGGTGGAAAAAGAGATTTCTGAATAGAGATCAGAGGAGGAGGATAATATGGAATGAAGGGTATCTCAGGAGCTTTTTCTTTTGATCTGATTAAAGCATTAAGAAAATGAGGTTTTGCTCTTCTGTGAAGGGTAACTACATCAAAAGTTTCATTAGAGTAGGGTTTGAAAGCAGATTTTGGTGGTGCATCAGATGCAACATTGTTATCAGATGCAATTGGCAGAGCTGAAGCAATAGCTTTATCATATTTTGCAGAACATGATATGGTTGCTAAAGATCCTACATCTGACATAGATTTTATGTAATTAAGAATCACAGATGGAAGGGTCATGGTTAGTTTTGGTTTCAGAGGAATGATGGGATCAGACGGTTCAACTCTGTCATAAAAATCTTTTAGTTTGAAACCATAGGCCAAATTATGAAACAGAGAGGATACTTGGGCACAAGATATAGAAGATCTTGGGTTTGAATTAGGGATTAGAATCTCATATGATGGTGTGGGTGTGGGAATAGGATCTGGAATGGGAGCTTTTGAAGGTATGATGGGTTCTGGTTGGTTTACCTCGGAGTATTTTTCAGATGGAGAGATTAGAAAATCTGGGTGGAGGTCTGATTCTGAGGAGTTAGAAGATGTGGTTGGTGTACAGGAGGTAGAAGATACTTGAAACGCTGTTTTTAAGGGAGTGACATCAAGAACATCTGTCTCAGGGATGTGAGGTTCAGAAGTATTGGTTTGTTCTGAAGGAATGTCAGATGGTTTGGATGGTTGTTCTGAGATGGGTGAATCAGATGAAATAGTGATTGGTTCTGATGAAATGGGAGCAGAAGTTACTTTTGTAGGTTCAGAAGTAACAGGTGCAATGGGTTCAGATGATTTTGATGGTGGTTGATTTTCAGAGGCTTTTTCTGGTTGAGATTCTTGTTGTTTTTCTGGTTATTCAGATGATTGTTGTTGTACAGATTGTTGTGGTTATTGTTCTGTAGGTTGTTGTTCTGTAGGTTGTGTTTGTGGAACAAACTGTTTGATATGAATTTTTGGTTGAGATGATTTAGGGATAGAGACCGGTGGTGTTCGAGTGATTTTTGTTGTTGTTGTTGTTGTAATGGAAGTGTGTTTTTGTGGTGATTTAGAACTGGGAGCAGTAACAGAAGTAGTTTGTGTTGAGGGTGGTTTTGGAATAGACTTAATATTGGAATCATTTATAACAATATTTGCAGAAGATACAGAAGATTTAGTACCTTTTATTTTGATCCTCTTGGCTGGTACAGAAGCAGTGTCTTCAGATTCTTTTCTCTTCAAGAGCTTCTTTGGCTTCTCAGCAATCTTGACCTTCTTCTGAGCAGGTGCAGAGTCTACTACTGGCTGAGTCCTTTTTCTCTGTAGTTGTGCTTCTTCTTCTTCTTCTTCTGCATTGGGTAGAGGTTGTCTTGCTAGCTGAATTACATTTGCAGGAACAGGTTTTCCTTCCTTCTTGCATTCATCAATGTACATCACTACAATGTGTCTTGGCTCTTCAGCAAAGAACAGTGGAAAGTCATCTACAGGCACCCTCTTCTGACTGAGTTCAGATACATTCAGCTTCTTGGGAGCTGTTGTGAGTTCATCAACAATTTTGAGTCTCTGAAGACTTTTAGCATTCAGAGGCTTTCCCATTATAAATTCTAATTCCTCTGTAACTCCAGCAGCATACAGAGCAGTGACCAAACCATTCTCAGTAAGAAGATCTGAGATCAACCTTCCAAAGGGGATCCAGGTTCTGATCTTCTGTCCTTTCTCTTTCACATACTCTCTAGAAGCATTGATATGGTTCCACAGATGCATAAACAGAATATATGGAAGATCTACCTTGGTGCTCTGACTGAGGCAATACATGAAATAGAGCTGTTCATTATTGACATAGTCTGGAGAATTAGTTTATTTCCTATGGTGGATGCATCCCATGAAGATCTTGGCCCAGATCTTGTAGTCAGGCTTCAGATCCTTGAATTTATTAGAAGCTTGACCAGCAGTCATCACTTCTTCATATACCTCATCCATGTCCACACGCCCAACTGGCAAGTGGGAAACACCATTTGTTTCTTCATATCCAATTAGTTTTCTTATCAGATCTTCTGTGATAATAATTTATTTTCCCAGCACAGAAGATAAGATGAACTTGGGGTAAACTGATGCATGGATCCAGAATTCTTTCACAAGGAGGGGGTAAACTAGTCCAAAGAGCCTATCAAAATACTTAACCCATCCTTGAGCTCCAATGATGGAACGAAACTCAAAACCATTTTCTGCAAGAGAGTCAAACTCTACCATGGATTCACATAAAACTTCCAACTTCTCAACAGGGGTTAAAAGAGTTCTTTTGGGAGGAGAATAAGGAGCAACACCCATGTTTGCTGAAGTTACTGCAGCCATTGAAGATTGGAATTGAGCAGTTGTTGATGATGAAGTTGCCATTGAAGAATGCTTTGTCAAACGCTTAGTTTTAGGGTTTTTATGCAGAACAAATAGAAGATGAAAACGCATATAAATTTCTGAGAGTGTGAAAAGTGTGAAAGTGAATACAAGTCATGTATTTATACTAAAACACTTAGGCATACCATCAGTCAGAAATTTGCACGTTTTAACAAGCAATAAATGAAAAGAATAATAATCATTTCAGACATTAATTGCTTCTGACAATTTGGGGGGAAAATCAAGATTTTCACTATTCAAACTTCACCTCAAACGTCTCTTCAGTTATGTACACGCCACCTCTGTAGAGCTTCTGGTCTACTTTCTAACTTACCTCTTCCTTGCCAAGTGAGCTAGTAGGATGCATGGGAGTTTTTGCCAGCTTACTATCAGACATGTTAAATTTCTTCAGAAGTTCTTTAACATATTTTGTCTGATGTATGTAAGTGCACTCTGGAGTTTGATTAACTTGGATTCCTAGAAAGAATCTGAGTTCTCCCATCATGCTCATTTCAAATTCTGTCTGCATACATGTAGCAAACTCCTTTCCAAGTATAATATTTGTTGATCCAAAAATAATATCATCTACATAAATTTGGCAAATTAGAAGATCTTTTTTAATTGATTTACAAAAGAGTGTTGTATCCACTTTGCCTCTGATGAAATTCTTCTCTAGAAGAAAATTGCTCAATCTCTCATACCAAGCTCTGGGAGCTTGTTTTAAACCATATAGAGATTTCTTTAATTTGAAAACATGATCTGGAAATTTTTCATTTTCAAAGCCAGGAGGTTGGTGGACATAAACTTCTTCTTTTATAATACCATTAAGAAAGGCACTTTTAACATCCATCTGATACAGAGTGATGCTATTTTGTGCAGCAAATGAAATAAGAAGGCGTATAGATTCTAACCTTGCAACTGGAGCATATGTCTCAGTGTAATCAATACCTTCTTGTTGACTGTACCCTTGAGAAACCAGCCTTGCCTTATTCCTTTCAACTTCTCCTTTCTCATTTAGCTTATTTCTGAAGACCCATTTTGTACCAATTATATTGAATCCTTGAGGTCTTTGAACTAGATCCCATACATCATTTCTGATGAATTGATTTAGCTCTTCTTGCATAGCAATAATCCAATTATTGTCTTGCAGAGCTTCATCTACAGAAGATGGTTCAATTTCTGACACCGGTCCAAATAGTGATGCTTCAGATGATCTTAGAAAGGATCTTGTTCTGATGGGATCATCCTTCTTTCCAATAATGACATCCTCTGGATGAGAAGCTTTAATTCTGGATGATGATCCTCTAATAGTTGATTCTTCAGAAATGTTTAGATTATTCATCTGAGAAGTTAAAGGAGTAGCATCTGGCGTTGCTTCTGGTTCCTTCACTTGAATTTTGTCTGCTTCTGGAACTTCAGAGTCAATGAAGACTACTTCCCTATCTGTAGAGTTTTCAGACTGCTTTAACTTTTCAGAGCCAAGCTTATCATCAAATCTGACATGAATGGATTCTTCCACAATCTGTGTCTCAGTGTTGTATACTCTGTAGCCTTTAGAGCGTTCAGAATATCCAAGCATGAAACACTTCTGTGCTTTAGAATCAAACTTGCTCATATTTTCCTTAGTGTTTAACATATAGCAAATACATCCAAAAGGATGAAAATATGAAATGTTGGGCTTTTTGTTCTTCCACAGTTCATAAGGAGTCTTCTTCAGAAGAGGTCTTACAGACACTCTGTTCTGAATGTAACATGCTGTGTTGATTGCTTCTGCCCAAAAGTGTTTTGCCAGATTTGTCTCATTGATCATGGTTCTGGCCATTTCTTGCAGAGTTCTGTTTTTCCTCTATACAACCCCATTTTGTTGTGGAGTTCTAGGACAGGAAAAATCATGAGCAATGCCATTTTCAGAAAAATATTTTTCAAAATATTTATTTTCAAATTCGCCACCATGATCACTTCTGACTTTTATAATTTTGAAATCCTTTTCATTCTGGACTTGCTTGCAGAAGTCAAAGAACACAGAATGTGACTCATCCTTGTGTTTTAAGAACTTTACCCATGTCCATCTACTATAGTCATCAACAATGACTAATTCATACTTCTTGCCTCTAATGGATGTAGTTTTCACTGGTCCAAACAGATCAATATGAAGTAGTTCTAGTGGTTTGGAAGTAGAAACAACATTTTTTGATTTAAAAGATGTTTTTGAAAACTTCCCTTTTTGGCATG
Source organism: Lathyrus sativus (assembly GCA_963859935.3). Taxonomy (NCBI): domain Eukaryota; kingdom Viridiplantae; phylum Streptophyta; class Magnoliopsida; order Fabales; family Fabaceae; genus Lathyrus; species Lathyrus sativus. The sequence continues at coordinate 550,762,607 of OZ012741.1, forward strand.
CTTCACAAAGAGCATCTGAAGTGAACTTCAGATTAGGGAGTCCTCTGACAAGATTAAGTTTATTAATCTGAGATATACGTCTCATATTAATATGGCCCAATCTTCTGTGCCAGACCCATTGCTCTTCATTAACAGACAAGAGGCATTTAACATTTTGAACTTTGAGTTTTGAAAGATTTATTTTATAAATGTTGTTTTTCCTCTTACCACTAAATAGGATAGAGCCATCCTTTTGACTAATAGCTTTACAACATTTTTGATTAAAGGTGATATCATAACCATTGTCACTTAATTGACTTATGGACAATAAGTTATGCTTTAACCCTTCAACAAGTAAAACATTAGTAATAGAGGGAAGTTTACCATTTCCAGTAGTGCCAGATCCAATGATCTTGCCCTTCTGGTTCCCTCCAAACTTCACGTCACCTCCAGATCTAAGTTCCAGGCTTTGGAACATAGACTTTTCTCCTGTCATATGTCGTGAGCATCCAGAGTCCAGGTACCATGATTGGTGTCCTGACCTTGCTGCTAAGAACATCTGCAACAGGAATTATTTTGTTTTTAGGTACCCAGATCTTCTTGGGTCCTTTGGAGTTAGTTGGTTTGTAGGTTTGTCTAAACTTCTGTTTTTCAACATAATGTTTATTCTGACTTGCCTTGGGTTTAAACACATAAGTATTCTTCTCAGAGCTTGTGTGTTTAATGTCATTTAAGTGACCAAATTTAAATTGAGAATACAGAGGTGTCTTCATGATGAAAAGTTTGTCAACAGATTTTGGATTACTTCTAGATGAAGATTCATATCCAATACCTCTTTTGTTGTTCCCACTAACACCATAGATCATAGAAGCCATCTTGCTTCTGTCTATGCTCTTAGTAAGGAATCTCTGAAAGCTAGAGTCATATTTTTCTAAAATGTTTTCACATGACTTAGTCTCAGATTCAGATTCTTGTTGAGTTATTTCAAAGTCATTTTTGATTTTCAGATTAATTTCTTTTTGCTCAACAAGTTCTGTTTTCAGAAGATCAATCTCAGATTCAAGATTGCTTTTCAGCTTCTTGTACTTGAGTTTGATATTGTTATAACTTTTAAGAACTTCTGATAACACCTTTATAAGTTCTTCTTTGGTAAGTTTAGCCATTACCTCTTCAGCGTCATCATCAGATTCAGAATCTGATTCATATCCTGAGGTTCCTTCCTCCTGATCTTCTGTGTTGGCCATCAGTGCAACATTAGCACATTCTTCTTCTGATTCAGAAGATGTATGTTGCCATCAGAACCTTCTTCTTTTTGTTAAACTTCTTCTTGGGTTTATCTTTTTGAAGCTTGGGGCAATCATTCTTGTAATGCCCAGGTTCTTTGCACTCATAGCACACAACTTCTTTCTTGCCAGATCTTCTTTGCCCAGAAGATTCCTTTCTATGATCAGATCTTCTGAAGTTGTTGAACTTCTTTCTCTTGTGCTTCCAGAGTCTGTTTATCCTTCTGGACAACATGGATAATTCATCTTCTTCTTCAGAAGAAGATTCTTCAGAGCTTTCTTCAATAACCTACAAAGCTTTAGCAGATTTGTTAGATTTTAAGGCAACAGATTTACCTTTTTCTTTCTTCTGGGGTTCATCTTCCTCAAGCTCAATTTCATGGCTCCTCAGTGAGCTGATGAGTTCTTCTAAAGAGATCTTGTTCAGATCTTTAGCCATCTTCAAGGCAGTCACCATTGGTCTCCATCTGGTAGGTAAACTTCTGATGATTTTCTTTACATGATCTGATGTAGAGTATCCCTTGTCCAGAACCTTTAGCCCAGCTGTGAGGATCTGAAATCTGGAGAACATAGCTTCAACATATTCAGAGTCTTCCATCTTGAAGGCCTCATACTTCTGGATCAGAGCCAGAGCTTTTGTCTCCTTGACTTGAGAGTTTCCCTCATGAGTCATTTTTAAGGATTCAAACATATCAAAGGCAGTTTCCCTGTTTGTAATTTTTTCATACTCAGTATGAGAAATTGTATTCAATAATATAGTTCTGGCCTTGTGATGATTTCTAAAATCTTTCTTCTGAGCATCTGTCATAGATTTTCTGTCTATCTTCTTGCCATTCCCATCTGTGGGATGGACATATCCATCTATAACTAGATCCCATAGATCAGCATCATATCCAAGGAAAAAACTCTCAATTCTGTCTTTCCAGTAGTCAAATTTCTCCCCATCAAACATAGGGGGTTTTGTGCTGATTCTGTCCCTTTCTTCATATTTATTGTTAATGTTGGATGTTGCATTATCAGCCATAGTAACAACTAAATATATATCAAAGTATTTCTCTTTGGATCTTTATTGACACTGTTAAGTGGTAGCACACACAGAACCGGAGCTCTGATGCCAACTGAAGGTGAGAAAATACTTAGAAGGGGGGTTGAATAAGTATGGAAGATTAAAAACTTAGAATAAAAAACACAATTATTTTTATCCTGGTTCATTGAACTCAACTACTCCAGTCCACCCTTCCTAGAGTGATTTTCCTTTCTCAACAAGGACTTAATCCACTATTTAATCAAACAGATTACAATAGTAACACCTAAGAACAACTGTTCTTAGTCTTCTCAAGAGCTACTGATTCCAACTGAATCCTCTTAAGGAAATCATTTACAATCAATGTAAATCTAATACAAGAGTATGAATGCTTCTAAAAATCTTTTATCATAACAGTGATATTAAGTTTAAGTACAAATAATTCTAAGAAGAATATGAAATAATGAGAGCTTTGAATGTTATGATTTCTTTTCAGCAAAATGTCTAACTGAAGAATTTGGTGGAGTCTTCCTTTTATAGGCAGCTGATCCAAGGAAGCTGAACGTTGAGAAGAGTGTCCCAAAAAGGTATGAGCCTTTTTGTCTTCACATCAAGTGACCTTTCCTAGAAGTAGAAAGCACAGAGAAATCCTTTTTGTCTATGTTCTTGTGTCTAGCACCAATGAGGAAAGAGACGTTTGATTTACTCCAACGGATATAATCTTTGAATATTTCTTCTTCAGTTTTCAGCAAGTTCATCAGAGTCTGATTGAGTCAGAGTCTTCTAATGATATTCAGAACTTTGTTGTATCAGAGTCTTCTGCAGCATGTGTGCTTTCAGCGTGTTGATCATCAGAGCATATTTGACACAGAACTTCAGTACTGGCAGCTTTAGTACTTTCAGAAACTTCTGTAGAAACTATGCTTTGAGAAACTCTTCATACAATATTGTTCTTAGCTTCAGATGCTTCTGACTTGCTTCAGATGCTTCTGCTTGCTTCAGATTTTTCTGGAGCTTCTTGCTTCAGATCCTTCTGGAGACTACGCTCAGGATCTTCTGTAATCAGCAAACAGAATCTTCTAATGAATGCATTTGGCGCTTCAGAGTCTAGATAACTTCTTGTATACAATTCAGATTTGCTTCTGGAGTGTTAATTTCATTACAATCTGCAGTAAAACTCTCAAGCAAATTTTAGAGTATATAATTCTTAAATACAAAATTTCCTAATAGTTATCATCAAAACAAAGAGATATTATTAAGAACCAATCTGTGTTCTAACAATTATAAGCCGAATTGTCCATTGATAAAGAAAGACAAAGAAAAGGAGAAGAATCATCAACAAAAGAAATTGGGCAAACCTAGAAGGGCATACATTGCTTGGGAAAGTGATAGCAAGTCCTCTAGTGAAGATAACTCAAGTGATGAAGACGAATTCGTCAACCTTTGTCTCATGGCTCATCAAAGGAAGAAGAAAGAGGTACAATTTCATGAGCCTACAGAGAGAAGATCGTTTTTCGATAGTGCATGTTTAAGACACATGATGGGAGATATTTCCTTATTCATCGACTTTGTGACAAAGAAGAAAGGATTTGTGACCTACAATGACAATAACAAGGGAGTTATACTCGATAAAGGTAGTGTAGGTAATCCCTCTTCTACTACTATCTCAGACGTGCTATTAGTTGAAGGTCTTAAACACAATCTAATTAGAATTAGTCAATTATGTGACAAAGGTTATAAAGTTTCATTTTCAAAAGACTGTTGCATGATTGAACATAATGATAATAAAGATGATGTGATCAAAGTCCCGAGGGTTAACAATATCTATATGCTTGACTTGAGTGAAGTATCGTTGAGTAGTACTAAATATCTTGTCACCATGAGTGAAGATTCATGGATATGGCATAGACGTTTAGCGCATGCCAACTTTGATTTTCTAAATAAAGTAGCCTCTAAGGATCTAGTAGTTGGCCTACCCAAAATCAAAATTTCAAAAGATCACTTATGTGATGCTTGCCAAATGGGGAAGCAAACAAGGATCTCGTTTAAATCTAAAAATATAGTTTCTAAACCGAGACCTCTTAAACTCCTCCATATAGATCTTTTTGTACCATCTAAGATCAAAATCTTAGGTGGTAATTACTATGGTTTTATGATAGTGGACAACTATCCTAGATTTTGTTGGACTATTTTCTTAGCAAGCAAGAGTGATAATTTTTTAGCTTTTGAGAAATTTGCCAAGCTCTCTCAAAACAAATTGAATATGAACATTGTTACAATCTGAAGCGATCATGGAGGTGAATTTGAAAACCACTTCTTTGAAGAATTTTGTGCTAAGCATGAAATTGATCTAATTTTTCAGCTCCATGTACTCCTCAACAAAATGGATTAGTGGAACGTAACTATCGTATTTTGGAAGAACTATGATCAATGAGAGTAACCTTCCTAAATACTTTTGGACCGATGCTATTAGTATAGCATGTTATGTTTTGAATAGGGTGCTTATCCGTCCTATTCTCAACAAAAATCCATATGAGCTTTTAAAAGGAAGGAAGCCTAATGTATCATATCTTCATGTTTTTGGTTGTAAGTGTTTTGTGCTGAATAATGGTAAGGAGAACCTTGGAAAATTTGATTCAAAGGTCGATGAAGGTATCTTTCTTGGGCACTCTCAAACTAGTAAGGCATATAGGATATTAATAAAAGGTTACTTACTATTGAAGAATCCATACATGTTATTTTCGATGAATCTTATCCAAAAAATTTCGGAAAAGGTATTTCTTTTCATGGTGCAGGTGTATCTTCATAAGACATACTCAAGGACACTGAAAAAGGGACTAATAAACCTGAAGCAGTGAAAGTTAAGGAGGAAAAAGATTACCATCCTGAGGAGATTGAGGAAGATCATCCGACTAACAATGATGACCTTCCTCCAGCTTGGAGGTCTTCTAAAGACCATTCTATCCACAATATACTCGGTGACATTTTAAAGGGAGTAACTACGCGATCCAAGCTAAGTAACTTTTGTTATCACTTTGCTTTCGTCTCTCAGATTGAGCCTAAAAACTCTAAAGAGGCCTTACTCGATGAACATTCGTTTTTATCTATGCAAGAGGAATTAAATCAATTTAAAAGAAATGAGGTTTGGGACCTTATCCCCTCTCCGTGAGACCATCGAGTAATTGGCACCAAATGGGTGTTTAGGAACAAACTTGACGAAAATGGAGTCATAACAAGAAATAAAGCGCGCTTAGTGGCGCAAGGGTATAACCAATAGGAAGGCATAGACTATGAGGAAACTTATTTTCTTGTTGCCTGACTCGAGGCTATACGTTTTTTGCTTGCTTACGCATGTGCTAAAAATTTCAAATTATTTCAAATGGATGTAAAGAGTGATTTTCTAAACAGATACATTAATGAAGAGGTCTATGTAGCTCAACCTTCTAGTTTTGAATTTCATGAGTATCTGGTTCATGTTTATAAGCTTAAACATGCTTTATACAGTCTCAAATAAGCCCCTAGGGCTTGGTATAAGCGTCTTAGCAAATTTTTACTAGACCAAGGGTACTCAAGAGGGAAGGTTGATACAACTCTCTTCATTAAACGTCAAGGAAAACACTCCATTTTGGTACAAGTATATGTAGATGATATAATATTTGGATCTACTAACATAAATATGGTCAAAGAATTCTCTAAGTTGATGCAGGGAGAGTTCGAGATGAGCATGATGGGGGAACTAAACTACTTCCTCTTATTGCAAATCAAGCAACTCGAAGAAGGAATGTTTGTGAGCCAGATGAAGTATTGATGTGAGCTACTCAAGCGCTTCGACATGGTTAACTCTAAAGCAATTGATATTCCAATGCCTACATCTGTTAACTTGAATAGAGATGAGAATGGTAAGGATATGGATGTAAAGAAATATAGAGGTATGATAGGTTTTCTCCTCTATCTTACCGTTTCTCGACCGGACATCATGTTTAGTGTATGTATGTGTGCTAGGTATCAATCATTTCCCAAGGAATCACATTTAAAAGCTGTCAAACGCATACTTAGATACATATGTGGTACTCCAAAGTATGGACGATGGTATTTCAAGGGAAGTTATTGCTCTTTGGTTAGCTATTTTGATTCTGACTTCGCCCGTTACAAATCAGATAGGAAAAGCATGAGTGGCACTTGTCATTTTTTCTCAAATTCCTTAGTGAGTTAGCATAGAAAAAAGAAAGTTTATGTTGCTTTGTCAACAACCGAGGCGGAATACGTTGTGGCTGGTAATTGTTGTGCCCAAGTCTTGTGGCTCAAGAAACAATTACTTGACTTTAATATTAAACATGAACGTATTCCTATTTTATGTGATAATACAAGCGCCATTAACTTGACCAAAAACCCTATACTACATTCATGCACGAAGCATATTGAAATTCTCCATCATTTCCTTATGGATTACGTAGAGAAAGTTGATGTTGTATTTGAGCATAATAAAGCATAATAAATAATTTCATGCTATGATATTTTCACAAAACCACTTGCGGCAGATCCTTTCTTTAACATCCATAGGGAACTTGGTGTTCTCGATATCTTAGATCGTGTTTAAAATTGAATGATTGCATGCTCTATATCTATGCTTGTCTATATTTTTTATTAACTATATTAAGAAATATCAAGCCATGTGAGGGCATCCATCATCCATCTTCATTGGAGGTAATATTGTTCCTCTCTATTTGACTATTCTTGATCACACACACACACACACACACACACACACACACACACACACACACACACACACACACACACACACACATATATATATATATATGTGTGTGTGTGTGTGTGTGTGTGTGTGTGTGTGTGTGTGTGTGTGTGTGTGTAAGAAATTATGCTATGATGTGTGTTATCTTGATGTTTATTCTATGATTTGGACCAACTTTAATCCATTTTAATGATTGAAATATGTGTGAGCTTGTTATTTATTATTGTTTGATGCATACATAACTTGAAACTTTGCATTTTTACATGTTTTCCCTGCATGAGTCGACCCAAACAGGGTTGTCTTGGAGCTTACTGAATGCTTGGATGAGCAACAAGCACCACCTCCAAATTACTATTTCAGAGGGAGGGGTCATCCATATAAGGGGAGGAGGCCTTAGAGGATTGAGTTGTATTCATGTAGTGCATATCATGTTTTATGTTTGAATGTCATTTTATGTTTTGGTATCGTGTTTTTTTTGTGTTACTTCCAGCTATATTGAACATTTTGGTATTGTAATGCACTTAATTTTCTTTATATGCTTCTTGTTTTATTTATCGTTATAATTCTTGCATTAACATCATTTTATGTGAATGTTTGTTAATGTGTCTTTGTTGCAAAGTATATGATTGTGTTCATATGGATATATGTTGGTTTCGTTGACCTTGTGTTTCTCTCTTTTTGATATTGTCAAAGAGGGAGAAGAGAATGCAAGAAAAGCAACACTTCATGTCACAAACATATATCAGATTTTCTTTCGAAAGAATGCACAAAATCAAGGGGAGGATAATTCTCAAATTACTCGATAAGTTGAAGATTTTGCAATTGTTTTGCCATCATCAAAAAGGGGGAGTATGTGAGGGCAAGATGCCTCAGTCCTTATTTTAATAATGTCGAAATGTGTAGTAGCTCGTACTTTGTAATTTGGATATCATCGTGTCGTAGCTTGTATTCATGCTTTACAATGCACAAAATATTCTAAAGTCATGTGTCTATACATATAGGAGCATCTCATATATGTTTTGTATGCATTTGATCATGTTAGGAAACCTAGGTTTGCAACAACATAGCTTAGGTGGTCCAAGATATGAGTAAAAACTTGTTTTTGGAAGTTTCAGGTATTTGAGTCGACTCAAAGCCTTGCTCAGGTCGACTCATAAAAGTTGATTTTTTATCTTTTACTCTCGGGTCTGCTCGCGTCGACCCTTTGGTCGACCCATATTGTGACCATTTCAATTTGTATTTTTGAAGAAAGCTTGTGTCAACGTATGTCTCTGTTCCGGTCGACATATAGCTTAATTTTCTGCATAATTTGCGTTCGGGTGTGCTCAGGTCGACCCCCATCCTGCTCGGGTCGACCGTTTGCTGACTTATGACTATTTTTCTGATCCGATATGTTTTAAAATGTTGTTATGTTTATTAGTTGGTCAAGGTATCATATATATTCATTTTGTCTTATCATTCTTACATACAACAAGAAAAGTTAAAGATATACACTGAATTATTCTCATCATCTTCATCCTCATTCTTGCATTTTCTCAATAATTACACGTAACAATTTTTGTTGATCTTTTGCATCATTGAGGTGATAACATCCAAACGTAGGATTGTGTATCTCATTTGGGTTGAGATTTCAGTGGGTTTTTCTTGAATAAAATCGTTAAGGTTTTATCCTCCAAGATTTTGAGGATTTGGGGGTTTTTGTATAAGTATTTGCTTCACAGATTCAGCCGAGCGAAGGGGATTGAAGAACAGTGGGTTTGTTCAATCAAGTAGCGTTAACTGGAGGATTGTGTAAAGAAGATTTGGGTTCGAATAGCGTGTGATCAAAATCGGCCGAGTGAAAGGTTTGAAGATCGGTGGGGTTGTTCAGACAAGTAGCGGTAACCGAAGGTTTGTTCAACACGTTCGAGGCACTTGATTCATCTTGAATCAAGGGGAGAGAAGACATAATATCAACATCATTAACTAGGTTTGAGTGTGTGGTGACTATTAATTCTCTTGTATAAAATTTTGCAACAACATAATATATATCTCAATTCTAGTTTTAGAATTGGGGACAAACGTACCCTAAGCGAGGATGAAAGGGGGACGGCCTAAACAAATATGGTGTTGTTCTCTCTTTCTCTATCTCTTTATTTTTGAATTAGTTATGTTTGTGTAATATCAATTGATCGATAAAATTCTGTTGTAATGTAGTGCTGAAAATCTGGTTTGAAAAACTCATTACAATCACTTTAATTTAATTGCAAAAGTTATTCATTTACATTACATAGGAAACAATACTTTGAGTGTTTTGCACACCAAGTATTCGATGAATTGATCGCACACAAACTGTTTATTATATTGTCAAATTAAGTTTACACTTTATAAGTCATTGGATATTGGACAAACTAAAATGGTATTATTTATATTGATTAATCATCAAACTATTGATTTTGTTTCTCATTAGATTTGTTGTTCCATTTGGCTTGTCTCATATCCGACCTTTTCGTTAATGGTTCGTTTAGATGACTTGGTTTCTCGGCCGCTTCTGCATAATTTTTAAAACCAAAATTTTAAGCGTTGACTCTTGTAATAAATTAGTGATCTATTCAACCCCCCTTCTAGATTATTGACATCGTCTAACAAGCTTATCGAGTACTTTGAGAAGCATCCTCCCCTTGATTTTATGCATTACTTTGTGAAAAAATCTGATCTATCTTTGTGAATTGTTGCTTTTGCATTCTCCCCCTTTGACAATATCAAAATTAGTGAAGCATGAGGTCAACCGAAATAAAAAACATATTCATATGAACACAATCAGACACTTTGCAACAATGATAAACATCAACAACCATTCACATAAAATGATGTTAATGCAAGGAATATAAACATAAATAAGACAATAAACATAGAGAAATAAACTTAGCATATTACATAACCAAATTTGTCCAATACATGTTTCAGGTCAGCATAACCAAATCATAAAACAAATAACAAAATAACATGAAAAATGAAATGCACACCACAACACAACACCCTATAGTTTCCTCCCTCATATGTGGGTGACCCCTCCCTCTTAAAGAGTACTCCATATGTGACGCTCTTCGATCCTCTTGGCGTTTGGTAAACTCAAGAACGGTTCTGTTTAGAGTGTTAAAGGCAACAGAGAGAGATTATGCTGACATGCAGTGTTCTTAGTCATAATATGATGTTGACTTACAGCATTCGCAACCATAGTATCAAACCGTTGCAAGACTATTGAGACAAACAAATTAAAGTTGTCACTTTGAGCTTGAATCTGATTTTGCAAAGCTGTGTACCTTTCTTCTTGAAGTGTAGCAAATTTTTGTTATTGGAGCTTCATATTTCTCAACATTTCTAGGACTTCAGAGTTATCCGGTTGGTAATAACATGGAGATGGAGGCATGTAGGAAGAGCATTGGTTAGTCCAACCTGTACGTTGCCATTCTCCCCAATCTTGGTTAGTATATGGATCATGTCAAGGGGAAACACCTAGCCAATCACCATGACCGTCAGTAGGATGGTTATCATCCTCCATGTAATGAGTTTCCTCATCCTCTTCATCCTCATTCGAGTCTTGAACCCTTGAACTTGAGGCTTTTATCTTGAACCTATACATTTTCTCTTGACGATCCCAAAGATAAACCATCAAAGTTAGGGTCTTTTGGCTAAATTCTTGATCAGTCATCAAAGAGCGGTATGGAATACCTTGAACAAAAACCCCAACCTTATTAAGAACACTTTGAATGAAAGATGCATAGCATAAAGCAGTACCTCAGCCTGATTTTTTTAGAGCAGATATCCTACTAGAAATTTAATAAGGCCAATGTACTCTTATCTTATTTTTCAGCAGATAGACCAAATGTACCTCAGCTTGGTCAACCCTCGAGTAACCTCCCTTCTTAAAACGAAGAATGTGAGATACTATCCACTGTAGAATTCAGTCAATAGGCTTCCAACAACCAGTAGTAACAGTTTTAGGAAACAAATGACTAACAACAATGTCTTCGGGATAGGGATCCTTCAAAGTTGAATTTAGAGTTGTTTTAAACTCATAGTTCGGAGCCAATTTTGTATCGGTTATCTTAAGGTTAGGAGACAACCGTGGACACATATCAAATATATATTTCCAAGTATCGGCATCAACCTTTAAACTTTTACCACCTATCTTATATCCAAAATCATAATCAATGAATTTTCCATGTATACCAGTATAGAATAACCTGACCAAATCTTCATTATATTTTGTATCACACTCTAAGAACGGATAAATCATTTGAAAATCAAGCAGTTCAACAATTTATGGAATATGCATGTGTTCAACCAGTTTCGAATAATACACAAATTGCTTGCCAATTGATCTTTTACTAAAAGTCTTCTCATAGGTTGCAACTAGTTCATCAGAGAGTAGGAAAAAAGCATTTACCGGAATGTTTGATTGAGGTTGTGAAGTACTTGGCCAAGAAGTTGAGGCTCGAGTGGTCCTTTTCCCCATTGCTCTTGTAGAATCCATTTAAGCTCTGATTTTGTGAGAGATGAACAGTACACGAGTAGATATTGATGATGAAAACCCCAATTGAAAGCTTATGTAACCTTGAAGTTTCTGATTTGATGAAGTTTTTGGATTTGGGTATTAGGAGAGGAGAAATAAGATGAAGAGATTCAAATGATGATGAGAATGAATATTTGAAATGAGACAACACATTGAATGATCATTATTTCCCAAGAAAAACGGTTGTGCACCATTTTCCAAGGGAAACATATGAATTTCGCAGCGATGCGTCGACCTAAACCTAGGATGCGTCGAAGCATCCAGATTAAAAATACACAATTCTGAATCATTATAGTGTGAGTCGACACATGGGTCAACCTGTGTTGATCCGAAGTAAAACATGTTGAAATGAAGGAGGCATGAGTCGACCTAAGCCCTGTGGCGGTCGACGTATGCAGTGCAATCATAGAAAAATGATGAAAACATGTTATAAATGCAGCACATACAATAAATAACAAGCCCACACATACTTCAAACATAAAAAATGGATTAACAGTGGTTTCAAAACAATAGAATAAACATCAAGATATCACATATCATAATACAATTTCATATATATATATATATATATATATATATATATATATATATATATATATATATATATATATATATATATATATATATATATATATATATATAGGAACGATATTACCTCCAAAGAAGATAAACGATGAATGCCCTCACATAGCTTGCACTTATCAATGTAGTTAGTCAAAGTATACACAAGCATAAATATGGAGCATGCATCTATTCAAATTAAACACGATCTGAGATATCGAGAACGCCAAGTTCCCTACGGATGTTGAAGAATGGCTCTGTCGCAAGTGGTTTTGTAAAAATGTCGGCAAGTTGATTCTTGCAATCAACATGCTCGAATACTACATCACCTTTCTCTACATGATCTCTAAGGAAATGATGGCGGATTTCAATATGTTTTATTTGTGAATGTAATACATGATTTTTGGTTAAGTTAATGGCCTTTGTATTTTCACACAAAATGGGAATACGTTCTAGTTTAACATTGAAGTCAAGTAATTGTTACTTGAGCCACAAAATTTAGGCACGACAACTATCGGCTGCAACGTACTCCACCTCGGCTATTGACAAAGTAACAGAAACTTGCTTTTTGCTATGCCAACTCACTAAGGAATTTAAGAAGAAATGACAAGTGCCACTAGTTCTTTTCCTATCCGATTTGCAATCGGCAAAGTCAGAATCATAATAGCTAACCAAAGTGCAATCAATTCCCTTGGAAAACCAAATCCCATACTTAGAAGTACCATATAGGTATCTAAGTATGCATTGACGACCTTTAAATTTGATTCCTTGGGACATGGTTGATACCTAGCACACATACATACACAAAACATGATATATGGATGAGATGCAGTGAGATAGAGGAGATAACCTATCATACATCTATACCTTTTTACATATACGACCTTACCATTCTCATCTCGGTCCAAGTTTACACCTGTAGGCATTGGAGTATCAATTGCTTTAGAGTTAGCCATATCGAAGCGCTTGAGTAGCTCATTACAGTATTGCATTTGGCTCACAAATGTTTCTTCTTCGTGTTGTTTGATTTGAAGTCTGGGGAAGTAGTTTATCTCCCCCATCATGCTCATCTCAAACTCACCCTGCATCAACTTAGAAAATTCCTTAACTAAATGCATGTTAGTAGATCCAAATATAACGTCATCTACATAAACTTGTACTAATATAGAGTGTTTTCCTTGACGTTTAAAAATAGGGTAGTATCAACCTTCCCTTGTGAGAATCCTTGATCTAGTAAAAATTTGCTAAGACGCTCGTACCAAGTCCTAGGGGCTTGTTAAGACCGTACAATGCACGCTTAAGCTTATAAACATAGTTAGGATACTTATGACTTTCAAAATCGAGAGGTTGAGATACATAGACCTCTTCATTAATGTATCCGTTCAAAAAAGCACTCTTAACATCCATTTGGTATAATTTGAAGTTCTTGGAACAAGCATAGGCAAGCAATAGGCGTATAGCCTTAAAGCGGGCAACGGGAGCATAAGTTTCCTCATAGTTGATGACCTCCTCTTGGTTATAGCCTGCGCTACTAGGCGCATCTTGTTCCTAGTTATAACTCTGTTTTCGTTAAGCTTGTTCCTAAATACCCATTTAGTACCAATCACTCGATGATCTCGCGAATGGGGGAGAAAGTCCCAAACCTCATTTCTTTTAAATTGATTTAACTCATCTTGCATTGCTAAAAACCAATTTTCATCAAGTAAGGCCTCTTTGGAGTTTTTAGGCTCAATTTGAGAGATGAAAGCAAAGTGATAACAAAAGTTACTTAGCTTGGATATCGTAGTTACTCCCTTTGATATATCTTTGAGTATGTTGTCGATGGGATGATCCTTAGAGAATTTCCAAGCTAGAGGAAGGTCATTGTTGCTAATTGGATGAACCTCCTCAATCTCTTTAGAGTTGTGATCTTCCTCCTCCTCAACTTTCATCGATTCAGGTTGATCAATCTCTTTTTCAGTGTCCTTGAGTATGTCTTCTGAAGATACACTTGCACCATGAAAAGTAATACCTTATCCGACATTTTTCAGATAAGATTCATCAAAAGTAACATGTATGGATTGTTCTATCGTAAGTATCCTTTTATTAAATATCTTATATGCCTTACTAGTTTGAGAGTATCCAAGAAAGATACATTCATCGGCCTTTGAATCAAACTTACCAAGGTTCTCCTTACCATTATTCAACATAAAGCATTTACAACCAAAAACATGAAGATGTGATACATTAGGCTTCTTTCCGTTTAATAGCTCATATGGAGTTTTGTTAAGAATAGGACAGATAAGCACCTTATTCAAAACATAACATGTCGCTCTTCTAAAACACAATTTTAGAAAGGTCAATCTAATTGATCATAGTTTCTCCGAGTTCTTCTAAAACACGATTTTTACGTTCCACTACTCCATTTTATTGAGGAATACGTCGTGTGGGAAAATTATGATTAATTCCATTCTTATCACAAAATTCTTCAAAGAGGTGGTTTTCAAATTCACCTCCATGATTGCTTCGGATTGTTACAATGCTTGTATTTAGTTTATTTTAAGATAGCTTGACAAACTTCTCAAAAGCTGAAAAAGTATTACTCTTGCTTGCTAAGAAAATAGTCCAACAAAACCTAGAGTAATCGTCTACTATCACAAAATCATAGTAATTACCACCTAATCTTTTAATATTAGATGGTCCAAATAGGTCCATATGGAGGAGTTAAAGATGTCTCATTGTAGATACAACATTTTAAGATTTAAATGAGATCCTTGTTTGCTTCCCCATTTGGCATGCATCACATAAGTGATCTTTTGAAATTTTGATTTTGGGTAATCTAACTACTAGATCCTTATAGACTACTTTATTTGGCAGATCAAAGTTGACATGCGCTAAAATCCTATGCCATAGCCATGAATCTTCACTCATGGTGACAAGACATTTAGTACTACTCAATGATACTTTACTCAAGTCAAGCATATAGACATTATTAACCCTCAGGATTTTGAACACATCATCCTTATTATCATTATATTCAATCATGCAACAATCTTTTGAAAATGAAACTTTGCCACATAATTTACTAATGCAAATTAGATTGTGTTTAAGACTCTCAACTAATAGCACGTCTGAGATAGTAGTAGAAAAGGGACTACCTACACTACCTTTGTCGAGTAAAGCTCCCTTGTTATTATCACCATAGGTCACAAATCCTTTCTTCTTTGCCATAAAGTCAAGGAATAAGGAAATTTCTCCCATCATATGTCTTTAGCATCCACTATCGAGAAACTATATTCTTTCCGTAGACTCAAGACTTTGTACCTACACAATTCAAACAAGGGAAATAGGTACCCAATTTTTATTGGGTCTTTATGTGTGAGTGAACCTTTGGTTGCATTTGGGTAACCATTGAAAAATTCATTTAGGAACCAAGAATCTCCTAAATTGGCATTTGGCAATGATGTGACCCTTTTTGCAACAATATAAACAAGTAACATTAACATGGGTGTTACTTTTGCTATATTTATCTCTAATCACATAAGAGTATTTTTGATATGTATAATTCATGTTTTCTCTAAAATGTGACCGATCAATAGCAAATGTGACTTTAGGTTTCAGAGCCTTGTCTAATTTGGCTTTAAGAGTTCTAATCTCTTTTTGCCAAATGTGACAAGATTCACAACCCCAATTTAACCAAGTACTCTTGTCTTCCTCAATTTCAGCTTTTGTTGCTTCCACCATAGAGTTCTTAAGAGCTTCTAATTCTTTTTCGGAATCGGAAACCTTTTTCTCTAAATGCCAAAAAAATTTGTTTATTTGAAGCTAAGCGTTTAAAAGCTTATTTAGCCTCATGATGTAAAGTATCAAAAGCCTTTTGTAACTCGGAATGAGACATTTTATTAAAGTGTTCATACTTAAAGTATCTTACCTCCTTTTTCTTCTTATGATGAGCCATGAGAAAAAGATTGACGAATTCGTCTTCATCACTTGAGTTATCTTCACTAGAGAACTCACTATCGCTTTCCCAAGAAATTTATGCCCTTCTAGGCTTTCCAGATTTCTTTGTTGACGATTCTTCTCTTTTCCTTTGCTTTTCTTTATTAATGGCCAATCCGGCTTGTAATGACCGACCTTTCCATAACTGTAACATGACCCTTTTGATTTACCACTCTTATTACCTTCATTCTTAGAGGACTTTGATTGATGTTGAAAGTTGATGAGATTCTTGTCTGAGTGTTGAATTCCATTTTTCTGGATATATCTATTATATCTTCTCACAAACAGTCCCAAATCTTCACTCGTATCTTCATCATCATCATTAGATTCACTTTTACTTTGCTCTTGTGTTGAAGACTTTGAGCTAGAAGCCTTAAGAGCAATATACTTCTTGTCTATGTCTTTTGTCTTCTCTTTCTTTTCTCTTTTCTCATGTTTGTCAAGACTAATGAGCAGTTGCTCATGTTCATCAAGCTTACCGAACAAAGTTGTGATGTCCAATATAGTGAGACCATTGGCTTCCTTGATTGTCGTGACCTTTGGTTGCCATTCCCTATTAATACATCTCAAAATTTTATTTGTAGCAACTTCATTGGAAAAAGGTCTTCCAAGTGTGTTTAAGCGATTGATTACATGAGAAAATCTCTTTTGTATTTCAATAATGGTTTCACCCTGCTTCATGTGAAAGAGATCAAACTCTTGTGTCAAAGTATTGATTCGAGCTAGTTTGACATCATTAGTTCCCTCATGGGCAACTTGCAATGCGCCCTATATAGCCTTAGCAGTAGTACAATATGAAACTCTATAATATTCATGAACTCCCAAAGAAGATATTATAATATTTCTAGCTTTCCAATCATAATTATACTTGTTTTCATCTTCTTCGTTCTATTGTGCTTCCGGCTTAGGTATAACAATATTATTCGCATCAGTCATGGTTATTTCCATAGGACCATTTTGAGTAATGTTCCATACCTTTATATCAATGGAATTGATATGCACGCACATACAATCTTTCCAATAACTAAAGTTCTCACACGTAAAAATCGGTAGTCTATTGTACGCCCCTTTTGTTTTGTTAGCCATTTTCTAAAAAGTTATATGCGAAGCACTAGATGAACCGATGCTCGTGATACCACTTGTTAGACGATGGAAATGATTTAGAAGGGGGGATGAATAGATCACTAATTTTTAAACAAGAGTCGGCGCTTAAAATTTGGTTTTCAAAATGTGCGGAGGCGGCCAAGGAATCGAATTGTCTAAACGAACCGTTATCAAAAAAATCGGATATGCAAAAAGCCAAATGGAATAAAATTGAATGAGAAATCAAATCAATGATTTTCCAATTAATCAATACAAGTAATTTCCACTTAGTTTATCCTATTTCTAATGAATTTTAAAAAGTAAACTTAAATTGGCAATATCAGAAACAATTTGTGTGCACTCGGCACGTCGAACACTTGTTGTGCAGAACACCCCAAGATGGATTTCCTTGTAACTCTAGTGCAGAATTTTTCACAATTACAATCCAAGAGATTGTAATTAGTTTAGCAAAACATAATTTCAGCACTACACAACAGAGGAAATTTATCGAATGATCGAAATCACACAAATGTTAACAAAAAAAAAGATATAGAGAAAGAGAGAACAACACCAGATTTGTTTAGGCAGTTCCCCTTTTCTTCCTCGCTTCGGGTACGTCTGCCCCCAATTCTAAAACTAGAATTGAGATATTTATTATCACGTTGCAAAGTTTATACAAGAGAAGCAATATTCACCACACACTCAAACCTAATTGTTGAAGTTAATATTATTCCCTTCTCTCCCCTTGATTCAAGTCGTATCAAGTGCGTCAAATGCTCCCAATAAATCTCTGGTTAGTGCTACTTATCTGAACGAACCCTCCGTTCTTCAAACCTTTCAATCGGCTGATTTCGACCGCAATACATTCAACCCTAAATCTTTCGTCACAATCCTCCGGTTACCGCTACTTGTTTGGACGAACCCACCATTCTTTAAAACTTTCACTCAGCTGAATCCGTGGGGCAGATATTTGTGCAAAAACCCCTCAAATACTCAAGATCTTGGAGGGAAAAACCCTAATGGTTTTATTCAAGAAAAAACCACTCAAAACTCAACCCAAACAAGATACACAATCCTATGTTTAGACGTTATCGCCTCGACAATGCATAAGATCAACAAAAATTGTTATGTGTAATTGTTGAGAATGCAAGTATGAGAATGAAGATGATGAGAAAAACAGTGTATATCTTTCACTTTTCTTGTTCTCTCTATCTAATCATGAGAAAAAAATGAATATATATGATGTCTAGATCCACTAACTAACATAACAACATTTTGAAACATAGCAGATCAGAAAAATCGACTTACAACAGTGAGCGCTCGACCAAAGCAATAGGTGGGTCGACCTGAGCACACCCGAAAGCAAAACTACACAAAAAAAATAAGCTATGCATTGACCGGAACATGACCATGCGTCGACGTAAGTTTACTTCAAATCAAGAGATTTTTAGGCTTACAGTATGAGTCGACCTATGGGTGGACGTGAGCAAACCCAAAAGCAAATGAGTTTTGATCAACATGTATGTGTCGACTGCCACTGGACTGTGAGTCGACGCAAGGACCTTAAAAAGTCAAAAACAAGTTCCTTACTAACATTTTGGTCCACCTAAGCCATTTTTGTGTAGACCTAAGGTTCTTAACATGATCAAGTGCACACTTAAGATATATGAGATTCTTCTATATGTATAGACACATGAACTTAGAATATCTTGTGCATTTTAAAGAATGAATCTAATCAAAGACGCGATGATATCGTCCAAAGTATAAAGTACGGGCTAATACAAGTTTTGACATCATTAAAATAAGTACTAAGGGAGCTTGCCCTCACACCTAGTTTATAACCATGGTCACATGACAGTGGTGGAAAGCGTCATACTTACAACCACCCATACCTCACCACGGTTGGTTAACCATGGTGGTATCCCTTTTCCAATCGTGGTGAAATGGCTTTTACGTAGTAGTGAAACTTTATCATTAATAAAACCCTAATGGGTGCTGTTACAAAACCCCGCTAATGGGGCAATGAAACGAATAATACAAATATAGTGGCCTAGGAGTTGGATAAACTCTCCTTACAAAGTATCGCCTGAGGAACTCAACATTTTTGAATTTTCTAATGGCGGTGTCACGACACATGGCTTATCAAGTAGCTTTGATGCAGAAATCACATATTGCATAATTGCATGAACAATAACATTATAATCCAAGATGAACAAATTCCAGCGAGGTTATTCTCGAATACCATGATCGTAATTTTGATTTGGGTGGTATAAAAGGAACTTAGAAGTGGGGAAACTATGAGTAAAATTTGTGGAAGATTGAGCACAAAATATTGAACCAAATAAGGTGGAATGCTTTAACACAAAGGTCATCGGTTACATCAGAGACATTGGAACCAACAATGTTGATCTGGCCACGTACGTGAGGTTGGGCGTCAACTGAGATAGAACTTATGAAATTTCGATGAGGTGCTAGTTTCATTTACATAAGTAGGAGACAAAAGAAGTGACAATGCAATTGAAAATGATGGATTAAGATTATGGTTTTGACATCGGCAACCCTTGGCGGCGAGTGTTATGACTCCAAGAGCTCGAGATCCACAAGCTAAGAACTTGATTTTATAAATATTTGAGTCACTGGCCAATTAACTCTTGGATTTGATGGAAATTAATAATAGAATTTTGAGGTTTTCCTAGGTGAACGAAGACAGAGCCAGTCCAGCCGTCGTCTCTGTTTGAACGTGTTTTTGTTGCCTCCATTTGAATATAACCTAGAGAAGGAAGAATGGTTTGTTTGAACACATGATAGGGTTTCCCTAAATTTTTCTTGGGTGAGGAATTTGTAGCACACCAAATGTGGGATAGCTACATGAATATTGCTTCAAACCTGAATTATATGTAATTCATTGAGATCTTTAGTTGGTTACCTTCAAAAAGAAAAACAAATTTACCTTATCATCATCGTCTTTCCTATTAATGACTAATTAAACTTGACATCTGAGTCAGTTTTACCAAGCCCCAAGGTGGATGACAACTGTACTTGCTAAAAAAATACAACAAGGGTATCACTAAGTTTTTAGGGTTATCTAAGTGTTTTAGGGTATTTGACAATGTTTAGGGTTAGCTCACACAGAGTGGTGAAAAACTCTATGTATGAATATATTTCCCCACTCTAAGAATGGAGTGTGTGTGTGTGTGTGTGTGTGTGTGTGTGTGTGTGTGTGTGTGTGTGTATATATATATATATATATATATATATATATATATATATATATATATATATATATATATATATATATATATATATATATATATATATATATATATATATATAAAGTGTATTGTGCATGGGCTGGATGGCCATAAGAAGCAATTTCCTTATTTTGTGGGTCCATAGTGTGGGAACATGGAAAAACCTGGCTCTTCCTTAGATAGTGAGGAATCGACTTTCCCATTTGACTCATTCCTACAGTCTATTAGTGATAGAACACCTCATCGGCCACATATGGTGATTGAATGAGTCACCTCACATAGATCAAGCCCAATTATATGGCATATCACCACATTATTGGGTGACCTCTTGGCCCATTTTGGGTGGCCTATTCATTCTTAGGATGCTCTCCCAACATCAATGTGTTTAGCTAGTACCATATATTCATGGACCATCTTTCTTAAGGCCTAGTAAAATTATATATATATATATATATATATATTTATATATATGTGTGTGTGTGTGTGTGTGTGTGTGTGTGTGTGTGTGTGTGTGTGTGTGTGTGTGTGTGTGTGTGTGTGTGCACGCGCGCGAGGGAGAGAGAGAGAGAGAGAGAGAGAGAGAGAGAGAGAGAGAGAGAAAACTATAAAACTTCGATAAGGCTTATATGAAACATCCAAGGGTGAGAAAGGAAACTAAAACACTTCGGCCTCTGCGAGTCCTCGTGCTTGAGGAATTGTGTAGTGGTGTAGTTTGAAAGCCCCGCAGGAGCGTGACGAAGACATACACTTCACTTGTCGTACCTTCACGGTTACCCTTTTTCTTATTTGAGCGCTCCTCTTCTAGATAGTGCACCATTTTTTCAGATATATCGCCTAAATCACTCACGTTTCCGTCCATAACGCGTGATCGCGTAAATAAAATATATTTGGTTCATAACGGCACAAAAGGATCCCTAGGAATTAACTAAGCTCTCTGAATTTCTGGAAATGAACAATCCATTCTCAGAGTGGTTACTACATCCCAGAAAGTCGTGGATTCAGGCCCAATGCGACTATAAATACCTCAACACCGCGATAGAAAATGATATATTGAACACAAACATATTATCTTTTGTTTCCATGTAAAAAGAATTCAAGACATTAGGAGTATCGGTTGAGAAAAAACTGCACAAGCCATCAATGATCATTACTTATCTCTAAACCCTTGTGGTTCAGAATTACCAAAAAAAAAAAATTCTTAATGGATTTAGGTATTATAAAATTAATTTGTAAGACTTTTAACTTTAATCATGCGTGTGTTCCTATATAATTTTTG
This sequence comes from Lathyrus sativus, assembly GCA_963859935.3. Classification (NCBI taxonomy): domain Eukaryota; kingdom Viridiplantae; phylum Streptophyta; class Magnoliopsida; order Fabales; family Fabaceae; genus Lathyrus; species Lathyrus sativus. The sequence continues at coordinate 550,784,353 of OZ012741.1, forward strand.
TATTAAATTATATTATATGTTTTTTTTATAATTATTATATGTTATGCTTTGTTAAACATATATATTTAATTGATTTAATTCTATCAAATTAGTGATGAAAAGAGAATGAGGAAGAAATTATGACGTGGGAATAGAGGAAAAAACTAAAGTTGAAAAGAAGTATAAATTTCAGTCTCAGTCTAGGATTGACATAGAAAGAAGAATGAAAAATTTATGACCATTTGTTAAATACTAATATGTTCTTTGAATAATATAAATAATTAGAATAGTGCATATTAGGAGTTTTTAACAAAGGCAAAAAAAAGTTATTTTATAGTTTAATATTAAAATTGAGGAATTTAACTACAATTATTTTTATTTTTAAAATAAACTAAAATTGTTTATTAATTTTGAACAAACGAGAGAAACTCAACCCTAAAAAAATTAATCTTCTATTAAATTCAAAAATAAATAAATATAGTTTAATTAACAGTAAAAAAATATAGAGTAAAGAACAAGGCAAGGGTTTTGAGGAGGTTTTAAGCCCATAGCGAAAAAAGAATCTCAGAAACGCGGCCACAGTACGCTGAACTCAAACCCAATGTCTCCGCCGCAGAATCAACCCGAAAACCACCAATCCGATGCCGAACCTTCAGATCCTTCACTCAATCAACCACCTCCGGAGTCTCCGGAACCAGAACTCGCCGGAGGGGAAGAGGAGGAGGAGGAAGGAGAGTGCGGATTCTGCCTATTCATGAAAGGAGGTGGTTGCAAAGATACCTTCGTCGATTGGGAAAATTGCGTGAAAGAAGCCGAAGACAAAAACGAAGACCTTGTTGAAAAGTGCTCTCAGGTAACCGCAAAGTTGAAGCAGTGTATGGATTCTAATTCCGATTACTATGAACCTATTCTTAGGGCTGAGAAGCACGCGGAAGAGCAAGTTGCTATTGAATTGGAGAAAGAAAAGAAGGATTCGGAAGCTACTAATAATCGACAGGAAGCCCCTTCTCAATCTAATCAAAAGTGATTATTTTCAATTTCAATTTCTCTTTTTTATTTTAATTTATCAATTCATTGTTGTTATACTGTTAGTATTGTTACTGTGTTGTAGCGTCACCTTTTTTCTATAGATAAAACTAAAACAAGTTTAAAAATTGAGACTTCGTGTGAAAATTGAGGATTCTCATTTTCTGTAATAATAATTGGGATTAATGATAGGTAATCTATCTTAATTTTCAATAATTGTTTGTTTTTTTATTTATTTTTTTGATATGGTTGTTATATATCTTTGGTTGATGTCGTGATGAATGCATATATGGTTCTTAATTGCTTAGAAATTAGAGTGAGAATGTATAATAAGCAAAAGGATGTGACTCTCTTTTGCATTGAAATGTACAGATAACCAAATTGAACCTTGATGATCTGTGTATTTGATAATGTGCTAACACGGGTTTATTTTGAGTTTTATTATTTTCTTCTGTTGGCGGGGACTGTTTTTGGTAATTTGTGGTAGCGAAAGTCATAGTAATGATGATTAATGGATATGTGAATATATTGTGGGTTGAAGTGTATGATAAATGGAATTTTGATGATCTGTACTTTTATTTGTTTTCTATTTAGTTTAACTTGTTGACTTGGTTTTATGTTTAGTGTTTGTGACTTCTTCTGTCTGTGCCAACTAATTCAGTAGTCAGTGATTCTATGGTAACCATATTTTGATTGTTCTCTTGATAACTAGCAGTCAGGGATTCTTTAGTGTTAGTAGAAATTCTAACTAATGGTAGTATAAGTACGAAGCGTCTTGATTCCACTAACTACATAACTTTACTCTTCTACTTGGAATTCCTTCTTATCCTATACTAGAAGTCCAGTACGCAAGCAACTCATTAGATAGGTTTCCTAAATCTATAGCTATTTAGTTTGATCCGTTCACTCAGGTGATAGCAAATGTGTAGTTACTCAAAGTTAGTGGTAGAGTGTGGTGAGACACTTAGTCTGCTTGTTGACACTTCTGTTATTCAAAGTTTCTTAAAATTAATTGTTGATCTGCAGCGACCGTGAGTTGGAGTTGAAGGCTACGCCAACGCCCCCAAAGCAAGATGAAAAGGAGCAATCAAATTCAGAAGCAGAAAAGCGTTCTCCTGATCAACCAGCTTCAGAGGCTCCAAAAGCAGAAGACAAAGAGGAGGAGGAGGAGGAGGAAGGTGAGTGCGGATTCTGCGTGTTCATGAAAGGAGGAGGTTGCAGAGACACCTTTGTCAATTGGGAGAATTGTGTTACAGAGGCAGAGGAGAACAAAGAGGACATCGTTGAAAAGTGCTCTCAGGTCACCTTCCTTTTGAAGGAGTGTATGGATTCCCATTCCGATTATTACGCACCCATCCTTGTGGCTGAGAAGCAAATTGAAGAGCAAGCTGTCATCGAATTGGAGAAAGAAAAACTAGATTCGGCAACCACTAACAATGAACAGGAAGCCCCCTCTCATTCTAACCAAAAGTGATAATTAATTTCCATGCATGTTTTTTTCTTCATCATTGTTATACTAGCATTACCTTTCTACAGCATCCCCATATTCCAATAGATAACATATCTATTTAAAATTTGTTATTGGCAAGACCTTTTCTATGAGAGAAAGAGGATCTGGCTAGTCTCATTTTTTGTCACAATAAGTGAAATTTTGGATATTTTCCGACTTACATTTGCAACTTAATATCTACTTTTTATAAATTTTTATTTATACTCATTATGTATCAGTGACTCTTTAGTTGATGATTCATGCTCTGGCTAGTAGATGAGCCTATTTGCCATTGCACAAGAGTGGTAATTCACTAATTCATCATGCAAATGGTACTTAATTGTTGAGAATTAAGAATGTCTAGAAAAGGGATATGTGAATCTCTTTTGGGTTGAAGTGTATGACCTAATGGAACCTTGGTGATCTCTTTGTTTTTATTTTGATTTTTCCTTTTAATGTGCTAAGTGCTAAGTTGGGTTTATGTTGAGTGCTATTGTTTTATTTTGTTGGTGCAGACTGTTTTAGTAATTAGTGAATCAATGGTAAGTTGGTAACTGCATTTTGATTGTTCTCTTGGTAACTAGCAGTGAGGGAATTCATTAGTAGTAGTGGTAGTACTTGCAGGTAGGTTATAATTCATAGTAAGAAGCAGCTTGATCGAACTAACTAGAGAGCTTGACTCTACTACCTGAACTTCCTTGGCTTATATCAGAAATGCAGAAGGGAAGCAACTCAGAAGAGGAGCTTCCTAAAACATTGGGTTTGCTGCTTGACACTTCTGTATTATGCAGATTCTACAACTTTAAGCATGCATCCTGTTTATTCCTCCCTCTTTTGCTGCAGTTTAACTTTTTAATTTGTCTTTTAGGAAGACTTTCATTTGCATATGAAAAAAAAATAGTTTGGTTTTGATGAAATATTTCTCCATACAATCACTTGGCCAACATACGAATAGTATGAAAGATTTTGAGGATGAATACATGACTGTGAGAAGTGCATGAACTAAAAGTTTTGAAGCTTGGATAATTTTTTTGTAGTGTCATTTTGTCATTCTTTCTCTTTTGCTGGTATGTCATTTTGTCATTCTTTCTCTTTTGCTGGTATGTCATTGTCATGTCATTTTGTCATTCTTTCTCTTTTGCTGGTATGTCATTGTCAGCACTGACATGGTTAGAAGTGAATTAAATAGTAAGTGTTGCTTGAATCCTCAGGACATGGATGAATCATTAAGTTTGAAATTGTAGCATCACTTAAATGTACTTTTCTTTTTTCTACTTTCAACTCACTAACAATGAAGGAATGAAGTATTGATTTTCTTTTTCAAAATTGAAGATAGAACCAAACATAGCTCTAGCTCTATTCTAGCTAGCGCTGCACGAGCAAGTTTAACATCAAATAACTAAACGAATTAGAGAGATTCTTATGGCATCCTAAATATGTTCTTAATGCACCATGTAAATTTTTATAATTTTTTTTCTTTTGGAAACACATTTTCGGACACATCCTAACACACACTTAACAAAAATCATTTTAAGTTATGTTTTTTCTTTTGGTTTAATTTATTTTAGAGATACATCTCTCGAAATAATTTGTAGTTACATCTCCAGAGACACATTAGATATAATAGAAAAGTAATTTAATTTGTAGTTACATCTCCAGAGACACATTAGATATAATAGAAAAGTAATTTTTTAAAATGAAATTGATATTCATAACATAAAATGAGGATTACAATGATGATTTTAATATAAAATTCAATTTTACATTTCAATATCCTGTTGGACGCTTGCACATCTTCTGAATATCTTCAACCGACCTTTGTAGTGTCGCTTCCAACTCGAGTGAAACATTCTCTTCAAAATCGAAAGACATATCCCATATAGGCCTAACATCCACTTGTGTTTTGAACTCAAGTTTGATGAACTCAATGTTCCCTTTGTTGTCGATCGAAGGTGAACGGTACTCGAACTTCACAATCTTTCGATTGTCTCTGAAAGGTAGGAGATGATGGATTTTGTCTTTGATATCTTTGAGGGAGGTGAATTCGATGAGTTTAAAAGTTCACCCGAGTGTAGAGCCAGAGAGGGAGACATTTGCGACTTACAAATAGATGTTTATTTGTGTCATTTGAGACATTTTGAGTTTGTGTGAAATATAACATTAGAGCACCTAAATTTATAGAAGGCAAAGATCAATTTGGACCACTCATTAACTAACACATTGATTTCGGAGATATATCTCCGAAAACGCATCCTATTATCTTGTTTCGCAGATGCATCTCCAGAACTTCTCCTGAATCAGTATCACACCAGAGCACTAAAACATAACCATATTTTTCATTGATAAAAACACACATGTTGTGATGGGGTAAATAAAAAAATGCATAAAGACAAAATATGAATAAAAGGTGAATATATAACACTTCATTTATATTGAGATACAATTACATACAGTTATTTGTCCGGTTAAAAAAGAAATTAAAACGAATTGAAACATGTGTCGCCAAAATTCTTTTTCAATGTTGTTCAATCTCTCCAATTTTTGCATCCTTTCCATAAAATGACCCGACCAAGTCTCGGCTTTTGTGGTTGAATGAGTCGTCCACTCCAGTGATGTAAGTGGTATAGGGCATCCCAGTTTCAAGTAAATTTGAACAAAATGACTTGATTTTGAAAGCCGCCCAATACACATGATTCGACCATTTGGATTTTAGGGTGGTGTGGTGCGTAGTGGGAAAAAAGTTTCCAGAAAACCGTAGCGTGTCAGGTCAACACACACTCTATCATACGCACATGTTATTAGGTGACCCATTTCAGGGAAGCGTATCCATTTTGACTCCGGTGCCGGACCGCTCAAGCAAGGAATAAGAGACTCATAAACTGCATCAAAATTTTCTTTCTTTCCGTACAACTGCGTGTATGATTCTTTATGCGTCTTCAACTCTTGGATAAGTTGATATCGTACAAGTGTATGACTATCTTCTCCTTTACCGAGTAAACCTGAAATGACTCGATCTGAAATTATCGTCCCCCACAACATTTACGATCCACTCAATATATTTCTGCATAAAAATCGACATCTCGTCGATGAATGAAATCTTTGGTGCAAGCGGCGTTGGAGGTAATTTGCTAATGCAGGCTTCTTTAACAACACTTTTTTTTAGATTTTGGAGTTAGTGAGTCAGAAAAAAACTTTGTCAATGTGTTCAAAATATGAAGAAGACCGTGTAGTCGAGTTGTCATTCAGTGTATGCTTCATTTTCTTTGGAGCACCTTTTTTTACAAGTTGAGAAGGCGGTTTCTGGATAGCCAATCTTCCTCAATTGTTCTTTGATGTGGAGTTTCACGTTGTCACCGGCCTTCAAAAATCTCTCTTGTATCACTTCCCATTCGGTCAAAATAGAGATATTCGATTTACGGTCATCCATCATCATCAAACCTAAGTCTCTTCCAATGAGTGCAGACTTCGTCCATTCTTATTGGTTCACCAAGTTTCATTTTTTTAGCAATAACATAAGCACATGAGAGACCATATATTTTCACAATTGTGCATCCACACTTTGCACTATTAGAGCCTACATTATCATCTTTTTTAGCCTTGTGAAAAATATAGTTCAAACCCGCCCGAGAAATGTTACCAACCAACTAAGAATATAGAGTAATGTCTTTAAATCTGTATTCCAAAACTGTGATGCTCCGATCAAATGTTATTTGTATCTCATTATGCTGGTTTGGAATCTTGTGGTTCACAAAGTCCTAGTCTCTACACAAATACCCGCCCGAGAAATGTTACCAACCAACTAAGAATATAGAGTAATGTCTTTAAATCTGTACTCCAAAACTGTGATGCTCCGATCAAATGTTATTTGTATCTCATTATGCTGGTTTGGAATCTTGTGGTTCACAAAGTCCTAGTCTCTACACAAATACCCTTTACTATTTCTCAACCAATTTTTCAAAGTAGCATGGGTCGACTCAACTTTTTTAGTTGTTGTATTTCTAAGGTGTCTAACATTATTAGTCCACGCACAAACTATCTTCTCCTTCACCTGGTCAAGAATTGTGCTTTTAACATATTTCAACAAATCTGGATACTTTTCACACACTTTTCTAAAATGAATAACGAAATTGGCATATAGTTCTTTTGTTGAAGAATTTATTGTATGATTTCATGCATCAATTATTTTTTCCACAACTACACCCGCCTTCATCAATTTTCCATCTTCAGACTATATTTGTTTCGCCCCTACCGCGTATTTAACTCGACTTCTCACATTCTTTTTTATGTGATACCTACAAAGTAATGTATAAGAAGAAGGAAATACCTTTGCAACTACATTCATCAATGCGTTATCATTGACAGTAGCAATCTCTTTAGGCATCTCACCTTGGACCTTCAACAGTGACCGACACATCTTTAATGCCCAAGTAAAATTGTTCTTTTTTTCATACTCAAAAAATGCAAAACCAACATAATATGTCATCTCAATTGAGGTAACACCAACCATCTCAAATAATGGAAGTCTATACTTATTGGTCTTGTATGTTGAATCAAGTATGAGCACTGTAGGAAACATGTTGAATAACTTTATGGAATTAGGATGAGTCCAAAAAATATCTCTAATCATAAGTCCATCATCGCATGTTCGGTACTTGGACACATAATTGTTATCATCCAACAATTTCAAGAGTTGTTGCATCTCAGTTCTATCCCCCCTAAGTGCCTTGTTAGCGATGTATCAAATATTATACACTTTCTTGATATTTGATATATTGTCGGGTCGTTTCTGTTCCAATGTTGCAAGTATATTTTTCGGTTGAACAAGATTCAAGGTCATGTCAGCAATGCATTCCTTCTCTTGCGGCTTGAGCCGATAGACAGTAAGATGGTCAGCTAATTTTAAACACAAATCTTGGTTATGCAAACTACATATCACATTAAATCTCTAATTTTTGTTTGCCAACATGTAACCACGAACCTTAAACGGACACTCACATTTTCTTGTACCAGTGTCGTCTCTTTTAAAATTCCGAAGAAGAGTTCGATATTTCCCACTTTTTTCGCACGTCATTGTCACAAAGGTGCATCTTCTTTTCGAACCATTATTGGATCTTCCGATAACCATACCAAATCCAAGTTTAGAGGTCTCCATACGAATCCATTCAAGCATTTGATCACAAGATTAAAAAAAATTCTTGTTTTAAAAGTCGTTTCCAACATCTACCGCCTTTACAACAACACCTTGAACATTCGGAGAAACAACCACATCTTGGACATTCGCAGAAACAACTTGTTTTGGGAAAATATCAGGGTGCACCATATCTAATGAAAACAATTAAAATAATAATGAAACATAAGGTCAACTACTGCTGCAGAATGACTTCAAAAATAAACACAAACAACTTCCGGAAACACATCTTTGGACATGTTCATACACGTTCGGAGATAGATTTTCGGACACAACATAACTTTTTTTAGAAAAAAATGATGATTAATGTGAGCAATGCAGAGCAAAAAACAATCTTTACCTGAAATTATATCTTCTTTTGCAAAGGTGACAGAAAATTTCAAAATGGTGTCCATAATTGTTTTTCTTAAAATATTTCGGAGATGCATCTCCAGAATAAAAATAACTCAACATGTGGAGCGCCTCTCAGAATAACCTTTGTTGAATGTGCAAGAGATATGTCCGGAGATACATCTCCAAAAACTGAAGATATTTGAAAAAATTCATGTGATACAGTAAAAAGATCTATGGTGCATTACAAAATTCTCACAAATTATTACATGCACCAACAATTAGGTTTGGTTTGTGCACAAAATTGCATGCAAGGTCCTTGCCAACATTGCTATGGTTGGTTTTATGGAAAGAAAGGAAGAGGGATAGAAAGTAAGTGAGTAGATCCATTTTTTATAGTTTGGTAGCATTACAAAAAAAGGGAGGAAAGAGAGTTTCATGTGGATCCCACATACATTTCTTCACTAAAATGGGGAGAAACATCAACATGGTATCAAATTTATATTAAAAATACAAATTTAATCCTATTTAAAATTAATATTAACCACTTGTAATATAATGTTGTTATAATTTTAGTAAGTTTCCTTAAAAAAAATAAAAATAAAAATAGTGTTGATAGTATAAGGGTTTACACTAACAATAGATAAGGGTTTATTTAGGAAACTTTCTTTCTTTTCTCATGCTTTCTTTCTATTCATTTTCTTTCTTCTCACTTTCTTTTGTAATCCAAACATATGCTCATCCTCCGTTCTGAGATTTAAATTGTACTAATACTAATCATTAATCAATATATAAAACAAATTAGCTTTAGAAATAAGTTTACTCTCATTAGGTTTCGAATGTTAGTTTTAACTTGGAGCATGTTTGAATCGATTTATTTAAACTTATTTTTATTTATATAAATTGTGAGAATAAGCTTTTGAAAGAATGTTTGAAAGAATTTATAAAAACAATTTTCATAAATTTGTAGATGTTCTTGATTGGCTGCATTTTATAGTAAAACATTGACTGATGTCATGACATACTTGTGTAGTGTACTGCTGGGTAAGTTTGGTTAGCTAGAATAGAGTGTATTGGATGTTATGCTGAATGTTATGACATCAGGTAGCTTCCAGCAAGGGCGCGTGTTTGTTTTTCTGTTATGGTTCCTAAGTTATCTCAGGCTAGATTTCAGGAAACCTGCTAGGGTTCCTTAGTTATCTCAGGTGAGACTCTATGCAGTGCTTAGCATAACATGAAATGCCTATGACCTATTTGATAGCACCTTGAATTATGGAAAGTGTTTTAACTTGGTTAAACCTAATTTGTGCAACTTAGATACAAGGATCATGCGCTGCATATAAATAAGAGTGGCATCTTTTATTGAACGACAACGTTTTTGAGTGAAGAATTCTGTTTGTGTAATTGAATCTTCACATGTGTTTTTGTGTCTTAGGATTTCTTGTGAGCCAAGCAATCATCCCTTAGATGATTGTATTAGACTAGTGTGATTTTGAGTTGTATGTTGGTTGTGTCACTCTAAGATTTTAAGCACGAGTGTTGTGTCTCTTGATTGAAGCTGTGAAGCAAGATTAAGATTTGTTTGAAGTGTGTCTTCTTTTTAAGTCTGTAACTTAATTGGTTGATATCACTGCTGTGATTGAGGGGGAGTGAGTAGGAACTCAAGTCTAGAGTTAGATTGAAATTGCATTGGGTAGGTCTTAAGTGAGGAGTGCAAACTGGTAGTTTGACTCTAAATTAACATTGCTTATAGTGGATTTCCTCCCTGGCTTGGTATCCCCCGAATTGGTGTGATTTGCACCGAACTGGGTAAACAATTCCATGTGTTATTTACTGCTTTCTTTAAGTGTTTACTGGTTAGCTTAATAATCTGTTCAGTAGAGGATGTCATAACATCCGACATAACATCGACTATCTGTTACTAGAATTTCAATTGGCGTTAGAGCAAGCACCCTGCCTGTTATTTTCTGTGTGAGATCTAGGGAAGATAAATTCTTGTACTATGGACAAGGATATAGGATTTACAAATAGACCACCAATTCTGGATGGATGTAACTATGACTACTGGAAACCTCGTATGATAGCCTTCTTGAAATCTCTGGATAGCAAGGCCTGGAGAGCAGCTAACTCAGGATGGGAACATCCAATGAAGACAGAGAAAGATGGATCAATTGTGCTAATACCTGAAGAAGAGTGGAGCAAAGAGCAAGAAGCTTTGGATCTTGGGAATTCTAAGGCCCTGAATGCTCTACTCAATGGGATGGATAAGAATACCTTCAGACTTGTGCATCACTGTGAACTGGCCAAAGAGATTTGGGATACTCTCAAAACAACTCATGAAGGTACCTCTAAGGTCAAGATGTCTAGACTACAGATGTTGACTACTAAGTTTGAGAATCTAAAGATGAAAGAGGAGGAGACCATTCATGAATTCTACATGAATATTCTTGAGATTGCCAATACCTCAGGAGCTTTAGGAGAAAAAATGTATGAAGAAAACCTTGTAAGGAAGATTCTCAGATCATTGCCTAAGAGATTTGCCATGAAGTTACTGCTATAGAAGAGGCTCATGATATCAGCAACATGAAGGTTGATGAACTCATTAGTTCTCTCCAAACCTTTGGGATGGGAATGTGTGAAAATATTGAAAAGAAGAACAAAAGCATAGCTTTTGTATCAAATACTGAAGAGGACTCAGATGAAGGCAATGGTGGAAGTGAGGAAAATCTATCAGAAGCTATAGCTATGCTTAGAAGACAATTCAAAAAACTTATAAAAAGAATAGATCAGAAGACCAGACCTAATGTCAAGAACATTTCCTCTAACATCAGTAGAAGAGGTAAATATGAAGAAAAGTCCAACCAAGGCAAAGGAATTCAGTGCCATGAATATGAAGGCTATGGTCACATTAGAGCTGAATGTCCCACTTACCTCAAGAAGCAAAAGAAAGGTCTAAATGTCACCTGGTCTGATGGAGATTCTGAGAGTGGATCAGAAAAAGAATCTGCAAAACATGTCACTACACTAACTAGTGTATGTGTATCTGATGATGATTCTAGTGAAGATGAGCTGACTTTTGATGAACTTGCAGCTTCATATAAACAGTTGTGTATCAGAAGTGCAGAAGTGTGCCAACAAGGGAAGAAGCAAAAGAAACTCATAAAGGAGTTAAAGGCTGAGAAGAAAGAGCATCTTGAAACCATAGACTCACTCAAAAGTGATGTCAGGTTGTTGAATTCCAAACTTGATCAGATGTCAAAATCTATCAGGATATTAAACAATGGGACTGACACTTTAGAAGAAATTCTACAAGTTGGTCAGAAAGCGAGAGACAAGTCTGAAATATGTTTTGTTGGTGAAAAGGGACCCATCTTGGAAATCAAGAGTTATAAACCCGAGAATCATAGGGAAAACCGGATGTCAAGAGTAATGTCACAACATCATGGGAAGAGAAACATGAACCAGACAAAGAGAAAGTTCCAAAGGTGGAGGTGTCACTACTGTGGAAGATTTGGACACATAAAGCCTTTTTGCTTCAGGCTGCATGGATTTCCCAGCCACACTCATCAAGTCAAACCTAAACAGGCTGCTCCTATCAAGAAACAAAAATGGGTTGCTAAGGATGTGGCTCTAATAGCTCATGCCTCTCTAAGGGTATCAGCCAAAGAAGACTGGTATTTTGACAGTGGCTGCTCTTAACATATGAATGGAATAAAGAACTTATTGGTGGACATCAAACCTCACTCCACTAGTTATGTGACCTTTGGTGATGGAGATAAAGGGGAAATCAAAGGTGTTGAAAAACTAGATTGTCCTGGAGTTCCAGACCTAGACAATGTGTTGTTGGTAAAAGGACTGACTGCAAACCTTATTAGTATCAGTCAGCTCTGTGACCAAGGACTCAATGTCAAATTCACTAAGGGAGAATGTGTTGTCACCAATGGAGAAAATGAGGAAGTCATGAGGGGATCTAGATCTAAAGACAATTGTTACTTATGGGAGCCTAAAGTCTCAAGTAACTCCACTGTCTGTTCTATGGCCAAAGAAGAAAAGGAGGTGAAACTGTGGCATCAAAAACTTGGACATCTTCATCTAAGAGGGATGAAAAAGATCATATCCAAGGAAGCAGTAAGAGGAATTCCAAAACTAACTATTGATAAAAGAAAAGTCTGTGGTGAATGTCAGGTTGGCAAGAAAACCAAGATGTCACATATTAAAATTTCCAAAAGTCTTGAACTGTTGCACATGGACTTGATGGAATCCATTATTGATGACCAGCATGAAGAATACAATGTCACTCAGAATGTCATGACATTATACTGTGACACTCAGTACCATCAATAACTCAATTCAGCATAGCAGAATTATTGATATTAGACGAGATCTTGTGAAAGTCAATGTGATTACCCTGGAGCATGTAGCCACTGAACTACACCTTGCTGACATTTGGACAAAAGATCTAGATGGTATTCAATTTGAGAAGTTAAGTGGAAATTTGGGAATTTGTCTCCATAAGGAATTATAACAATTAATGTTATTTGGGAATTACATTTTGAACGAGCTAAATATTAATCATCGTCTGATTGGACAAAATTGCAAGTTCTCTCTTCTTTTGCAATCATATCATTTTAGCCCCTACACACGATACATTTGCTTCATTTGGTATCCATACCACTCCTTCATCTTCCATACCTCCCTCAACAGCCACAGAAAACCATCTTTCACATTGTCAAAGTCTCCTGAAATGTCTCAACAACCAGACTCTATCTCTCCCAAGAAGATGTCCTCCATCGCTGATCTGGATTTTGGTACTAGAACTGACCCTATCAACCCTAGCTAGGTTCTTGAGGTGGAAACTCTGCGAGTGTTGACCCCCAGAAGGTCTGAGTGTGAAGAAGCCACGAACTCCACATGCAAGAATACCCAAAGGATTAGTCTCAGGTCAGCTTCTCATACTTCATCCTCCATCCTTCAGGAGGATACCAATAGGGAAGGCTCTAGGTATGTCCACAACACTATTGCAAATTTGGTATCTAGGATATTGAATGAACCACATGATGTGCCTGGGATATCCATCCCTCTTAACACTGAGGTTCTTGCACCCCATCTGGATCAAAGAACTGATGTTAATCAAGATGCTGAAACCATGGGTACGACCTCAGGAAAGAATGATGATAAGGGTCAAATTGCTGATAGTGATGATGATGTGCAAGGTGGTAACGATGATGATGATGATGTCCAGAATGATGATGCTGATGTAGTGAACCTTGATAACTATTCAGATAATGATCTGATAGCCACTATCAACCCTAGCATAGCCAAAAGGCTCATGACTAGGAAAGGAAAGAAGGCAGCTGCTCAGAGTCCTCCCAAGAAGAAAGATGTGTCAAAAAGTACTCATGTTGGCCTTACAAAATCTTGGAGCAAGGTGGTTCCAGAAAATAAAGGCTCAAATAAGTACTGAATCTGATTCAGACTCGGATGTTGCTTGTGATGTCACTGACATCCCACCCAAGAAGAAGCCAGCAACTAGCAAACTTGCTGCTAGTGTACCTGAGGTTCCTATTGATAATATCTCGTTTCATTATCCTTCTAGTGTAAATAGGTGGAAGTATGTATACCAGAAGAGGTTGACCTTGGAAAGAGAGTTGGCTCATAATGCTCTAGAAAGTAAGGAGATCATGAACCTAATTCATGTAGCTGGGTTAATGAAGACTGTCACCCAGTTTTCCAAGTGTTATGAAATACTTGTGAAGGAGTTCATTGTGAATCTATCAGAAGGTTGTGCTGATAGAAAGGCAAATGATTTTGGAAAAATGTATGTGAGAGGAAAGTGTGTCATCTTCTCCTCAACTGTTATCAATAACTATCTAGGAAGATCGGATGAAGCTCAACCTGATCTAGCTGCTTCTGACAATAAAGTATGTCAAGTTACAACTGCCGACTAGGTCAAAATCTGGCCCTTAAAAGGGAAACTGGTTGCCAGTAAACTAAGTGTGAAGTATGCTATGTTACATAAGATTGGAGTTGCCAACTGGGTTCCCATAAACCACAAATCCATTATTGCTACTGTCCTTAGAAAGTTCATCTATGCTGTTGGAACCAAGACAAAGTTTTATTATGGGACCTACATCTTTGATCAAACAATGAAGCATGCATGAATTTACAGTGTGAAAGGCCCCATTGCTTTTCCATCTCTTATCTGTGGGATGCTATTGAATCATTATCCTAATATCCTAAGAGACAATGACTCTGTGTGCAAGAGAGAAAATCCCTTGTCTTTTCATCACAAGGTGTTTCAAGGAACTCATGTTCCTGACATTGTCATGACTTTTGCTGAGACATCCAAGGGGAGCTCAAAAACAGGGAAAGCTGAAATCATTTCTATGCTCAAGGAGATATGCAAAGAGCTGGAGACACGCAAGCTGACTCTAGAAAAGTTAATCAGTTCTCTTGAGAAGGATGAAGATGCTGAGATTGCTGACAATGATGAGGATAAGCAGGATGATGGTTTTGGGGAAGGTGATGACCATGAAGTTGAGCCAGAGGAAGCAACTGCCAGTTCTGAGGATGGCACTGATGAAGAAAGGGATAGTGATGATGCTGGCTCTGAGTCTGATGACTAGAGTTCTTAGTTTTGTTTGCCACACAAGGGGAGCAGTATGAACAAATATTTTGTGAACAACTATTATGTGTTGATGTGTTGTAATATTACATTAACATATGTGTTTCCGACCTTATTTTGATCAATGCTAATTCATTATTTATGATCTAAATTTGTGGCTAAAAAGGGGGAGAAGTAGTTGAACAATCAGTTTAGTTGTATGTACAACAACTTAGTTGTATGTATAACAGCTTAGTTGCATGTACATCAACTTAGTTGTATGTCCCAGCTTAGTTGTATGTCCCTCACAGGTGGAAGATGAGATATGTAGCTACTCTGAGTTGATTTGCAGGTATGCTGATGTGCTGGAGTTGGTCTCTTGTTGTGAGCAGGATGATGATCCTGTTTGTGTGGTTATTGCTGATATGGTTAAGTGTGTGTGTGTGTGTGTGTATGTATGTGTTCCTGGTTGGAACTTAGTAGTATCCTAGTTGTTGGTGGTAGTGTGTGTTTCTGCAGGTTGCTGGTAGGTTGTGTTTGGCTGATGTGCCATGGTGTGGTGTGCATTAGTTAAGGGGGAGTATCACAGAATGTTCCACTAAATGTTGTGACATCTGTAGTCAAAATTAGCAGGTGGTGTTTTATGCTGTGGAACAGGTGCTTTTCAGGATGTCAACCTAAATGTCTTGACATTAATAATCCAGAACATTGTATATGCGTGTGTGTGATGGCAGTACAACAGGTCTAGTTGATTGGTAGGATATTAGCTACTCTGTATGATTGGTTGTGTGTTAGTTTTTCTGATGCTTGTTGTTGCGGTTAGAATATAATATCAAATTATTAATTAATTTGAATCGCATCTTTAGTTCACAACCGCTCTTTGACCGAAGGAAAAGGTCAAAAGAGGAAAACCTAATTTTGCATCGTAAAGACAATGCGAGGAGAGATCTAGGTAAGGGGTTGGTTAAACTCAGGGAAGGTACTAGCACCCTAAACTTCTGTAGTACTCTACAGGAACCTTTTGTTTATCGTATGTTTTTTTATTTTTATTTATTATCTGCTTTAATATATATTGAGCTAAGGGATAAAGTGACCTAAAGACCTAAGGGTTAGTCCTAAGTTTACTCGGCAAGATTCGCATCTTGTGCCTACGTATCCTGGATAGGGAATGGAATCAGAGTAATCGTAGTTCCCCTAAATAGGGAGGTTAGAAACCTCTTGACTGTGGTCAAGGTTTCAAGGGGAGTAAGCATATCTTAAGGACACGCCTACGTGGAGTTTTGAAACTCCTATTTCTACGTTGAAATGTTAATTGAAAATTTAGGGTTGAATTAGGGATTCCACAGCGGGAAAACCTAAATAGAGCACGGCGGCTCTTTGACCTAAAAGCTAGGGTAAAGGGCAATTTTTGTCCACGGCGGGACACCTAAGCTAATTAGGGTTTTGAAATGGTTGAAATCAGGGTTATTGACTCGGCGATCAAACTGTTAATCCTAATTCCTTCGGAACGATGATTAACGGTAAACATGCAAACATGGCGAAATATTATATGGCAGAAATAAAATGCGGAAAGTAAATAAAGCATCGCGACGATCACTCGCGTAAATTACAAGTCCCAAAAAAAATGCAAAATAAAATAAATCGCGACCATGGCCTCGTGTAAATTACATCCATGGAACAACATAAATTAAATAAATATTAATCGGAATTTAAGTATAATCTGAGGAGAAAAATAGAGAACATTAGTGAAAAGTTAGACAGAAATATGACAAATAATGAAACGGTTAATATTGAAAGAAAGACAGAATGCAATTTAGAATTTTAATTATAGTTTTATTAGTTTTAAAAAGGGATTTTAGTTTAAATTTTGAAGAAAATAATTTTAATGTTGATAAAAAAGTTTTTTGTTTTTAATTTTTAATTTTTAAAAAGGCTTCAATGTTAATATTAAAAAAAATGTTTTTAGTTTTAAATTTAAAAAAATGTTTTAGTTTTAATTTTAATAAAAATTTCTTTAGTTTAATGTTAAATTTTAAAAAAAAAAGTTCTTAGTTTAATGTTAATTTAAAAAAAAGGTTTTAGTTTAATGTTAATTTAAATAAAGGTTTTAGTTTAAACATTAAAAAAATGTTTTAGTTTTGATTTTAATAAAAGTTTTTTTTTAATGAAAATTTTAGCAGCTCAAACTCAATTACTTTAAAAAAGAAAATAAGATAATAATTTTACAAAAAAAAGAATAAAAATAAATAGGACAAAAAAACTAAAGAAAGGAGAAATAATAATAAATAATAATAAAAAAAGGGAAGAATAATGAAAGGGGAAGACATTTAACCACTGAGGTGACTATACATCCTTTGTTTCTGCTCATTTGACCCATTAGAGTTGCCTTTAATTACCTTTTCTCCTCTTACTCTTCCTTATCCTGGAAATGGATTACGAAAGAAGAAAAAAAACAAAAAAAGAAATAACAGCCAATTAACGATGCTTACGGTGAGATTATTCAGATTCTCTGCTTTTGTTGTGACGGACGGTTGATTTTCAGAGATGGATTTCTCGCGGTTCCGAAACTTCTTCTGATTGAGATGATGATGAAGCCTCGAAGGATTTTCTGATAAGTCATGAGAACGGCCGCCGTTTTTTCCTTTTGTCTCTCCTTCTCCCCTTTTCTCAAATGCAACTCATGTTTATATAGGTAACAAATTAGGGTTAACTCTAACCTAATGTCTATTTTAAAGTCCAACTTAAATAATTAGTCAAAACTAAAACAAACTTAAAAGAATAAAACCTTTTCTAATATTTTTAATTTTATGATTTTTGGATGTTTTTATGAATAATATGAAAAAAAGTGAAAAAATAATATTTTTTAAAAAATAATTTAAATAAAATACGAAAATAATAATTAAATAATAAAAAAAACTATTTTTTTTTTTTTTATGAAAATAGAAAAGTTAGAATAAAAATAAAAGAAAAACAAAAAGTGAAGAAGGTGGGATTCGAACTCTCGACCTCTCACACTCACAACTCCTTACACACGGTCTCTTGCCAAATGTGCCATTTTATTCATTCAAAATAAAGTGGCACTAGAAACCATGTAAAGGTAGGACAAATTTGGGGTGCAACAGATGCCCCTATTTAAATAGCTTCACCGGATGATTTGAGCAGCGGAGACTCGAGAAATCGCGGTGAAAGGGATTTAAATACAGATAACCGGAAATTTGGCCCCTAGATGCAGTCATATGCAATGATATGGACAAAATAACACGGACTATAATACTGACAATGCCATGAATCTAATATGATGCGTATGATGGAATGATGAATGCAAGGATGCAGATGACACGGCGTCATAGGGGACAGCGCAACGAAGAATTGCACTGGAGAAGAAGACACGCGGTGGTGACAAGGTAACATAGGATCCACACGGAGACAGGACCAGGTAAACGACAGACGCTAGAGTTTTCGGGACATTCCTTGAAGAGATCGAGCGAGATCTTCAGGACTCACCGGAAAACATATAGGGAGAGACAAACATCAGAACATTTCGGAAGAACGTCGAAAAGGAGACACGTCGTATCTGGAAGAACGTCAGATAGACATGACACGAAATAGTCGATGGGTGCCAAGTAAACTGGACTTTGTCCACAAGGTAAGACGCGGATAAAACACGACCTCGGGGAGAAAAATGTAAATGGGGATAAAACACCCATGCTGCCAAGTAACTAAATTCGTCCACAAGGTAAGACGCGGATAAAACACGACCTCGGGGAGAAAAATGCAAATGGGGATAAAGCACCCATGATGCCAAGTAAATAAATTCGTCCACAAGGTAAGACGCGGGTAAAACACGACCTCGGGAGAAAAATTAAATGGGGATAAAACACCCATGATGCCAGGTAAATTGGACTTTGTCCACGAGGTAAGACGCGAGTAAAACACGACCTCCGGAGAAAAAGAAAATGGGGATAAAACACCCATGATATGCACATGTATAAGAATTATGCTATGATATATGATCACATGCAAATGCAGATGTCGATGACAAGGCTCGATTCTGTTGGTGAGATGACAAAACTGGAAGAATGATTCCTCAACCCATACATCATTGTCATTCGCTAAATTGTAATCAGGTTGATAGTCCTCGTAGGAAGGATGGAAAGCCGCTTGGAGATCTTTCAAGTAAACTGCCCCAGATTAAATTGTCTATTACAGATGAACTGATAATTGCTTCAGCTTGTCTGATTCTGAAAATAACTGTTTTACTGTACCCTCGGAAGGTTTGCCCCAGTCCGAGTCTTGAAAATCTCATGGATAAACCAGATCTGAGAAGACTTTGCCCCTGATAGGATCACTTGACCAAGTTTCTCGATTGTTTGAAATTTCCTTAGAGGAAAGCCAGTTTGCAAACAAAAATATTCATACAAACATGGTAATGCAAAGTTCATGCAACTTTTGAAATCAAAATTATTTTTGAAAGATGAAAAATAAATGAGTCATCGATTAGAACGCGGCGGTCCAGGACGCTCAAAGTTTAATACAGGTATACGGCCAAAATAAATGATTCACAAAGATCTTTAGGAGTCAGCTTACGCAATCTTGCTGTAGCATGCTTTCAAAATATCCTTTATATGAAAGGTGTATTGCAGGAAAGCACAACCGAGTTAACTGAGAACTACCCATCCCCAGGCTAAGATTGCGGGTTTTTTTGTAAAGAAAGAAACTCCAACTTCTAGGCTCGAAGGGGGTGACAAGGGGATAACTTCCTTATTTCTCCAGTGTTTGGGAGTTGAAACAATGCCTCACATCATCAATAAAGATTCATTGAAAGCATACTGACAGCAGTTATGGGTATAACGTTTTCGTCATCCTCCCTCAAATCTTTGCATATCAAAAATTTAGACAGGAAATAAATATTCGAAAGGTAAAGCATAAGGATGCAAATGAATAGATAAAATGAATTGAAATCGAAAGTTGCAATGCTCAGTTCATCAATATAAAAGTACAAACATAGTTCGAAAGCAAACAGCTAATAAAATAAGGAAAATACAAACAATGAGAAATAAAGGTCTGTGATTAAAACAATACAAAGATAAACTGTCATGTCTAAAACAAATAAATAGCCTGCTGAGGTCAACCCGAAGCTTCACTTCTGATGCCATGGCAAAGGATTCTTCTGGATGTTCGGAGGATTGTCTGGAAAATCAAGTATCCCTGCTCTCATCAGCTCACGCACTTTGGCTTTCAGTGCAAAACAATGCTCCAAGTCGTGGCCTAAGGCACCCTCATGAAAAGCGCACTGGAAATCAGCCCTAAATCCAGCTGGAGGAGGATTAGGAGGAGGTGGTAAAGCCCTTGTAGTGATCAGCCCTCGTTGAACCAGGTAAGGATAAAGTTTTGTGTAAGTCATGGGAATAGCATCAAATTGATTCCTATTTCGCTACTGGTTGTAACTCCCCATATTGCTTTCAGGATTACCGAAAAGAAGATGCATCTTGTTTGTATAGGTAATACCAATTAATCCTTACAAGCCTTCATTCAACCATGCAGTCCCATACCTGCATAGCCTCAGGATCCCTCTCATTCGAATGTGAATTCGGTTTTCCCCCAGAAGTTGCTAGGAGTGTCTCATTGTCATGCCTCATGACACCGACAACCACTCCCTCGCCCACGGGTGTTACATGTAACCACCGTCCTCTTTCACCTCAGGTGTTACATGCCCACCAACTTCCGCTTGGTTCGTCCCCGAACCACATCGTACTGGAAGAGGTATGGCTCTAATACCATTTGTAACGCCCCATATTGCTTTTAGGATTACCGACTGACCCCACAAACCAACACGGGTCTTTTCAGCATGCTTTGTCCTCAATCACACGCTTTCTAGGAAACTTCCCAGAAGGTCACCCATCCCAGAATTGCTCCAAGTCAAGCACACTTAACTGTGGAGTTCTTATGAACGGGCTACCGAAAAGAAGATGCATCTTGTTGGTATAGGTAGTACCAATTAATCCTTATAAGCCTTCATTCAACCATGCAGTCCCATACCTGCATAGCCTCAGAATCCCTCTCATTCGGATGTGAATTCGGTTTTCCCCTAGAAGCTGCTAGGAGTGTCCCATTGTCATGCCTCATGACACCGACAACCACTCCCTCGCCCACGGGTGTTACATGTAACCACCGTCCTCTTTCACCTCAGGTGTTACATGCCCACCAGCTTCCGCTTGGTTCGTCCCCGAACCACATCGTACTGGGAGAGGTATGGCTCTGATACCATTCATAAATTAATCAACTTAATTTACAAACCAATTTTTCCAGCTCAACGCTCATCACAACTAAACACATTGCATAACATTCAATCAGAATTCCAAACTCATAAATTCACATCGCATTTCATTTTAACTTCCAATTGGATTAATCCTAACTAATTTCAAATAAAAATCCTACTAACTTTTTTTTCAATTGGTTTCAAAGAACATTACCAAAATACCTCAATATATATCAATCCCAATCAAAATTAATCATCTCATGTCAAAGATTGTCATTAAAACCTAGCAATTACCAAATCTTAAAATTTTATGGATTTAATTCTAAATATGTTTCTACCCACTAATCATCATCAAATAATCCCAATAAATGAGTGAAACCCCACCCTTACCTTGAGTTTGTTGAACTTTTGCTCTTTCTCTTGAGTTTCCTCCTCTTCTTCCCCACTCCTCTCTTTGCCTCTTTTCTCCTTTCTATCTTTTCTTTCTTTCTTTTCTTTCTTTCTATTCTCTTTTATCCCATTCTCTTATTTTATATAATTCTCACAATTTTAATTAACCTAGTAATTCCAATGGGCTTAATAACTCATGTTTATTCACACCCCCAAATAGGCCCAATCAATTAATCTAACAATTCTATATTATTCTACAAATTAGAATATATCATATAAGTTAAATAATAAAATTAAATCAATTATTTCGAATATGTCCAATAATTCAATTAATCCAAACAACTCAAATAAATCAAATAATTTATATAAATTCAATAAATAAACTAATTCAATTATATCAAATAAATCACATAAATTAGTTAATTCAATTAGGCCTAAAATTGCATAATTAATCAATTAATTTAATTAATAAATAATTACTAAAAATTGGGGTATTACACTGGTCTTGTCTAATAACTGGACGTTGAGGATTCTGAGCTGGCTGCGGAGCAACAACAGGTTGAGATCCCTGTCGAGGCTTTCTTGATTCAGTCATGACAGCATTGGTCTGCTCGTCCTTCCTCTTATGGAAATTCCCATAGGATTTCTTTGCACCATTAGAAGATTCGGCGACTTTGGATACCTTCCCATTTTTCAAACCTTCTTCTAACCTTTGGCCAATAGTCACCAGATCTGTAAAGCTTGAAGAGACACTCCCAATCATCTTTTCTCAATAGAAAGGAGACAAAGTATCCATGAATATTTCTGTCAGTTCCTTCTCTGCTATAGGGGGTTCGACTTAGGAAGCTAACTCCCTCCAATGCTGAGCATACTCCTTGAACGACTCTTTTTCCTTCTAAGACATACTTTGAAGCTGACGACGATCGGGAGTCATATCCAAATTGTATTTGTATTGCTTCATAAAAGCATTGATGAGATCTTGGAAGCAGTGGACACTGTTATGGTCTAAGTTCATATACCATTTAAGAGAAACACCACTCAAACTATCCTGAAAGCAATGGATGAGCAACTTCTGATTGTTGGTGTAAGCTGCCATCTTTCGGAAGTACATGACTAGATGGGCTCTTGGACATGAATGACCTTGATACTTCACGAACTCAGGAGTCTTGAACTTGGCAGGCAAAACGAGACCAGAAACTAGGCACATATTATCGGCATCAACATTGAAGAAATCAGTACCCTCGACAGCTTGGAGTCTCTTGTTTATGATTTGAAACTGTTCACGGGTGATCTCAGGCTCAACAAAATCTTCTTGAACATCGGCAACATTGTACTCATAGGGAGGATTCTCAATGGGAGCTTGGATAGTCTGATTAACTGTGTGGACCACAGATTGGGCCTCGGTAAGGACAGGAGCTTGAAAAACCGGTCTGACAGCCTGACTAATCATAGCAGCAGATGCAACAGGTGGAGAGTAGTTAGGAGGTAAACCAAACTCATGCCAACTAGAGGGCAGCACTGAAACAAGAGGTGGATCAACACTTGAAACTTCCTGAATGACAGTCCTCTGAGGTGGCTCTCCTCTGGCAATCAACACTTGAAGCATCTCGATAAGCCTGGTCATGCCTGCTTTCAACTCATCAATCTCCATTTGGACCTCCGCATTATGTTCCTCTTGTTTTGACATTTGGCGTCTATAGTTAGCTCTAGTCTGATATCTGTGTCGAGGAATCAGCTTGACGACTCAACGGAACACTGGAAGATAAAGACAACTGGACATGAGAAACCCGGGGAAAGATGCCATGCAAGACATGATGCTAATGCAATGCAATAGTTTCAAGAACTTCAACGGTTGATTGCAAACATTTCTTTTTTAGGAAAGTTGGAAACAATTTTAAACTTTGAAATATAGGACTTTTGAATTCGCAAAGTACTGTTGAATTCCTTGAAACTAGGAATGATGTTTTATGAATGCCATGCACAAATACACACAAACAACAAAGTCCTAGGTTAGAGGAACAATGAATGGAGTTAAGGTCTACCCTTCCCAAAAGGTATGTACTATGGGGTAGTTGTACCTGCAGAATAAGGTTCTAAAGAGGTGCCCAAAGTCATCAGTCCATCTTTCGGATATTATCAATTTCCCAATTGACTCGGTGGTTAATAATATCCTCAAGAGAGCCTCTTTTGAGTGTAGTATCGCGTAGCAACTATCTTGGGATTACTCCCTCATAGTTCCCGCACTACATCCTAGATAAGGCCAAAGTGGTGTTAAGGTACTACGGCCCCCAGTATCACAGACTCCAATCGACAATAGTAAAAGTTTTCATGATTACTCGTTCAACCGAACCATTTTCGAAAGGGTCTCAACTGAGCGGTGATTCTCAAGTCAGCTTGGTCGGGATTCTACTCCCTATAAGCCTCGTCGAATATATCACCTTCCTATAATAATGTCACTCAAGTCCGGGTGTAGGACTTATCTCACAACAAAGATACCCCAAGCAAGGTACAATATATACAGATAATAAAATAAAATAGAAATATCATACAATTAACAAAATAGGGGCAACCCTTAAAAATTAGGATAAATCCCCAGTGAAGTCGCCATTTTCTGTTGCGGTTAGAATATGATATCAAATTATTAATTAATTTGAATCGCATCTTTAGTTCACAACCGCTCTTTGACCGAAGGAAAAGGTCAAAAGAGGAAAACCTAATTTTGCATCGTAAAGACAATGCGAGGAGAGATCTAGGTAAGGGGTTAGTTAAGCTCAGGGAAGGTACTAGCACCCTAAACTTCTGTAGTACTCTACAGGAACCTTTTGTTTATCGTATGCTTTTTTATTTTTATTTATTATCTGCTTTAATATATATTGAGCTAAGGGATAAAGTGACCTAAAGACCTAAGGGTTAGTCCTAAGTTTACTCGGCAAGATTCGCATCTTGTGCCTACGTATCCTGGATAGGGAATGGAATCAGAGTAATCGTAGTTCCCCTAAATAGGGAGGTTAGAAACCTCTTGACTGTGGTCAAGGTTTCAAGGGGAGTAAGCATATCTTAAGGACACGCCTACGTGGAGTTTTGAAACTCTTATTTCTACGTTGAAATGTTAATTGAAAATTTAGGGTTAAATTAGGGATTCCACAGCGGGAAAACCTAAACAGAGCACGGCGGCTCTTTGATCTAAAAGCTAGGGTAAAGGGCATTTTTTTGTCCACGGCGGGACACCTAAGCTAATTAGGGTTTTGAAATGGTTGAAACTAGGGTTATTGACTCGGCAGTCAAACTGTTAATCCTAATTCCTTCGGAAGGATGATTAACGGTAAACATGCAAACATGGCGAAATATTATATGGCAGAAATAAAATGCGGAAAGTAAATAAAGCATCGCGACGATCACTCGCGTAAATTACAAGTCCAAAAAAAACTGCAAAATAAAATAAATCGCGACCATTGCCTCGTGTAAATTACATCCATGGAACAACATAAATTAAATAAATATTAATCGGAATTTAAGTATAATCTGAGGAGAAAAATAGAGAACATTAGTGAAAAGTTAGACAGAAATATGACAAATAATGAAACGGTTAATATTGAAAGAAAGACAAAATGCAATTTAGAATTTTAATTATAGTTTTATTAGTTTTAAAAAGGGATTTTAGTTTAAATTTTGAAGAAAATAATTTTAATGTTGATAAAAAAGTTTTTTGTTTTTAATTTTTAATTTTTAAAAAGGCTTCAATGTTAATATTAAAAAAAAAAAGTTTTTAGTTTAAAATTTTAAAAAATGTTTTAGTTTTAATTTTAATAAAAATTTCTTTAGTTTAATATTAAATTTTAAAAAAAAAGTTCTTAGTTTAATGTTAATTTTAAAAAAAGGTTTTAGTTTAATGTTAATTTAAATAAAGGTTTTAGTTTAAACATTAAAAAAATGTTTTAGTTTTGATTTTAATAAAAGTTTTTTTTTAATGAAAATTTTAGCAGCTCAAACTCAATTACTTTAAAAAAGAAAATAAGATAATAATTTTACAAAAAAAAGAATAAAAATAAATAGGACAAAAAAACTAAAGAAAGGAGAAATAATAATAAATAATAATAAAAAAAGGGAAGAATAATGAAAGGGGAAGACATTTAACCATTGGGGTGACTATACATCCTTTGTTTCTGCTCATTTGACCCATTAGAGTTGCCTTTAATTACCTTTTCTCCTCTTACTCTTCCTTATCCTGGAAATGGATTACGAAAGAAGAAAAAAAACAAAAAAACAAATAACAGCCAATTAACGATGCTTACGGTGAGATTATTCAGATTCTCTGCTTTTGTTGTGACGAACGGTTGATTTTCGGAGGTGGATTTCTCGCGGTTCCGAAACTTCTTCTGATTGAGATGATGATGAAGCCTCGAAGATTTTTCTGATAAGTCGTGAGAACGGTCGCCGTTTTTTCCTTTCTGTCTCCTTCTCCCCTTTTCTCAAATGCAACTCATGTTTATATAGGTAACAAATTAGGGTTAACTCTAACCTAATGTCTATTTTAAAGCTCAACTTAAATAATTAGTCAAACCTAAAAAACAAACTAAAACAAATTTCTAATATTTTTAATTTTATGATTTTTGGATGTTTTTATGAATAATATGAAAAAAAGTGAAAAAATAATATTTTTTTAAAAATAATTTAAATAAAATACGAAAATAATAATTAAATAATAAAAAAAAACTATTTTTGTTATTTTTTTATGAAAATAGAAAAGTTAGAATAAAAATAAAAGAAAAACAAAAAGTGAAGAAGGTGGAATTTGAACTCTCGACCTCTCACACTCACAACTCCTTACACACGGTCTCTTGCCAATTGTGCCATTTTATTCATTCAAAATAAAGTGGCACTAGAAACCATGTAAAGGTAGGACAAATTTGGGGTGCAACACTTGTGTACTCTGATATGGTGACAGATTGTTTTAGCCAAAAATTTGCCAAAGGGGGAGTTTGTAGATGTTCTTGATTGGTTGCATTTTATGGTAAAACATTGTTGTGTGTAGATGTCTTAACTGACGTCATGACATACTTGTGTAATGTACTGCTGGATAAGTTTGGTTAGCTAGAACAGAGTGTATTGGATGTCATGCTGAATGTTATGACATCAGGTAGCTGCCAGCAAGGGTACATGCTTGTTTTTCTGTTATGGTTCCTGAGTTATCTCAGGCTAGATATCAGGAAACCGGCT
Organism: Lathyrus sativus; assembly: GCA_963859935.3. NCBI lineage: Eukaryota > Viridiplantae > Streptophyta > Magnoliopsida > Fabales > Fabaceae > Lathyrus > Lathyrus sativus. The sequence continues at coordinate 550,810,835 of OZ012741.1, forward strand.
AGGGTTCCTTAGTTATCCAAGGTGAGACTCTAGGCAGTGTTGAGCATAACATGAAATGCCTATGACTTATTTGATATCACCTTGAATTATGGAAAGTGGTTTAACTTGGTTAAACCTAATTTGTGCAACTTAGGTACAAGGATCATGCGCTGCATATAAATAAGAGTGGCATCTCTTATTTAACGGCAGAGTTTTTGAGTGAAGAATTCTGTTTGTGTAATTGAATCTTCACGTGTGTTTTTGTGTCTTAGGATTTCTTGTGAGCCAAGCAATCATCCCTTAGATGGTTGTATTGGACTAGTGTGATTTTGAGTTGTATGTTAGTTGTGTCACTCTAAGCTTTTAAGCACGAGTGTTGTGTCTCTTGATTGAAGTTGTGAAGCAAGATCAAGATTTGTTTGAGGTGTGTCTTCTTTTTAAATCTGTAACTTAATTGGCTGATATCACTGCTGTGATTGAGGAGGAGTGAGTAGGAACTCAAGTCTAGAGTTAGGTTGAAATTGCATTGGATAGGTCTTAAGTGAGGATTGCAAACTGATAGTTTGACTCTGAATTAACACTGCTTATAGTGGATTTCCTCCCTGGCTTGGTAGCCCCCAAAGTAGGTGTGATTTGTACCGAACTGGATAAACAATTCCCTGTGTTATTTACTACTTTCTTTAAGTGTTTACTGCTTAGTTTAATAATCTGTTCAGTAGCGGATGTCATAATATCCGACATAACATCGATCGTCTGTTACTAGAATTTCAAATTCTAACATAATTTGTATACATTGGGTCAAACCCAAGTTCATCTAGAAGGTGTTATGGATTGAGTGATGTGTTTAGAATTTGGAGCTCATTAACTAAATTGAGTTCCTTATAATCACTGAACATTTGAGTCATTAATAGCCGATTCATTGAAATTTAATTTTATAAAATAATTTAACATTAATTTTATAATTTAAAATTTGAAGCTTAAATCTTAATCGTCCAATATTGATCGAATAATCATTATTACTTTGAATGCGTGAATATGTGTTTTTAGTGACCGGCTGACCGCATAGAAACCCAAAAATTAACTCGATCAACGACATATATTTACTCACCACCTTTACACAATGAGATGTTCCTTCATAATTTCAATAAGCTATATAAAGTGGGGATATGTTTGCGTCTTTATGACGCCAATATTACTTTGACTTTGTTCATATCTCTCCTAAACACTTTCTCTCCCATTTTATTTTTTTTACACTTTTCTTTTTCACAACTTAAAGTTGTTCAAAGTGATGGTGATCAAAGTCATCCAATCTATTTTCATATAAAATGTAATTTTCACTTTGTCATTATTTTCAACCACGCTTTTGAGGGAGGAGGTGCATAATCCAACACACACTATTTTTTTTAAAATTGTTTGTATATTTATTTATTTTTTTTTTAAATTTTAAATTTTCAAATTTTTGAAATGTTTAAGTAATGAAGGTGTTTTGATTAGTTTAAGAAAAATCTTTATAACTTTTGAAAATATTCGATCCAATTTATTGATTATTGAATTGATTTGGTTGCCTGTGTATATCCTTAATTGTCAATTTTTTAAAGAAACCAAAAATTATCATTGTTATAAAAAATATTTAAAAAATATTCATTATTTGCTTTTTCTTTAGTTTTGAATTTTTGGGGACTACTTGTATGTAGTGCTTATGTTTGTGTTATCGTAACACTATTGGGAATCATGTATATATTGATAAAAATAAAAGATCGTTGATTATTGATAGCGAACAACTTCTAATAAAGATATAAACAATCAATTTTATTCATTGTCTTAATATCTCAAAGACTGAGATCTCCTTCAGACAAAGGATATCAAATAATCTTCTAAAAAGTAGTAATCATTTTTCTATTGTCTACATTACCTCCACGCACAATTTTTAATACACGAATCTATTTTGTTAAGAAGATTGATTGGCCAATAATAAATTTTAATACTATACAAAAGCACGTCTTTTTTGACTAACTAGACCAATTGAACTCTGCCCATGTAGAAAGAAAATGACATTTTTAAATAACTAACTTGACGGATACTCTATTTGTTCATTTCATTTTATGTTTTGTTATTTTTATGTTTGTTTGTTTGAGACTTGGAGTCGTTTTGGAACTTGGTATTTGTTTAATGCACTTAACTTTCTTTATATGATTCTCGTCTTATTTATCTTCATATTTCTTCCATTAACATCATTTTATGTGGATGTTTGTTAATGTGTATCTGTTGCAAAGTATGTGATTGTGTTCAATTGGATATATTGTGTTTTCTTTGACCTTGTGCTTCTCTCCTTTTGATGTTGTCAAAGGGGGAGAAGAGACTATGCAAAAATCAGCAATTCATCTCATAAAGATTGATAAGATTTTCATATTTTCTCTCGGAAGAATGCATAAAATCAGGGGAAGGATGATACTACTCAAAGTACTCGATAAGCTAAAGATTTTGCAAATGTTTTGCCATCATCAAAAAGGGGGAGTATGTGAAGGCAATGTATCTTAATCCTTATTTTAATAATGTTATACTATGTAAGAGGGACATGATAATATTATACTATGTTTGTTCATTAATGTTTACTTCCATTAGTTATTCGTATCACAATAAACATAGCAAAAGATATTAGGAGAGTAACTTACAACACATGTTACGGCTAGACAATTCATGTCCCAACCAATGTTCTAAACATTTGGCTTAGTCTCCATAACAAATGTTATTGCAATTCATTGAAGTGTTCCCAAGAAACACACTATGACTGTCAGTGAAAGCTACGAACAGGAAAACTTGAATGGATAAGAAATTACATATTCTTATCATAGCAAAACATAAGTCTGAATGCAAAAACATAAGCAATTAAGGTATTAAAATGGAAAAACAGAAAATGTTCAAAACTCATAAACAACAAATGTTACTGCATTTTCTCCTTTATAACTTCTAAAAATTTTCTCATTTCACTTCCTCCATAGAGTCCAAACACATATGCAAACCAAATGATGTTCAACATTTCTTTATTAATTTTTTCACCTTTAAGTAAACCAACAGATCGGTGCAAATTCTGCAAAAACAACATTATGTAAAACAACTGACTATTATCATGATATTGTGAACATAGCCATTTGCAAGTTAGAATTACATTTGTAAATTTACTAGGACTCCTCACACACAATGCTTTATTTCATTGAAGGAAACTTTAAATTACAACTTACTAGATCTGACTTTCTTTTTCGTTATTTCATCGAAAATCACCTTGGCTTCATGTATTTGTCCCACCTTAGCTAGGTCATCCATCAAAACATAGTATGACATCTGCAGATCCAAACTATTTAGATAAGACACTAAAAAAGAGAAGACGTAAAAAAGAAAAACAAACCTTGTTTGGTACTAACCTTCTGATTTCATATCTTGAATCATAACATCATTTTTTAGTACAACTCAATTCAAACTAAGCCATACCCCCAAACACATAACACATGTCTCAAAATTACAACCAGCAAAATCAAGCAACAATAATTGATAAAAAGCCTCCTCAACTGAACAAAAGTATCATAAAACATGATAATTTCAAATATATAAAAAATAATATTCAATTATCTAAACAGTGATGATAGAATGCACTCACTTTGACATTAGAATATTACCTGAACATGGTAGAGTAAAGTAAGTTTAATTACCTGACTGTAGAATATTGTGTTGCTCAATATTTCTTCCTGCAAATGAATCACTAAATCTGGGAGTGGATCTGAAAAATCATGTAGATCTACAAAAATTGTGTTTGCCTGGTATTTCTTCTTGTAGTTGAATTAGTAGATCTAAAAGTGGATCTGAAAAATCACATTGATCTGTAAAAATTATAAATAAAAGTAATGAAATAAAGAAGAAAAAGTAAATATATTGAAGTTGTTTAAAAAATCGACGCCAATATTCATGTTGTTTCCTTATCATTTATCTATGTTAACTATAAAAAAATGTCATGTTTATGAATTAGAAAATGACATAGCGAAGAAGAAAGAATGGGGAGCAAAGAGAGAGGAGTTTTTGAGTAGACATATATAATGTAAATGTAGTAAGAATTAGGGGTAACAAAATGGATGGATTGGATGGATATGGATTTGATTGTTAATGGATGGATCAAAGCAATCCATTAATCCATTAACAATCCACTAAACTCTCTTAATAAAAATCAAATCAAATCCATCCATTAAAAGATAAAATCCATTCAATTCATCCATTAACATATTTCTAATGGATGGATATCCATCCATCCAAAAAATTAATTTAAAAATTCTTAATTTAATAAGTGACAACATAATATCCAATAGATTTATAAAATGAGATGAATGGATTGAATCTGTCCATATGAGTTAGTGGATGGATTGGATCAAATCCATTAAATTATTTTTTTGTCTTATGAATGGATTGGATGGATAAATTATTAGATGGATTGGATGAATATTATCTAAATTGATTTCATTGCTACCTCTAGTAAGAATAGATATATTAGTTTATGTGAAAATCTTTTGGAAAGATTTCATAAAAAAAGTGAAAATAAGAGAAAGTTGAAAATAGAGTGGAGGGTGAAGAGAATAGACACTTGTCATGTGGAGAAGGTAGAAAGACAATTTTGTCTTTTAAAAAACATATACTTTTCTTATACGGTAGATTCAATAAATCTGACCTTATTCCACAGTATCAATGCCGCGTCATTATCAATGCCGCGTCATTAGTGAGTATGACACATGTACAAAATTGAATGAAAACCATAAAAATTCCAATGATGATAAAGTTTAGAGATTGTTAAAATAAAGATAGTAAAAGTTGGAAAAAAATTAGGTGACCTGAAGTGCATTTAAACCTAAAAAATATATAGGTAATATTGAATTGAACATGTATTACTCTATTAATTGTCTTGTCTTGACATTGATGGTTAAACCTTTCATTCATACCAACTGTGACTTATATAAATTGATTTATAAATCTTAAATAAAGCTTGTTATTTTCTTACTTTATAGGGTGTACCTCCTAATCTATATTTTAATTTATAAAATTTAAAATAAATGTGTTACTTTTGTATTGTAATAGTTAGTATTTAAAAAAAAAACTAGTATATGCAAATAAGATGATACATATAGTGGATAAATGAAAATTTGATTGAGAATTTCAAACATCAACAATAATAGAAGAGTCTTATCCACAACACAAAAATAAGATTGAAGGCTTACTAAGTGACACAACACAAAAGAAAAGAATATCATCACAAAACAAGACCAGAAAGTAGAAACCAGAAAATGGCTACTATCTTCTCTGGAGGTTCAGTTTCTCCCTTTCTTTTTCACACCAACAAGGGTACATCTTTTACACCCAAATCTCCAATTCTCCATCTCAAGAGATCCTTCTCTGCAAAATCAGTAGCCTCTGTTGGAACCGAACCATCACTGTCTCCAGCAGTTCAAACCTTCTGGAAGTGGCTCCAGGAAGAAGGTGTCATCACTGCCAAGACCCCAGTGAAAGCTAGTGTGGTCACAGAAGGTCTAGGATTGGTTGCACTCAGAGACATTTCTAGGAATGATGTTATTTTGCAGGTTCCAAAAAGGCTGTGGATAAATCCAGATGCAGTTGCAGCTTCAGAGATTGGGAGAGTGTGCAGTGAGTTGAAGCCATGGTTGTCTGTTATACTCTTTCTCATAAGAGAGAGGTCAAGGGAAGATTCTGTTTGGAAGCACTATTTTGGTATTCTGCCACAGGAAACTGATTCTACTATATATTGGTGGGTTTCTTTTCTTTTCTTTGGTTTGGTTTGTTTTGTTTTGTTTTATTACTAGTATAAGCTTAATGTGAATATGGATTCTCTTCATATGGTTGATTCAGTTGGTAATTGGTTATTCCAGTGCAGGTCAGAAGAAGAGCTCCAAGAGCTTCAAGGTTTGTTAGTCCTATAATTTTCGTGAATAGTACGGTTCTTTTATAGATTCAGATAAGATAAGTATTATGAAACTGAAATTTGAATGAATGTGTTTGAGTAGGTACTCAACTTTTGAAAACAACAGTGTCTGTGAAAGAATATGTGAAGAATGAATGTCTGAAACTAGAACAAGAAATCATTCTCCCTAATAAGCGGCTTTTTCCCGATCCTGTGACGCTGGATGACTTCTTTTGGGCATTTGGAATGCTCAGATCAAGGGCGTTTTCTCGCCTTCGCAATGAAAATTTGGTTATAGTTCCAATGGCAGACTTGGTAAGAACCTTTTCGTTTTCTTTTCTTCTGTCAATATCCTTCAACAGAAAAGAAAAATGACATTTTGAAAATTGGATTTCTGGATCAGATTAACCACAGTGTCAGAGTTACTACAGAGGATCATGCTTATGAAGTTAAAGGAGCAGCTGGTCTTTTCTCTTGGGATTACCTATTTTCCTTAAAGAGCCCTCTTTCTGTCAAGGCCGGAGAACAGGTGAACTTTTTTTTATGGTCGCGTTGATAACCGAGCAGATGATAACATAACTTTCGATCATAATATTGTTTACACATAACAATGGAAGCAACTTTTACGCAGGTATATATCCAATATGATTTGAACAAAAGCAATGCAGAGTTGGCTCTAGACTACGGTTTCATTGAACCGAATGAAAGTCGACATGCATACACTTTGACATTGGAGATATCCGAGTCAGACCCTTTTTTTGATGACAAACTAGACGTTGCTGAGGCCAATGGTTTTGCTCAGACAGCGTACTTTGACATCTTCTATAATCGCACTCTTCCACCTGGATTGCTTCCATATCTGAGACTAGTTGCGCTAGGAGGTACCGACGCTTTCTTATTGGAATCACTGTTCAGAGGCACCATATGGGGTCATCTTGAGTTGTCTGTCAGCCGTGACAATGAGGAGCTACTATGCAAAGCGGTTCGAGACGCCTGCAAATCTGCCCTTGCCGGTTATCATACAACCATTGAACAGGTATGACAAATACAATTAAAGTAACCTCGATACATTTTCCAATAGTACAGGGTGTTTAAATTGTGAAAACTTTGAAGCTGATCTGATTGATATTAACTGATAAACAAATACCGAACAAAATATATAAATGGCAGGATCGCAAGTTGAAAGAAGGAAATCTAGATTCAAGGCTTGCAATAGCAGTTGGAATAAGAGAAGGGGAAAAGATGGTCCTGGAGCAAATTGACGGGATCTTCAAGCAGAAAGAATTGGAATTGGACCAGTTAGAGTATTATCAAGAAAGAAGGCTCAAGGATCTTGGACTTTGCGGAGAAAATGGCGATATCCTTGGAGACCTCGGAAAATTCTTCTAATCTTGCAGGAAGCAGTTCAACCAGTTAAAGATACACTGTTGTTTGCATTTCTTAAGGATGAAAAAACTGAATACTTGTCAAAATTACACATGGAGTCTTATGAGATTTACAATGCCATGATTTTCTAATGAATCTTAAGAGGATCATGATCAATTTTTTGACTCTGGAGTCTGGACCAATCGATTACATGCCTGAAGTTTGTAAAGAGGAAAATGTAATGTATGAAATATAAATTACACTTCTGTACTAGTGATTATTTATAAAGCAGTTGACCATTGTTATTACAGAGAAAATGAACTATAGAGTTCACACTTCGAATGCAAGATTGTGATATAAACTGTTATTATACAACTATACTGAATTTGGTGGAGGGGGAATCAGGGTAAAATCGAAGATACATCTTTACAAGCCTCTATATAAAACATATGTTTCCTTTTTCTTTTCGATTTTTCTTTCATCCCCCGTGATTTTCTACAAAGTTATGTATACATAAATCTCTAAGAACTTATGTCCGTGGAAAGGAGCAATTTTTAGATAACTCTCTCATGCTTATGGCTGGGCAGTGCATATTTTCTATATTCAACAACTTTTACTCATCTTACTTGACGAGAGTTTTGAGGACCTAGCAAATCATCACACTTTGTTTCCTCACAAAGGCATTCTTGAGGGTTGGCATAGAAATAATCCTCCTCCTTTGGCTTGTCTGCGATAACTCTACGATAACTTGGCTGTCCCATTCTCTTTCCGTGAGCCTGTCGCACAGCATCTGCAAACGCATTCCACTGAAGGGTTCTATTTTGATGCATATCAATCAATTGTACAAGCTTTTTCCGGTCCAACAAGATGGATTTTTTAAAACCACTATACCTGCAGGAAGACGAATTAGAAAAAAAAATTTGGATACTATTTTATGGCTGCTTTTCTAAAACCAGAATACATTAACATGAGATGAAATTGCACCTAGCGCGTGTAAATATATACCTGCGGTGACCTTCCGCAAGTTTTGCCATGTTCCCGTCATAGGTAGGAATGAAGGTGTCGCTGGCTACTGAAACCATAAAGTCCAATGCTGCCATTTGCGATGAATGATTTTGGAACTGCTGCAACTCATTAACAGCTAGCAATGCCTCTTTTCTAACCTAAAGTAAAGTAAAATGGACTCTTATAAAACGTGCATTATCCATGATTAAAATGAGAAAATGCACAATGTAGATCAGGTACATATTGTAAATGGACAATTTCGCATAAGCCGATATGCCAAACTAGAATCATTCAGAGGCAGTTTATAATATCAAATATCAAAAAATATATTTAAAAAGAAGTAGCAGAAAGGGAACTCACAATATTTGGAAATGCGGCTCTCAGTTGTGCAAGTCTACGTTCACCGCCATAAATCTCACCGGCTGCAATGTAGATCTGTGTCTCCCGGTCAAAACCTAAGGCTCGCATAACTAAGGCTGTCTCCTCTGGTGTCAAAGGACATAGACCCTGTGATCTCCTTTCTTCAGACACTATTTCCTTCTCTCTCCATGAAGGGAATGCATATCTGAATTGTGCAAGCAAAATCAAAATTTTACGTGAGATTGACCACAAGATTCTCTCTTTTATGAAGTGAATGTACTTAATGTGTAATAATCGTCAAAATATATCAAACTCAACAAATCATAAAACACCACAAACTATACAAGAAAGACCTATCTCTCATAAAAACTTATACATAAACAAATGCACAGCAAACCAGGAAACATAAAACACCTCATCCGCTTAAGATCCTCGGCTTCTTCATTAGTGCAACCAAGAGTACAACCTGAGAAAGCCAGCATGTCCATCTCATATCTCAGATGCAATGCCACAAAAGGTCCCCTTTCATGAAGTATCTGAATCAATTTTTGCCCCAGATTCTCAATTTGAGGAGTGAATTTAAGTGCCTGGTAATTAACACGACACCTAAGTTTCTGTAGATCAATTGGAAGACCATTATTTGCTAGGCGTGCATCCGTTTTGTTGAAGTGTACCACCTTGTGCTTGGCAAAAAGCGGCAGAATCTGCAGTTGTAGTCAATAATCAAACTCTATACATATTCTGCAGACCTACAATTATGAAAATTTGCAAGAGTAAAGTGGCATTTTATTATTGATACAAATATTCTGCGGACCTGCTCCAAGTAATACTTTTCATTTGACCAGCTAACAGGAGGCATCGCCATGGTGGAGTATCCACCTTTCCTACTAAACTTTTTGGGAACTCTTTTCACTATTCGAACTTCATCTTGTAAAGAATCAATGAAATGCTTTACATCAAATATTTCCTCAAAGCCACTGCAAAAAGATAAGTACAAATTTTAAAACGACGAGACAGACAAATTAGAGAATACTCGTTTTTCTTTTCTTTTTCAAAACAAAGGATATATATACATACCTATGGTCTGCCCAAAAGGATTTCTTATCCAGCTCTGGAACAACCAATGTGAGGTTCAAAAGCCGAGCAACTGTCACCATGTCACAAATCTGAAATGCCAAATCTGCTAACTAAACATTGAAGCTTATCATATAATAGGAATAAAGAAACGGAAGAACAGAAGGTACAAACCGCTGCACGCATTTGATTCAAACCCCCATTGCAGGACACTCTTAGAAAACCATTACTAGTATAATTTCCTGCAAGGTTTCAGTTGACAATGCTTTAATATAAAACTCGAAATCACATCCATAAACATTCCATCAAACAGAATACATTGCTAATACATAAACACTAGATAGAAAAACTAACTTGCAGGAAGTATAGTTGGAGGCGATTGAGTAAGTCTAACATCGTCTTGAATAGGACGTTGCGTTGTGTGATATATACGACTTGTTAAGCCAGTAAAAAAATTGGAATGCCATAGTTCACTCACTGTAACAAGCTGAACCAAACATGTCCACAGAACAATGCTTGAACAAACTCGAATGAACCAAAACCGAAAACGGCTCCTCGGAATCACAGGAGCATGAAGCTTATCATACATCACTTGAAAACCCTCTGATCTAACCTCCATTTCCTTGTCACACACTTCATCACCACAACCATCACACACTTCCCAACAGTTCCGTTCCACCACAACAATCAACAATCTGCTACCACAAAAAATCATCATTCATAAAAACTGCATTGCAAAATTAGTAACAATGAAAATTGAAAATATATACCTTAAACAAGAACACTGCAACGAAGTGAATCTCACTGTTTTACGGTTTTCTGAAGAAACTGAAACCGACCCAGAATTGAATTTGAAGCGAGCAATTGAGGGTGAGGCTCAAAATAAGATCTTTCTACCTCCAAATTACATCCACAGAATTTGAAGCTCTTCAAGAATCAGAGAAAAAAATTACCAGAATTTTTTTTTTCAGAAAGATTTAATTTTGGAAAGAAAGGAATTGAAGAACAGGGTAAAGATCCAAGGGGAATAGAGAGAAAGGATCAAATCGAAGCAAATAAACAAATATTGCTAATGCAATTTCCTTTTTTTTAAATTATTAGTTTTGACGATTTCAATGTAAAGTGTTGATATTTTTTTATTGTGTGCATGAATTCAAAGATGTGAGTAGATGAATTGAGAGATCCAAGTTAACTAAAAAATAATAATATTCAAACCTTTCAAGAAAAGAGATTTGGAAATGGAAGATATAAATAGTTTTTTTTTTGAAAAAAAATATAAATTAGAATAATTAGTTGTTATATTATTTTTGTTGTTAGTAGGGAGAGTTAAATTAAATCTCATGATTTCTCTATTATCACTACAAATCATATACTACTCCCTACTAAATATTAATCAAACTACCTTATCTCATAATTGATGCTTTTAATAATTAGTTATAACAACTTTATTTTTTTTGGAATGGAAACAACAATTTATCAATTTTGCTTTAGAAGATGCTAATAAACAAGGCATTCAAGTATACTTAGAGTAACCAAAAGCCAAATTATACTTATTGAGAAAGTAAGATGTCATTTGCAAGCATTAAATAGGTGGTTGCTCTAAAAAAAACTAACAAATGTTTAGGATGTGAGATATCCCTCCTCTAAGGCTCATTGTTGAAAAGAAGAAATAATGTCTTGTATTATTTCAAGGAGTAGGTATGGGATTTGGATTTTGGTGCAACTATCTCTAGAATAGTTAGTTGATCATCCTCTCAATTTTTTTCTTAAGTTTTGGCCTTGTTTCCCCATGATCCTTTATGTAACATAGATGCATTATTTCTTTGTGATCAATATGTTGTGTGGATTTCAACTTATTTATGTGAGGTGATAATGTTGTGCTCGTTACCTCATTTAAGAGTTCATGATAGGGAAGTTTTTGGCATGTATCAAGTGATGTTATGTAGGAGGGATGGAGGACAATTTACATGGCACCCCTAACTTACCTAATATTCCTACATTGTTTTATAATATTAAAAATATTCTTTTTTTTTTATTAATCACATGTTGTAAAAAAAATTAGACTAAAAAAATTTCATAATTCATACAAAAAAATTCAATATGTATTTTTATCGGTATTTTTGAAAAAGCAGACGCGTATAAATGTTTTATCTGTTTTTTCAAACAAATAAAATTGGTATACCAGATATTTCCCCATATCTCCTAAAAATCTAGTAGTCTTAATTTTTAGCGATTGCGATTTTGTTGACTGATGATTTCTCGAGAATTGTACCAATAATGTCACAGTAATAAAAAGATCGAACTCATTAGGAGTGTGTGCGAACAAGACAAGAATGAAGTAATGTAATAGGAAATAGTAATTAAAGGGGGTTTGCAAGTTTCAGTGTAAAAGATAAATAAACGAGTAAACAATGTCACGAAAGCGGTCAGGTTGTGTTATAAAATCTCATATTCCTCTATTGTTGATGTTTGATGCCCTGTATGAATGATTTAATCACTATAACCCCACAACGAATTAACAAAACCATTATAGTTGATCCTTCACAAAATAACTCACTAACCACTACTCGGAGCTTTCTATCCCTAGTTTGTCAGCGTAAACAAGCTTAGGCGATGTGTAGAACGTTAATTCTTTATGTCATTACTCAGGGTCTCATATCTCTAGTTGATCAGCGTAAGTAGAATAGTTACCCTAGGTCAACACATAGCCTAAAGGTCAGTAATCCTTATATGTCCAATATCAAATTAACAGAGTATCTCAAATAAAAAGTATTAAGATTAAGAAACAATTGAATATAATTATAGATCAATAGGTTCATACAACAGTCAAATCAACATAGAATCCAATAATATAGAAATAGGTTCATCATAACACAACCTAACCTAGAAGAATGTAGCTACTCATAGTGCAATTAAAAATATCACAAATGATAGATGAAAATAACATGAGAAGTCCCTTGAAGAGATGACCTCCAATGGCTTCAAATGCTCTAAAAATATCCATGTGTGCTCTATGTTAGAACAAGATTTGGTTATGCCAAATATCTCCAAGTTTTGATAATAACAAAGTAGTATTTGTGTGGGAACAATTTTGGTACTCTAACGTTTGTTTTTTTGAAGAATTAACAAACAGGTTCTGACTCTGATAGAGAAAGCTCTGACTTTGATAGAAACCATGTGCAATGTCACTCTAATCTGACCAAAGTCGCTTCTGCGTCATAAGAAGCAAGTCTACTTATGATCTATTCACATTCAGAAAGGTTATGAGAAGACAATATGTTGTTGCTGCAATGTTCTCTTGGTTTATGCCTCTGAGCATGACTCTGATGTTTTACTTCTGAAAGCTTTCTATCTTCTGAAGTCATTATCTTCTGAAGACTAAGTGCTGAAGACTCTGAAGACAAGGTTCTTCTGAACAAAGTTTTGAAGACTCTAAAGACTTGAGTTTCTGAAGACTAAGTGCTAAAGACTCTGAAGACAAAGTTCTGTTGAACGATGTTCTGAAGACTTAAGTTACTAAATACCAAGGGTTCTGAAGACTGAGTGCTTAAAGTTCTGAAGATAAGGTTCTGGTGAACAAGTTCTGAAGACTCTAAAGACTCAAGACTCTGAAGACCCAGTGATCAACTCTTCTACTCATGCTTCAATCATTTCTATTCAGAGGCCTCTGATGTACAGAAGATAAGCTCAAACATTTATGAGGGAAAATAGTACATAATATGTTTCAACGTTCCATTCCACTACCATTCCACTACCCTGATTTGTGGTATAAAGGACAATTTTTGTGTATGATTTTCATCCCTGTGTAACGATATTATTTCAAGTCGCCAACTATCTAAAAGGATATTCCTGATCTGCCCTCCAACGAATCTTTTTCTAGCTATATAAGGACTTGATGACTTGAAGATAAATAGAGCATGATACAATGATTGATATAACGATAATACAATGATTTTCAAAGAAGAATGAATGATTTATGAAGAACTGAAGCAAAAATATTGAAGCACCACAATACAAAGAAATAACATTATTCATATTGTGAAAGTTTCTTTAAGTCATTAGAGCTATTAATAGTGTTTATATCTGCTTGTGTAGAAGTAATTCATTGTAAACATTTTTGTTCAAACTATTGTTTGTAACTCCTTAAGGGATCAGTTAGGTAAGAATCCTTAAGAAGAGACAGTTAGTCTTTGTTGTTAGTCACCAGCGGTTGCTAGTGCAGATTGTGATTCCTTAAGGGACCAGTTGGGTCAGAATCCTTAAGAAGAGACGGTTGTCTGTGTTGTTAGTCATCAGTGGTTGCTAGTGCAGTTTAATTAGTTGATTATAGTAGATTAAGTCCTTGTGTATAAGGCGAAATCACCTTGGCGAGTGGACTGGATTAGCTTGATAGTTTTCAAGTGAACCAGGATATATCATGTGTCTTTCTCTCTTGTTAGTTTATTTGTGATCTTTGTTTAAGTTTCAAAAAAAGCTTTCATTTTTTAAAATCCAATTCAAACCCTCATTTCTTGTGTTTTCTCACACCTTCAATAGGCATCAGAGCTCCGGTTCTGATTGTGATAAAAGTTTTATCAACACTTCACCGTGTTCAGTACCGACCCAGTATTTGTGTGAGATATTATAGTTGTAGCTAATGTTAATCCTATTCCAGATGAGAAAGATCATTGCATTGTCAAACCACCAGTCTTTGATGGTGAAAAGTTTGACTACTGAAAAGATAGAATTGAAAGTTTCTTTCTTGGTTATAATGTAGATCTTCGGGATCTTATAGTTGATGTCTATACTCACCCAGTTGGTGTTGAAGGAGTAAAAGTATCAAGAAGTGCTATGACCAACCAACAAAAGAAACATTACAAGAATCATCACAAGGCAAGAACTATACTACAAAATTCTATCTCTTATACTGAGTATGAGAAGATGACAAATAGGGATACGACCAAGTCCATTTTTGATTATCTAAGAATGATTCATGAATGAATGCTCAAGTTAAGGAGACAAAGGTGTAACACCCCGTTTCCCAAAATAAAATAAAACACTTAAAATAAGCACATATCAGAGTTTCTTCCCAAACGGGATGTCACAATTTCAACAAAGTCCACAAAATCATTTTTCAAAAAATAGATTCTCAATAATATTGCAGCGGTAAATAAGAATAGTCTGTCATAAACCACATAACATGTATATATACATCATCATATATACAAAAATCGGTCATTTACCCAATATATATATATATATATATATATATATATATATATATATATATATATATATATATATATATATATATATATATATATATATATATATATATATATATATATATATATATATATATATATATATAACCATCAAGCGTCATCACACATCTCACAAAAGAACAGATACGCCACAGGGGCACACATAAACAACAAATGACAACAAACTCCCAAAAGCCCCGGTGTTACGTATCAGAGCATGTCCTACCACGACGCCACAATCCACGCTAGCTAAACACCTAGATTGTTTGTACTTCCGAAGATGCACAAACCACAACAACAACAAAGGGGTGAGAATCTCGATCAAATAATAACGGTATAAACATACATGAAATAAAAGGCAGAAATCAATTAATCATTTATTTCATAATTCTTACACCCGGACCTACTGTCCCATCACCAACAATCACAACACACACACACACAAACAACAATGCAACACATGCCCAACTCACTATGCAACACATGCACTAAACTCGACAAAAATGCGGTACCAACTCAACTCAGGATAGATCGCATACACTCCCTCTGAGCAACGATCCAAATTCCCGTCCACGCTCCCCACTGGAGCACGCGAGTAACTCATACACCGCGTCCACGCTCCCCATTTGGAGCACGTGAGCCACACAGGCCTCACGTCCACACGCTCCCCATTTGGAGCACGTGAGCCACACAGGCCTCACGTCCACACGCTCCCCATTTGGAGCATGTGAGTGAATCACATACGCTCCACCGAGCAACGATTCACCACGTCCACATACCATGCAAGACGCTATGCATAACCACATGACACACACAGTGCACACGATCCTACGGATCCATTCATCATCATACGCATACATACATAAGCACACAGTGTGCATCGATCCTACTGATCCAACCATATGTCACATACATATTAAGCACACAAGTGCATCCGATCCTACCGATCCAATCGTCACACAACAGCACATAATCACAACGCATATAAAGCGTACCGGTCCTACAGACCCACTTACCACAACACATCACTACAACATACTCAATGCGTAACGATCCTACTGATCCGCATCTCTCGCACACCGTGCATACATATCTCGTATGCGTCCAAACATATTCATTCTTAATCGAAGAGTACACAACCTTTAAGGCATTCACAGCGTACTTTAGTTCAACCGTCCATATCAACGAATATTTGTGCACATGCTCTCTACATCACCTTCATACTCTCAACGACCTACGATAACCACGTACTCGCTCACGACCAACAAGAGTCCAACCACGCGAGAATGGAACAACACAGCAGAAAAATCACAACTGTTGTCATGTTCGCTGCCATTCGCCTGGCGAAGCCCTGCAGCGAACACTCGCTGGGACTCGCCCGACGAAACCCCTAGCGAAGCCAAACAGAAGCAAAAAGGCAACATTCGCTGCCCAGTTTGCCTGGCAAAGCCTGGCGAAGGCTCGCCCCCATTCGCCCAGCGAATGCACGCGAATTCTACAGATAACAGCTCTCAGCTCAGAGTCGGCAACGCACTCTGAGCTCAGCCAATTCTATTCCCAATCCAACCCCAACATACCAGAAAGCCATTCCACTACCCGACTATAATATCTAACTCGGTTCCGCTCGGTAATGCTTACATCTACGCAATTACCAACTTCCGGTATAACTCCGAATTTACCCGAAAACCCCAAATGCTCTCAAACCAATTCCCACAACCACATGCAACAAAATCGAACACCACAAACACAACCATCACAGAATTATAAACTCTAAATCAACATCATAATAACATCAATCTATGGGGATTAGGGATTTTTCCCTTTTCTACCAATTTCATGCATAAACCAATTCGACCGATCAATCCCCCCCTTACCTCGAAATGCAGTTTGATGATGAACTTCCACAATTCCACCAGCTTGATCGTCCTCTTCTTGCTCAAGATTGCTGAACCGTGCTCTTGCTCTCTCGTTCTTCTTCCACGCGTGTTCCGTTTCCTTCCAACCGTGTTCTTCTTTCTCTTCCCAATTCTATTTCCACACAAATTCCAACCTTGCCCTTAGTTCCAAATATATCTTATTTTCTTTTATTTTGTTAATTCCAATAATATTATTAATAACCTTATAATATTAATATTAATAATAACAATAATAATAATAATAATAATAATAATAATAATACTAACACAAATATCAGCATTAATATTAATTATTACCATTATCGATTATCAAATATTAATATTATGCCTCTAGTTCTTCTTCATTTCCCACACCAAACATGAAGATGAATAAAATAACATCGGAACTAAAAATAATTAAAATGGGCGTTACAAAAGGCGATTGCCTTAATCCAGAAATATGAGGCATTCAGAATGGATGATGATGAAACAATTGATAATATGTTTTCAAGGTTTCAAATGCTAGTCGCAGGACTTAAAGTTCTGGACAAAGGACACTCAACTACTGAACATGTCAAAAAGATCATCAAAAGCCTTCCCAAGAAATGGAGACTTATGGTAACTGCTCTTAAACTATCCAAGGATCTTAATAGTATAAATATTAAAGAACTCGTTAGTTATTTAAGAAGTCATGAGATAGTGCTGGAGGAAGATGAACCTCAGAAGAAGAATAAATATATTGCTCTTAAGTCTAAACCTAAAAAGGCAAAGGCTTATCAAGCTGAGGAAGAATCAGAAGATTCTGATGAAGACTCGGAAGATGAGCTATCACTTATCTCCAGAAGGATCAACAAACTCTGGAAACATAGGCAAGGGAAGTTCAGAGGATCAAGAAGAAACAAAAGTCGTGCTGACTCATCTTCTGGACATAAGAAGCAGAGTTCTGGAAAATAAGTCATCTGCTATGTGTGAGCCAGGTCATTACAAGAACGATTGTCCAAAGCTTAAGAAAGACAAGAAGCTTAAGAAGAACTTCACCAAAGTCAATAGGGGACTCATGGTAACTTGGGACGAATCTAATTCTGAAGAAGAAGAATCTGATGAAGAATAGGCAAATGTTGCACTAGTGGCAACAACAATTAACGTTGAAGTCTTTGGAGAACCAGAAGACAATATTCTATCAGAATTAGAATCAGACTCTGACTCTAACTTAGAGGTATTATCTAAAATATCTCGTTGTGAATTAGAGTCGTGTTTTTCAGAAATGCTGGAAAGATATCAAACTCTTCAAAGTAAATACAAGGATCTTAAAAAATCCCATGTAATTACTTATGAAGCAAGAGATAAGCTTGAACAGAATAATTCTTCTTTGAATGAAAATGTTTTTTCTTTAAAAAATAGTAATTGTGGCTTGAAAAGAAAAGTTTCTAAACTAGAAGAAGAATAAGTCTCAAACATCTCTGACACTAATTGTGTCAACAAGTATGATAGAGCATTCCATCACTTTCTGGCTAAAAGCATATATAAAAGTAAGATTGCTTCCATGATCTATGGAGTTAGCAAAAATGGTAAGAAAGGTTTGGGGTGTACATAAACATTTGAAAGTGACAAAAGTCAACTTGTAAAACCAAATTCTCTCTATGTTCATTTCGTACCTTCTGGTACTAAGCTTTATTGTTATGAGCTTATGAAAGCACCTTCATCGACACATAAATCTATTTCTAAACCTAAGTATAATGCACAAATTCCACTTGATTATCCTGTTACACATAAGCCCAAGGTTATTAAATACTCTGGGAAAACTAACAAAAGAGGATCCAGAAAGTGGGTACCTAAGGATAAGATAATATATGTTGTAGATTGTAACACCCTAAAATTTGCCTTCTCTTTTCTTAATCTATTGGCTTATATTTCTTATCATTTGCATCTTCATTTATGCATAGCATTATTTTTTAACATGGGATCAGGGTATCTTTGAGGAAGGTATGTTTTTTAAGGCCAAAGCAAGAGATTGGATGTACTAAATCTTGTTTTATTCTTAAGCTTCAAAGTCCTATTATCCTCAAAGCATGCTCAATCATCTCACATAACTATCTGGGTTAGGGTTACAAGCATTGGTCGACATCTCCTATCTTCTTGAATTGAAATTAGGGTTTTTGATAAAATCATTTTATTTCTGGTTCTTTGAGCAACAACTTGATTCCATGGACTGCTATATGTCTTTAAGCATCTACGGGTGGAAGATTGAGCATCGATCAGAAGAGGTTCAATGGCTCAGAAGATAGTTGAATCAATTGAATTTGGAAAAAGTCAAATGTGTAGAGAAAAAGTCAACTCTTGATATTTATGGTCAAAATTGTGTCCCATAAGTCAAACATGATCAATGGATGAGATTTGATCAAGAAAAAGTCAAGAAAATCATCAAAAATCAAGAATTGAGGAAACTTACCTAATTTGGCAAGTTAGGGTTTTCTAAAGTTTCCATTTTTGGTAAGTTTGCACGTATGAATCATCACTTTTCATGGACAATTAAACATTGATTGAATCAAGTTTCAATTCAAAATCTCTTCAACACTAAAGTTGTTCATTTTCCTTTGATCTTTCCAACTATATCAATTTTGTCATCATAGGATCATTAGGTAGCAAGATATGATTGATTAAAGTGAGACATTTCAAATGACAAATTTTCAACACTTAGAATTTTTCTAAGTTTCAAGATGGTTAGAATTTTGTGCAATTTTTATGCCTCATTTCAAGTGATTTCCTAGCATTGTTTCAATATGTTATCAACACCAATATTGTTCCTTATCATGCCAACTTTCTAATGCTTCAAGAATTTCATGCTTATGGAGTCATTCTCATGGTGACTTAAAAGAGAATTCTATGGCACAAGAGTGGTATAATTTTGTGGCATGTATATATTATGATTCCATACACCTCATGCATCATTCTTTACCTCATTTGAGCCAACACACCATGTACCATGCATGCCATGAAATTCAAATAATTTTCCATATTGAGAAGATATCCAAAATTCACCAAGAACTCCCAGTTTCCATTTACAAATCCCACCACACCTCATTCATGATCATCATATACCATTCACACTCCATTTTGCTCACTCATACCACACAAAGTATTCCATACACATGCAAAACCCGTATTACTATTCACACCACTTTTTTTGGCCACATTTTCGAACACTTATTTTCTTTTGTTTTGGGCCTCTAATAACCTCTAATCCATCATATATAATTAGAAAACAAACCCTAATGAGAAAAAAAAAACTTCATTCAGTCTCTTTCACATCCAAAATCCTACTTTCTCTCTCTAGAATCTCTCACTTTGTTTTTGGGTTTTGCTCCAAGTTTTCTCCCACTTTTTGCTTGGTTCATCAACACTGAGGCATAAGGAGACTATTAGAAGAGTTCGTTTGAAGCTTCCAAAACTTTTCAAGGGCCAACAGAGCCACTTCGTTAGGTATATTCATGAGCTCCTTTCCATCATTTTAGAATGTGTTTAGGTTCATTCATGTGCATCTGAAGTCCTACACTGTGTAGGCATTGGTTTAGAGCTTGCTTGTGTGTGATATTTAATTTTTCATATTCTAAGGCTTACTTTAATGTGCTTTTTCATGAGGTTTTATTGGTTATTTTTGAAAGATAATGTGATATTTGGAATCTCCATGGAAAATACTTGAAGTTAGTGGTCATGTTGTTTTGATTTGTTGACGTGAAAGTATATGTATGTTTTGTTCATGCTGGATTTTCAAGGTGGTAGAGTGGGAATTAGTGAAAGATAATGTCAAAAACAGAATCTACGCGAAAAATTGGGTGGGATAGTCCCCCCCATTAGATTTTCCGGCGACCGGACCACCTCTAGTGGTGGCTGACGCAGGGTGGCACGGGCAGCCCGCGGTGGTCGGTGCTTTTCCATCAGCCCCTCTTGTCCCAAGATTGAAGATGATGAGGTGTCACCATGTGATTTGTTGTTTTGGGTTTTCTCTCATATGTTTTTGTCTTATTCATTTAAACAAAATGTGACCAATTGATATTACATGACCACATGATTTTATTTGTTACACTTTTATTTAATTGTTACATGATTTTCATATGGGCCCAATAAATTCCTATGTGTACCCCCTGCATTTCTGACCCAGTTGCATTTAACTTGTTTCAGTTTACTACTGCGCCCCTCATTTTCTTTGTGTTTTATTTTCTTTTTTTAATATTCTGTTTTTATTTTGGTTTATTAAAAATAGTTCAAGTTATCCAAAAAAAAATACAAAAAAAAAATGTTTTATTTTCCTCGAAGTCTTATTTAATTTTTTGTAATTTTAATTTTAATTTAATTTTGCTATTTTAATTTGAATTAATTGTGTGGTGTGTTTCTTCGACCTAGTTTGACACTTAAGGCTTTGGTTCTTGATTTTCCCAATTGATTTTTGGTCCAAACTTTTTCACACACTTAGGCACATGTATATAGGGTTTTTTAATATTGATTTTTTTTGCTTTGATCATTTAATTTTATTTATGTTTGAATTCCCTTTTGATGCCTAACTTGTGTGATCAAGGTGTGTGATATTGATGAATACTTGAGGCTTACTTTGAGCTATTTCTTGTGCACTCTTTAGGCATTTTTAAGACCATGTTAGGCCACTTAATTCTTGATATTTTGGTTATTTTCTCATATTTTTTGATGCCTCCTAACTATTTGGTAAAGCCTTTTTCCCTTATTTTATAGGTCATTCCATGTCTCTTTGTTTGTGGTCGCAATTGAATGAAATTTCTAATGTTTGTGTGCCTACTTTGTTGCCTTTCCATGAGCCTATCTTGTGCTATTATCTCTTAATGCTTGAGAACATTACATGACATGACCAATATGTGTTTTCTTTTGAATTTTATCATCTTGATGTTCCATCATATTCTTACTTGCTCATTATTTGATCATGAATGAATGATTCCTCTTAAGGATGACATTGTTGTTTGAGATTGCCTAATTATTTGGACATATCTTGATATGATGCTTATGTTTCTTTCTTGACACTTTGAGATTGAGTTTGGATTGATCCTTTTATGTATGCTACTACCCCTACTTGATTTCATCTCCAAACTTCACATGTTTAGCCTTTTGAGATGTATCTTTACATGGCTTTTTTATTGACAATTGATTGAGTTTAGACATGATGCATGCCTTGAACCTTTTTGCTCCTTCTTTGCTTATTAACATGAGGTGAATGCAATATGACATAGCTACTTCTACTTTCTTTTAGGTTTTCTTTGATCGTTTCCTTTCCCTCCTTTAGGATAAATAATGTTCAGTGGCAACTCTTCTGTTTGTTTCCACCGGTTATTTTTCGCAGTAGCGACAACTAACGACTCTGTTGGGGGCATCTGGTTCCCTATGCGAGTCAATCCTAACTCTTGTCTGTTTTGTTTCATTGGGTGCTTATTTTGTTTGCATATGTTTGTTGTATCTGTTGTACATTATTGTTGTATATTATTGCATTTACATTTTAATGTTGCATTTGATTATTGTTATCCTATTATGTTGTTATTGTTGTGTTGTTGGTTGGGTTTGTTCCATGAGAGATAAGCCCATTACCCAGGCTTGAGTGTACACTTAGGATTAGAGTTGAGAGTAGTGAGAACTTGCGTGGCGTCTAGCTACGTAATGTTCGCACGAAATTCACATTCAGACAAGGTTTCTTTGGTGATGCTCTATCCTGTACGTTTGGTGTATATGATAAGGTGTTGACTTAGAGAGCTTATAATGTTGGAGACCGTTCATTGGGAAGTCAATTGAGGCCTCCTCGATTGATGATGATGCCAAACCAGAAATGGTGAACATATCATCATTTCTCGACCTGAGAGTCCATGATACTGATAACCTATTAGGATTACTGTGCCATCCAAGACTAGAACCCACATGTGAGAGGGGATGGGTTTTGCAGGAAAATTTGACTTTCAACCAACCCGGTTTTCTGGTTTTCTTGTCAGTGTGGATCTTTGATCTCGGGCATTCTGGGTTTCTAATCATCTCATTGCTTTGGTATTCTGGTATTCCTATATTTTCTTGTTAGAGCAGAATTATGAACTTATTTAGTCGACAATACAATAGTTATTCAACATTTATGGAGGCTTTGATCCCATGTCTTTTGCGTTGCATAGCATAAACATCTTTGCATCCTTTTGCATATCATTCTTCAACCATCCAGAACTCTCATTCCGCCTTTTTCCTTGACCAGCTAGTTGGTTCCCCGGTGCTCGTTCTGAACAAGTGGCGACTGTTGAAAGATGACAAAGTGTTTGAAGCAGGATCAAGCAACATCAAGAAGTAAGGTAAAATTGGAAGCTGTTGGTAGCTATGTCAGTGAACAACCTTCAAAATGTTGACCCCCCACCAAGTTTTACTATAACGACTAACCCTCTATGGTTTTTTGCCTGATGAAGATTCTCCACAAGCGAATAACCTTACTCAAGCTCAGTCTGTGCAGCTTTCTATTGAGAATCAGGAATTACATGAATAGTTTGTTGTCTGAAGTGGACATTCCTTTTCTCTTGATGCTATAGATTTTCATGGTGTTGCTTTCTCTATGTCTAATTGCAAAAGGTAGGTCCCGATGATGAAAACTAAGGACCCGAAAGCTTTTGAGTTTGCTAAAATATTTCGTGTGTTAGATGAGAAACTCAAACCCTTGGAAGTTCAGGATACTTTTGGACTTGATGCTTCGAACATGTGGCAGGTACCCGACCTAGGATTACCTCCAAATTTCAAAACACCGAGGTTTGAGAAGTATAATGGGGATAGCTGCCCGAGGCAACATTTGGTGATGTTTTGTAGAAGAATGACCTCATTTATGCACAACGATAAGTTGATGATTCACTGTTTTCAGGACAATATGAGTGGGGGATCTTTAAGTTGGTACATGCAGTTAGAGAGTGGTAAGATTCGATCATGGTTGGACTTAGTTAAGGCTTTTCCAAAGCAGTATGAATATAATCTTGACATGGCTCCCAGTCGCATGCAGTTGTAAAGCGTGTCTCAAGAGAACAATGAATCCTTCAAAGGGTATGCTCAGAGATGGAGAGAATTGGCTTCTAGAGTGCAACCACCACTTCTAGACAGAGAATTGGTTGACCTATTCATTGATACTTTTCAAGGTCCGTACCTGGATAAATTGATCAGCGGTAGGACATCAAACCTTTCTGACCTGGTAATAGCAGGAGAGCACATCGAGAGCGGCCTAAAGAGTGGAAAAATTCAGGATTCTCAAGCAGTCATACTAGTGAAATTGAATCCCTCAGTAACTCCCAAAGGGAAGAAGAGGATGTAACCAATGCAGTCATGGTAGATGTTGCTATTCTCAGGGTGAACCGGTGAAATCTTTTGGTTCTTCATTTTCCCAGCAGTCATTATTTCCAATGTTATGCTATCCTTATGGACAGACAACCGTGCCTTGGGAAACCATATCAGGAACCTTGGGTCGCTCCTCATTCAAATCAACGAGCCCATGAACGAGGTTATCATAGTCAATGACAAAATCAGAATAAGCCTTGCAACAACTTGGAAAGAAGGAATGCTTCTCTTCATCTAGTTTCTATGTCATACAATCAACTTTTGTCACATCTGATTCAAAATTCATTGGTAGAGCCCAAGACTCTTAAGCTTGTGCCATAACCTTATCCTCCTGGGTACAATCCTCATGCGCAGCATGGAGGATCCATGGGGCACTCAACCTAAGATTGCAAAGCCTTCCAAGCCAAGATGCAACAATTGATTGATAAAGGGTACATATCCTTTCCAGAAGGAAGTTTGGTTATCCATGTCAACCTTTCATCTATTTGAGCTTGAAGACTTCAAGGGTCATCTCTTAAAAAGCCAGTGGTTCAGACAAGAAGACATCCTCAACAGTGGCAGTCCTTAGGTACCTTTATCATTTTCATTTGTAGTTTTCTTTCCTGTTAATTGCTACTTGTTTTAAACATTATTGTTTTGAATGGTAATATTAATGAAGTGATTATACATTTTTTTGAATTAATCATGTCGCATTCGCTCATTTTTTATCATTTATTGCAAAGCACAAACACATATACTTCTTGCTCACTTCACTTTATCACTGTTGTTTAGCAAAGATTGGAGGGAGGATGACGAAACTGAATACCCATAATTTTTGATTGTATGCTTTTGGATAAAATCATGTTGATGACGTACAAGCATTATTTCAAATCCCCTAAACACTGAAGAGATAAGGAGTTAGTCCCTAGTTAGCCACTTTGAGCCTAGAAGTAGGAGTTTCCTTCGGACTTTCAAACCCTCACATCTTAACCTAGGGCAGGGTAGTCGTCAGTTAATTTGACCGAGCGTTCAAATTCCATAGAGGAGTATACCCATTCAAGGACCAATCACATCTTATCCCTCTCAAGAGGTCGTACCTCGACAACCACAATGATTATACCTCACCAACCAGGAGTGAGACAATCACAATCCTTTCGCAGAAATCAAGACAACCAATGTCCCTTGACTTGTTTCAAAGACAAAAAGAAAAAGGAAAAAAGAAAGAAAGCTCGCTAAGTCCAAAAAAAACTTCAAAGCAAGTGACTTAGGCAAAAGTTAGGGCATCCCACTGGACTTCAAAATCTGGAAAATTCAAAAAAAGAATAAGTTCATACAAAAATTAGGGAACAAAAGAATAAAAAGAAAGGATCACAAAAGAAAATTCCTTGAACAAGAACAAAATCATGTGACCACAGACACAAAAGACAAGAGAGGTGAATGTCACTCCAAAAACCTTGTGGATTCCTTAACCATCACTCATACCATTCAATAAACTTTTTGAAAGGTGACGCTTGTGCCAAGTTACCTGAACGTAGGATTGGAGATCATCAGAAAGAATAGGTGAGTAATAATCACACTTTGAGCCTTTCATCCTTTGTTTCAATAACTATGAACCAGACCACGATTCAACCCTTAAAATACCTAATTGAGGCAGGGTTTATTCTGAAGGCATACTACAACGAGGTTGCGTGAACTAACTCCTACAAGATTTGTTAATCTTCTTCTTGCCATATCTTTTACCAGCTAAACCGGCACTGCGTCTGGGCTATTGGTCTATTCGTCACACGCTATCACATCATTATAATAATGATTAATTTTTCAAAGCTTACATGAGCATCGTATTAAAATTACCATTTATGAACAAACAATTTTAATTGCAGGTCAGTAATTGACATTAAGGAAATTCCAACAAGGAGTAATGGAAGAAGACTGGATCATTAAGTAGTCTGGATCATAATCAAGTATACCTTGTAGCCTTATGGATCTGGGGCATTGACATCCAATGAGGATGGAATAAATCGGTCTAAGGAAAATCCTCAGGAATCAGTTGATTATGGGGCAAATCATTCAAGAACAGGTTGCTCAGAAGTGAATCACCTCGAGACTCTACCAATCAAGGGCAGGTTCCTCCAGTGTTCAATCAGGACAAGTTAGGTCGCTTCAATGCTCATTCAGGTGCAAGCTACTTCAAGGGTACATTTAAGCCAACCATTATGAGAGTCGGTTAATCAATGACAAATCTTTTCATGGTGCAAATTCTAGAGCAAGCCATCTCGAGGTCATCTCATGGCAGGCTACTTTCTTTTTAAGGTGAACTTTCCCAAGGATCAGACTGGGGCAAGTTGAACTATACTGGGGCAAGAATTTTCCTTCCTACTCAAGCAAGTTCTATTTCGTCAGCAATTGTTGAGTTCAAGATGAGTGTCGGGGAATCGTTCCATCACCTTATTAAATAACCTTATCCTTCTGAAAAAGCCTTGCTGCAAAGGCCCTACCTTCCATTGCTAGGAATCTTCATATCCTTGCAGTCTGTCATCGGGTTTCATCCCACAACCTGAATTTGTTACCTGTCAGAACTTTGTAACCAAAATCACTTCAAAGCCATTTCTCGTCTGGCCAACCATTCACTAAATACCAGTTCCCGCCTAGTACGCGTCAACTTTCAAACCAGTTCCCATTTGGTCACCCATTCTTTAGCCTACTGTTTAAACTTCAGTTCTCGTCTAGTAAACACAATTTCAAAGTCCAATTATCGTCTGGCAAACCACAAAGTCAGTGCCCGTCTAATACCAAAACAAGAAGTCAATTCTCGTCTGACAACTTAACCTTTTGCCACCAATTCTCGTCTGGTAGCCTATCCTTTAAATACCAGTTCTCGTCTGGTAGTTCTCCTTCAAAGTTCACTCTCGTTGGCAACCAAGAATAAATCCCTAAAAAATCTAATCACTGTAAAACTGGTCTCATGCCTAAACCAAAAGCCCAACTGTATTTGGCACAATCATTCCTAGTGGCTCAGATGTTATCACATTCCCTGACATGATCCTCTCCCCGGTAGAGATATTCTCCCCAAAAGTGAAGTTCTAACACCATCAACAGAACATGGTGAAACTTTCAATCACTCCTCCCCTAGCAGGAGTTCAGAAGGTTCTGTTCCCCATCCCAATTTGATTCCAACTTCCCAGCGAGTGTTTAAAGGTTGACTACCTCTAACAGAATGATGTAGGTGTACAAGAGCAGCTTTTCAGCAGGAGATTTGTTGTTCGTTCCCACAACAGAAGTTTTATTTTCCCTACAAAATCCTGTCATCAGATTAGAAGTATCTCGCCAGCAACGATGTACACTTATCCCCAACAGGGTAAGATTAAAGGATATTCCCCAATAGTAGGGTAAGCTCAATTTTATTCCCCAACATGATTGGTATTATTGACTTCTCTTCTTAAGCGGAGTTTGGTGTTGATTCCCCCAATAGGTAGATCAGCGATGGTTGATATCTCCGGCAGATTCGAAGTCTAATGATCATTGGCACTCTTTTATATCAGATTTTTGGGATGATCTCCCAACAGATGTTACTCATAATTCCTAGTTGAGTGGAGTTTTCAGCAGATGTTATATTCAGGAAGGCCTTCCAATGTGTCTTCCTCAGTAGAGTTTGTTTGATAATCTTCTCAGCACTTCTCCCGATGGAGTGTTCTCTTGCATATCGTAGGCATATTTTCATTGCATCCTCCCAAATGCATATCATTTCCATTTTGTATGGAGCATTATGCCATATTCAAACATATGCATTCAAAGCATAAACCATGTTTGATATCATTGTTGCCAATCGTTTCTCCAGCAGATAATGGAATAACTCAGGAGATTCTGTGTTACTTTATCCCCAACAAAAATCCTTGATAGATGTGTTCATCTTACATGTATTCCCCGACAGAGTTGTTTGTTTAAACTTCTCTTTCCCCCCAGCGGAGTCTTCTTTTTAGGTTGTAAGTCGGTTGATTCTACATCTTGTGTATCCTCATCACTATCCCAACTTTTGGTTGGTGTCCCTTGTGGTGATCCCAACTTTTGGTTATTAGCCTTTCATCTCAACTTTTGGTTGGCATTCTTTCATCATGAATTCGCCTTTGTTCGGAGTTCCGGTGATCCTAACTTTTGGTTGGTATTTTCGTTGATCATCCCAACTTTTGCTTGAGTCTTCATTTGTGGATTCGCCTTCGTTCGGCGTTCCGGTGATCCTAACTTTTGGTTAATAGCCTTTTATCCCAACTTTTGGTTGGTACTCCTTGTTTTATCCCAACTTTTGGTTGATATCTTGTATTTTTTTGCTATCCCAATTTTTGGTTGGTACCCGCTATCTTTAATCCCACCTTTGGCTGACAATCACTTTACTCTGTACATCTCGATAGTTTTCAAATTTTTGGGTTCTTTTGATATTCAACCTCCATGTACCTTGAATGTCTAAGAGACGTTGCTATCATTTCTTCAAGTCCAAGTTGTTTGAATAGGGGCAGTTGTAACACCCTAAAATTTTCCTTCTCTTTTCTTAACCTCTTGGCTTATATTTCTTATCATTTGCATCTTCATTTGTGTATAGCATTGTTTTTGAACATGGGATCAAGGTATCTTTGAGGAAGGTATGTTTCTTAAGGCCAAAGCAAGAGATTGGGTGTACTAAATTTTGTGGTATTCTCAAGCTTCAAAGTCCTAGTATCCTCAAAGCATGCTCAATCATCTCACACAACCATCTGGGTTAGGGTTACAACCATTGGTCGACATTTCCTATCTTCTAGAATTGAAATTAGGGTTTGTGATAAAATCAGTTTACTTTTTATTCTTTGAGCAAAAACTTGATTCCATGGACTGCTATATGTCTTTAAACATCTATGGGTGGAAGGTTGAGCATTGATCAGAAGAGGCTCAATGGCTCAGATGATAGTTGAATCAATTGAATTTGGGAAAAGTCAATTATGCAGAGAAAAAGTCAACTCTTGAGTTTTATGGTCAAAATTGTGTCCCATAAGTCAAATGTGATCAATGGATGAGATTTGATCAAGAAAAAGTCAAGAAAATCATCAAAAATCAAGAATTGAGGAAACTTACCTAATTTGGCAAGTTAGGGTTTTCTAAAGTTTCCATTTTTGGTAAGTTTGCATGCATGAATCATCATTTTTCATGGACAATTATACATTGATTAAATCAAGTTTCAATTTAAAATCTCTTCAACACTAAAGTTGTTCATTTTCCTTTGATCTTTCCAACTATATCAATTTTGTCATCATAGAATAATTAGGGAGTAAGATATGATTGATTAAAGTGAGGCTTTTCAAATGGCAAATTTCCAACACTTAGAGTTTTTCTAGGTTTCAAGATGGTTAGAATTTTGTGCAATTTTTATGCCTCATTTCAAGTGATTTCCAAGCATTGTTTCAAGATGTTATCAACACCAATATTGTTCCTTATCATGCCAACTTTCCAATGCTTCAAGAATTTCATGCTTACGAAGTCATTCTCATGGTGACTCAAAAGAGAATTTTATGGCACAAGAGTGGTATAATTTTGTGGCATGTATATATTATGATTCCATACACCTCATGCATCATTCTTTACCTAATTTGTGCCAACACAGCATGTAGCGTGCATGCCATGGAATTCAAATAATTTGCCATATTGAGAAAATTTTCAAAATTCACCAAGAACTCCCACTTTCCATTTGCTAATCCCACCACACCTCATTCATGATCATCATATACCATTCACTCTCCATTTTGCTCACTCATACCATACAAAGTACTCCATTCACATGCCAAACCCATATTACTATTCACACCACTTTTTTTGGCCAAATTTTCAAACACTTATTTTCTTTTGTTTTGGGCCTCTAATAACCTCTAATCCACCATATATAATCAGAAAAAAAAACCTAATGAGAAAAAAAGCTTCATTCTATATCTTTCATATCCCAAACCCTACTTTCTCTCTCTAGAATCTCTCACTTTGTTTTTGGATTTTACTCCAAGTTTTCTCCCACTTTTTGCTTGGATCATCAACACTGAGGCATAAGGAGACTATTAGAAGAGTTCAGTCGAAGCTTCCATAACTTTTCAAGGGCCAACAGAGCCATTTTGTTAGGTATATTCATGAGCTCCTTTCCATCATTTCAGAATGTGTTTAGGTTCATTCATGTGCTTCTGAAGTCCTATACTATGTAGGCATTGGTTTAGAGCTTACTTGTGTGTGATATTTGATTTTTCATATTATAGGGCTTACTTTAATGTGATTTGTCATGAGGTTTTATTGGTTGTTTTTGAAAGATAATGTGATATTTGGAATCTCCATGGAAAAGTTTTGAAGTTAGTGGTTGTTATGGTGAGAATCGGATATCAAGCTATTAACTAACTTGAATCACAAATCTATGAAGTTCACCACTGAGATTTGATTTATCCAAAGGAAAGGGTAAAGATCGAAGAAAATCCTAAGTGCTCTATGTAACAGGAAAGCTAGAGATCTAAGGTTTGGGGGTTGGTTATACCTAGGGAAGGTGTTACCATCCTAAGTATCTATAGTATTCTACAGAAACCTCTTGTTAGTATTTATGTTATGTTAAAGTTTGCTTGCTAAGGGAACTGTGCTAAGGTAAAGACCTAGGGGTATATACGCTAAGTATGTTCATCAAGATGTCAGATCTCGTGCCTATGAATCCTAACTAGGATGGAATCAAAGCAACTGTAGTTCACCTTACTAGGGATGAGAAACTCTTGACTGTGGTCAAGGTTCCAGATGGGAGTAAGTATTCATAACCATGATACTTACATAGAGTTAACCAACTCTCTAAATCTAAGTTAAAAACTAACTAAAATTTACTTTAACCAAAGTCAAATGGGAAAGTGAGTACTCATAACCATGATACTCACATAGAGTTTACCATCTCTATACCTAATTCTAAATTACAAGATCGATTAGTTCTAACCAGACCAAAAAGGGGAAGATTAGTGTTAGTTGTTAGTGGTTAGAGGGCTCGACAAGATATCGCATCTTGTGCCTACGTATCCTAACTAGGAAAGGGGAATCAGAGCCTCCGTGGTTCGGCTAGCGAGGGTTGACGAACTCTTGACTGTGGTCAAAGTTCCAGAGGGGGAGTAAGTATTCATAACCATGATACTTACTCGGAGTGCAACGACTCCAAACCTAAACTAGGTTAAACAAGCAAGACTCTCACAAGGTCTCGGGGGAAAGATGGACAATGCTATCCATAATGACATGACAGTCAACTATGGGATCCTTTCCTTTGGAATTTAGGGATACACAAATCATGATCAAAATAGTACAGAGGAAAGTCTCAAGAGAGCATCAAACAAAATAGGTATCATAAAGACAATATTGAGATAGAGCAAAGCAAAGTATCAATCATCAAAGCTAAACTCATGAACAAATAACAACGTTCGTATAACGAAAACATCAAGATGAATCAATAAGAGAAAATGGTACTAAAGTATAGAAGCAACCAATCACCTGTCATGAAAAGATAAATAACATATGACAAAAAAGTACACGAGATAATAAGCAATGGTATGGTCAAGGCAAGAATCGAAATCAAACTCAAACAGAAAGAGCCTAAGTCGCACACTCACAAAATTAGTGGTTAAATCAATAATGAAATTAACTATATAAAACCTAAATACTTTAAATTCTAAATCCAAAGATTAATCAGAGAAAAACAACTAAATAAAGAAAATATTTTTTTAGTTTTCAATATTTTAACAAATAAAATAAAAAAAAACTAATTATATAAATATTAGTATAAATGACTAACAAAAAATATTAAAAATTAATAAAAAAACATAATTAATAAAAAAATTATTAATAAAATTATAATAAGAATTTTTAGAAAAAAATATTAACAAGAATTTTAATTAATAGTGAAAAGAAAAAAATTGTAGAAATGATTTAGGGGTGGTGTGTGAACCAAATTCGACTGGGCTCACCAAGCTAAGCCCAAATCACTCAAGATGCCATGGTCAGAGGGGGTAAGAAAGACATCTCGGGCGTGACATAGCAATACTTGGGCCCAAGGAAGCCCGATCCAGCTCATGAAAAAAGGACAAGTTAGGTATACTCACAATGAAAATAACTCATGATCGTGACTTTGCGTATTGGTCGGATTACTACTGTAAGTATACAGTTTATCATAGTTTTAAAAGATTGTCGAACCCACAAGGACTAATAATCAACCTAAAGTGATCAATTGTTGCGGTGCAAAGCTAAGGCTTGATTTATCTTTTGCGGTAAAAGGAGTTCAATTATAATGGGATTTGAAAAAGATAAAGAAACAGATTCGAAGAATGATCTACGTGCTCCTAAGGGACTTCGTAGATCCCGGGTGATAACAAAGGTCTCAAAGATATTCTGTAGGAAAAGCCGGTTTAAATATTCGATCTCACATTGTCGCGCTATTGATCCTACCACACCTGGTAACCCCAAGATTTTGCTCTCGCTCGCTCGGTAGTTAAAAGGCACACTTTGAAAACTAACAAAGCCTAACTGAAACCTAAAGCGCTCTCGCTGTGTTCAGGCTCAGTGTTCGGTATCTACTATCTGACGATCACCTTAAACTCTCGCTCTATCGGATATGCCTTGGTGCATTTCTCACACTCGTGAAAAACTCTGTTAACCAGCCTCTCGCTCTCACGATAAGACTGCCTAAATTCAGGTTAGATACTAGAAACAGAATTAAAATGATTAAGTTAAACACCGATGGTTTCTACAAAGTCCCGTCGAAGCGACGGTCCTCAATCTACGGACTTCGACGAAATTACTCGCACATATTTATCTTTAAATTTACCATACTAAACATGTTGTAAATTAAAACACACGTAATTGCAAGTAATATAGAATTGAAAATGCAGTAAAGCAGAAATTTAAATAACCCGAGATAAACTAAAATAAAAACGTCTTCAAATAAATTTCAATATTGATCCAAGTGTACAATCAGCAACAAAAACAAGAAATACAACAGTGCATCAATCATTCAATATGAGCAATTACTGCTTTGGTAAGTGAATATGTGGCTAAGTCTGAGGAATTTTCTGCAGTGCTTCCATATTGTTCCTTAGATACATAAACTGACCTACAAGGGTCTATATATAGAGAGGGGTGGGTTCTAGGAGGTTTAAATTCAAAAACCCTCAGAACTGCCCAAACTGCTCTGAAAAAACTGCTCCCGCGCTGAATGGCGACCGCCGTGTGCATAATGGTGACCGCCATTTGCTTCAAACTGAGATTTCCTCCTTTTCTTGCACGGTGACCGCCTTCCTCAGGCCATGGCGAGCGCCATTGCCCTGAGGAGGCCAGAACTTGACTTTTTGGTGGGTTTTCTTCATTGCTTAGCTCATCTTTCGATCCTTTTCTTTTATGTTGCCGATATAACACCTATCAAGTAAAAACAGAAGAAAACATAAGTAATCAATAACTATAATGACAATGACTCGATAAAACAACGGATAAAAATGCGCAAAATGAATCAAAAAGTACGATACAAAGTCGAGTCATCAAACTCCCCCGCACTAAGATCTTTGCTTGTCCTCAATGGAAAGTAAGCATGGTCGGAAACATTGGCACAATGAAACTCTAATCATACGTGGCTGCTAGGCTAATGTTCGATCGATATGTAATAAATAGTGAAAACAAGGATATCGTAACGACACGTCTCCATATTTACGGACAAATACTCCCTTCCTATGCAATACCAATTCAAATCATGAAACTATGACCAGACTTATATCCTTCATCCTATTTCACCTCTTTTCATTCTTGCGCAATCACATTAAGCCCGTTATCCCTTGCACTTACATGTTAAGTGAACCTGTTTGTGTTATATGATCTCTAGATTCAAAAAAAAAATTTCTTTTTCGCACATTATGTTTTCTTCTGCTTATGAATTTTAAGAGTCCGAACCTTTAGGCTAAATGGTCGGGTGAGAACCACCTAACTTAGTGGGATCATGTCTTTCATTCGTTTTCTATAAAAATCACATTATTCAAAATTTTGAGATCAACACACATATTTGCATCGATTCGTTACTTAGTTTGCACACAAGGATGGTGCTGACTGCTAGTATAAACTACTCAAGAGGCTACTTCTAAGAAACTAGGCATAAGGTATTGGCATAACATCTATTTAAATCAATATCACATACTTAGAGAATCTAAGGTGTAGGAACGATACTGATATTTTCAAAACTTTCCCAAGTTTATCTAACATAGCCTAAGCAATATATATACTTTCAGAGTGTCGTGCCATGAGTCAAATTTTAAATTGTGGTCAAAATAGGGGAGTTAACAGACAGTACGAAAAATGTAAAGCAATTATTGACTCAAACACGCATATGACT
This sequence comes from Lathyrus sativus, assembly GCA_963859935.3. Lineage (NCBI taxonomy): Eukaryota > Viridiplantae > Streptophyta > Magnoliopsida > Fabales > Fabaceae > Lathyrus > Lathyrus sativus. The sequence continues at coordinate 550,845,428 of OZ012741.1, forward strand.
CAAAAAAGAAACAACTAAAACTAGAAAACTCGAAATAATAGAAAGTAAATAAAAGCAGTAAACAACTCCTCCACTACACTTAAACTAGACATTATCCTCAATGGCCTAGTCTAAGGTGAAAGAAAGAGCGATGGAACCTGGAGAAGTCAATGGTGGCGCCCACGGCCTCCACGATTGTGTCTGTCCTATTTGATAGCTGGGTTGTCCTGTGGGACATGCTGGACACAGTCTGCAATACGGGTTACCTCTCTGCGCAAGCCTGCCATCTCGGAGACAACGTCTCTCAAGCCCAACTCGGTTCTGCCTATAAACTCATATTGGCGCCTCTGCATCTCTTGCATCATTGCGTCACACTCGGCGTCCTTCTCTCTCTGTTGCCTGAGCTCCGATAAGATGCCATCCGGCGATGAACGAATACCTACAAAATTAGAAAAGGTGCAGTGTGTTCTTGGGAGCTAGACCCAGGTGTGTCAACAGTGCGTCTACGAGTACGGAGCTGCTCGGAAGGCTATCCCGCAACCTCACGATATTGTCTTTCTATGTTTTCCTCCTTTAAATTTGGCGCACCTAAATTAATCAAACAATTAGTGCATTGGCACACATCGATACACTTACAACAAGGTAAAGAGAAACCTCAGAACTCACTAGTACGAACCATAATGTGATATTTACCACTAGGAAAACTTTTGACAAACCGTATATGACGGCAAAAGTCAATGTTGACGTAGAGGCATGGTATACTATCAACGGTTTCTAAATCGGCCTCTAAGTCTAAAGAGCAGGCTATAGTAGTGATGATACCGCCAATGCAGATGGGACCACTAGTTCTATTTGATACACTGACAATATGGGATAGGAGGAACGATGTGGGGTTCACAGGAGTTTGGAGGAAAGCACAATGAATAAAGAATAGATCTTTTGAGTTTACATTGACGGGGTTCTCACATTCAAAGATGGTGGAAGCAAGGATACATTGTAAGTATCGGATGGCTGGGTTGTGGATGGTAGTGGCTTTTAGGCCTTCCCATTTGGTGGTTGTGGTGTTGGTAATTTGGTTCCAAAACTAAAAAGCTCCGTCCTCTCAGTCACTTTCTCGTTGGCGGGAAAACCAAAATATTATGATATATGCTCATGAGTTAATGAATAATCGACATTAAACAGTCTAAAATGAATGGTTTCGGTGGTGCGGGAAAGGTCATGGACGTACTGGAGCAAACTAAGATATTCATAAATAAGCCTAACGGAAGAAACATTAAACATGGAGCAGAAATGAATCATACCGAGGTTCCTGAGCATCCAAGAGACGTTTTGGTAGAAACCCAAGGTGCGAAGAGCTTCCGGGTCAGGGTACCTTGTCGCATAGACGGGTCACCTGGAGATCCTGTGAGAGTTTGTGCGCATGGTGTTTCCGAGCACTCCTTCGGGGAACTCAATGCCCATGTAATTGATATCTTGGTTGGCTTCCATTTTTTTTTGTTTCTTTGGTTTCTAAGATGGGTGGAAAATGGAAAATGGTTTGAGAGGGATGATGGAGAGTGTGAAGTTCAGTGGTTTAAATAGGGATTGAATGATGAAATTGGATGGTTAGAAGTTAATGTGGAATGCTGAGGATTTTGTGGGGTGGTTAATGTGCATAGGGAACATGCAAGGGTGATAAGAATGGAAAATGAAGAGGAAAAATGTATTTTAAAAAATTTAAAACAATTCTGTCCCCAGGATCAAACGGCGAGCGTCGTTAGGCTTATGGCGACCGCCATTTGCCTCAGGCACGTGTTTTGGTTCTGGGCTTGGCAGAATGCTGTTTTGTTGGCAAATTTTTGGTGTTTTCTTGTTTTCTTTTACAAACAATGAAATTCTACACTAAAAGGAATTATATAGGGCTTTAGAACACTTAAAACAAAATTACTTAAAAGAAACTTGCATTGAATGAAACTGAAGTACATTACAACTAAGCGTCGACATTCCGATGGTATACAATGGTGTGAAAATTAATAGTACAGACAGTACGGGAATGGGAAACACTATACAGAGAAACAAATTATCTTAAGAAAAACAAGGAAAAAGATGCATCTTGGCATTCATATATGGTGTTGTGCAAGGGAATAAACCATCTGGAAGAAATGGTCCAACTCCTCATGGACAACATCCATAAGTTCAATGAAATTGATTCTGAGGGACGAAATCTCATTTCGAACGAAATCCAATTCGGATTGGATGCAATTAATAGTAGAAGCTACATTGATAGTAGAATCAGCGAGATTAATCTCGGAACTTTGAGTGGCAAAAGCAGACATAATAGTATCACGGTTCTCGTAAGCTTAGGGAGAGTCAGAAACTCATTGGAGACCTCCAAGTCATAGAGCTAGTTATTCTTGTTGTGCACACTTATTTTTTCATGGTTGGGCAAGGTAAAGGTATGAACTACAGCATTATCGATAAGCAACTCAAATTCAACAGGGCCAAGATTTACAATTATGCGTCGATTGAAACAAAAGTTAATGTCCATCAAACGGACGCCACCGAAAGCAAATGAATGAATCAGATGATACCTCATTCCAATTGCATCAGCAATCACCGTTACCAACCCACCTATTACGATCGGCTCAAAAGAATCACGGGCAAAACGGCTAAAATTTGCAAGCAAGAACAGGCCAGCATTGATAGGTTTTCCTTGGGATGCACAAAGCATGATATACAGCTCGTCCCTAGACACAAAGGTGATATTTTCTTCCTTACCAAAGAAAGTGTGAGAAATAATATTATGAAAATATCTCCATCCTGGGTTATGGATGCTCTCAGAGAACATAGCATCGGGTCCTGCACTACCATTTCCAGATAAGGTACCCCAAAATTGTCGAAGATCAAAACTAGTTAAGGCATCAACAGGAGTTTTGGTTACAACATCGGGCTCATTAGGGAAACCTAACAAGTCAGCAAATTCATGATGTGTGAACCTATACTTGTTTCCAAACAACCTGAAAGTAGCCATTCCACGGCCAGATCCGAAACCACAGTTGGGGTCGAAGTAAAGAGAGCTGAGGAATTCCAAAGTCAGGTTATGGTAGGTGCTGAATTTCTTTTCTACGGAAAAATGGATCCAACCTATTTGGCTCATAAGGTAAACAATATTGTCCCAGATACTAAGGGTTTGCAACGCAGTGCTATTAGGATAGATGAACAGACCAAAATCTCTTTGAGACAAAGCCTCAAATTGACGTCTCTGGACATCATTCATGTAGGTGACAACATGGTTCTCAAATGTCTGCATGGTCTCAGGTCAAAGGTATCCTAGAGAGGGTTTTCCTGGAGATCAAAAGAAAATAATACACTATTAGGGAAATAATATTACTACGCGTTAGTACAATTAAGATAGAAATACTAATGATAAAATAATAATAGTGACAATATTGGAATGCATAAGAGATAAATTATATACTAATCATGCACACGATGTCCTAAAACTAACAAAATAAATAGCAAAAACTAAAGATCGTGGTTTAGCTTCCACAGAGCACTCTGTTTAATGTTGGAAGCTCGACATTAGATCTGAAAAAGGCGTAATTAGTCAGGAAGAGCGAGAGGCTCTTCCAACCTGTAGTATGTGCAGAATTCCTTGCTTTCTACTGAGTGGTATTGCTTGAGTCTTTGGTCGTTCACGATGAACGTCTCATTCAACTTTCCTTTAATTTCAATTGCTCCACTTTGTAGGACTTTTGTAACTTCAAAAGGACCAGACCACCTAGAACGCAGTTTTCCAGGAAATTTTTTAAGTCTAGAGTTAAATAGAAGAACTATATCTCCTTCATTAAACTCCTTCTTTGCTATCCTTTTATCATGCCATTTCTTGGCTCTTTCTTTGTATATTCGGGCATTTTCATATGTATCTAGTCTTAGTTCCTCTAGTTCATGGATATCTAGAATCCTTTTCTCGCCGGCTCCCTTATAATTCATACTCAGGGTCTTAATGGCCCATAAAGCTTTGTGCTCAAGTTCCACGGGAAGATGACATGATTTTCCATAAACTAGCTTGTATGGTGTGGTCCCTATAGGGGTCTTGTAGGATATTCTGTAAGCCCACAAAGCTTTATGAAGTTTAGTAGACCAATCTTTCCTAGAGATTGCAACAGTTTTTTCTAAAATTTGCTTGATCTCTGTTGCGGTGAGAATAGGATATCAAATTATTAATTAATTTGAATCGCAAGTCTTTAATTCACAACCGGTCTTTAATTTATCCGAAGGAAAGGTCAAAGAAAGGAAAAACCTAATTTTTGCATCGTAAACAATGCGGGGAGAGATCTAGGTAAAGGGTTGGTTAAGCCTAGGGAAGGTATTAGCACCCTAAACTTCTGTAGTATTCTACAGGAACCTTTTGTTTAAAATTTACTATTTTGCTTGATTATTTGCTTGAGGGTATATGCTAAGGGTTAGAAGTTATAGAAAGGCCTAAGGGTTAGTCTTAAGTTTACTCGCCAAGATTCGCATCTTGTGCCTACGTATCCGAGGTAGGGGATGGAATCAGAGTAATCGTAGTTCCCCTTGAAAGGGAGGTTAGAAACTTCTTGACTGTGGTTAAGGTTTCAATGGGGAATAAGCGTTCTTAAGGAAGCGCTTACGTGGAGTGCGGCGACTCCTATTTCTACGTTGAATTGAATTGAATTAAGAAAAGGGTACGATGGGTATTCCATGATGGAAAACCTAATATAGAGTATGAAGATTCCTATCCTAATGCTAGGGTAAAGGGTAATTTGGTCCACTGCGGGACGCCTATGCAATTAGGGTTTGAGCGGTCAAAGGTGAGGAATGTTGACATGACGGTCAAACGGCTAGACCTAATCCTTCGGAAAGTTTAACGGTAAATAATGTCATTCAAAAGTAAATAAAGCGGTAGTATGAAAAATATGAGAAAGTGCGAAAGAGTAACAAGAATGCACCGCGACGATATACTCGCGTAAGTTACAACCATAAAAAATACAAGAATAAAACAGGATACGAGCGACAATTGCCTCACGTAAATTACAGCCGAAAAAATATAAAACATAAAGAAATTGTAATACGGACAAATAAAACGCAACGAAAGTCAGGCAACTCTTAGACGAGATAATCAACAAGCAAAAATTAATTTGCACCCTGAAATCAGGCGTTATCCATATCTTACGAAAAGTTCCAAGATTAACTGAAGAATCTACACAGAGCGTTTTAGTTTGAAAGATTAAATTTAAAATTTGAATTTAAATTTATTCACAAAGTCTTATTTTTGAAAAAAAGGGTTTTAAATTTTAAAGAAAGTTTCTAATTAAAAATTAAAAGGGTTTCTTGCTTACTTTAGAAAATGAAAATTTTAATTTTAATTATAAAAGGTGTTTTGATTAACAAAACGACTTTTAAATTAAAAAGTTTTAGTTTAGATGTCTTAATTAAAAAAGATTTAATTATTAGAAAAAAAGGTTTTAATTAAGTGAAAAAAAATTTCTTGACAAAATGTTTTGGTTATTGAAAATACTTTAATTAAAAAAGATAAGATTTTAATTGAAAATAATTGTTTTGATTATAACATATTCTAACTAATCTAATTACCACATTAAAATGAAATAACCATATTAATTACAAAATTAAAAAAAGAAAATAAAAAGAATAAGTAGTAACAAGGGGAAGGGTCTTTCACGCTGAATTTGCTTTGCTGTTAGCTAGGTTTTTTTTGAAACCCTTCTTCTTTCTTGTGCCGCCGCAGCGCCATTGTTGGTCATGCGAAACTCTTAAGTTTTCCACTTCTTCTTCTTGCTTGCATGTTTCGTAATCCTCTTCTTCACACGATACCTGAAATAAAAAGCAAACTGTGAGAAAAAGTGGCTCACCCTTTTATGGGTTTAAGGAGACTTGACTCGCGATGGCTTGTGGCGGTTGTGCTTCGATCGCGGACGATGATGGTGATGACGGCACTTCGTCTTTGAGTCCGGCGAGCTGGACGACGGTGGTAGTGATTTCGTAGGTGGATTCACGATCGCCGTTTTGGTTAGGGTTCTTGGTCATCTTCTCTGATGGCTCGCGGATCGTCCCCCTCTTCTGATGTTTGATGATGTTCTTATATCATTTTAATTTTGTTGGGCCTGGATCCGCTGATTTATTGCGGAAGAAAAATTTCTGTTTATGCTGATCTTCCGGATTTATGGATGGGTGATTGTTGTTATTTTGTTACGGCTCTGTTGATTCACTTGCTAAGGCTTGCAAAAATGTTGGCTTCGATGTTGCGGATCTTTCGGTGATTTCCTGGAAATTTGTTTGCCTAGTTTTGGGTTCATAACTTTGGAGAAAGTTGCGAAATGATTTGTTGTGTTTGTTGTTACGTTTTTCCTGCAGCTTAAGTTGTTATTATGACTTTGGCTGAAATTTTGGAGAGATGATTTGATCCACTTGGCATCCATAATTTTTGGGCAACCTTTTAATGCCTTGTTGGGCAAAACCAATTTTTGCGAGAAAAAGTTGTTGCACCCCAAAATTTCCCCTCTTTCAAGGCTTGACTCATTTTTTCATTTCTTTCAAATTCAATGGCATAAGGGAGGCCCATCATTCCAAATTCAAGGTTCATAAATTCAAGGCTAGATTCAAGAGTTTTTACAAAGAGAAATCTCTTGACATTTTCAAGAATGTTACATTGGTTACCAAATTTCAAACTCTTGATAATGCTTAGGAAATTAAGCTATTTCTAGTCTTAATTCAAGATTCAAAATAACTTCACGCCATGGTATCCCCTATGCCTCATCAAGTCCACATGGTCCTCTTTGTGCTTACAAACATGCAAGGAAAATATGTAAGAGCTAATTCAATGTTGGAATATCTCAAGATTAAGGCTATGCATACATTCATGGGCAATATGAATGCAATCCAAAACAGCCCCATGCAAGAAGTGGCAATGTGTATCATATTACAAAATCATTTTATGTCACAAAACCAAGGCTATAAGTTTATATTGATACATCTACACATCAAAAATCAGAATTTGAAAATGATGTCCAAAAGGTAGTGTATTGACTACATGAGTATGTCCAAACAAATCAACCAACCAATGGGTACAAGGATGAATAGAAAGGTGGAGTGCTGCAGAAAAAATACAGCAAAAGCAGCATACTAGAAGTGGGAAAAGTGGGGCTGCACCAAGAAAGTGGCCATAATTGTTGCCAAAAATGGAAACTTTGAAGATTGAAAGTTGTGCAAGAGCTATGCTTTTGGTACAGCAGAAAATGCAGCAGAAAAAAGTGAGATTAAGAGGCTTGGAGGCTGCACAAAAGGGTCATTCACTATCATTCACATAGACAACATTTTGGAGATAGAGAGATTTGGGAGAAAAATAGAGAGAGCAAAAACCAGCAAAAGAGAAGAAAGTAAAAGAGAAACACAAAGAGGGGCCATTGAGGAGAATCATCAAAGCATAGAGTGAAGAGAAGTGAACACCCAACCAAAACCAAGGAGGACTTGCAAGAAGAAGAAACTCTTGGGTATCCATTTTCTAAAACTTTTCTCTCTTTATTTCTTTGCTCTTATACTCATTTTGTTTACTCTTTTATGTGTTGTTGAACTGTATATATCATGTAAGGCCCCATAAGGGACCAAGAAACCATTGCCAAGAAACTACGAAAACGAAAGAAAACGTAGAAAAAATTAGGATTTTGGCTGTTTTAACAGGCTAACGGTCGACCATAGCAGGTCTATGCGTCGACGCATAGCCTGCATTTTTAGACAGATTTAAAAAACTTACAGTATGCGTCGATGCATGAGTCGGCGGGCGCTTACCCGTCAGTCTATCAAAATGATGTGCGCCGAGTGTATGGTCGACGCATGGTGTTTATACGCCGAGCCGTGGGAAAAGGCTGAAAGTCATGCGCTGACCCTATGGTCGACTCATGGCTTCAAAACTTGCAAAAAAAATGAGAAATTTCTGGCTTTGTGCAGTTTGTTACGCCTTCAAATATCTTCAAAAGAACCTCAAAAAAATTTTTCTCAAAGAGTTCGCCCGTTTTTATTGGCATGTCCCAATTTTTTTAGCCGACTAATCCCATATGTTGTATGATTTTAGTAGGAATGTTGCTATTGTCCTTGGTGACTTTTGATTCCAAAAACCACTTTCAAAAGCAAACTCTCGATTTTATCGAGCCGTTTTTAACCCTTGTAAGTCGGCCGCCTTGTGCATCCGCCATCGACCTTGCTCGCTTCACCTCAAACCTTTTTAAACAATTAAATCCTTAACCCGGCATCAAGCGAATTTTCTCAAACGATTGTTAAGCCAATTCGCCATATTTAATAAAAGGGTAAAGTTCTCTTTGTATTGAACTAAAGAGAAGGGATTGAGTGTAGACTTCTTCCTTTCCGAGTGTCGAGATGCTCACTGTAGTGTGGGCGGTTTTGATACTTGTCTTTCAATACGAAGACGTTCTCATCCACACCTTTTTCTCCTAAAAAAACCTCGGCCCTGTACCGAGTGCATTTTCAAAACACTTACAATAAATAAATCGATTCTCTTTGTATTGAACTAAAGAGAAGGGATTGAGTGTAGACTTCTTCCTTTCTGAGTGTCGAGATGCTCACTGTAGTGTGGGTGGTCTCGATACTCGTCTTTCAATACGAAGACGTGACTCTATCCGCCACCTATCTCCCTCTACAATTTCCTTTCGCAACCTTTCATACCTAAAACCTCGGTCCCGCACCGAGTGCATTTTCAAACTCTTTTCATAACAAAGATTTGAATGGTCGTTGAGTGGTTAGGCGTAGGCCTTCTCCTATCCCGAGTGCTGACGTTTACCGTAGGGTTCTCTGTCACAAAAGCACTTACCATTCAAAAACCAAAAAAACACTTTAACAAGAGAATGAAGTTCTCTTTGTATTGAACTAAAGAGAAAGGATTAAGTGTAGACTTCTTCCTCTCCGAGTGTCGAGACGCTCACTGTAGTGTGTGTGGTTTTGATACTCGTCTTTCAATACAAAGACGCTATGTTCGCCACACCCTTTCATAACAAAAACTTTGAGATAAAGAATTGGGTACTACCCGTAGGGGTTACTATCCGAGGACCTATCTCGCCCCTAAAAAATAATTCAACAAATCAAATGTGACATCTTGCCTGGCATGGCGAAAACTTATCTTTCGAAAAAGATATGATACGTCCGTTCTACCGCAAACAGGTAATGCTTAAGTCTCCAGCGAGCGAGCAGCAATACACCTAACTGCTAGAATGCGTACGATAGCATCATCCATAAAAAACATCAGCAAATCGTAGGCCGAACTACGGCTGCTCTGATTCTTTACTTTTTCAAGTAAAGATACGTAGGCACAAGGGCCACAATCCTTGTCGAGCACATTCCCCCTTATATCTGTAGTTCCCCGAACTACGTCGACTCTGATTTTATCATGTCTATCAAGAATACGTAGGCCTAGGACCGCGAAGTCCTACCAATTCCGTCCTTTCTCTCTTCTTTCCTGTTACGTCCTTTCCCCGTTTCTAAACCCTTTTTCACTGTCCCGTGGAACACTTTTATAACATAATATTTAAGAAAATAAATCACATACAACAAACAAATGGTTCCCATCGAGTACGATGGATGTGAGGGGTGCTAATACCTTCCCCTTTCATAACCGGCTTCCGAACCCAATCTTGGTTGCGAGACCATCTTGTCCATTCTTTTCTTAAGGTTTTCTCGATATTTTCCTTTCCCCTCATGGGATAAATAAAGTTCGGTGGCGACTCTTCTGTCCTTTTCCTTTTCGCCTTCCCCGTCGTTGCGCGTATTTTTCGAGTAGCAACAAAAGTGCTTTTTTCAGAAGTACTTTTCAAAATCACTTTTTCACAAATCACTCTTTCCCACTTTCTCTCTCTGGCTGGAAACTTAGAACAGATACTGCCGGGCCCGAACCGGAGTCGAGAAAATAAGTCGGGAGCGGGCTTCGACTTTGTCGTTGCCCTCTCGACGTACCCGACGACGACAATTAACTGAGGGTATCGAAACCAACAAAAAACCGCTTTTCTAACCATTTAAAATTCCTGCTTTGTTGCTGATTTGTTTTGCAGGTTCGAAAAGAAAAAGAATCGGAAATCGGCCTCGAAGGATAATTTAGGAATTTTAGATTTAGGATTTATTTTGTAATTGAGATTAACTTGTAATATTGTAACTTCTTTTGTAATAAAAAATAGAATTCAAATAATAAATTCAATTCTTTATTTTTCCCATCCAATTTCTCCGATTAAAAATCACCCGATTAAAATCTCTAAATAATTCCCCCGATTAAACTCAAACGAGCAAACTTATCTGACTAAATTTATTAGATTAAATTCAACCGATAATCCATCCGATTAAATTCAACCCAAATAAATCCATTTAATTGAATTTATCTGATTAAATTCCTCCAGATTAGTTCATACAAATCAATTCGTCCAACCAAGTCCAAATGCTTGCATCCATAATAAATTCATCTGTGTCAATTTGTCTGACTAAATTTATTTGGTTAGACCCATCCAAATAAATCAATCTGACTGTCTTCATCTGGTTAGAACCCGTCTGATTGAATTCATCAAATAAACTCAGTGAATCAAATTTAATCAATGAAAATTGTCCGATTAAACTGTGACGTTCCAACCTCCAAATTTTGACAATTGATCAACTTGCCTAATTTAAATTCTCCGTAACTGCTAAGCTCGACTAATCCCTTTGCAAATTAATTCATCCCTGATGGTAAAGTCAATGAACATAGCCTTGAATAGATAAGCAGCAAAATTTCAGTTAAACGGCAGAACGAACTATCTTTTGTATTGAAAATTCAAAACGCATTTTGACTGCTTTAACTCGATAACCTGAATCAGCTCAACTAATAGTTATGACCCAAAACAAACAAATATTCATTATAAATTCAATACGCACCGAAATTTCACTGTTCCTTTAAAACTCGACCGTTGCCCAGCAGAAAACAGGAAAACGTATATCTATCAGAATAAATCCCGCAAAGCAAATTCTCGCACCGGTTTAACCCAAATCCACTGATATCTTAACACATTCAACTTTAGGTAGCTTATTACTCGAACAGCATTTCAAAATCCAACTGACGACTAAATCTCGGCTCTAGAACAAACTGGGCTGGGTTACTAGAAATCTGACGTCAAAACTGCCATAAAATTCAATTCATCCTCAAATAAATCACAGGACTCGGAGATGGAAACTCTAATCACTTGAGGAATTCCTGAAGACGAATCAACTTCATAAATTATCAGTAAACTGCAAATTAATGACCATTTTGCCCTTCACCAATTAAACTGTGCACAACGTGATTTTTCCTGCAAAACCAACAGACTGGACAAACTGGTTAGCGGTCAGTTAAAAATGCGATGCAGAATAAGATGAGATGCAAAAAGAACCTACTAAACTAAAGGGTAAAATTTAGGGTATTACAATCTCCCTATTTGACACCTCCGCTTGTCTGCTTATTTGAGGATGATAGGGTGTCGCTACTCGGTGTCTTACTCCGTATTTAAGCAATAGTTTTCCGAAGACATTTGAAATGAAATGGGAACCGCCATCACTAATAACAATTCTTGGTACACCGGATCTGGGAAAGATTATGTTTTTGAAAATTTTGACCACCACTCGTGCATCATTTGTAGGAGAGGATATCACCTCGATCCACTTTGATACGTAATCAACTGCTACAAGTATGTATTTGTTTCCAAAGGAATATGGAAAAGGTCCCATGAAATCAATGCCCCATACATCAAAGACTTAAACTTCTAAGATTCCCTTTTACGGCATCTCATCGCGTCTAGAAATTTTCCTAGTGCATTGACACCGGTCGCAGTTCATAATAGCGATGTGGACGTCCTTCCAAAGGTTTGGCTAAAAGAGGCCAGATTGTAATATCTTTGCGCATGTTTTTGACGTACTGGCATGTCCTTCATATGTTGTGGCATGGTAGTGGGATATGACATCCGCTACTTCCGATTCGCCTCTCTTAAATAGTAGGGGTTCGTCCCAATAGTAGTGTTTGAGGTCATGGAATAACTTCTTCCTCTGTTGGTATGTTAGATCTGGTGGAAGTACATTGGCTGATAGGTAGTTAACAAAGTCAGCATACCATGGCAGCGTGGTTTTAGTACAAATTGCTTCTACTGCTTCATATCTTTCTGCATCGTTAAATAACAAGGAATGTTCTATAGTGTCGCCTTCGCTTTCCAATTGGGCTACTAGTCTGTTGTAAGGGAAGGCATTGTCTATAGGCACTTCTTCGGGTTCCATACCCTTAATCCTAGAGAGATGGTCTTCTACCACGTTCTCTGTACCTTTCTTATCTTTAATTTCCAAATTGAATTCTTGCAAAAGCAAGATCCATATCAAGAGTCTTGGGTTGGCATCCTTCTTAGTCAATAGGTACCTAATCACGGCATGATCGGTATAGATAATGGTTTTTGCTCTTACTAGATAGGAACAAAATTTATCTAAGGCGAATACAACGGCCATGAGTTCCTTTTCTGTGGTTGTGTAGTTCATCTGTGCGTTGTCCAGGGTTCTACTTGCGTAGTAAATAGCATGAAGCTTTTTGTCCTTTCTTTGTCCTAAGACAGCGCCTACAACATAATCGCTAGCGTCGCACATTATTTCAAACGGTAGACTCCAATCAGGTGGTTGCATGATGGGTGCGGTAATAAGAGCACTCTTCAGATGTTCAAATGCTCCCAAGCATTCTTCATCGAATATGAATTCGGGTTCTTTCATTAGTAGTCCAGTCAGAGGCTTTGTAATCTTAGAGAAGTCTTTAATAAATCGTCGGTAAAAACCGGCGTGTCCTAAAAAGCTTCGCACTTCTCTAACTATTTTGGGAGGTCAAAGATTTTCTATAACTTCTATCTTTGCTTTTTCTACTTCAAGGACTATGCCCTGTCGCACCATAAAATGACATTTCTCCCAATTCAACACAAGGTTCACCTTAACGCATTGTTCAAGTACCATCTCAAGGTTTGACAGACAGTGTTCGAAACATCCTCCACACAGAGAGAAATCGTCCATGAACACTTCCATAATGTCGTCTATGAAATCTGCAAAGATCGACATCATGCATCTCTGAAATATTGTGGGAGCATTACATAGTCTGAACGGCATTCTCCGATATGCATATGTGCCATAGGGGCAAGTAAATATAGTCTTTTCCTGGTCATCAGGATGGATAGGTATTTGAAAGAATCCTGAGTACCCGTCTAAGTAACAGAAATGTGAATGTTTGGCTAGCCGTTCAAGCATCTGGTCTATGAAGGGTAAAGGAAAATGATCTTTTCTAGTAGCCTTATTCAGCTTCCTATAATCTATACACATCCTCTATCCAGTTTGAGTTTGTTTTGCTACAGAGTCACCCTTTTCGTTAGTCACAACCGTAACACCACCCTTCTTTGGTACGACATGTATTGGGCTTACCCAGTTACTGTCAGATATCGGGTATATGGTTCTTGCTTCCAATAGCTTTTGCACTTCTTTCTTGACTACATCGCCTAAGATAGGGTTCAACCGTCTTTGATGTTCTCTAGACGTCTTACAATCTTCCTCCATCATAATGAGATGCATACATAGAAAGGGACTTATCCCTTTTAGATCGGAAATGTTGTATCCAAAAGCTAAGGGATATTTGCTTAAGACTTCCAATAGTCTCTCTGTTTCTAATTGTCCCAAATTTGTATTAACTATCACAAGTTTTTCAAGTTCAATATCTAGGAACTCATATCTCAACTCCTTTGGTAATGTTTTAAGTTCCACAGATGGTTTCTTAGGGCATGGCATTAGATCGGGTGTGAGTGTTAGGCATTCTCTTAGACTATCATCTTCATATGGCTCACGCCAATTATCGTCCTCGAATATTGGAGGGGCTGGAATCTTTAGTACTTTTGTGTACCTTGTTGGTTCCTTCTCCATTTCTTTCACGCATTCGTCGATAATGTTTAGAGAGCATCATGTATCATCTAAAACAGGGGCTTTTAGGAATTAGGCTAAGATGAATTCAATTTTTTCTTCCCCTACCTCGAAGGTTAATTTTCCTTTCTTCACATCTATTATAGCTCTAGCTATTGCTAAGAACGGTTTACCTAAGAAGATTGGTATATTAGAATCTTCCCTAATGTCCATTATCACGAAATCTGTGAGTATATAGAACTGGCCTATGCGAACTGGCACATTTTCTAGCATACCTACTAGATACTTAACTGAGCGGTCTGCTAGCTGTAGAGACATTTTCGTCAGCCTAAGTTCTCCCAAGTCGAGTTTCTTACATGTGGATAAGGGCATTAGACTAACACTGGCTCCTAGATCACATAATGCTTTATCTATGACAGACTTTCCGATTACGCAAGGTATGGAAAAGCTACCTGGATCTTTTAGCTTAGAAGGCATGTTATTTTGAAGTATAACGCTACACTCGGCAGTGAGCATAACAGTTTCGTTGTCTTCTAGCTTTTTCTTATTTGATAGGATCTTTTTGAGAAATTTAGCATATGAAGGCATTTGCATAATAGCTTATGTGAATGGTATGGTTACATTCAATTTCTTTAGAAGCTCTATAAATTTCTTGAATTATCCTTCGTTTTTGGATTTAGCTAGTCTTTAAGGATAAGGTATAGGTTGTTTGTATGGCGGCGGAGGCACATAAGGTGTTTCTTACTCTGCGGCCTCTCCGCATTCATCTTCCTTCTCCGTATTTGGTTCTTCTCCCTTCACGATTTCCTTTCGCACATTCCGGTGCATGGCTAAATTTTGGATTCTCGAATCGACGGGTCTGTTGTATTCTGTTCCGCTTTGCAAAGTAATAGCATTAGCATGACCTTTTGGATTTGGTTGCGGTTGGCCAGGAAATGCTCCAGCGGGGGCTGCTATATTGATTATTGTTGGGCTACTTGAGTGATTTGAGTTTCCAACATTTGTTATGAGTAGCCACAACATTAAGCTTGCATGACAATTGTTTCATCAGTTCGCTTGTGTGAGCATTTTGATTTGCGAAATCCCTGTTTTGCTGGGCTTGAGCATTCATAAAGTTCTCCATCAGAATTTCCAGACTTGAATTCCTAGGTGGCTGTGGTGAAGCAGATTGTGCTCCTTTCTGAAATCTGGGTGGAACATCATGTGTTGGTTTCGGTGGCTGTAAAGCATTGTTATTCTTATACGAAAAGTTTGGGTGATTTCTCCATCCAGGATTGTAGGTGTTTGAATATGGGTTCCCTTGAGCGTAATTCACTTGGTCGATTGGATTACTAGCCAACACTTGACATTCAACGTTTGTGTGCCCAGGGTTTCCACAAATTTCACAATTTGGAGTCACCCCAACTGCGGTAGCCGCTAGTGGTGCTATTGCTAAACGTTCGATCTGTTGAGCAAGTGCGTCCACTTTAGCATTGATTCGGTCTATACCATTGACTTCGTGCATTCCTCCTTTAGGAGTTGGTCTCTCTACACCAGCGCATTCACCTCCCCATTGGAAATGGTTTTGAGCCATAGTCTCTATGAGTTCATATGCTTCTACATACGGTTTATCCATTAGAGCACCTCCTGCGGATGCACACAGGTTCATTTTGGTGTTGTACAATAACCCGCCATAAAAGATATGTATTATCATCCATTTTTCAAGTCCATGGTGTGGGCATATCCTCAACATGTCCTTGTATCTCTCTCAAGCATCGAATAAGGATTTGTTGTCTTTTTGCTTAAATCTGTTGATTTGAGCTCTCAACATAGCTGTCTTGCTTGGTGGGAAATATCTGGCCAAGAAGACTTTCTTCAACTCATCCCATGTCGTCACCAAATGGGATGGTAGAGACTGGAGCCAAGCTCTAGCTCTATCCCTCAATGAGAACAGAAAAAGTCTTAGTTTTATTGCTTCTTGACTGACTTTATTGGCTTTTACAGTGTCAGCATATTGCACAAATATTGACAAATGAAGGTTCGGGTCATCCGTAGCATTACATGAGAATTGGTTTTGTTGAACTGCTAAAATTAGCGAAGGTTTTAGCTCGAAATCGTTACGGTTAATAGCTGGGGTAGCAATGCTGTTGTGTGGCTCTTCTTGTGATGGAATAACGTAATACTTTAGAGGATGGTCTCTCGGTCCTTCGACCATGTTTCGTTCTGGTTCTGATTCGGTTTTCGAATATGAATAAGGAATAATAGGTTCTAGGATATTATGTCTCCGAAGGAAATCGTGGATTCGGCGTCTCAGAAGTGTGTAACGTTCGATTTCGTTGATTTGTTGTTCCAACTCTTCGCCTCGTGAGTGAGTATCTGACATACAATTGACTAATCAAAAAGGAAAATAAAATAAATTGCCGTAGTCTATACTGTGCAACTGAATTATCACAATATTAACTAAATTAGTCCCCGACAACGGCGCCAAAAACTTGATCGCGGCTTTGCGTATTGGTCGGATTACTACTGCAAGTATACAGTTTATCGCGTAGTTTTAAAAGATTGTCGAACCCACAAGGACTAATAATCAACCTAGAGTGATCAATTGTTGTGGTGCAAAGCTAAGGCTTGATTTATCTTTTGCGGTAAAAGAAGTTCAATTATAATGGGATTTGAAAAAGATAAACAAACGGGTTCGAAGAATGATCTACGTGCTCCTAAGGGACTCCATAGATCCCGGGTGATAACAAAGGTCTCAAAGATATTCTGTAGGAAAAGCTGGTTTAAATATTCGATCTCATACTCTCGCGCTATTGACCCAACCGCACCTAGTAACCCCAAGATTTTGATCTCGCTCGCTCGGTAGTTAAAAGGCACACTTTGAAAACTAACAAAGCCTAACTGAAACCTAAAGCGCTCTCGCTGTGTTAAGGCTCAGTATTCGGTATCTACTATCCGACGATCACCTCAAACTCTCGCTCTACCAGACACGCCTTGGTGCGTTTCTCACTCTCGTGACAAAACTCTGTTAACCAGCCTCTCGCTCTCACGACAAGACTGCCTAAATTCAGGTTAGATACCAGAACCGGAATTAAAACGATTAAGTTAAACATTGATGGTTTCTATAGAGTCCCGTCAAAGCGAAGGTCCTCAATCTACGGACTCCGGCGAAATTACTCACACATATTTATCTTTAAATTTACCACCCTAAACATGTATATTAAAACACACATAATTGCAAGTAATACAGAATTGAAAATGCAATAAAGCAGACATTTAAATAACCTGAGATAAACCGAAATAAAAATGACTTCAAATAAATTTCAATTTTGATCCAAGTGTACAATCAGCAACAAAAACAAGAAATACAACAGTGCAACAATCACTCAATATGAGCAATTACTGCTTTGGTAAGTGAATATGTGGCTAAGTCTGAGGAATTTCCTGCAGCGCTTCTGCACGGTTTCTTGGATACATAAACTGACCTACAAGGGTCTATATATAGAGAGGGGTGGGTTCAAAGAGGTTTAAATTCAAAAACCCTCAGAACTGCCAAAACTGCTCTGCAAAAACTGCTTTTGTGCTAAATGGTGACTGCCATGTGCATAATGGAGACTGCCATTTGCTTCAAACTGAGATTCCCTCCTTTTCTTGCATGGTGACCGCCTTCCTCAGGCCATGGCGAGCGCCATTTCCTTGAGGAGGCCAGAACTTGACTTTTTGGTGGGTTTTCTTCATTGCTTAGCTCATGTTTCGATCATTTTCTTCTATGTTGTCGATATAACACCTATCAAGTAAAAACAGAAGAAAACATAAGTAATCAACAACTAAAACGACAATGATTCGATAAAACAACGGATAAAAATGCGCAAAATGAATCAAAAAGTATG
The DNA here is from genome assembly GCA_963859935.3 of Lathyrus sativus. Taxonomy (NCBI): domain Eukaryota; kingdom Viridiplantae; phylum Streptophyta; class Magnoliopsida; order Fabales; family Fabaceae; genus Lathyrus; species Lathyrus sativus. Next base: position 550,863,220 of record OZ012741.1, read on the forward strand.
ATACGAATTCGAGTCACCAACTCACTCTTGAACTTCTGCTTTTCTCAACTTAGCATTTGTATGCCTCTCTTAAAATTCTCCATGTCATCCCTTTTCATGATGTCGTTGTAACGCCTCGATTCTGATTTCCCATTTTTGTTGAGTCTTTTGGTTTATTTGGGTGATTATTATTTTAAATTGTGGAATTTATGTGTTAATATGTTATGTTTACATATTATGCTATTTTACCGATTTGGAGAGTTTTCGGGGATAATAGATTGGAGGGTATTTTAGACATTTAGTATTTAATTTTAAGTCGGATATTTTGTGAGAAAATGGATTTAATAGATATTTTGAGAGAAATAGAATAGAAAGAAATATAAGTGGAAAGAGGAGAGAAAAGAGATAGAAAGAGAAAAGGAAGAGAAAGAAAGAGAGAAGAGGAGAAGAGAGGAAAAGCTTGGAGAATCATCAAGAACAATATCTAGGCTTCGATTAAATCGGGTAAGGGTGTGAAATCTTATTATTCTCTCAATGTGTATGATTATGTATGCTTTTGTTGGATTGGTTTGGATTGTTGGAGAGTTTTTACTCATTTTCCATTTTAGGGCAGAAATGAGTTTAATCGGTAGGATCGATGTTTTAACGGTTAGAATCGAGAATGAATGGTGTAGTTTAGTCGAGGAATATTAGGCTAAGACTACTGGAACTTGTTAGAATTAAATCGGATGATTTTGTGGACTTATGTCATTTTGGACAGTTGGAGTTTTGAACATCGCAGACGCTCGCTAGCACCTTCGCTTGGCGAGCAGGTCGCGAGTGTTCGCTGTAGCGAGCTAGTAGCGAACGGTCCCAGACTTGGACAGAATGGAAATGATCCTCTTCACTGGTAGCGAGCGAGGTAGCGAGGGGTTCGCTGTAGCGAAGCTCCAGCAAGTGGGTAGCGAAGCCTTACAGTAGCTTCTGTTTGCCTTCGCGAGCTTGTTCGCTAGGCGAACAAGTAGCGAGTGTTCACTAGGAACTCGCTAGGCGAGCAAGCTAGCGAACATGACAACAACTTGTTTTATTTTGTTGCTTCCATCCAATGTTGACGATTCCGATATATATATCTATGACGTATAGCTGTGTGCTGTTATATGATATGCTGTGGGTAGCTGTATAGCGTGAATCCTAGATTATGGAATCGATTGTAAAATGTGGCCTTTTGGCATATATATGTGCATTGTTTAAATTGATTAAAAATGCATGGTGATTGTGATGGAGTTTGTTGCCGTTTGACATGATATTGTGAATGCATACTGATTGTATGCGACAGAATGAGATAAATGATGAATACAATATGGAATATGCATTGTGAATGTATGATGATTGTATGAGATTATATGAGATGAATGCATGAAAATATTATGAATATGTATGCATTTCAAGAAGTGTATGGAGTCATTTTGCATGTGAAGCATCATGATATACATTCTTGTGCTGATTGATTCCGTGTAGAATCTGCTGAACGATTGTGTGCTCGTGTGGGGTGTGAGCAATCAGATTGTGTGCCCGTGTGAGGTGTGAGCAATCCATAAACATTGTGTGCCCATGTGGAGTGTGAGCAATGGGTGAACATCGTGTGCCCATGTGGGGTGTGAGCGATGGTTCCAATAAGTTCCTGAGTGAACTTGAGATGATTGAGTCGGTACCGTATGTGCATCTGCATAGAGTCGTGAGTCGATCTCTATGAGTTGCATTTATCATCATGAATTGTGTATTGGTAAATGAACATAATTGTAAATGTTTATGTGAAGTGATGAATGTGTTTAATGTGAATATATACATTGTGATGTATATGAATGAAGGGTTAATATATGCATGATGAATATGCTTGGTGAATTATATATATGTTGTGATATGTATATATGATTGAATTGTGATGATTGTGGTGAGAAATGTGGAATATGTGTATTCTGTAATTGTATATAGATATATAATTATATGTATTGATTTTTATGATAATATTTCTCACCCTTCTGCTGTTTTATGATGCTCTATGAGGCATTGCAGAGTAGGATTGCTGGAGGTCTTTTGTGAAGCTTGACTTCATTCTTTTGGTCGGTTGGCTCTGATATGTAGCACCGAGTAGCTAGGATTGTATAAAATTCTTTTGTGATATATTTGTATATGTATCTGTTGATGAATGTTTATGAAAACATGTTGAATGATGATGTGAATCAAACTGAATGATATATATATATATATATATATATATATATATATATATATATATATATATATATATATATATATATATATATATATATATATATATGATTAAAGTGATTCAATGTTTAGATTTTCCGCTTTTATTCTAAATATTGAGATGTGGGTGTAAGGACTAAGTTCCTCTGTTTTGAAAGTTACCCCACTGTTGCATATCTTGTTGAGCAGGTGTTGTATGTTATAATTTCATGGATAATGTGACATACCTCTTTTATACCATGTTTTAAATATACTCTGATAAATGAATTTTTATATGTGCCTAAATGATTTAATTGATTATTTGGGGGTATAGAAAGGGGGTGTTACAGTCGTCGCACTGGCACGCCACTCGGCGGCGGCTGCTATGGTCATTACTTTTCATCTACATCTTGCTAACCACCTAATCTAAACTGTTTCATCTATCTTACTCGCACTGGTTCCTACTCTGCCCTAAATCGCGCTTGTTGCACCCCAAATTTTAATCTTAGATTCATTGATCATTTGCATTTCTCTTTGTTTCATCTTTTCGTTTTGACTAACCATTTAACCAGTTTATCCGTTTTGTTTTATGAGGACAGGTTTGCTGTAGGAGATTAAGTGGTTTCTACTCGTGGATCTTAAACTGCGATCATTAGAAGATTACTGGGATTTTACGGTGGCAGGTATTACAGACGAGCCTCATTTTCAAAGACATTATCTAAACGAGTTTAAGTCCTTATTCACTGGTTTCTATTCCGGTTACGAGTTAATTTTCAAAGGCACAGTTTAAGCCACAATTCATGGTTTGCGTCGAATTCACAATGGACATTGTTTGGTTTTAAGTAATTGCAAGTTTTCAGATGCTTCAGGTTCGAATTGCAAAATTTAAGGTTGTTCGTAATAGGACGTGGTTTGCAAGTTTTCAGATGCTTCAGGTTCGAATTGCAAGTTTTGAGTTCATATTTTATTCAAGATTTCGAATTCATATACATTTTTGCAAGTCCGAATTCTATTATGAGATTTAAGTCATTACAAAAATTACAAGGTTACATTTTTCATGGAATTCAAATTACAAAAAAATCCTAAGTCCTAAGTCCTAGTTTTATCTTCAGGGTTCCAACTTCAAACTCTTCAAGCTCCATACTTTAATCTGCAAAACCTGCAAAAATAAAGAATCATAAGCAAAAAAAAAGAAAAGGATTTTGAATTATTTTTAAAAGGGCCCTAAGAGCAATTTCATCACTTGGCATTTTGGAAGGGCAACGAAAGTTCGTCGCCAGCTTCCGTTTTCCAACAGTGACTAAAATCAGGCAGCATCAATTCTGTTCATGAAAGAAGTTTTTGAGAAAAATGATTTTTTTTGTCCAAACAGCCACCCATGAGGAATCCGTAGATGGAATATCCAAAAATGACAGCAAAGTATCAACAACCATCAAGCAAACTGAAACCGTAAATGGTAAACAAAGAGTATTATCAATGTCATCAACACAGTCTATAAATGGAAAACAGACAGCAAATAATACAACAGCCAAATTTCGAAAATGGACAGCAACATCATCAAACAGCCAAGTCCGAATATCATCATCAATGAGCTAAGCCGAAAGAGGAAATATCACCATCAGTAAGCAAGATCACACGAAAATGAAAATCCAACAGAGAAACAGAAAGTCCAAATCTAATCTGACAACATCAATAACCTTCGGAAACAATCATCAACATGTCAAGACATGTTAGTTTTAAAAAAGGAAAAGGTTCAATGTTCTTATAAACATTTTGGAAGAAGGGGCTATAAGAAGAAGCAAACAGAAATACAAAGGGGGACGGATCCAAATAACCACAAAACATCCGAAAATCACCAAGAGCTCAGAATTTCTTCATCATAGCTCAAGATTCGGAAAAATCACAGCTCTAAAACTCGTCAACCACAAACCATTCAAAAAGCCATCCAAAAAAACAACCAAACGAGTCTCAGAAAAATCATAATTGCCCCCCACAACACCATAAAACGAATCAACCGTAAAACCCACCGTCACAAAACCGTCAAACCGGACAGAGAGGGCTTTTGGTGGGGGGAGGCGCCGTTTGGCCCTCACAAGAGCTAGGGTTTCCAACCCTGCTCCCCTTCCTTTTTATTTATGTGACCGGGTCGGGTTTGGGGCTTCATCACCCAGCCTGACACTTTTCTTTTATTTATCTTTTTGTTTTTTGTTTTTTTAAGTTTTATTTTGTAATTTTTTAATTATTACTAAATAAATAATAACCTAACTAACTAACCCACTAATATATTAGAAAAATCTAAAAATATTTTTAAATAATTAAAAAACCTTTTTTTTTAATTTAGACTTAATCTTAATTCACTAACTTTTTCTCAAATAACAAAATAGCAAAAACGTTTTTCATTTAACTTAAAAATCTTAATTTCAAAATAACTCAAGCTTATACATTCTCACTTAACTCATAATTTTTCAAAAATAATAATTCTAATCAATTTTCCCATTACCACTTAGTCATTTCTCAATTCACATCTAACTCACCATTCAAACTTAACCTCTAATCATGTTTATAATATGTCCTTACATTTCAATATATCATTGCTATCATGTCCCATGATTATCATTATCAATTATTATCACTGCTTTATTTTACTGTTTACCCCTTCGAAGGAAAGGTTAACCATTTGACCATCGTGTCAATGCCTTTACCCTCGCTCATCCTAGCCTTAGGATCCGAGTCGTCGTACTCGTGCTTAGGCGTCCCTCCGTGGACACACCTTCAAATTTTCCTAACCTTAAGACTTTGAGTCGCCGTACTCATGCTTAGGCGTCCAGCCGTGGACATCCACCCCTTTATCCTAGCCTTAGGATCAGGAGTCGCCGCACTCCATGTAAGTTCCCGCCACGGAATACTTACCTTACCCTTTTCAACTACAACGTAGAATAGGATTCGCCGTACTCCACGTAAGTGCTTCCATATGAACGTTTACTTTCCCCTGGAACCTTGATCGCAGTCAAGATGTTCCTCTTCCTCCCTCTGTGAGGGGAACTACGATTACTCTGATTCCATCCCCTACCTCGGATACGTAGGCATAAGATGCTAGTCTTGGCGAGTATACTTAGTACTAACTTCTTAGATCCTTCTCTTTACCCTTAACCATTAGCATTACCTTTAAGCAGATAACCATTAGCATTTGCACATTTAAAACAAAAGGTTCCAGTATAGTACTACAGAAGTTTAGGATGCTAATACCTTCCCTAAGCTTAACCAACCCCCGAACCCTAGATCTCTCCCCGCATTGTGTTTACAGTGTAAAATAGGTTTTTCCTTTCTTTAACCTTTCCTTCGGATAAATCAAAGACCGATTGTGAACTAAGATTGTGACTCAAATTAATCAATAATTTGATATTCTATTCTCACCGTAACATCGCTCTACATTCAAATCGCGGATGAAATACGCTATGAAGCTATGTCAATATTGAAGCTAGAGGGTGAAGAAGCAGTTACCTTTCATGAGTATATGTCAACGTATAAAGATCAACAAATTGGCACAGGTACAAACGTCTGTTAAAAATCAGCACTTTTCTTCTTCTGTGTGATTCTCTTCCTTTGTTGTTATGTCTACATCTTGTTTAGCCTGGCCCTCTCACGTGTGCTCGTGAATGCATGTTGTTGAATTATGGTGAAGCCCTCGAGTCGTTACTACTACGCGTTGTGTTGTTGTTGTTTTTTGCTGCTGATGGGCGGTAAAAGAGAATGAAAGGGTTGATTGAAGAGAGTTGAAGGAGATGAGAGGGATTTGAGGTGGTGAACAAAAAGGGAGTATCAAGGGTTGTTGTTAGGAATGAAGGGTGACCCTTGAAGCACGGTTTGTTTATGAAGAAGAAAATGGGATGGTTATGGCATGGAAAGTTTATAGCTCTGCTGTTAACATGTTCACCGCGGAGGGGGAGTTTATGCCAAGAAGGAGTTGCACGATTTTAATGAAAAAAGGTTGGTGGTTTCAACGTGTTTTTTTAGGGTCTTGGTTCATAATGCTTGATGTTTATTTTGTAGTTTAGAAGTCGTGGAGGGAAGATGTAAGTCATGAAGCATTTTTAAGTTTTGCAGAAGAACTTGTATGCTGAAAAAACTCAAAGGTTGTTTCTCTCGCTCTATTTTTATTTTCTGTTCTTCTTCTTTTTAAACTATTCAAATTTTTCTTCTAATTTCCATAGCGCCAGGTTCATATTTGTCTTCTCGTTATATGATCTATCTCTTTCAATTGCAAAAATGTCATAGACCTTACAAGATGGCAACAATGTCGCGGTTTGTGGAAGTATTATGGTTTGACTTGTTGTAGGTTTTATGTATATTGCAATATGGCTTGGCTTTGATAAAGCTGGTGTACACTTGCAATAGGATGGCAAGGTTTTTGGGTCTGTAGAAAGTGGCAGCGTTTTGGGGTAGGAGTAGCATTTTGGAGCATAGTTTTAGGGCAAGTTTTGTGGTTTGGCAGCATAGCAGGTTTTGCAGCAGTCCTGTTGTGAGTACGGTTTGCAAAAGAGCTTTGTTGCAGCAAATTTGAAGCTTTTCTTTTTTGGGTTTTTGTGTTTGTAGCTGGCACGGTTTTCATGTAGAAATTCTTTTATTTTTGTTTGTAAAAGAAAAAGATGGGCTTAAAAGAACAATGAATTGTAAAGGACTTTTGGGATGTAAATGAGTCTCTTGTAATGAATGGGCTTTATGACCTTTTTATGAATTCAAACTCTCATGACATGTTTTTTTTGTAAATTGAAAATGGTGGTGGGATAAAATAAATGAGAAATGGTTTGTGTTTCTTTTTTGGATTGACTTTTGATTGTTTTTTTAAACATGAACCAAAAATTAGAAATGAAATTTGAATGAGTCTTGATCTTGAAATTGGAATAAAACTAGACACTTGAACTTTGAAAATTGAATTAAATTGGAATTGGTGTGAATTGGATTTTTGAAATTAATTATGAAGCTTGAACTTTAAATAGAATTGGAAGACAAGAACCTGAACCACATAATCAGTACTTGCATCCAATTTGAATTATAACAACTGCCTTGACCTTTAAAAACTCAGCAACCTGACTTTAATGAAATATATCCCACTTCTTGACAAAGACGAAGGTCGCATCCAATTAAACTGCAAACTACTGCACACATATCTCACCTGCTAACCTCGGGAGAAACTCAATTGAATAGCAACTGGTCTATTTTCAACACAAAGGGTGAGAAACCCAAATCTTCGCCTTTAGTGTATGCTTATGAACAAAAAATCCTTGTAACAATTCTTAGAAATTGATATTGTTCCTTAATAAACCTCTGATAAGCACTGCTCATGACGATTGAAAACCCAACACCTCCGCCTCAAACTTGAGCACCAACAACCGAAGGCAACCTCTGAACAATAGAAATCCGACTCAACAGAAAACCTCTTGTCCAAAACCCTAATTCAAACCCCTTTGAAGCTTTATAAATCAAACCCTAATTCATAAGTGAAACAAAACAAACAAAAGCTGATAAACTGGTTAGTTATGCAATATAGTGATTGACCTAAATGATATGCAAAAAACCAAAGAATCTGAGGGTAAAATTTGAGGTATGACAGTGGTCATGTTGTTTTGATTTGTTGGCGTGAAAGTATATGTGTGTTTTTTTCATGCTGGATTTTCAAGGTGTTAAAGTGAGAATTAGTGAAAAATAATGTCAAAAACGGAATCTACGTGAAAAATCGGGTGGGGTAGTCCCCCTTCCCCCTTTTGCATTTTTCCAGCGACCGGACCACCTCCGGTGGTGGCCGGCGTGGTGGTGGCACTGGCAGCCCACAGTGGCCGATGCTTTTCCTTAAGTCCCTCTTGTCCCAAGATTAAATATGATGAGGTGTCACCATGTGATTTGTTGTTTTGTTTTGTCTCATATGTTTTTGTCTTATTCATTTAAATAAAATATGACCAATTGATATTACATAACCACATGATTTTATTTGTTACACTTTTATTTATTTGTTACATGATTTTCATATGGCCCCAACGAATTCCTATATGCACCCCCTACATTTCTGCTCCAATTGCATTTAACTTGTTTCAGTTTACTACTGCACCCCTTATTTTCTTTGTGTTTTATTTTCTTTTTTTAATATTCTGTTTTCATTTTGATTTATAAAAAATAGTTCAAATTATCCAAAAAATACAAAAAAAAATATTTTTTATTTTCCTTGAAGTCTTATTTAATTCTTTATAATTTTTATTTTTATTTTTATTTGAATTAATTGTGTGGTGTGTTTCTTCGACCTAGTTTGACACTTAAGGCTTTGGTTCTTGATTTTCCCAATTGATTTTTGGCCCAAAATTCTTCAAACACCTAGGCACATGTATATAGGTTTTTTTAATGTTGAGTTTTTTCTTTGATCATTTAATCTTATTCATGTTTGGATTCCCTTTTAATGCCTAACTTGTGTGATCATGGTGTGTGATGTTGATGAATGCTTGAGGCTTACTTTGAGTCATTTCTTGTGCACTCTTTAGGAATTTTTAAGACCATGTTAGGCCACTTAATTATTGATGCTTTGGTTATTTTCTCATATTTTTTTAAGCCTCTTAACTATTTTTCTTGAGTGACATAATGCATGCTTAATTGTTTAGATGTACTTGAGCTTTGTGAATTGTTTAGAGGTGCACTTGTGCAACCATTTAGGGATTTTTCTTCCCTCTTGTTATTTATTGAAATTCCATTTGGTAAAGCCTCTTTCCCTTATTTTATAGGTCATTCCATGTCTCTTTGTTTGTGGTCGCAATTGAATGAAATTCCTAATGTTTGTGTGCCTACTTTGTTGCCTTTCCTTGAGCCTATCTTGTGTTATTATCTCTTAATGCTTGAAAACTTTACATCACATGACCAATATGTGATTTCTTTTGACTTTTATAATCTTGATGTTCCATCATATTCTTACTTTCTCATTATTTGATCATGAATGAATGATTCCTCTTAAGGATGACATTGTTGTATGAGATACCTAATTATTTGGACATGTCTTAATGTGATGCTTATGTTTCTTTCTTGACACTTTGAGATTGAGTTTGGATTGATCCTTTCATGTATTCTACTACCCCTACTTTATTTCATCTTCCAACTTCACATGTTTAGCCTTTTGAGGTGTGTCTTTACATGGCTTTTTTATTGACAATTGATTGAGTTTGGACATGATGCATGCCTTGAACCATTTTGCTCCTTTTTTGCTCATTAACATGAGGTGAATGCAATATGACATAGATACTTCCCTACCCTAGTTTTCACCTTTTTTGGATTCATTTCACTTTTCTTGTTGATTGATAACGATTTTTGGTTGAGCTTAAGTCATTTGTGTATGCATTGGTGCATTGTTTTGTCTAATTGTTTTGACTTCCCATCTTTGAATTTTGTTTGAAGTATGTGCACATTCTTGTTGCTTTGACATGATGTTAATGTTTACCTTGTGTGATTGAGACCAATGCTTTATTGATGCGTTTTGGGTTTGAACTTTCATGTTTGTTCATAATATTGCATCTTCTTCATTCTTCTTTTTTCTTCTTCATCTTTCTTCTCTTGAGACTTGTTTAAGTTTCAATCTTGTTTTCATTTGTGATTGAATTGTATGATATTTACTTATGCCTGTTCACATGATACCTTAAGATTCCTAGTTCCACTTAATTTCTGATTAAGTTGGGAGTATGAAAGACATTAGGCCCATTTGATCATAACAATCACAATTTACTAAATTAGGTCAAACACCTTGAACCAAACTTGAATCTCTTGATTACTTCTTGCAAAATAAGCCATGGTGAACCACATATGATCTTGAAGTGATTTTGAATTGAATCATACTTGAATATGAAGGACCTTTAGGAGCTTGAGAATACCACTAAAGTCAAAAAGAGAACCTTGCTTGAGGTTGAAGAAACATGCTCCTCCTATCTTGAGAAACAAGCCATGATGCCTTGATCCTTTGTCTAGAAAAAAAGTTGGGATAAACTAGGTATACAGGAAGTAGAATCAAACAACTTACAACCTAAAATAGAAACTCCACTAGGAAAAGAGAGGTTTAAACAAACAAACTCTGTCGGGAATAAGATGAACACACCCACCAATGACTTTAATGGTGTAAAGATAACGAAATCTTAAGTCATGCCATTATCTACTAGAGAGATGTTTGGCAACAGTGATATCAAAATCTGGCTTATGCTTCGGATGCATATGTTTTAAAATGGTGTAATGCTCCATCTGAAATGGAAATGCTACGCGTTTAGGAGGATGTAAATGTAAATGATGTGCAAAAGAACCCTGCCGGAAGAAGCGCTGGAAAGAAAACCAATAAACCAAATCTGTTGAGGAGAAAAATGCCCTAGATGGCCTTCTACTAGGGGAACACATCCTGAATGACCTTCTTGAATAAAACTCTTCTGGGGATAGATCCACCATGCAGGGAATTTAGAATATCATCTGCTGAGGAATTATTCCAAAAATCTGACTTTGAAGAAAAATAATGATCATTGGACTTTACCAAGGAAGTCAATCACCACTGAGATACCTATCGAGGAAATCAACGCCAACCTCTACTTGAGGAGGGAAGTCAATACCAACCCTGTCATGGAATACCCTTAACTTGAAAACCATGTTTAGTGAGGGAACAACAAACTCTACTACAAACGCCTGACTACATATCACACCCTGACTGATGTAATCAATCCCTAAAAACTTACCGGGGAGATAAGCTCTACTAGGGAAAAAGATCATGTCACCCTGCAAACAACTAAGAAACAACAAGAGGCCTGTATACAAATGGTTGCTTTGGTTACCATCTATGACATCATTCAAGTAAATTCATTCTTTTTAATATGACTTGTAATGCCCCAATGTTTTCACATGTAAAGTTTAACAAAAATATCAGACGCCCCTTTTTGCAAACAAAACAGTAAAAACAAAAATAGGAAATGGAAAGCTCTTTGAATGAATAATACTTTACTGATTGGGAAAACCTGTAAATAGGCGAATTACAATTGGATGCAATCCCTGAAAAGAGGTAATTATGCAAAAAGTACAACAATAAGTATAGATATGTCGAGAATGTGGAAACAGACAACCACCATGTGTCAGTCGGCTATGACCCATATGTCTTTAATATTTCGCCAATGTTCTGCCTTCTGAAGAGACTGACTGGACTGATTTTTAACTTTCGGGGCTTCCAAGAGTCAAAATGCATTCACAGATCGAACGCAGGCCATAGTCATTTGCTTTTAAATCCCTAACTTTTGCATGGATCGCCCTTGCGGGTTTTCAATCCATCGGGATACCCATTTTTGCCAAAGTCACCTTTTCAGGTTTTCAACTTTGCGGATTCATTATTTTTTCTTTTTATCCCTAATTTGTTTCCTAAACTTTTTCTTTTTATTGTTCGCCGGGATGCCCCATTTTTTCCTGGACTTTCTTTTTGTGTCCAACGGGTCTATTTTAAGCAAAGTATTTTGTGATTGTGTTCACAGGGGACGTAAATTATTCACCGTCCATGGTTGATATTAGTAAGGCTCCACCAGAGAAAACCTTTCTTACTACGTATGAACCTTCATAATTAGGAGTCCACTTGCCCCTGTGATCTGTTTGTGGAGGGAGGATTCTCTTCAACACCAAGTCACCTATCTGGAAATGCCAAGGGTGCACCTTTTGATCAAAATCCTTCTTCATTCTGCTCTGGTATATCCGTCCATAGGCGATAGCTGCCAATCTCTTTTCATCAATCATACTAAGTTGATTTAACCTAGCCTTCGCCCATTCTGCTTCATCAAGCTTCACATCAGACAATACCCTTAAAGAAGGAATCTCGACTTCTAATGGTAGGATATCTTTCGTACCATATACCAACGAGAAATATGTTGCCCTAGTCGATTTACGCACCAAAGTATGATAATCATGTAAAGCAAAGGGCAATATCTCATGCCAATCTTTATAAGTCACCACCATGTTTTGCACGATCCTCTTGATATTCTTATTCGCTGCCTCAACAATGCCATTCATCTTTGGACGGTATGGAGAGGAATTGTGGTGTTCAATTTTGAAACTCTGGCATAACTCCTTCATCATCTTATTATTCAAATTCTAACCATTGTCAGTAATGATTTACTCTGGTATTCCATAGCGGCAGATGATGTCCTTCTTTAAAATATGAGCAACCACTTGCTTGGTGACATTGGTAAAGGAAGCTGCCTCTACCCACTTGGTGAAATAATCAATTGCTACCAAGATAAAGTGATGCCCATTGGAAGCAGTCGGCTCAATTTTTCCGATCATATCAATGCCCCCACATAGCAAAGGGCCAAGGAGATGTCAATACATTTAGAGGGCTCGGTGGCACATACATTTTATCAGCATAAATTTGGCATTTATGGCATTTCCTGGCATATTTAAAACAATCGAACTCCATGGTCATCCAGTAATACCCTGCTCTTAATAGTTTTCTAGACATCGCATGCCCACCGGTATGAGTACCAAAAGAACCTTCTTGGACCTCTTCCATTAACAAGCTAGCTTCATGCTCATCCACACAACGTAGCAAGGACATGTCAAAGTTTCTTTTGTACAAAACATCATCCTTGTTCAAGTAGAAACTGCCCGACAGCCTCCAAAGAGTCTTCTTGTCTTTACTTGATGCCCCAGGCGGATACTCTTGAGTCTTGAGGAAATGTATGATGTCAAAATACCAGGGCTTTCCATCCGACACTTTTTCAATTGCAAATATGAAGGTCGGCCTGTCAAGGCGCGTGATAGTTATTGTTGGAGCTTCATTCCAAAAATTCACTTTATACATTGATGATAACATTGCCAAAGCGTCCGCCATCTGATTTTTAGCCCTCGGTAAATGATGAAACTCAACTCTATTAAAGAATGGTAGCAATCTTCTTGCGTAGTTATTATAAGGCACCAAGTTGGCCTGACGACTCTCCCACTCTCCTTTGATTTGATTGACGACTAATGCTGAATCACCATACACGTCTAGATTCTTGATTCTCAAATCAATAGCTTCTTCTAGACCCATGATGCATGCTTCATATTTGGCTTTGTTATTTGTATAGGCAAATGCCAATAGGGCAGTGAATGGTATGTGGGAGCCATGAGGATTTGTAATAATTGCCCCGATTCCGCTGTCGCATGAGTTAACAACACCATCGAAAATCAATTTCCACTGAGCCCAATCTCAGGGCCCTCATCAGGTAAAGGCTCGTCATATCCCTTCATCTTCAAAAGCATTACATCTTCTTCAGGAAATTCAAAACTCATTGGTTGATAATCCTCAATTGGCTATTCGACAAGATATTCTGACAAAACACTCCCTTTAATGGCCTTTTGGGAAACATATTAAATATCGTATTTTGTTAACACCATTTGCCATCTAGCAATTCTTTCGGAAAGCGCTTGTTTCTCAAACACATATTTAATCGGATCCATCTTCAAAATCAACATGGTTGTATGGTTTAACATGTATTGCCTTAAGCGTTTAACTGCCCAAGCAAGTACACAACATGTTTTCTCTAGCATTGAGTACCTTGACTCATAATCAGTGAATTTTTTACTTAGGTAGTAGATGGCATGCTCTTCCCTACCTGTCTCGTCGTGTTGACCAAGCACACAACCCATCGAATTCTTAAGAACTGACAAATACATAATTAAAGGTCTCTTAGAAACTGAAGGCATAAGTATTAGAGGCTCCTGCAAATACTCTTTTATTTTTTGAAAAGCCTTTTGACAAATTTCATTCCAAACAACCACCTGATCTTTTCTCAGCAATTTAAATATTGGCTCGCAAGTGACTGTAAGGTGAGAAATGAACCTTGCAATATAGTTCAATCTCCCAAGGAAACCACAAACCTCTTTCTCTATTCTTGGCTCAGGCATTTCTTGTATAGCTTTTATTTTGGCAAGATCCAACTCAATACCCCTTTCACTGACAATGAAACCCAACAACTTCCTCGATCTCACCCCGAAGGTGCATTTGTTAGGATTCAACCTCAGCTTGAACTTCCTTAACCTTTCAAATAATTTCAGAAGATTGACCATATGTTCTTCCTCCGTTTGTAACTTTGCAATCATATCATCAACATATACTTCGATTTCATGACGAATCATATCATGAAAGAGACACACCATTACTCGCTGATAGGTTGCCCCTGCATTTTTCAATCCAAAAGGCATAACTTTGTAGCAAAAGGTCCCCCACGGTGTGATGAAAGTAGTTTTCGCCATGTCCTCTGGGGCCATTTCGATTTGGTTATACCCAGAGAAGCCATCAATGTGGGGAGAGGGAAACCATCTTTCGGGCTCACTCTATTCAAATATTGATAATCAAAACCTTTCCATCTTTCTTAGGTACAGGAACAATATTAGCGACCCACGGAGGGTAATTAGTAACAGTAAGAAAACCATCATCCAACTGCTTTTGGACTTCTTCTTTGATCTTGACTTCCATATCAGGTCTGGTCCTTCTCAACTTCTGCTTCACGGGCGGACATTCTTCTCGAAGAGGTAGACGGTGCACCATTATATTAGTATGCAACCCTGGCATATCCTGATAAGACCAAGCGAAGACATCTTTATACTCACAAAGCATTTCAACCAGTCTTCTCTTGACATCATCTTCCAATGCTGCCCTTATTCTAACTTCCTTTTTCTCATCTTCGGTACCCAGATTGGTGACTTTAATATCCTCCTGATGGGGCAAAATAACCCTTTCCTTTTGCTTTAGAAGCCTGGCCAGTTCCTCAAGTTGATCACAATCTTCATCAGTGATAACGCGGAATCGTATATATATATATATATATATATATATATATATATATATATATATATATATTGACGTATAATTCAACTAATATTTGACTGGTTTCAATCCGATTTCGAGTTTTTTCCATGTTATTTGTCTGATATTTTGCAGGTATTTGAAGATCATGTCCAAACAAAGCAATATGAAGAAAAGAAGCAATTACAGATGAAATATGGACGAAAACTAGATGAAAACAACATGAAAAACAGCAGATGCGCATTTTGCTGCTGTGACGACTGTCACACATCCATGACGACCGTCACACATCATGACGACCGTCATGCAGGAAAAAACGCAAAGCTTCATTTAACGTGCGAAAACCAGTTCCAAGTCCCAAATAATGGACCACTACTCCCTAATTTTTCTGACTCCAAGTCCACCTTCTGCAAATTACAACCGTTAGCATTTCACCTCTATAAAAGGGGAAGGAGGGGAGCTGAGAAAGGGAGCCGCATTCAGATAACGAAGTGCTGCCCAAATTATTTTCCAGAGCAAAATTTAGTTTCAGTCTTGTTTTTTTGTTTCCTTTCCTTTTTCCTGTATTCCATTTCTACAATATTCATTGTGCGCTCTATTGGTTTGAAGACACAATCCTGCCGACATCGTTGGGATTTGGCCAAAAGCCAATTGGATACGTTACAGGTTTTTATTATTTCGTTAATTGTAACTTTAATTCCCAGCAATATGAATGTTCTAAATTTCTGCTTTTATTTACGCTTTACTTATTCCAAATCCATGTCTAGCTAAACCAGAGTAATCGATATGTAATAATAATTCAGACGGGACTTGATAATAACCGGTTAAAACCTTTCTTTTTCAAAAGTTGTTTATGGCCTGAGTTTTTAAACTTATTTCCTGAATAAACGTTCGTCGCGACAGCGAGAACTTATTTAAAAGTAGTTTTGCCACGACAGTGAGAAATTAATTAAGGTACGAACCAACAAGCGACAACTGCGGCTAAGACCAGATAGTAAACACTAGGCATTTGTTTTAATAACAGCGAAAGCACTTTAAAATAGATTAGAACTTAGAGATTTCCAAAAAGCGATTTTAACCCCGAACGGGATAGCGACAGCATACGTTCCGCCTTAAAGTTGCGACTAGCGTCAACAACCATCGTGAGACGAAGGTCTTTAGATCACTATTTTTCTTCTTAAATAAATTCTGAAAATATTTTATATACCGGTAACTTGTCAAATCCCCGAAGAACATAATTATTGCATATCGATTCGCGTAATTATAATTCAAGTAACGTTTTTAGTTCCCTTTAGTGATAGAAATTATCCCTTTAAACATTATCTACCTAGTTAAACATAGTAACTCCCGAGAACACTAGTTTGATTACGAGTCCTTGTGGAATCGATATCTTTTATTACTACGCGATAGACTGTGCACTTGCAGTTAAGTTGTATTAGACATAGAAAGTCGCGATCAAGTTTTTGGCGTCGTTGCCGGGGACCCGTTTAGTCAATAGTGTAACCTTCTGTTACGCCGTATAGACTAGTTATTTTCCCTTTACTGGTTCTGTCGATTGTATGCCAAGTAATCGCCTACAAGGCGATATCTTAAAACCTTCAGTCGCAGAACTAGAGCGCTTCTTACATTTAAGAAGTCGCATCATTGAATACCAACAAAAACATAACATTCCCGATCCTCTCACTCACATTCCCAAATCTGAAGAAGAACCAAAGATGGCTGAAGGACCTCAAAACAAATCGCTGAAGGCATACGCTACACCCTCTCAGATGGAGCCTAGAAGTAGCATTGCTGCCCCAGCTATTACTCGAAACGATTTTGAGCTAAAACCGTCATTGCTGTCAGTTGTACAACAAAATCAATTCTCAGGAAATGCAACTGAGGATCCAAATGAACACTTAACGAAGTTTGTACAATACGCAGACACAGTAAAAGCAAATGGAGTAACTCCAGACGCAATAAGACTTTGTCTTTTCCCTTTCTCTCTTAGAGATAGAGCATGGACATGGTTACAATCCTTACCATCCAACTCCATTACGACATGGGAACAGTTGAAGAACGTCTTCTTAGCGAGATATTTTCTGCCAAGCAAAACTGCTATGCTTAGAGCTCAAATCAACGGATTTCGACAAAAAGATACTGAATCTCTTTACGAAGCATGGGAACGATTCAAAGATATGATGAGAACATGTCCTCACCACGGTCTAGAAGACTGGGTGACGATTCATACTTTCTATAATGGGCTTTTATACAACACCAGATTAACGGTAGACGCTGCCGCGGGCGGTGCACTTATGGATAAGCCATACGACGAAGCCTATCAACTAATCGAAAACATGTCTCAGAACCACTGCCAATGGGGAGGTGAACACATTCTAGCAGAGAAACCCGCAGCGAAAGGTGGGATGTACGAGATCAGCAGCCTTGAAAAGTTCAACGCTAAAGTAGATGCTCTAGCACAGAAAATTGACAGTCTGACCGTTAACCCCGCTGTAACCGTCGCTGCCGTAACTCCAAACTGCGAGTTATGCGGAATCGCCACTCATAATGTGCCCGAATGCCCATTGCTGGCCGGAATCCCACCAGACCAAGTAAATTATGCTCAAGGAAATCCTTACGCAAATACATACAACCCAGGTTGGCGAAACCATCCAAACTTTTCTTACAAAAGTGATAATGCATTGCAGATGCCTGCTGCTCCACCAGGATATCAGAAACCAGCTGCTGCCCAGACTGCACCTAGGAAATCAAACCTCGAGTTGATGATGGAAAAATTCATAGCTACTCAAGCTCAAACAAATAAAGAATTCCTAAATCAAAACATACACACTAGCGAGCAAATTACACAGCTGACCGGAAAAGTAGAGCCTTTAGCCACCCACAACAAAATGTTAGAAACACAGATATCACAAGTGGCTCAACAACAAGCCTCTGTTGCCGCACCCGCTGGCACATTTCCTGGACAACCCGAACAAAATCCAAAAGGGCAAGCAAATGCTGTCATATTAAGAAGCGGAAAAGAATTGGACGAACCGATCGATCCGAGAACCGAAAACTCAGCCATGCAACAAAAACCAACTGAACAAGCAGAAAAGGAATCCGAGTTAGAGAAGAAGGAAGACAACGAGAAGGAGGACACCGCAAGTGAAAAAACGCAAGCACCTCCAGCGCCATATAAATCACCTATCCCTTATCCTCAAAGATTAATAAACTCCAAAACTTCAGGACAATTTAAGAAATTTGTAGAGCTCCTTAAACAGTTGAATATCACTATTCCTTTTACAGAAGCGATAACTCAAATGTCATCATACGTAAATTTCTTAAAGAAATTTTGTCTAATAAAAGGAAAATAGAGGATAACGAAACAGTTACACTTACTGCAGAGTGTAGTGCTATTATTCAAAACCACATGCCTCCTAAATTAAAAGACCCAGGTAGTTTCTCCATACCCTGCGTCATAGGAAAGTTCGTAATAGACAAAGCTCTATGCGATTTAGGAGCCAATATCAGTGTTATGCCTTTATCTATATGCAAAAAGTTGAATATGGGAGAACTAAGACCAACCAAAATGTCCGTTCAATTAGCTGACCGATCAGTCAAATACCCCGTCAGAATGCTGGAAAACGTTCCAGTACGCATAGGACAATTCTACATCCCAACCGACTTCAAAATCATGGACATCAAAGAGGACTCTGTTACCCCAATTATCCTAGGAAGACCGTTCCTAGCTACAGCCGGAGCTATTATAGACGTGAAGAAAGGAAGGCTAACATTCGAAGTAGGAGAAGAAAAGATAGAGTTCATTCTCACCAAGTTCTTACAAGCACCAGCCATAGACGATACCTGCTATTTAGTAGATGTAATCGACGAATGCATAAGAGAACTTGAAAATGAAGAGACCACGTATTCAGAAATAATAAAGATTCAAATACCCGATATTTCTGAAGACGGTGATTGGCGTAAACTGTATAAAGACGCCAGTCTAAGCGAAAGCTTAGCACTAACCCCAAACCATATGCCAGGTCCAAAGAACCCATCTTTAGAACTTAAAACACTACCCAAAAACCTTAGATATGAATTCCTAGACGATGAACTATAAAGACCAGTGATAGTCAACGCCGACTTAGGACAACTAGAAACCGTAAAGCTATTAGAAGTCCTAAAGAAGTACCCCACCGCGTTAGGCTATAACATAAGCGATCTAAAAGGTATAAGCCCTTCGATCTGTATGCATCGAATTACAATAGAGGAAGACTGTAAAACCTCTAGAGAGCATTAGGGGAGACTGAACCCCATCCTAAGCACTATAGTCAGAGACGAAGTAAAGAAATTGCTAGATGCAGGAATCATCTATCCAATCTCCGATAGTGAATGGGTCAGCCCAGTTCATGTAGTACCTAAGAAAGGAGGAGTCACAGTAGTTAAGAACGAAAAAGGCGAATCAATAACAAAAAGAGTCATGACTGGAAGCAGAATGTGCATTGATTATAGAAAGCTTAACAAAGCCACACGAAAAGATCACTTCCCCTTACCCTTCATAGACCAAATGTTGGAAAGATTAGCCAAACATTCATATTTCTGCTATCTAGATGGTTATTCAGGATTTTTCCAAATTCCCATTCATCCTGATGACCAAGAAAAGACTACATTCACATGTCCTTATGGTACTTTTGCTTACCGCCGAATGCCGTTCGGACTTTGTAATGCTCCAGCAACCTTCCAAAGATGCATGATGGCAATCTTCGCAGATTTCATAGACGACATCATGGAAGTATTTATGGACGATTTCTCAGTATGTGGACAAAGTTTTGAAGGATGCCTACAAAACTTAGAAATGGTATTAGAACGTTGTGTAAAAGTGAACCTCGTCCTAAATTGGGAAAAATGCCATTTTATGGTCCGACAAGGAATAGTTCTAGGACATGTCATATCAAATAAAGGGATTGAGGTCGACAAAGCTAAAATAGAAATTATAAAAGACCTCCAACCTCCAAAATCCGTACGTGAAATACGGAGTTTTCTAGGACATGCCGGTTTCTACCGCAGATTTATAAAAGATTTTTCAAAAATCACTAAACCTCTGACCGGCCTGTTGATGAAAGATGCTGAGTTCGTCTTTGATGACGACTGCCTAAAAGCATCCGAAACTTTAAAATCGGCCCTTATCACCGCACCGATTATGCAACCACCCGATTGGCGACTACCGTTCGAAATCATGTGCGATGTGAGTGATTATGCTGTAGGCGCAGTTCTAGGACAAAGGAAGGACAAGAAGCTTCATGCCATCTACTACGCCAGTAGAACCTTAGATTCTGCCCAAATGAACTACGCTACAACAGAAAAGAAACTTCTAGCAGTTATATTTGCGCTTGACAAATTCCGTTCTTACTTAGTAGGAGCAAAAATTATCATATACACAGACCACGCTGCCATTAGGTACCTAATAAGCAAAAAGGATGCCAAACCAAGACTATTGAGATGGATCCTATTATTGCAAGAGTTTGACTTAGAAATTAAAGATAAGAAAGGAACCGAGAACGTAGTTGCAGATCACTTATTCCGAATAGAAGGCATCAAACATGAACCAGTACCGATAAATAACAATTTTCCATACGAACATTTGATAGCCAAATTAGAAAGTGACCTACCTAACTTAACCTCGGAAGATCCAGAACTCGAAAAAGCCGTGGAAGCCGTCTATGCCCAAGTTACATTACCTTGGTATGCCGACATCGTTAATTACCTAGCTGCAGGCGTGCTTCCACCGGATCTCACTTATCAGCAAAAGAAGAAATTCTTCCACGATCTGAAACACTATTATTGGGACGAACCTCTACTCTTCAAGAGAGGGGCCGACAACATATACCGTCGCTGTGTCCCAGAGGTAGAAATAGAAAACATTATTTCTCAATGCCATTCAGCATCATATGGTGGTCATACCAGTACATCCAAGACGTGCGCTAAGATTCTCCAAGCCGGCCTATTCTGGCCTAACCTCTGGAAAGACGTTCACACCGCTGTGCTAAAATATGATCGATGCCAACGAACTGGCAACATCTCACGACGCGATGAAATGCCCCAGAAAGGAATCTTAGAGGTAGAAATCTTTGACGTATGGGGAATAGATTTCATGGGACCCTTCCCGTCTTCTTTTGGTAATAACTACATACTCGTCGCTGTAGACTATGTGTCTAAATGGATAGAAGCCATTGCCGCTCCAACAAATGACGCACGAGTAGTTATCAAACTCTTCAAAAACACAATCTTTCCTAGATTCGGTGTACCCAGACTCGTCATCAGTGACGGCGGATCACACTTCATATCGCGAATCTTTGACAAACTTCTTTCTAAATATGGAGTCCGACACAGAGTAGCTACACCCTATCATCCGCAAACTAGCGGACAAGTAAAGGTCTCGAACAGGGAAATAAAACAAATATTGGAAAAGACTGTCACTACCTCAAGGAAAGATTGGTCATCAAAGCTAAATGAAACTTTATGGGCTTATAGGATCGCTTTTAAAACACCAATAGGTACTACACCCTTCAAATTAGTTTACGGTAAATCCTGTCATCTCCCTGTAGAATTAGAGCATAAAGCCTTCTGGGCCATTAAGACACTTAATTTCAACTACACTGAGGCAGGCGAGAAACGAATCTTGAACTTACACGAATTAGAAGAACTTCGATTGGACGCTTACGAAAATGCCCGTATCTACAAAGAACGAACTAAAAAATGGCATGATAAACGTTCAGTCCGGAAACAATTCAGTGTGGGAGACATTGTACTTCTATTTAATTCAAGATTGAAACTCTTCCCAGGTAAACTAAAATCTAGGTGGTCTGGACCTTTTGAAGTGACTAAAGTACTTCAAAGTGGAGATGTTGAAATTACTGATAAGACGAATGCACCGTTTATCGTAAACGGGCAACGTCTAAAACATTATAATAAGAACGAAAACAACCCTCAACTCAGCAGTATAACATTGCTCGAGCTTCCTGCTCAAACACCCGAATAGCTTTTCACCAAGCTATCGTCAGGCTTTTGATGTTAAAAACAGTGCTTAATGGGAGGCAACCCAATTTTCCCGTATTTCCCTCTTTACTGTATTTCATTCTCATTTTTATTCGAAATCTTACTTTGAAATTTTAACAAAATTCTAAACTTAAAATTGCTACTATTTTTATTTTCATTATTTTCTCTTTTATTTAAACTTTGTTTTTATTTCTACCACCTTTTGTTGCTAAAAATTCTGACTTAAAATTTCGGTTTTAAACTTTTCAGGATTTTAAAAGCCTTCAAACCTTCCTCCTGTTTTTCTCCGACTAACCTGTGAGTATGGCCGCGTACGACTTCACAAAGGTTCATTTTCGAGGATTAGCTCAAAAGGCAAGATTTGAAGCATTAACTGAGAGAGACATAGCCTTAACACTGTATTATGATAAGTCTACCATGGAGAAATTAGGAATTACTGATAGCATTCAATTCCTGTTTAATCAATTAGGCTGGGAGAACACCTCCTTGAAAACCCATTTTTCTACATATAAGGACCTCACCTACGAATTCCTTAGTTCCTTCAGGTACCTACCCAACTATGGTTTTGGATCAAACACAGAGCTGATAACCTTTAGGATGTTTGGAATGGACCAAACCCATAGCCGGATGTCATTAGCTAACCTCCTAGGATTTCCTAGCGGACCACATGTGTTCATCAGTGCCGAAGATGACGATCTTGATTTTGAACTAAACCAGTTCTAGGGTAAAATCACAGGCGACTATTACCCTGACCCAAATGGCATGTATAATGATGAGATTCATAACCCCGCTTTCAGATACTTTCATAAGATCCTAGCTCACACCCTTTTCGGAAAAGAAGAAAACATTACTACAGTATCTAAAGAAGAGTTATTTATCTTGTTCTGTGCTTCTCAGGGCCGTCCAGTGAATGTCGTGCCTTTTATGATGAGATCCTTCCTATGCCTCACTCAGGAACCACAATCACCTATTCTAATAGGAGGCCTCGTGACAATGATTGCCCACGAGCTCGGCCTTAGATTCCATCTAAATGCAAGCACTAGTTTTGGCACCGCCCGACCCATGAATATCCAGTTTTGCTTTAACAGGCGCATTTTAAGAACCATGGGACCTGGACCTTATGAGTACCTTATCAATGACAAACCTGTCTAGCTATTCACATTACCAAATCATCAGATGACGAGTATCCATAACACGGACAATTGGGTTTATAAATTGGATGAGCCTATGGGACCTCCTTCACCTCAATCAACACCACAGAACTACATGTACGACAATGATCACATCTCTGAAGCACATGATTATATGTACTATGAGGATGTTGTATTAGAAGCGGAGGTAGACCCTGAGACCCCTCCATGTTACAACACCTATCCTGAGCCCATTCCTGAAGAAAACACTAACAAAATGGATACTGTTATGCACCGATTAGACAACGTCGACGCAACTCTGACCACTGTAAGAGAAGAAATCACAAGCATACACAGCGAACTAGCAGTTTTCATGGACTTAGTTTGTGACCAGCTCGATTACTACGCCCAGAAGTTTGACGAATTGAAGGCACAAAAGGACTGAGATTTTAACTTTAGTTTAGTTTATTTTTCCTGTTTTTCCGTATGTTTTCAATTATTTTGATTTTCACATTGTTTCATTTCACTTATGTATTACATTCAAAACAATCATTTTAATTAAACGTTATTTCAATTTTATTCATTATTCCTTTATTCTGTTTTTATGTTATCATATGCTTCTTGGCTGATTTATTACATTGCGATATCATTTACAAGCCTAAAAACCATGTTAAAAGCACCCCTGTAGCAAAATTCTGCGTTCTGCAGAATTTGCTGGTGTGACGACCGTCACAGAAGCATGACGCCCGTCACACGGGTGACGACCGTCACAGATGTGTGACGACCGTCACGAGTCCAAAACATGTTATCTACTATAACAGAGGTTATGTTTCCTCCCCCACTCCCATCCTATCAACTTCCAATCACCACACACTCAAACTCCTCTTCAAAAATCTGTTTTCCCTCCTTACTACATATAATCCCAACTCCCATTTCATCTTCATAATCCACTTCTGTGACATTTCTCATTCCACAGAAACAACTTAATCCCCATTTCATCAGCATCATCCAACCATGGCAAGAAACAATGAAACCCCTGACCTTAGCAATATCATGTTTAGCGACGGCGATTCCGGCGAGAAACAGCGAGCAAACTATGTCGCCTTCCATCAACGGTCGCTACAGTCGACCCACTATCCGCACATACCATCTCTCACGGAGCTCGGCCTCCTTGATGGCGTCACTTGGATGCTCCAGAAAGCTGGCATTTGGCATCTATGCACAAATCCACAGCCCACCTACGAACAACTCACCCTTGAGTTCCTCAATTCGTTCAGTTACTTCACCTCCAGCGGCGACCTCAGCCAACATTCCGGCGCCGCCTGCTTCCGCATGTTTGGCACGAACTACCAACTGAATCAAAATCAGATTGCCGACATCCTACATTTCCCTCGCGGCGAAGATTCTCGCCGCCGCATTACCGAACAGTTTCAGCATGAAGCCTTTGCGCTTTGGTACCAATTGGCCGGAATCAATGCCGACGGCTGGGATTCTCTGCATGCAACACACATCCACAACCCAACCATCTGGTATTTCCACCGAACACTGAGCAATACCATCTTCGCAAGGGATAGCAACCATAAGGTGAACTCCAAATAACTTTTCTTTCTCCGCTGCGTGTTCAATTCCGAGCCCATCAACGTTGCTCCGTTCCTCCTAGCCCACATTCAGGCCAACTGCAACCGTGGCTCTAAGCCATTTTACTTTGGCGGGATTGTTACCTCCATTCAACTAGGGCTGAACCTCGGTAACCAACTCCAGAATCTCCATACAATTCCTTCGGTATTTCTCGACACCGACCATTGCAGAGCTTCTCACCTCATCCGCTCCAGGGCCGATGGAAAGTACCATCCGGTCGTGCGTGGCAAAACCATCAGAAGTATCATCATGCCGTCACATACCCGGATGCACCCACAGGATCGTGCCAACTGGCTTTTTGACCTCAATGCCCCTGCTGCTACCGCTGCCCCAACTCAAACCAACACCTAAGGTTCTGTTGACGAAATGCAAGATGAGTTGGATAGAACTGAGCAACCTGAGGCATCGCAACCACTTCCTTCTGAAGGCACCTCCTACCGTCGCCGCCGCCACCGTCCAGAGCCCGACTACTCTGAAGAAGACCTCCGCCGATCCCTCGACCAGCAAGCACAGATACTCGCCATGATGCAGCAACAAAATCAGTGAGCAGAGAAATTTGAAGCTTGGCATAGGACCACGATGCAACAGCTCCAAACTGGTCAGGAAACCATCACTGAGAACTTGGTAAATCTTACCTTGCAATTCGAAGGACTCCGAGATTATGTCTATCACACTGGAGCGCTGAACTTTGAGGCACGAGTCGACCAAGCCAGAGGTAGAGGACGAGACAGAGGACGTGACTGAGGCAGAGGCCGTGATTAGTTCTTTCTTTCTTTATTTGTTTACTATATTTTCCGTTTCCTGTATTTTCATTTCCCTTGTATTTCCCTCTCGCATTATTTCCAATCAGTGGGGACACTGATTTAGATAGTGTGGGAGCGAAGCATTTATTTCCCGTTCCCTTGTACTTTCAATTCAGTAATTTCAATTCAAACATTTTCTCATTTTAGCAAATAAAAGCTCTTTTATATATCTTCTTCCGTTACGCAAATTTCCCCACTTTATTCGACATAAACAAAATTTTTTCAGTCGTTCCTCAAAAGCATCACGAGAATGCGCCAAAGTTCAAACCAAGTTTTGAATCTCCGAGATGAAAATTCTAACAAAACCAGTACCGTCCTGACACCTTAGACCTCCGGTTTATGCGAGTCGGTTTCACTACCTACGTGTACCAAAGTTTCAAGTTTCTACGCAAACTCAGCCCCAAGTAGTTTATACAAGCAGTCAGCACCATCCTAAACACTTCTAAGAGAGCGACCAATGCAAATAAGTGTATGATCTCTAAAAAGATGAAAAATCATGAAAAGAAAGCCATATAGCCCAAGTATAGAGACATGTTCCCTCTAAGTTAGGTACTCCTCACCCGAGCATTTAGCCCAACGGTACAAAAACTCATTGAAAAATCAATAGTATAAGCTTATGAGCAATGAAAAGATCAAAACAGCAATGAGATCATATTCACTAACAGGTTGACTTGCCATGAAAGTGTATGGACAACGGGCTTAATGTGATTACGCTAGAACAAACAGGGTAAACTTGACGCGAGAACCTTGATACCAAGCTGCAGTAGCGTGATTGGGACCGATTTGCATAAAAAGGAGACCTCCGAAGACTTATAGTCCAGTGTCGTCACCGTACTCGTTTTGTTCCTATTTAGAATCCCGGTTTTTCCCAACTTTCTGAATGAGGAAGCTGCATCGTGCTTGCCGACTTTTATTCTTCCTGTTTTTACTTGAGGACAAGCAAAGATTCAAGCTTAGGGGAGTTTGATAACGCGAAATCGTATATATATATATATATATATATATATATATATATATATATATATATATATATATATATATATATATATATATATATATATATATATATATATATATATATATATATATATATATATATATATATATATATATATATATATATATATATATATATATATATATATTGACGTATAATTCAACTAATATTTGAATGGTTTCAATCCTATTTCGGGTTTTTTCCATGTTATTTGTCTGACATTTTGCAGGTATTTGAAGATCATGTCCAAACAAAGCAATATGAAGAAAAGAAGCAATTATAGATGAAATATGGACGAAAACCAGATGAAAACAACATGAAAAACAGCAGATGCGCATTTTGCTGCTGTGACGACCGTCACACATCCATGACGACCGTCACACAGGTGACGACCGTCACACGGGTGACGACCGTCACACGGGTGAAGACCGTCACACACCCATGACGACCGTCATGCAGGCAAAAACGCAAAGCCAGTTCCAAGTCCCAAATAATGGACCACTACTCCCTAATTTTTCTGACTCCAAGTCCACCTTCTGCAAATTACAACCGTTAGCATTTCACCTCTATAAAAGGGGAAGGAGGGGAGCTGAGAAAGGGAGCCGCATTCAGATAACGAAGTGCTGCCTAAATTATTTTCCAGAGCAAAATTTAGTTTCAGTCTTGTTTTTTTGTTTCCTTTCCTTTTTCCTGTATTCCATTTCTGCAATATTCATTTGTGCGCTCTATTGGTTTGAAGACACAATCCTGCCGACATCGTTGGGATTTGGCCAAAAGCCAATTGGATACGTTACAGGTTTTTATTATTTCGTTAATTGTAACTTTAATTCCCAGCAATATGAATGTTCTAAATTTCTATTTTTATTTACGCTTTACTTATTCCAAATCCATGTCTAGCTAAACCAGAGTAATCGATATGTAATAATAATTCAGACGGGATTTGATAATAACCGGTTAAAACCTTTCTTTTTCAAAAGTTGTTTATGGCCTGAGTGTTTAAACTTATTTCCTGAATAAACGTTCATCGCGACAGCGAGAACTTATTTAAAAGTAGTTTTGCCACGACAGTGGGAAATTAATTAAGGTACGAACCAACAAGTGACAGCTGCGGCTAAGACCAGATAGTAAACACTAGGCATTTATTTTAATAACAGCGAAAGCACTTTAAAATAGATTAGAACTTAGAGATTTCCAAAAAGCGATTTTAACCCCGAACGGGATAGCGACAGCATACGTCCCGCCTTAAAGTTGCGACTAGCGTCAACAACCATCGTGAGACGAAGGTCTTTAGATCACTATTTTTCTTCTTAAATAAATTCTGAAAATATTTTATATACCGGTAACTTGTCAAATCCCCGAAGAACATAATTATTGCATATCGATTCGCGTAATTATAATTCAAGTAACGTTTTTAGTTCCCTTTAGTGATAGAAATTATCCCCTTAAACATTATCTACCTAGATAAACATAGTAACTCCCGAGAACACTAGTTTGATTACGAGTCCTTGTGGGATCGATATATTTTATTACTACGCGATAGACTGTGCACTTGCAGTTAAGTTGTATTAGACATAGAAAGTCGCGATCAATCAGCCTCTTTTTCAGCTTGATAAATGGGATTATCGAAATCATACCGAACCATAGCCGAATCATGATCAATGTTATCTGAGATGGGAAACTTGCATGATTGATGTTTTATGTTGATTATGATATGCAAGCAAACATAAAACACATTGCCATTTTTATTTTTTTAATGTAAAGCAAGAAGGAAAAACATGGATCAAAATATTTGAATGCAAAAAGGGACGTCTTTTATTTATGATAACATTAAAATGCTAAAACAGGGCCCTACAAAATAAGTCACTACGCCTTGGGAAGAACGTAGGACCAATCATAAATAAAAACAGGAATTACTCTTCTGATGTGACGTGGATGATTTCCTCCACAGTCGAATTGCAAAGCTTCTGCCCAAGGACACACGAACGAATCCAAGCATCCATATCATAGTCGCTATCTCCTTCGTCCTCGCCAACAACATTTACCCTGTCGAATATAACCCCACCGCTGGTAAACCGAACAAGTCCTTTGTACTTTTGAGGGTCCTTTGAAGAAGAAGAGGGATTGTACCCCAAACTGAACTTGTCATGCTTAGCAGGAACATCAAGTACATGTCCCCACTTCTTGGAGGACCTAGATTCCACTATAGCACGGGCTTCCTTAAATGACGACAACGAGACCTCTGGCCCTTTAGCTTCTACAGGAGGCTTCTCCTGAATTTGCACAGTTTCGAAAGCTTGGCAAAGTGTCTCGTGGATTTCACCATCCACTTCCACATACTTAAAAGATGATAACTGACTCACCATGATGTCTTCCTCCTCACAGATAGTAATTACTTTCCCTTCCATCATATATTTCAATTTCTGATGCAATGTTGAAGTAACTGCCCCAGCAGCGTGTATCCAAGGTCGGCCCAGTAGACATCTATATGTTGGCTGGATATCCATAATATAAAACGTTGCATCAAAAGTTTCCGGCCTCACATGTACGGGCATAGTGATCTCACCAAACACTGACCTCTTAGAGCCATTAAAAGCTCTCACAACTAAGTCACTTGGCGTGCATATCATCCCTTGAGTATCCAGTTTCATTAAAGCTTTCTTTGGAAATACATTAAGGGACGATCCTGTGTCTACTAGGATAATGAGACAAAAGAAACCCTCTGCATTCCATAGATATACGTAGAGCATGATTATTGTTCCTCCAGGAGGGAGTCAAATTCAAATCTGTAAAACCCAAACCATTACTAGCATTTACATGAGCTACCACTCCTTCTAGCTGGTTTACCGAAACCTCTTGCGACGCAAATGTCGAATTCAGAATTTTCAACAGCGCGTTTCGGTGTGCCTCAGAGCATAATAACAATGATAGAATAGAAATCTTTGATGGTGTCTGGTGTAAATGATCTATAATCTTGTAATCACTTTTACGGATAAGCCTCATGAACTCTTCAGTATCCTTCACAAAAGAATCTTTATCAACTTGTTGTTGCACCCTAAAATTTGACCAACCGGTTCTCCCATTTGACTCATGGTTTAAATTCATGTTCGCAGCTCAGACATGTGATATTTGTGCACAAGCAGGGGATATCAGAGTTTACAGCTTAACTTTCGTCTATCAGATATGGCAGATTCAGTCCAGATTATCGGGGTTTTATTTTCGGGAAATTGTGCGCTCCTCAGTGATTTTTAGCTTGCACAGTAATTTTGGGGATATTCTGATGCCCGGGGCTCTCTGTTCGATTCGATCTGGTCTCGTGCGCTCTTTTACGGCGGTCATGTGCATTCATCTGCATTTTTAGGGTTTAATAGGCTTTTGTGAATTTTTAATAGGCTTTATAGATTTTTCTGGAATTTAAATAGGGTTTTTGTATTTTTTTAATAGTTTAATTCTCTTTTTAGGATTTTATAGAATTTTTAATTAGATTTTTAGAATAAATAAGATTTTAAATAGTCTTTAGAATAATAAAGAAAAAGGGGAATATAGTTTTTCTTTTATTACTAATAGATGTTAATAGTTTAGAATTTTTCTATAGATTTTAAAATAGGTTTAATTGTTTTTAAATCATTTTTAGAATTTTGTATAGATTTTAAAATAGATTTAATTGTTTTTAGATAATATAGAAAAATAATATAGTTTTTTTCTTTTATTAATGATAGATCTTAATTGATTTTTAGATTTAATTAGGATAATATAGAATTAATTAGACTTTTAATCATTTTTTAGAGTTTAATTAGGTTAATTGAATTTTTAGAGTTAATTAGATCTTAATTGATTTTTAGATTTTATTAGGATTAATCATTAGTTAATTAGGTGTTAATTGATTAGAGTTTAATTAGGTTTAATTGTTTTTAATTCAGTTTTTTTTATGGTTTTTGGTCATTTTTCGTATGGGCCATAGTCCAGTCTTTTTGAGGCCCAGATCTCGTCAGCTCAGAAAAAGTCCAAAAAAAAATCCAGATTCAGCCCAGGTCGTCCAGCCTCTTTCCAGCATAGTCCAGCAGACTCCAGAAACTTCTAGAAAGTCCCAGCGAATATCAGTGGCATAAATACAGAGCCACGTGTTGGCTCAGGAGGGAGCCCACGTTACACACACTCAGAGGCCCCACGCGTTCCCACTCAGACTTCCCCAGAATCACGCCACGCGTCCCAACGAAGCTCACCCTCTCTCTCTCTCTGCTGACACGCGTATCCCATGCAACCACTCCCTG
Source organism: Lathyrus sativus (assembly GCA_963859935.3). Lineage (NCBI taxonomy): Eukaryota > Viridiplantae > Streptophyta > Magnoliopsida > Fabales > Fabaceae > Lathyrus > Lathyrus sativus. The sequence goes on from OZ012741.1 coordinate 550,894,119, forward strand.
AGACACTTGGCGCCCCCACACCCGTCGCCTGAGAGTCACCAGAAAACCACCGGCGGTCATGCATCAGCCGTAACTTCCCACCGCCGGTGACCCCCAACGTCTTCCGGCCACCGTCCAACCCGCCGGAGCTACTTTTTTGCCCAGAATCCTCATACCTTCTTCTTTCTCCCCAGATCTCCTCCGTCCACCGCCTCCACCTCGCCGGAGACATCAAGTTTCGCCGGAAACCTCAAGTAAACTCCCAGAAACCATCCATCCTCGTCGCACCTCAAGAATCACTTCTCCAGAAATCGCTCATACCTTCATCAGAAACTTTCCAGAACACGATCTTCATCGTTATTCACTTTTCCAGAACGCCAACAATCTCCACCACGTTTTCCAGATCGTTTCCAGAATCATCATCTTCATCTTTTTCCAGGAGTTCGTTCAAGATTCAACAAAACACAGAAACCTTCATCATATTCGTTAGCTTCTTCAAGGAATTTCCAGAAAGTTCATCAACAAACTCAAGAGCTCCGTCGCCTTCAAGAGACGTTCTCCAGAAGCCTTCAAATTCATCTTCGCTCCATCTTCGTACGCGACTTGGATCTTCGTTGAAGGGACTTCATTCTCCAATACGATCCAGTTCGCTCAAGATATCCCCAGGTATGCTTGCTAAAACTCCTTGCGTGTTCTTCTTTAGATTGCGTTGCCTTCAACGATTCATAGAGGGGTTAGGGTTTCGAAGTATTAATTGATGCGTGGTTTGTTGTATAATGCTGGGGGTTTGATCTTGGTAATGTGGTTGATGATGATTTAGAGCAGTTAGGCTTAGATTGATCATGTTGCTGGGTTGGTGTTTGAGGTTGATTGAGATTTCTTCAGATAGCGTGAGGGAGAGGAGGAAGATGACGAAACGGCGCAAATTCAAGGGTGAACAGTGTTAGGGTTTGGGGAAGGGGATCAGTTTTGTCTAACTGAGTATTGGATTAGGGTTTGGACATTGGGCTAAGCCCAAGTGTGTTTCTGAACACTACACCCCGTTTCACTCAATTTCCCCCCCCCTGGCATGTGAGATCAGAATGGTTGGATATGGGCCTTATGCCCAAATGGCTATCTACACCCCCTCGTCCAAGCCCATCATGATAATAACTGAAATTAGTTGCTAGCAGCACCCCCCTGCGCTCAGTTCAGTTTTTTGTTTTTTTCTGGATAATAAACCTGGGCCCTGCGCCCTAATTGCTTCTAGCACCCCCACCTTCAGGGCCCAGCTAGAAATAACTCATAACCATTGCTGTTTGAACCCCCATTTTGTTTCTTTTATTTTTCTTTTATATTTTCATGTTGGTAAATAAATCATAAATAAATGTAAATAATTGTGATTTTAATTCTTCTTTTTTCTACCATTTCATGAAAGCATCTAAAAAATTAAATAAAAATAAAAATGCCATTTTATTTTTATTTCCTATTTTTGGTATATTTTCCATTTTAATTGATGTTTTTAATATTTTCAATGCATGCATATCATTAGAAAATTAATAAAAAATAGTAGATTTAGTCAAATAATCCCGTTCTTTTTTCTGTAGACTCGTAATTCAGTGTAGAATTTTATAGTGCAGAAGCATTAGCTTAATCATGCATTTTCATTTTAATTGCATTTTTTCATTGTTATTGATGTTGAATAAATTGAGTTGTGGATATGTCTGTGTTGCTGATTTTAGTTCTTTCATCTGGTATTGAATTCTATTCTGATTCTTTAGTATGTTATCCTAGAGCCATGTAGGTTTCCCATAGATTTTTATTAGATTTTTGTAGGATGTTCTGATATGATTTGTTTGAGCCTGAAGATAGGAGAAGTCTTGATGACTTCTGACTGTGAAGTTCAACTGTGGTTGAACTTCAGAGATAGTCTCTTGTGGTTTGTTGGCCTGTGGGTTCTTCTTGAAGGTAGGAGCTGGTTGAAGTCCTGTTGGAGCTTGCAGAGATGCAGTGGATTGAGGCTTAGTCTAGGAGCTTGTTGTCTGTTTGTGAGGTTCGAGATCCTGAAGTTTGAAGGGAGTTTATGGTACTTTCCCGAGGAAGGCACTATGAATGACTTTCATTCTTTCTTCTCACCTCTTTCGTAAGTATCCAATGATGTCGGAGCCGACTTGTGAGTTTAATTTCTCCTGAGGAGGAATGTAAACTGATCACATGTTGTGGAGCCACATGGGGTACAATTCCTAAGTGGAAGCCTCCTAGTACTTTCCTGAGGAAGGTCCTATGGGTCTATTCACTTAGTTCCATTAGTTTATCTAGGATTTCTCAAGTATCCAGTGATGTTGGAGCCGACTTGTGAGTTTAATTTCTCCTGAGGAGGAATATAAACTGATCACAGTTGTTGAGCCACGAAGGATACGACTCCTAAGTGTTAGCCTCCTAGTACTTTCCTGAGGAAGGTCCTATGAGCCTGTTCACTTAGTTCCCTTAGTGCATATAGGATTTCTCAAATATCCAGTGACGCCGGAGCCTTCATGTGAGTTTAATTTCTCCTGAGGAGGAATGTAAACTGATCACAGTTGTCGAGCCGCATAGGATATGACTCCTGAGTAGTAACCTCCTGGTACTTTCCTGAGGAAAGCACTATGGGCTTGTCTGCTTAGCTTCCTTTTCTCTGGTAAGCTTGTTCTGAAGCTTGGAGACTGGGATTGATTCCTCTTGCTTAGGGTTTTTGATTAGAGTTGTTGCTTAGACCTTTGCTTAAGGTGTTGTATAGAGTTTTGTTTGAGAGATAGATTAGAGGCTTGTCAGGTTAGCTAGCCTTCTCTTTGAATTGTTTGACTTGTATGATGTTATGTTGCATTAGACTTAGGTGTTCATCTAGATAGTTCTGAGTAGGTGCATCTTAGAAGTAGACTTGGTGTGCATGAGAAGTTGAGGTGGTCCTCCTTCTGCTTGTTTGTTATTGAGTGGCTTTGCTTGTTGGTATTTGGTAGAGCTGGGCTCCCTTGCCTTTGTGGTTTGCGGTCTCTGTGCTTTGTTTGTCTAGTTGTTGCATTCATGCATATTTTCAGTATTCCTTTACTTTGCAGTTTCTTGTTTGTGGTTTAGCCCTATTGCCATGATCCCTTAGGAGCTCTGACTGCTCCGCTGCGGAGTTGTTATGATAGACATTAGGATGGTCAACCAGGTGTGATAGCAGAAGGTAGATTCCCCTGTTTCTCAGCTATAGTTCTAGGGTTTCCCTTTCCTTTCTGTAGGAGATGTTGAGTAGCTTGATCCGTAGTTAGCTGAACTACAGCTGCTCTGATTCTTCGTACCAGACGAAGATATGTAGGCATAGGATGCGATATCCTAGCGAGCACATTAACGACTAACCTTTGTTCTCTCGCGGCTGTGCGATCGAGACTTTCCCGCTAACGACTAATTGTCATCCTTTCTCTTGCCTGAGCGCATTTGAGACCAGATTGTATTTGTAGGTTCCCGAGCCTTAGAGACCAGTTTGTTTTCTCACTGCTGTGTGCGAGCCCCTGTTTACCCGTAGTTAGTCGAACTACGTTTGCTCTGATCTTTCATACCAGATGGAAGTACGTAGGCACAGGACGCGATGTCCTGGCGAGCAACTTTTCCCCCGTTTAGACGTAGGAAGTCGAACTACGTTGACTCTGACTTTCCCATTGCACGAGGGAATACGTAGGCCCAGAACACCGTATGTTCTGTCGAGTCCTGTCCTTTTATTTTCTTTTCAGACCAGCCATTAGCGTAGATAGATAACACACCCTTTTACCTATAAACACCAAGCGTGGATCCCATCGAGTACGATGGACGTGAGGGGCGCTAATACCTTCCCCTTGCGTAACCGACTCCCGAATCCAGGCTATGGTTGCGATGACCATACCTTTTCCCGTCTTTGCGAGGTTTACTTCGAGCGTTTCCTTTCCCGCTCTGAGGGATAAATAACGCACGGTGGCGACTCTCCTGTCAAGCCGGTGCCGATTTTCGCAGTAGCGACAGCTGGCGACTCTGCTGGGGACTGATAGCATCTAGGGACTTTTCCCATCCCTTATGCTGGGACCGTTTCCCATCCCCTACGCGAGTCAATCCTAGCGCTTGGGTGTTTATTTGTTGGGTGTTGTGCATATTGTGTTTTACTTTTCTGCACTTTACTTTTCTGTACCTTTACCTTTCCGCATTTATTTTCCAGCATTATATTATTATGATTATTGCTGTGGGCAAAGGGAGGTTACTGTGAGTGAAAAGCCGGACCTGGGCTTGAGTACACACCTAGATATAGTTGCGGAGAAGTAGTAGACGAACCTGTCTGCTGAGCAGGCACAGTTCCCTACGAAAATCTGCGCTCAGACGAGATTCTTGCAGAGGTGCTCCTTTCCGGTCCTGAGGATCTGAGGGGAGTCCAGACGTGAGGGTTGTCGACTCTGGGGACCGATCATTTGGAAGTCAGCTAAGTGAGGCCTCTTCATGACTTGATGATGCCACTCCTTCTGGGAATCGTATCGTCACTCATGAAAGTCTGTGACGCTGATGACCGCATAGGATGCCGTACCTTTGTCCGTGGATTAGGTCTATCCTACCTGTGAGAGGGACTGGGTTATTGCAGGAAAACTGGCCTTCAGAAACCATGATTCAGTAGTTATCAGATGGTGTTCTTGATTCATCTCCAGGTGTGTTGTCTGGGTCAGATGGGTTTCTTATCTGAGGTTGAGGCTATTATCAGATGGTATTCTCGTCAGATACAGAGGTTCAGATGGTTTTCTTACCAGGGGATTGATATTTTGAGTATCAGATGGTAGTTAGTGGCATGAGATCCTGGTGACCGTGTTGGTTTTCTGTTCATGATCACAGAGATATTCCTCTTCAGGCTACAGCATAGCCCCTATGTTCGCAGATTGCATTATTTATCATATTGCATCATTGCATTACCATCTGCATTCAACTAACGTGTGTGTATTGCAGGTACATATTTTCCCTTCCAGTTCTGGTGTTTGTTCCTAGCAAGACATGGAAAACCTGAAGAGAGTATTGCCCTATAAGTTTCCGTCGCCGAATATCAGTCTATTGTTAGAGTTGATTGCTATTGCTAAGAAGAGAGGAATGGGTGACTTCAGAAAGAGATATGGGAGGATTTTGACCTACGTTTATCAGCCATCTGCCTACGAGACCAGCGGCATCTATACTCTGTTACAGTTTTACGACGCGGAGCTCAGGTGTTTTGTATTTCCCGACTTTGTTTTGGCTCCTACCCTGGAGGAGTACTCTGCACTTCTGGATATACCGATCCGTGAGCAGATGCCTTTTTATCGTACGGACGCTGAGCCTAAGCTGGCTGAGCTTTCTGCCATTCTGTGCTTGAAAGAGTCTGAGCTGTCTGGGAAGATGATCAGAAGAGGAGACGTATGGGGATTTCCGTTGGATGTCTTAGTGGAGAAGGCTCGAGAGTATGCCCAGAAGGATAACTGGGGTGTTTTTGACGTCATTCTTGCTGTATGTGTGTATGGCATCGTGTTATTCCCGAATATTCCTGATTTCGTTGATTCTGATGCCTTCTATATTTTGGCTGCGGAAAACCCAGTTCCTACTTTGCTGGGAGATATCCACCATTCAACTCATTATCAGAATGAAAAGCGACGAGGAAGGAATGTGTCTTGCTGTGTACCTCTCCTATGCAGGTGGTTCACCAGTCATATGCCTACGTCAGGCCCGTTTGTCACATCTATCAATTCTCTAGGATGGCCCGAGCGCTTAATGGGATTGACTGCTGAGAACGTGGTATGGGCCAATAAAGAGGTATTTGGAGCTGAAGTCATACTCAAAGGCGAAGGATTCTCGAATGTTCCGTTAATAGGAAGGAAAGGTTGTGTCAACTATAACCCTTCCTTATTGATCAGACAATTTGGGTACATACCTCATGGAGCGCCAAAGCCCGAGGAGATACAGGAATCTCTATATCTCACCGGGGCAATAGGGAAAGAGATGCTGACCAAACTTGAGAAAGCCTGGAAAAACTTGCACAAGAGAGGGAAGCTTTCAGGTAGCAGAGGGGATACTCGAGTTCCTAGCCCATATGTAGAATGGATTCGTGAGCGAGCTGTGAAGTTCCTTATGCCGTATCCAGCAGTTCAGCCATTGCATCCTTCTCCGGTAGAGGAGCCTACCACAGTGGATATACAGGTATTCAGGCAGCTGATGGCGGAGAAAGAAGAACTAGCCAAGGCTAAAGAGGCTTTAGAGCAGGAGAATGCCCAGCTTCGGCATGAAAAGATTGAAACAGGATATGTTTCTAAGCAACAGGCTGAAACTCTGAAACATCTGAAGACTACGCTATTGGAATTGACTGAAACCAAGAAGCGTCTAGAGTTAGATGTAGATTCAGTTAGTAGTGTGTTGGCCACCAAGAAGCAAGAGCTGGAAAGGGCCTACACAAAGCTAGCCAAGTTCAGAGAACACTGGGATCTCACTATGACCAAGCGCAAGGAGCGAGAAGGAGAGCTGAAGACACAGATTGCTCAGTTAGAAGAACAGGTCAAAGTGAAGAACGAAGAGCTCGAAGAAGAAGCCTGTCGCCGATACGAGGCCGAGCGCAAGCTGACAGATGCCATGAAGAACTTGGAAGATTTCCAGCATAGAGCAGATGCCAAGAGACCCAAACCCGGGGGCGGTGCCAATGATAAGGCTTGGGAAGACTTTGTCAGAGACATCCAGGGGACGGTCAGGAAGAGGGATCGGCTGATAGAAGGTTTGATTTATCAACCAGATCATGCAGAGACAAAGAAGATGGTCGAGGACTTCCGCAACCATACCCGTATTTGATTTTTCTCTTGTATTCTGTATGTTGAGATCACCACCAGGCATGTTGGCTGGGATCCTCCCTATCATATCAGCTGTATGGAGCATAGTTATGCAACTTCTTGACAAGACTGTTATTCTAATCAATATATGAGGGTTTTTCCAAATATTGTCTTTATGGTTTATCTCGTCTTGCTACCACTGACACTGGAATTGGAGGGAAAATATCTCCAATGCACACATGCACGTTAGCATTTTTGTATTTCCGTTTGCATAAATCATACTGCATAGCATTTCTCTAGCAGGTCAGAGCACTTATCCAGCCTTTGTTTTCACCAGACAGTGATTCTCGGGGAATTGTTTGAGGCAAGAGTAGAGTGCTGAAGACGACCAAGGGGCTGAAGCAGATTTAAGCAGAATCGAGCAGTGTAGTCAGTTGCAGATAATTGGTAGCTATGTCTGAAAGCAATTTCCAGGCTCCTAACACTTTGGCAAGGTTCGCCACGGCGCCCAACCATCAGTATGATTCTATGGAAGGCTTCCCGCAAGCAAACAATCTTACTGCAGCCCAAGTTGTGCAGCCTGCTGTTGAGAACAGAGATCGGCATGAGCAGTTTCTTGCCCGAAATGAACGTTATCCTCCTGTTAACAATCAAAGTGTTGCTTTCCCTGTGATGAATTACCGGAGAGATATTCCAGTGACCGGGTTAGTAGATCCAAGAGCTCTTGACGATGGTAGAAGAGTCCGAGTGTTGGAAGAGCAAATGAAAGCCTTAGAAGCGAAAGATGCCGTTAACCTGGATGCTGTAGCCATGTGTTTGGTTCCTGACCTGGTGTTGCCATACAAGTTCAAAGTGCCGGAATTTGAAAAATACAGGGGAGATAGCTGTCCAAAGCTGCATTTGATGATGTTCTGTCGAAGGATGACCTCGTTTGTGCGAAATGACCAACTAATGATCCATTGCTTCCAGTATAGCCTGACTGGGGCATCGTTGAGATGGTATGTGCAATTGGAGAGTAATCAGATTCGATCTTGGGTGGATTTAGCCAGAGCTTTCATGAAGCAGTACGATTACAACTTGGATTTGACTCCTAGTCTCGTAGATCTGCAAGAGTTATCTCAGGCGGAGAATGAATCATTCAGAGCGTATTTGCGAAGATGGAAGGAATTGGCTGCTAGTGTTCGACCACCGCTTCCGGAAAGAGAACTGGTTGACATCTTCTTGGGTACTCTGAAAGGCCATTATTTTGACAAATTGTTCAGTTGCACAAACTTTGTGGGCCTGATGAGGCTGGGAGAGATTGTTGAGCGAGGACTCAGGAGTGGAAAGTTTCGAGGTGTTCCTTACGTCCCAGTTGATAAGATTGAGTCAGTTGTCAGTTCTCAAGAAGAGTGGGAAGGAGATGACGCCACCTCAGAATCTTTAGCATCTCAGGATCAGTTTTCAGACACTTCAAGTCAGCGGTCATCTTACCGCCGATCGCGTCAGCATGCTCCACGAAGACCAAGGAAGCCTGAAAGGCAGTTTACTCAGCTACCGGTGTCGTACAGTCAGTTGTTGCCAGATCTGGTCAGAAGTGGATTGATAATGCCGAAAGAGACTAAGCCGGTGATTCCACCATATCCTCCAGGTTTTGATGCCAGCGCCCGCTGTGAGTACCATGTTGGGGCACAGGGGCATTCAACGAATGATTGTAAGGTGCTTAGAAGTCAGATTCAAGATCTGTTAGACTCCAGCCGTATTTGCATCACTCCTCAGGGTTTTGTTCAGATTAATGATTTTCCATCCTCCAGTTGTGCGGGTTCGTCAGTTAATGTCATGGAAGACTCCACAGGAAGTGTGTGCTCCGAAGATTGTCAATCGGAGAGTTCAATTGAATATGGGAGAAGTTTCTAGAGGTTTCTGTGCCGGGTGTCGCATCTGTTTTCTCTGCTTAACCCGTTTAGCTTTTATGCATCAGTATTTGTCGACCACCACCAGGATTGTTGGCTGGGGTCGTTATATTCATACTCATTTGTGCTTACCTGCTGATTTTGTTGGTTGTACATATGTGGGAGATGTTTGTCTGTGTGCTTATAGCTTGAGTTTCTCTTTGTCTCGTTGTGAATATGTGTTTGCTTTCTGCGCTGTATTATCATTTAGCAGGTATATCAGAACCGTGGGCCTTATTTCATCAATCCCCAGTTTGTTGCAGGAACTCCTTCAGAGATATGGAACAGAATCAGTTTGAATTGATCGAAGTCCGAAGCCAGCTGGGGCAGATGATGAGGGACATGCAAGAGATGCGTTTGGAGCAGAAGATCCTCAAAGAAGAGAACAGTCAGCTGAAGACCCAAATGAGCTTGATCATGGAGATAGTCAAGAACGTGCTTAGGAAAGAAGACGATCAGCTATTTGAAGCCGCAATGAAGAAGCTCGCGCCACCTGTGCATGTGGAACTTGAGCAGCAGCAACAGAGGATACATCCGGCTCAGCGGAAGATCCAGGAAGGAAAGCCAAGGAGAATATTTGAGGCACCACCTATGACCTATGCTGAGCTCTTGCAGACCTTATTGAGGTTTAATCTGGTTGAGAAGAGAACGTTGGCACCACCAACGAGAGTGTTTCCTCATGGGTACGATGCCAATAAGCAATGTGAATTTCATTCCGGGGCATTCGGACACGACATCGAGGGTTGTCATGCTTTTAAGCACAATGTTCAAGACCTGATTGACTCGCACGATATTGAATTCACGCCGGGCGGCGTAGCTGTGCATATTGCTCCTGTCTCAGTCGATGCTAAAATGACAGATGTTTCTAAAGCTGCAGTGGGTCAGAAGCGTATCCTGGACTCCATGGTGTCAGAATCTCCAGGCCCACAACTGTTGCCTATTCCTGGGGCCGATCTAAGAAAGAAAATGGTTAAGCATAAGGAGGGCGTTAATCAGTACATTGAAGGTCAAGAAACCGATGTTGCATTTGCTACGAAGGGTGTTCAAGGGTCAACCCGGTACCAGCAACAGCAGCCACTGCAGGGGGCACAGCAAGCTCAGCGAAGATTCCAGGGTAGTAAACCGAGAAGAGTGTTTGAGAAGCCTCCCTCAACATATGCCGATTTGTTGCAGACATTGTTAGGATTGAATCTGGTAGAGAAAAGAACTCTGGCACCAATAACGGGAACTCCCCCGTTTGGTTATGATGCAAGCAAGCACTGCGAGTTTCATTCTGGAGCCCCGGGTCACGATATAGAAGGTTGCCACGCTTTTAAGCACAAAGTGCAGGATCTGCTTGATAGTGCAGCAATCAGCTTCGGGCCAAGAGGTCCCCAAATCATCTGAATAAAGGAGGAGGGGCTCTATAATTTGGTTAAGTCGTTGAAGGCAGATCAGGACAGCGTCGAATTGCCTCCAATAAAGATAGCTGGTTCAGCAGCTGGGCAGATGCCAAAGCCCGGTTCTCAGAAGCTAGCATATTTTCTTTGTTTTAGCTTGTCATTTCTTTACATTTGTAGTTGCTTTCCTGTTTGAATTCGTAAGCTTGTTTGTAAAACTTGTTGTTTTCATTCAAATTGATGATAATGAAATAAATATGCATGTTTTGATTGAATCCAGTCGTGTTCACTAACTGTTTTTGCAAATGTCCAACGTTTGGTTAAGAAGAATTTGGGGAGGATGACGAAAATGACCGACATGCAAATTCCGATTGTATGCTTTTGAAATAAACCTGTTGATGATGTACAGGCATTGTTTCAAATCCCTAAACACCGGAGATATAAGGAAGATAATCCCTTGTCAACCCCTTTGAGCCTTGTAGTAGGAGTTTTCTTTCTGTGAATGAAAAACCCTCGATCTTTAACCTGGGGCAGGGTAGGTGTTAGCTAATTTGACCAAGCGTCCAAAATTGCAAAAGGAGTGTCCGTTCGAGGATCAATCGCGTCCCTAGAGGTCGTGCCTAAAAGACCACAGTGGTTCAATCAAGAGTGTGACGGCCACATTGTTTCCCAAAGAGTCAGACAACCAATGTCACACGACTTGTTCGAAAAAAAGAAAAAAAACGAAAAAAGAAGAGTCAAAAGCCCGCTAAGTCAAGAAAACTTCAAAACAAATGACTTAGGCAAAAATGAGGGCATCCCGCTGGACTTAAAAAAATCAAAGAAACTCCAAAGGAGTCAGTCCAGGCAAAAGTTAGGGATATGAAAGGAAAAGACGAAAGGATGACAAAAGAAAAATCCTCAAAGGAAATACGAGTCGTGTGACCTCAAGTGTCAAAGATGAAAAGTGAGTGGCTGTCACTCCAAAATCCAAAAGTTTCTCGAACTATCACTCCTATCTTTCAACCTCCGAGAGGTGAGCGCTAAGGTCGAATTAGCTGAGAGTAGGATGGGAGAACATCAAGGAGAATGGGTGGGTTAAGATAAACTTTGAGCCTTTACCCTTTCTTTCAAAACCATGAACCTGACCACGTTACAACCTTCAAAAGTCCTAATTGAAGCAGGTTGTTTCGAAAGCATACTCCGGTAAAGGTCGCGTCGATTCTGACTCCTAAAAAGGTTCCTCTTACCATGTTGGTACTGATGTTGATAAATGTTTTGTGCATTATATGCCATAAACTTTTTTCCTTTTCCCAGTGAACAGATTGGATGTCAAAGCTGTCATATATGTTGCATTAATACATCTATTATGCAGAGCAACTTGTTTTTACTTGCGAGTAAGCGCTGGACAGCAGAAAAGTTTCCTACAGTGGAAAGTATGGTCAAGATAGAATACAGAACGCCCGAATGTTCCGAGAGCAGGGGCAAGCTTTTATTGTGATCCCCAGTCAGGTCAGCTTTTCGAAGTCAGTTATCCTGGGGCAATCAGGTTGAGATTCAGGCAAATACGGCGTAGTCAAGGGGCACTACTCTGAATCAGATAATCAGGGGCAAGGTCATGGCAGTCAGGGGCAGACCATCTTAAGCACGCAGAAGTTACTCGAGAAGCATTCAAGGTGAAGTATCTCTTGGAAGTTCAGAACGCTGGGGCATGTTATATCAGACCATCAGGGAACAGATTTGCAGATTTCCTTTCAGGGACTATCCCCACAGATGTCCTGTAGGCTGGGGCATATCAGAAGCGAAAGGATTGTTGTTCTCCGTACATACAGGGTCAGTTGGAATTACTCGAGCAGATGCAGTCGAGTTTCGAGAGCGAGATGAATGCGGGAAGTCGTGTCATTATCCCTTGACTCTTCACTAAAAGGCTGTGTATTCAGGAAGAATGTTTCCCAGCGGCAGTTGTATCTGACCCAGTAAGATAAGCCTAAGAGTTCAAATCCATGTTTGCGATTACTGTGAAGCCCATCCGTGTTGGCGCATCAATTTCCAGATCCGAGCTTCATCAGAGCGCAGGAGGACTCCCTCCATTTTCTCCAGCAAAGTCCAATTCACCATTGGCATGGATAAGCTATTCCCAAAGAAGTCTAATCGTATTCAGCACGTCTGCTATTTCACAGAGGAGTTATATTCCCCAGCAGGGAATTAATTCGTCGAAGTGTTCGGTTAAGTTCCCAATAGCCCCAGCAGAGTTGATTTCACTCTCCCAGCATTTATTTTGCTAGGACGATTCAGTGATATCCGGGTTATCCCCAGCAGAGTTGGCCTCGCCTTCAGCATTTATTCTGCTGAAGTGGTTCTGTACCCGGCCTTCTCCGGCAGCTCGAGCCTGCGCTAGCATATTGCATGCATTATCATATTTGCATCATACTTGCATATCATCGTCAAAATGCGTAGCATTTCCATCTAGAATGGAGCATTACGCCGTGAAAAGATTAAAGCATAAGCATATTTTTCTATCAGCCTCATATGGCGCGTGAATTACTCTGTGATCAGTTCAGGGGCATTTATCCAGCAACAGTGTTCAGACAGTTCAGTAGATTATTTGTATCTCAGATCATACAACGATTATGCTTTGATCAAGCAGTCATCTGATGACAAACTTTTCTTCCCGTCAATTCATATTGACGATGTGTTCCTCCAGTGAATGGACTTCTCCGACGTCCTGAGTACGAATGTGGTTTTCTTTCCGTCTATCCATAGACGATGTGAAGTTGCGGGTGGTCGCAGTAAGGTTTCCAGAAGGGGTTTCCCCCAGGATATGCCTTCCTTCCCGTCTATCAGTAGACGATGTGAGGTTTGTTTGATTTTCAATAAGGTTCAAAATAGGGTTTCTCCAGCAAGTGGCTTTTCTTTCCGTCTATCAGTAGACGATGTGAAGTTTTGGTTACTGTCCAGCGGGTTTCTTATTGCCAGATCATACATATGATGAGGTGTTTCCCCAGCGAGTCTTCTCCGGCTATCCTTAGTTGTTGAGGGGTTTCAAAATGATTTTAAATGTTGGTTCTCTTTCTGTTTATTGGATGAGATGACGTTTCAAGAGGTACTTTTCTGACTGTCAATCCTTATTGATGGCGAGGCTCTTCGAAGAATGTTCAGTTTGCGTGATCGTTGATTCTTATTGACGACATGATTCTTTAAAAGGTGGTTTTCTTCCCGTCAGTCCATACTGACGATGTGGCCCCTTCAAAGATATTGATCTTTCCATCAATTTCCGTAGACAGAGGGATTCTGAAATTCGAAGGATGGTGTTGAATTGCGTTATGGTGTCTTTCCGTCTATCCTTAGACGATGTGTGTATGGAGATTAAGAATTTGATCCCGTCTATCCTTAGACGATGGGAATTCAGAGATTATTTCTTCCCGTCTACCCTTAGACGATGAGAATATTGATTTGTTCATCGATCAGGATGATTCCGTCTACCCTTAGACGATGTGAATACGGAGAATTATTTCTTCCCGTCTATCTTTAGACGATGTGAGTATGGAGATTCAGGCTTTGTATCCGTCTATCCTTAGACGATGTGAGTATGGAGATTAAGAATTTCTTCCCGTCTACCCTTAGACGATGAGAATATTGATTTGTTCATCAATCAGGATGATGCCGTCTACCCTTAGACGATGTGAATATGGAGATTATGGTGTCTTTCCGTCTATTCTTGGATGATGTGAGTAGGGAGATTATTGCTTCCCGTCTACCCTTAGACGATGTGAATTGATTTGTCATTAATCAGGACGATCCCGTCTACCCTTAGACGATGTGAATTGATTTGTTTCATCAATCAGGATGACGCCGTCTACTCTTAGACGATGCAAGTACGGAGATTACTTCTTCCCGTCTATCTTTAGACGATGTGAATATTGACTAGTTCATCGATCAGGATGATGCCGTCTACCCTTAGACGATGTGAATTGGGAGATTAATGTTGGCTTTCCGTCCATCATTAGACGAGGTGAGTATTCAATCAGGGTGTCTTCCCGTCCATCTTTGGGCGATGTGAGTATATTTCTCTTCCTGCCTATCAGTAGGCAACGTGAGAGGATCAGGTATTTTGTTGCAACCCTCAGGGTTTGTTATATGGGGTATCACAAGCAACGGGTATTCAAATCAGGAGTTCTTTATCAGATGATTGATCAGTTTGGTGCCGTAATGACTGGACTCGGTTTTCTGGACTTTATTCCCCAAGCAGCTTACAGTATATGCTCGCGGTTGGCAAATTTTCGGGTTTTATTTGTATTCAACCGTCTCGTACCTTTGAATGTTTGAAGGCTGAGCGCTCTCCAAACCCTTCAGGTCCAAGTCGCTTGAATAGGGGCAGCTGTTGCACCCTAAAATTTGACCAACTGGTTCTCCCATTTGACTCATGGTTTAAATTCATGTTCGCAGCTCAGACATGTGATATTTGTGCACAAGCAGGGGATATCAGAGTTTACAGCTTAACTTTCGTCTATCAGATATGGCAGATTCAGTCCAGATTATCGGGGTTTTATTTTCGGGAAATTGTGCGCTCCTCAGTGATTTTTAGCTTGCACAGTAATTTTGGGGATATTCTGATGCCCGGGGCTCTCTGTTCGATTCGATCTGGTCTCGTGCGCTCTTTTACGGCGGTCATGTGCATTCATCTGCATTTTTAGGGTTTAATAGGCTTTTGTGAATTTTTAATAGGCTTTATAGATTTTTCTGGAATTTAAATAGGGTTTTTGTATTTTTTTAATAGTTTAATTCTCTTTTTAGGATTTTATAGAATTTTTAATTAGATTTTTAGAATAAATAAGATTTTAAATAGTCTTTAGAATAATAAAGAAAAAGGGGAATATAGTTTTTCTTTTATTACTAATAGATGTTAATAGTTTAGAATTTTTCTATAGATTTTAAAATAGGTTTAATTGTTTTTAAATCATTTTTAGAATTTTGTATAGATTTTAAAATAGATTTAATTGTTTTTAGATAATATAGAAAAATAATATAGTTTTTTTCTTTTATTAATGATAGATCTTAATTGATTTTTAGATTTAATTAGGATAATATAGAATTAATTAGACTTTTAATCATTTTTTAGAGTTTAATTAGGTTAATTGAATTTTTAGAGTTAATTAGATCTTAATTGATTTTTAGATTTTATTAGGATTAATCATTAGTTAATTAGGTGTTAATTGATTAGAGTTTAATTAGGTTTAATTGTTTTTAATTCAGTTTTTTTTATGGTTTTTGGTCATTTTTCGTATGGGCCATAGTCCAGTCTTTTTGAGGCCCAGATCTCGTCAGCTCAGAAAAAGTCCAAAAAAAAATCCAGATTCAGCCCAGGTCGTCCAGCCTCTTTCCAGCATAGTCCAGCAGACTCCAGAAACTTCTAGAAAGTCCCAGCGAATATCAGTGGCATAAATACAGAGCCACGTGTTGGCTCAGGAGGGAGCCCACGTTACACACACTCAGAGGCCCCACGCGTTCCCACTCAGACTTCCCCAGAATCACGCCACGCGTCCCAACGAAGCTCACCCTCTCTCTCTCTGCTGACACGCGTATCCCATGCAACCACTCCCTGAGACACTTGGCGCCCCCACACCCGTCGCCTGAGAGTCACCAGAAAACCACCGGCGGCCATGCATCAGCCGTAACTTCCCACCGCCGGTGACCCCCAACGTCTTCCGGCCACCGTCCAACCCGCCGGAGCTACTTTT
This sequence comes from Lathyrus sativus, assembly GCA_963859935.3. Taxonomy (NCBI): domain Eukaryota; kingdom Viridiplantae; phylum Streptophyta; class Magnoliopsida; order Fabales; family Fabaceae; genus Lathyrus; species Lathyrus sativus. Next base: position 550,909,910 of record OZ012741.1, read on the forward strand.
TTGCCCAGAATCCTCATACCTTCTTCTTTCTCCCCAGATCTCCTCCGTCCACCGCCTCCACCTCGCCGGAGACATCAAGTTTCGCCGGAAACCTCAAGTAAACTCCCAGAAACCATCCATCCTCGTCGCACCTCAAGAATCACTTCTCCAGAAATCGCTCATACCTTCATCAGAAACTTTCCAGAACACGATCTTCATCGTTATTCACTTTTCCAGAACGCCAACAATCTCCACCACGTTTTCCAGATCGTTTCCAGAATCATCATCTTCATCTTTTTCCAGGAGTTCGTTCAAGATTCAACAAAACACAGAAACCTTCATCATATTCGTTAGCTTCTTCAAGGAATTTCCAGAAAGTTCATCAACAAACTCAAGAGCTCCGTCGCCTTCAAGAGACGTTCTCCAGAAGCCTTCAAATTCATCTTCGCTCCATCTTCGTACGCGACTTGGATCTTCGTTGAAGGGACTTCATTCTCCAATACGATCCAGTTCGCTCAAGATATCCCCAGGTATGCTTGCTAAAACTCCTTGCGTGTTCTTCTTTAGATTGCGTTGCCTTCAACGATTCATAGAGGGGTTAGGGTTTCGAAGTATTAATTGATGCGTGGTTTGTTGTATAATGCTGGGGGTTTGATCTTGGTAATGTGGTTGATGATGATTTAGAGCAGTTAGGCTTAGATTGATCATGTTGCTGGGTTGGTGTTTGAGGTTGATTGAGATTTCTTCAGATAGCGTGAGGGAGAGGAGGAAGATGACGAAACGGCGCAAATTCAAGGGTGAACAGTGTTAGGGTTTAGGGAAGGGGATCAGTTTTGTCTAACTGAGTATTGGATTAGGGTTTGGACATTGGGCTAAGCCCAAGTGTGTTTCTGAACACTACACCCCGTTTCACTCAATTTCCCCCCCTGGCATGTGAGATCAGAATGGTTGGATATGGGCCTTATGCCCAAATGGCTATCTACACCCCCTCGTCCAAGCCCATCATGATAATAACTGAAATTAGTTGCTAGCAGCACCCCCCTGCGCTCAGTTCAGTTTTTTGTTTTTTTCTGGATAATAAACCTGGGCCCTGCGCCCTAATTGCTTCTAGCACCCCCACCTTCAGGGCCCAGCTAGAAATAACTCATAACCATTGCTGTTTGAACCCCCATTTTGTTTCTTTTATTTTTCTTTTATATTTTCATGTTGGTAAATAAATCATAAATAAATGTAAATAATTGTGATTTTAATTCTTCTTTTTTCTACCATTTCATGAAAGCATCTAAAAAATTAAATAAAAATAAAAATGCCATTTTATTTTTATTTCCTATTTTTGGTATATTTTCCATTTTAATTGATGTTTTTAATATTTTCAATGCATGCATATCATTAGAAAATTAATAAAAAATAGTAGATTTAGTCAAATAATCCCGTTCTTTTTTCTGTAGACTCGTAATTCAGTGTAGAATTTTATAGTGCAGAAGCATTAGCTTAATCATGCATTTTCATTTTAATTGCATTTTTTCATTGTTATTGATGTTGAATAAATTGAGTTGTGGATATGTCTGTGTTGCTGATTTTAGTTCTTTCATCTGGTATTGAATTCTGTTCTGATTCTTTAGTATGTTATCCTAGAGCCATGTAGGTTTCCCATAGATTTTTATTAGATTTTTGTAGGATGTTCTGATATGATTTGTTTGAGCCTGAAGATAGGAGAAGTCTTGATGACTTCTGACTGTGAAGTTCAACTGTGGTTGAACTTCAGAGATAGTCTCTTGTGGTTTGTTGGCCTGTGGGTTCTTCTTGAAGGTAGGAGCTGGTTGAAGTCCTGTTGGAGCTTGCAGAGATACAGTGGATTGAGGCTTAGTCTAGGAGCTTGTTGTCTGTTTGTGAGGTTCGAGATCCTGAAGTTTGAAGGGAGTTTATGGTACTTTCCCGAGGAAGGCACTATGAATGACTTTCATTCTTTCTTCTCACCTCTTTCGTAAGTATCCAATGATGTCGGAGCCGACTTGTGAGTTTAATTTCTCCTGAGGAGGAATGTAAACTGATCACATGTTGTGGAGCCACATGGGGTACAATTCCTAAGTGGAAGCCTCCTAGTACTTTCCTGAGGAAGGTCCTATGGGTCTATTCACTTAGTTCCATTAGTTTATCTAGGATTTCTCAAGTATCCAGTGATGTTGGAGCCGACTTGTGAGTTTAATTTCTCCTGAGGAGGAATATAAACTGATCACAGTTGTTGAGCCACGAAGGATACGACTCCTAAGTGTTAGCCTCCTAGTACTTTCCTGAGGAAGGTCCTATGAGCCTGTTCACTTAGTTCCCTTAGTGCATATAGGATTTCTCAAATATCCAGTGACGCCGGAGCCTTCATGTGAGTTTAATTTCTCCTGAGGAGGAATGTAAACTGATCACAGTTGTCGAGCCGCATAGGATATGACTCCTGAGTAGTAACCTCCTGGTACTTTCCTGAGGAAAGCACTATGGGCTTGTCTGCTTAGCTTCCTTTTCTCTGGTAAGCTTGTTCTGAAGCTTGGAGACTGGGATTGATTCCTCTTGCTTAGGGTTTTTGATTAGAGTTGTTGCTTAGACCTTTGCTTAAGGTGTTGTATAGAGTTTTGTTTGAGAGATAGATTAGAGGCTTGTCAGGTTAGCTAGCCTTCTCTTTGAATTGTTTGACTTGTATGATGTTATGTTGCATTAGACTTAGGTGTTCATCTAGATAGTTCTGAGTAGGTGCATCTTAGAAGTAGACTTGGTGTGCATGAGAAGTTGAGGTGGTCCTCCTTCTGCTTGTTTGTTATTGAGTGGCTTTGCTTGTTGGTATTTGGTAGAGCTGGGCTCCCTTGCCTTTGTGGTTTGCGGTCTCTGTGCTTTGTTTGTCTAGTTGTTGCATTCATGCATATTTTCAGTATTCCTTTACTTTGCAGTTTCTTGTTTGTGGTTTAGCCCTATTGCCATGATCCCTTAGGAGCTCTGACTGCTCCGCTGCGGAGTTGTTATGATAGACATTAGGATGGTCAACCAGGTGTGATAGCAGAAGGTAGATTCCCCTGTTTCTCAGCTATAGTTCTAGGGTTTCCCTTTCCTTTCTGTAGGAGATGTTGAGTAGCTTGATCCGTAGTTAGCTGAACTACAGCTGCTCTGATTCTTCGTACCAGACGAAGATATGTAGGCATAGGATGCGATATCCTAGCGAGCACATTAACGACTAACCTTTGTTCTCTCGCGGCTGTGCGATCGAGACTTTCCCGCTAACGACTAATTGTCATCCTTTCTCTTGCCTGAGTGCATTTGAGACCAGATTGTATTTGTAGGTTCCCGAGCCTTAGAGACCAGTTTGTTTTCTCACTGCTGTGTGCGAGCCCCTGTTTACCCGTAGTTAGTCGAACTACGTTTGCTCTGATCTTTCATACCAGATGGAAGTACGTAGGCACAGGACGCGATGTCCTGGCGAGCAACTTTTCCCCCGTTTAGACGTAGGAAGTCGAACTACGTTGACTCTGACTTTCCCATTGCACGAGGGAATACGTAGGCCCAGAACACCGTATGTTCTGTCGAGTCCTGTCCTTTTATTTTCTTTTCAGACCAGCCATTAGCGTAGATAGATAACACACCCTTTTACCTATAAACACCAAGCGTGGATCCCATCGAGTACGATGGACGTGAGGGGCGCTAATACCTTCCCCTTGCGTAACCGACTCCCGAATCCAGGCTATGGTTGCGATGACCATACCTTTTCCCGTCTTTGCGAGGTTTACTTCGAGCGTTTCCTTTCCCGCTCTGAGGGATAAATAACGCACGGTGGCGACTCTCCTGTCAAGCCGGCGCCGATTTTCGCAGTAGCGACACTTGTTATTGAACATCTTCTTCTACCACAACCTTTCCTTTACCCTTATCATCTTTATCAGGACTAGTCCCAGGCGGAGAGAAAATCCTTCCACTCCTAGTAACTCCTCCTGTTCCGATGATGTTTTCAACTGAAATACCTTCATATGATGACCCTGTCAATTCTTGTTTTTGTCCATTGTAAAACACCTCTGAAGGGTTATAGTTAACTCCTTCTTTTCTCCCCATTAGAGGTGCATTGGGAAAACTACCACTGCTGAAAATAATATCCATACCAAGCAGATCTTGATTGAACCAAGTAATGTCCTTAGCAGTCAAACCCATAAGCCTCTGAGACCACTCATGTGTATTTTTCAAGTCAAAGAAAGCTCATGTGCGAGGAAGATGATCTATGAACCATTTGTGGAAGAACAGGATATAGCAAGAGACAGTCTTCCCTCTTCTCTTCTCATTCTTATAATGTATTGAGTGATACATATCTCACAGGAGAGTGGGTATAGGATTCTTGGATGCGAAGATACTGAAAGCGTCCATATCCACCAAGTCATGTATGTTTGGGAACACCACAATACCATATATGCATAGAGCCAAGATAGCGCTAAAAACCACCCAACAACCCTCTTTGATGTACTTTTGGGCTTTGTCCATAAAGAAAGACAAAGTAAATCCAGATACCCCATCTCTAGTAACCGCACTGCCTACCAACTCAGATCCGCTCAAATAAAGAGCGATTGTAAGCTTCTCCAGATCAGGCTCCTCTTCTGAATGAAAGAACGGTACTTTATCCTGGACCGGGATCCCTAGGATAAAAGCGAACTTGTCCAATGTAGGAACTAGAAGTAAGGATAATCTGGGAAGTACCGTTAATGAGACAAAAAGAACTGCAGTAAAGTAAGGATGGCTCACTGCTCGTAACTTGTGACTTTACGGACAAGGCTCAGAAATCTCCCATAGTCTTTTTTGAACACCTCAAGAATACTCGGATCAACCATGGCAATGAGACCAAATAAAGGTCCAAGATCTGTTAGAGGAAACTTGTATAGAGTAACCTTCTTCCTCTCTACTTCCATCTTCAAAGAAAACCAGGACCAGAATCTAAGGAGAGATGAAAACTTGAAACACATGCACATGTAATGAGAATGAGTATGCAAATGCAGATAAGGATCAAGGCATCAAAAGTTGTTGTGATGTTGACTGAACTAGACTAGAGTTCTACTCTAACCAGAAATCCATAATACCAAGGTGATAGAGTACCACAACACCCAATATTAAAAGTTTGTACTGACGAGAAAACCAGAAAACCGGGTTGGTTGGATGTCAAAGTTTCCTGCAAAACCCCTCCCTCTCACATGTAGGTTCTAGTCTTGAAAGGTACGACATCCTATGCAGGTTATCAGTATCATGGACTCTTAGGTCGAGTAACAATGATACGTTCACCATTTCTAGTTTGGCCTCATGGCCAATCAAGGAGGTCTCAACTGACTTCCCAATGAACGGTCTCCAGAGTTATTAGTTTTCTAATTCAATGTCCCCTTAAATGCCCTAAATGCGCAGGATAGGATGTCTTCAAAGAAAACCTCATTTGGACGTGAATTTCGCGTGAACTCTTGCGTGACTAAATGACACACAAGTCCAAGCTACTCTCCATACTAATCATATGTATGTACTCAAGCCTGGGTATGAGGTTTATCGCTCATGGAACAACCCATCCAACAGCACAACAACAATAGCCTAATATAATAAGAATAAAAATTCTGATGCAATAATGTACAATAGTAAACATATAAATACAAATAACTGCATAAAAGTAAACACCTCAAAGATACAACACAGACAAGCGCTAGGATTGACTCGCATATGGAACCAGAGTCCCCAGTAGAGTCGCCAGCTATCGCAAGTGCGAAAAGGACCGACGAAAATAAATAGAAAAGTCGCCATCGAACTTTATTTATCCCAAAGAAGAGGGAAAGGAAATGATAAAAGAAAACCTAAAAGAACGGGAAAAGACAAGGTTATTGCAACCAAATATTGGGTTCGGGATTCAGTTACGCAAGGGGAAAGTATGAGCACCCCTCACGTCTGTTGTATTCAACAGGATTCACGCTTGTTGTCTAACCAAAGGGGTAAGTTATCTAAAAGCTACTGCTAAACGGGGGAGAGAAAAGAAAAAATAGACTTGATAGGACATCGCCGCCCTATGCCTACGTATTCCCTCGTGCAATGGGAAAGTCAGAGTCAACGTAGTTCAGAAACTACGGGTGATGGGGGGAAGGTTGCTCGCCAAGATATTGTCGTCTTGTGCCTACGTATCCTCATCTGGTATGAGAAATCAGAGAAAACATAGTTCGGCCAACTAGACCACAGGTTGGTTAAGTGTTTTTTATAAGCAACATTAAATTCATACTCTAGCAGTTAGGGTTGATGCCTGTTTGCGGTAGAACGGGAAAATAACGTACTCTTTTCTAAATATGAGTTAAGAACAACCCCGAAGGATAAAAAAGTTTGTATTTGGTTTGTGAGTTTTAGTGAAGTGAATTGAATTTGTTTGAGATTCCCGTTGCACTAAAGACTATGACATAGGAGCGAATGCGTCGCATATCGCCCAAAGGGAATACACTAAACACTCTAGATAGGTGAGAAGAAACCCATCACTCATCATTTCCCATATACTTAAGACTCGTGGCGTACAACATTCATCATTCTTTATTAAATGTCTTAAGATTGTTTGAGATGAGAAGAGAAGACACAAAAGAAAACACTAAAGGAAAACTGAAAACCCTAATGTTATCAAACAAAATGGTCCTAAGGTTAGGACGAAAAGGAAGTCTACCTAATGTTATCATACAAAGGATGGACCTAAATTTGAGATAAATGGGTTTACCCTGATTGTTATCATGCAAAGGATTTAAAGCCTAATGTCTCTCCTACTCCCATCTTAATCATAAATTAAGAGAGACTAGAAATCAGAAGGGATCATGCGAGCAAGCACAAGTAAACACCAACCAATTCAATCACAAATGAAAACAAGAATGAAACTTAAACAAGTTCCAAAAAGAAAAGAAAGATGCAGAAGAAGAAGAATGAAGAATGGACAAATAAGAAGTCATTATCAAACCAAGATGAAGACAAATAGCACATTTATTTCAATCTCAAGCAAAGCAAGCATCATCATCAAGTCAACATCAAACAAACATTCACCATCACAGAGCAAGATGATATGGAGTCAAATGGCACAAGAAACATGGTAGGGTAGCAAGCACAACATATCATACTCAATTCATATCAATGATCAAAGAGAAGGCACAAGGCAACAAGTCATATCAATGATCAAAGAGAGGGCACAAGGCAACAAGTCATGCATACCATTCATACACAAATCAACACCATATCAAACAAACATGCATACAAACAATCCCCAAAGGAAAAGCATATAAACAAGACATGAGTATAAGAAGAGATCACAACATCAATATGATCAACAAGTTGGCAACCAATCATGAGCACACAAGAGATCATACAAGTTGAAACCAAACATGTCTCAAGAAGAATCAAACATCAAAACCATCACAAAAGAGGAACGACCATAAAAAAACACCAAAGTCCCAAATGACTTGAGAAAAAATAGAAAGAAAACCTAAAATAAGAAAGAAAATGGTTAGACCACAAACAAAAATCTAAGAATATCACCATAGGTCAGAAGCCATCATAGGATCATGTGTTAATTTCCTCATAATTTTAAATGGCTCAAAAATAATTTTAAACCAATTAAAATTAACCAAATAAATAAAAAATACATGGAAAATAGAAAAACCAGAAATTAAAAAACAAAGAAAATCACCATAGATTCAAAACAATCATAAGATCGTATAATATTTTTATCATAATTTTAAAATGCTCAAAAAAAATTTTAAGCTAATTTAAATTGGCTCAAACAAATTAAAATTCAAGAAAAATAGCAAACTGAAAAATAAAAATGCACAAAAATAAAAATTAGAAAGAAAAAAATAAAAGGAAATTTTAGAAAATATTTTGGTATTTTTCTGAATAAAAATGAATTTTCTATGAATTTCTGAAAATAAAATGAATTTAAAAACAAAATAGAAAAAGAAAATAAAACAGAAAAAACAAGATGCATTGGATCTGAGCTCATTAAATGACGTGACTAATCCAAAGGCCAGAAAGCGCACATCCACAGTGGATCTGAGCTCATTAAATGACGTGGCTAATCCAAAGGCCAGAAAGCGCACATCCACGGTGGATCTGAGTCAATCTCATCATTTCCAACCACCGAAAGTCAAACACACCAGATTACAACAAGTGACATGATGAACGGTAAGATCATTATCTTCAACCTCCAGCCACTTGAAAATCTCAGAGAATTGCAGAAAAATGAAGGTCCACCAAACCATTACCATTGGAGCTCATAGTGGTTTCATCTGATGCGTCTTTTCAAGACGATCTCAACCATATCATCGCGCCATATTTATTTTAACCATAACTCACTCGATTTGAAAAAATTAGAAGAAAAAGCAAACACGAATTTGAAAATTAAACATCAAAACTCAACCAAAACTAAAATATGACAATCCTAACAGCATCAACACATCAAGGACTACATCTTAGCAACAAATTTGAGTTAAAATGGTTGAGAATTGTACCTGTTGAAGTTCAACTTCAGAGCTCTGAAAATGGAGTCCTCAAGCTTGATTCAGGCCATGAGCCTTCAAGTTCTTGAACTGGTTAGCTTCACTGAATGTTGGTGAAGCTAACTGAATGGAGAATTTGAGTGATTAAGGTGTGGAAATGAAAATTTGAAGTTCAAGCTTAAGAGTTCAAATGAGATCTCAGCAAGATGATTCTGGCTATCAAAGCTTGTGAAAATGAGTGGAATGAGTCCCTTATTTATAGGAGAAGCTTTCTGAATATTGAGGAAGGGTGAATGATGCAAATTAAGGTAAATTCGTGCACACCTACAACATGAGCAAAGTGTGACTTGAAAACTGCCAAAACTCACTAAAAACGTGCGTTTCAAGGCTCTAATCAACCCAGACAAGTTTGTTAATTATGTTTAGATTGAATTTGTGGCCTAATTTGGTGATTAGACACCAATTCAAACAAATTCAATTCTGACTTGAAGTGGATTTTCAGCTTTGAAATTCAAATTTTGCTACCATGGTTCTCACAATGTAGGAGGCTTTTTGAGATGATTCTTCTTACATTGGATAGAGGATAATGCAATCTTTGCAATGTGAAAAGAAAGTATTGATTTGAAAATCTGAGTTGAGAGATATGATCCTTCAAAGTAGCTTGCATGAAAAGGTTCAAAATTGCAAAACACTTAGAAAAATTTCAAGTCTTTTTAGGGACAAAAAATGACCTATAATGTTTTGACAAAAACCAAGATCTTCCATAGGTTTTTAGCACTTCCACCTTGAATAAAAGTTATAAAGGACATCTTCAAGTTCATTTTAGAAAAAGAATAGGCTGATGAAAATTTACCAAGTTATGACCTTTTGAAGTTGACTAGAAAATCCTTTCAAAACTCAAAATGACCTATAATATCTTCAAACTTTTGATGACTTTCCAAACATAATTGGATATTTTCTTGCAAAGAGAACTTGTTAGGGATGATGATAAGAGTTTATTAGAAAAAGAACCACCTCAAGATGTTAAAAATTGAAGAAGTTATTCCTATTTGATCATAGCAATTACAATTTGCTAAAATATTAGGTCAAACACCCCGAACCAAACTTGAATCTCTTGATTACTTCTTGCAAAATAAGCCATTGTGAACCACATATGATCTTGAAATGATGTTGCCTTGAATCATACTTGAAGATGAGGGACCTTTGGGAGCTTGAGAATACCATAAAGTCAAGAAGAGAACCTTGCTTGAGGTTGAAGGAACATGATCCTCCTATCTTGAGAAACAAGCCATGATGCCTTGATCTTTTGTCTAGAACAATGTTATACAAAAATGAATATGAAAATAAAAAGAAACATAAGTCAAGATTCAAGAGAAAATATGGACAAATTTTGAGGTGCTACACCTATTATTCATAATCTACACTTCTATAAAAGGGTAGTTCCACTTCATTTTTTAGCATGCTTTCATATTCTCATTCATCTGAATAAGTTCTTCGTCTTCTTCAAATTCATGATTCTTCCTCTCGCTCTCCCATAAATATACATCATTTTCTTTCTCTTCACACTTTTCTTTTTCAATCATGGTAATTATTAGAGAATTAAATTAGAGCAGTAACATGACATAACCATCGAACAATATATAGTGGACTAAGATGCATTTGCGTTGTTGTATGAATAATGTTGAGCGAACAAATGGATCAATTAACTATAAGTTGTTAAAAACATGAGTGCTTAGAACTCTGATAGCCATATTACGAGGGATAGTGACTCTCTTTTTCTTTCTGCCTTATAAATTAAAACAAAAATAAAATATTATACAATTTTAAATTATAAATTTTATGATAAAATGTTATGCTTGTAATAAAAGATTTATATATCTTACGAGATGCCTCTTTTCATGATGACACAACGAGGTTATAATACATCAAAATTAGTGGAATTGTAACCCATTGCCCAAATGTTGTAACCCAATTCACAAAACAACTCTATGTACTTTACTTTTATCTAAATGGTGCACCTAATCAAGTGAAGAATGAATTTCCTCGTACCAAATTCCATCTTGGATTCCATAGTAAGATTATTTTAGAGAGCTCATGATAGATTTACGCTAGTATAAAATCAAATAAAGAAATCTAGGAGACGATAAACATAAAACAACTTTTCTATTTCTTTTCCTATCCTCATAAGAGGCAACATAACAATATAAATACTAGGGTTCTTGTCACATATTGGATCAGTCTAATAATTATGTTAAGCCCATAAAGATAAAAAACGTTAAAGACACCCTACTTAATAAAAATCTTTAAACCAAAGAGGTTTTTTTCTTTCTCTAACAGGCTTATTGGGCCTGGAACATTCTGGCCTATCAATACTCCCTGATTCAATGGGAACCTTGTCCTCAAGGTTCAAAAGCGGGCTGGGCCTTGTAACGTGAGTGGCCCAAGTTGAAGTGCCATCCATAGTATCAGTGCCTTGGAACGTTGGATAGTGAATTTGACTTTTCGTTGGTGTTGCTGTACAGCTGGCTGGGACAAGAATTGGTGTGATACAGCTGTTTTGGGGAGACGGTGAGGCGTGACAGCTGGTAGGGTGATAAGGTTGAGAATACCGAGAGTCTTTAATGCTACATGGGGAAGTGAAGCGTGCAGTCAGTTGTGGGTGTGGTGTTTTTGAAAGGTGGCTTGCACGTGCAGGAGAGAGAGAGGGTACAAATGTACGTTGAGATTGAGACTGAGTGGTGGGTATAAAAGGAAGCTTAACCCTAGACTGTGGATTTTCTGTGGTCTTCAAAGTACCACCGCTATGTGGAGATAACACCCTCCCAGCCTTCTCTTTGGCAAACAGCTCCGGGTTTTGACTTGCATGTCTATTGGAAGGTATCTCTGTATGTAAAACGATCTTGTGTGGATCGTCCTCTTCTTTTCTTTTATTTTCTTCGCCTTCTGAGAGTTGTTTACTAACAACAGTTGCATTGTGTACCCGTTTGTCTTGCAGGAATACATAAGAGATGTGTAAAGGAAGGTTCTGTTCTTGGTGGTGGTTTGCTTTGCCGTAGAAAGGACGGAGGAGAGACACATGCACGATAGGATGGATTCTGGAAGATGAAGGTAGATCTAGTTCGTAGGCCACCTCTCCTACGCGTCTGATGATCTTGAAAGGTCCGTGAAAATACTTTGAAAGTTTTTGGGAGGTCCGTTTCATGACTGTTTGTTGACGATAAGGTCGCAAGTGAAGGAGTACCAGGTCTCCTGTCTGAAAGGTAACATCCAGTCTTTTTTTGTTTGCCTGAGTTTCCATTTGTTTTCGGCTTTTCTGTAAGTTATGTTTGAGCTGACTCAAGATTTCTTGGCGACGTTGAAACGAGGAGTTCAAGGAGTCAATGTTGGTGGAGTCTTTGACGTAATCCGGGATCGATGGAGGAGGTCGTCCGTATAGAGCCTGAAACGGAGACATCTTGATGGCCGAGTGATACGTTGTGTTGAACCAGAGTTCGGCCAGATGCAAGTACTTGAACCAGTGCTTGGGATGGTCGCTAACGAAACAGCGTAAGTATTGTTCTAAACTTATATTTACAACTTCTGATTGTCCATCTGTTTCGGGATGGTATGCTGTACTAAACTTTAATGTTGTTCCTTGAACTTTGAATAGCTGTTTCCAAAATGAACTTAAGAACAAGGGGTCCCTGTCTGAGACAATCGATTTGGGAATACCGTGGAGTCGGCAAATCTCAACAGAAAACCGTGTTGCTAAATCCTGTGCAGTGTATCGAGTTGGAAGAGCAATGAAGTGCACATACTTTGTGAGTCTATCGCAGATGACCCAAATCGCAGTATGACCGAAGGAGTTTGGGAGATGAGTGATGAAGTCCATGGTGAGTTCCTCCCACACCTGAGTTGGTATTGGTAATGGTTGTAACATTCCTTTCTTTTTTTGTGTTTGATATTTGTTCTGTTGGCAAACTATGCAGTTTTTGATGAATTCCCTGACCTCGGTGTGGAGTCCTGGCCAAGCAAAGGAAGCAGCGAGTCTAGCGACGGTTGGTTTGACACCCGAGTGACCCGACGTTGGTGTGTTATGAAACTCTTCAATGAGTGCCAACCTTAAATGATTAAAAGGTATGTAAAGTTTTTCTCTGAAAAACAGTAGACCCTTTGAATATGTGTAATCATTTCCATCCATCGTTGTTGTATTTTTGACTAATTGTTGTCCTTCCAGATCTGTGGTATAATAATGGCGGAGATGGATGACTAGGTATGGAATGGGCGAAGAGAGAGCCATTAAAAGAGGGGTTTCTTGAACGGAAAACTTGCGGCTTAGAGCATCTGCGACCAGGTTCGAGCGACCAGGTTTGTAGAAAATTTCAAAATTGAACCCTTGAAGTTTTGAAGCCCATTTTTGTTGTTCTGGGGTTTGAATTCTTTGCAATAAGAGATCCTTTAAACTCTTTTGATCTGTGTAAATCTGAAACTTCTGACCAAGTAAGTATTGACGCCATTTTTTTACTGATTCTGTTACAGCGTACATCTCGCGGACATAGACTGAGCTGGACTGCATACGAGGGCACATTTTCTTGCTGAAGAAGGCGAGGGGGTGGCCATTCTGAGAGAGGACGGCACCAATTGCAACTCCGGAAGCATCTGTTTCTATGATAAATGTCTTTGAAAAGTCTGGCAAAGCCAGCACCGGCATGTCGGTCATTTTCTTTTTCAATTCTGTAAAGGCCAAAGCAGCCTCTGTACTCCATGAAAATTTAGTAGAACGCAGTAAATCGGTGAGAGGAGCGGCGAGAGTGGCGTAGTGGCGCACAAAGCGTCTATAGAAACCGGTGAGACCGAGGAAACCCCGCAGTGCCGTAAGAGAACGTGGCACCGGCCAATCCACGACCGCTTGAATTTTTTCTGGATCTGCAGCAACACATCCATCTGATATAACATGACCCAAATAATTCACCTTGTTAACTGCAAAAACACACTTTGAAAATTTTGCAACAAACGAATTGGACTTTAAAACATTAAAAATGATATCTAAATGGACTAAATGATCACTCATGGATGAGCTAAAAATGAGTATATCATCAAAGAAAACCAAAACAAACCGTCGAAGATAAGGTCTTAAGAGCTCATTCATAGCGGATTGAAATGTAGAGGGTGCATTAGTTAGCCCAAAGGGCATAACTAAGAACTCGTAATGACCGTCGAATGTGCGAAATGCTGTTTTATGAGTATCTTCTGATGAAACTCGTATTTGATGATATCCTGAGCGTAAATCTATCTTGGTAAATATTGTAGCATGGCCCAACTCATCTAAGAGTTCATCAATAGTTGGAATAGGGAAACGATCCTTGATTGTTACTGCGTTTAGGGCGCGATAATCAACACAAAATCGCCAGCTTCCATCCTTTTTCTTGACAAGGAGGACTGGAGAGGAAAAGGGACTGTTACTAGGGATAATAATGCCTTCCCTTAACATATCCTGAATGAGAGATGTCATTGCGTCTTTTTGGGAGTGTGGGTAGCGGTATGGTTTCACATTAATAGGTGGAGTAGATGGAAGTAGTGGAATACGGTGGTCATAAGGTCTTGAGGGTGGAAGGCTTAGGGTCCCATGGAAGACAGTTGGGTATTTCTCAATGAGGTTGGCAATGTTAGGATCGAGAGGGGGATTGTTTATTTGAGTAACATCAAGTGGTTCAATTGGTTTTGGTGGTTGAAGTTTGGAATTGGAAGGTATTGATTGGACTGATTGTATGAGTTTGTTTTCTGTTTCAGAAGGTATGAAAGTCATGAGGTGGAGAGAAGCAATGGAGTCTGTATGAATAAGGTGACGAAGCTGGTGGAAGGTTGTTAAGGAGGGTAAAGTTTTTGGGTCGCCTTTGAGGGTAATGAGTGTGTCCTGGTGAGTGAAGGTAATAGAGGGAATGGAAAAATCAGCATTAATGGGTCCTAGAGTGCGTAGCCATGCCATGCCTAAAACAACATCTGCTCCCTCAATAGGTAAAAGGTAGAATGGAAGTGAGAAAGGCTTGTTTTGTAAGGTGAGTTTGACATTAGGACAAATCCCCTCACATTGGAGATGAGATCCATTTCCAACCATAACTGAAAATTGGGGAATAGGGGTAGTTTGGAGATTAAGGTGGTGAGCAATCCTTGGTTGGAGGATGTTATGAGTGCTTCCGGTATCTACTAGGACCATCACCGGCAGTCCTCCAATCAAGCCTTGAAACTTAAGTGTTTGGGGTGAAAACTGGCCTGTCAAGGCTTGGGGAGATAATTGAAAGTAGGTGTTACTTGAATCTGTTTCAGTAACTTCTTCTTGAGATTCCTCATCTCTTTTGGGAGGATCTGATAGTTCATCTTCAGCAAGAAGTAATAGGAATCTGTTTGAAGGCCATTTGTGACCAGGAATGAATTTTTCATCACAATTAAAGCAAAGTCCTTGGGCTCGGCGCTCCTGCAGTTGGGTATTAGATAAGCGCCGAATAGGCAGTTTTGTAGGTTGGGTGTTGGGGGGTGGTTTTGCGTCAGTAGGTGGTTTGCTGTAAGGTGGTACGCGGTTAAAGGTGTTTCCGTAAGATTTGGGAAATTTGTGTTTGGAATCATGTAACTTAGATTCAATGAGTTTTGCTAGACCAATAGCTTGTGAAATAGATGATGGGTGATGAATCGCCATTTCATTCCGGATATCAGCTTTTAATCCGGAAATAAAACAATTTAGAATAGCCTCTTGTGGTAACCCCAGAACTTGGTTCCCTAATTTTTCAAAACGTGTTTGGTAATCAACAACAGATCCATCTTGTTTCAATTTAAATAACTCAGCCTGATGGTTGTCATAAGTAGATGGACCAAAGCGTAATTCCAAGGCCCTTATAAAAGAGAACCAATCTGATAAAAGGTGATTCTGATGCATCCATTTAAACCAAGATAAAGCATCTCCTTTCATATAGAAAGAAATCAAGGATAAACGATTTTCTGGGGGTAAATTGTAAAAACTAAAAAATTGATCCGCTTGAAATAACCATTCCAATGGATTAGAACCGTCAAACATAGCAAGTTCCAGTTTAGGTGTTCGAAAAGGGGGTAAGGGTGGGATGTTAGGGATTTGGCTGTAAGGAATTTGGGGCAGATATGGAAAAGGATATGGTTGGGAAGAAACCATCGGAATAGGAGATGAAAGGTATGGTTGTGTGGTCGGTGCTACAGTAGCACGTGGTTGAACATGAATAGTAGGCTGTAGTGGGGAGTGAGAGAACATAGGGGAAGGGGAGGGTCGTAATGGGGACTGGGCAGGAGTAAAGGTCTGGGTTAATGGTGTTGAAATCAAGGAAATAGGAGGGAAATTTTGGGATATACCTGAGGAGCTTGCTCCTGATTGAACAGTAGCAGGAACAGGGTCTGTTTGCTTAGTAAGTTTGTGAAGAGCATTCATGAGAGATTCATATCTGGAATCCTCAACAGTCTTGTCATTCTCCATTCTTGTATGAATCTGTCCCACTTGCTGGGCTAACTGAGCTAGATCTGCAGCATGCTTGTCGAACCGCTCGTCCATTTGTGCTTGGGTTTCATTCATCGCATTGTTGAGATGAAAGGTTGAGAGTTGTACAGCTTCCTCTATAAGTTCCTTAGAGGAAGGATTAGAGGGTTTGGGGGGAGCCATGGAAGGATTGAAGTTCAAGAATGAAAGCACCAATGATAGATTTACGCTAGTATAAAATCAAATAAAGAAATCTAGGAGACGATAAACATAAAACAACTTTTCTATTTCTTTTCCTATCCTCATAAGAGGCAACATAACAATATAAATACTAGGGTTCTTGTCACATATTGGATCAGTCTAATAATTATGTTAAGCCCATAAAGATAAAAAACGTTAAAGACACCCTACTTAATAAAAATCTTTAAACCAAAGAGGTTTTTTTCTTTCTCTAACAGGCTTATTGGGCCTGGAACATTCTGGCCTATCAGCTCACAGGCAAGCTAATATGTAGCGAGCACCCATATTATGTCCAATTTTATGAGAAGCTTCTTCAAAAATTGCCTCAAATAACGCTAGGGTTGCACCTATTACAATATTTGGACTCACCATGAGAGGAAATTAGAATTTTCCATACTAAGAAATTTGAAAAATAGATGAAACATCATATAATGTGGCATTCATAATGATACGTAGGAAAATAGTTTCTTTTAATGTCACCTTACTATAAATACAAAAATGAGGATAATATTTTACAAAGTCATACCGAGCCCGACTGATAACCTATATCTTATAGTTTCAATATTGTTAAAGATATGTACAAAATTTTCAACCATAAAAATTATATATATATATATATATATATATATATATATATATATATATATATATATATATATATATATATATATATATATATATATATATATATATATATATATATATATATATATATATATATATATATATATATATATATATATATATATATATATATATATATATATATATATATATATATATATATATATATATATATATATATATATATATATATATATATAACTTTTCTTCCTCTCACCAAATTTAATTCAAATATATGCACTAAAAATGTTAATTTAATTGTCTCAACAAAACAACCTTTATGTAATATTAATTTTTTTAATGGAAGCAGCAGTATTTTTATGTTGAGTAGAATTAAATATTTAGTGTGAAATCCACAAAATCTTTAATGTAATATACCATTCAAACAAAATGGATTCTTTTAGATTTGCTTATAACATTTATCAACTATGGATCTTTTATTTTTTACCCAATTCTTTTAAAATCACTTCAAGTAAATAAAGTCTATTTACCAAAACAAAATCAATTTAACGTATAAACACAAATATACTGTATACAAACTAGGGCTGGCAATGAACCAAACCAACTCGAAGATAGTTCGGAATTCGACTCGACAATTAAATCGTTGAACTAGGTTCATGAACCAAATGAGTTGAGTATGAGCGAAAAATTAAGTTCGTTAACTAAATGAGCTGAACTTGAACTATACATAGTTCGACTCGTTAGGTTCATGAGTTAACTCGATTACATATGAAAAGAATTATACTGTCTTTAAGATTAGGTTTAAATATTTACTTCAAATCTTAGACAAATTTAATCTTCAATTTAGTAGTTTTTGAATTAGACTCTCAAATGTATCTCTTGAAAGTTGTGTAGGTTTTGAATTAGTAGATTTCGAAGTTAAAGTTAAATTTCAATATGATAAATTTTATTTTATTTTAATATTTTATTTAAAATATATATATTTATTTAAAATGTCAAATATACTAAAAAATATATATATTTAAAAAAATAGTTTTTAAGTTCGTGAACCATGTGAGCTGAACCTAATGAGATGAACCTAACGAGTCGAACCGAACTGTTCGTGAACTTATAACGAGTCGAGTTTGAGCTTAAAAAAAAGTTCGTGTATAACTCGAACTCGAACTCGAATTCGAACAATTCTTAACGAGTCGAGCCGAGCTGAGGTGAGTTCGACTCGACTCGACTCATTTCCAGCCTTAATACAAACAGTCCTATACAAACATATTATCCAAACAAATAAAAAAATTGTAATTAAAAAGATTTTTTTTCTTATAAAAACATATAATCAAATAAATAAATAAAATAAACCGTAACTAAAGAGTTTCTTTTTTTTTTAACAATTAGCTATGTGAAATTGTTGAGAATAATAAATTTAAGTGTGAGTTGGAGTCCTAAATTGGTTATAAATGTGGAGAGTTGAGTATTTATAAGTGGGAGAACTCAAACATCTATCACTTTAAGATTTTGGGTGAATATGTGGTGTTTCTCTCACTTGTGTTGTTTTTGACTTAATGTTCAATGCTCCCTAGTGATAAACTCCTCTAACAAATGACATCAGAGTTTAATTCGAGTAAAGGAATCGACTTACTTGTATCGAAATACTCAGGAAGAGGTGTCTTGTTGAAATCAAAATACCCAAGAAAGAGGTGTATCGAAATGTCTAAGAAGAGGTGTCAACAGTGGTACAAGTGTATGTGGGGAGTATTGTGGACTCACACTTGAGAGAGAGTGTTGAGAATAATAAATTCAATTGTGAGTTGGCGTCTCACATTAGGTATAAATGTGAAGAGTTGAACATTTATAAGTAGAAGAATATGTGATGTCTCTCTCACTTATGTTGCTCTTGAGCCAATGTTCAATACTCCCTAATGATAAACTCTTCCAACAAAAATCTCTTAAAGTAGTTTAAGAGTCTTTAAGTATTTGATGTTAATATTCTTTCTCCATCTCCATTCAAATGTCTGATGTTTAACCAGATGTTGAGACATTCCATCAGCAGAGATTGTGCAGTTGATTATGATGATCTTGGTACCATACACATGTGTGGTAGGATCTGTCTTTATTCTAGCAAGGTTCTTGGCAAGAAACTAAGGCTAGAGTGTAGTGCTGATGGAAGTGAAGATGAAGACATTCTTCTTGGATCAGTTTATTGGAGTGCAGCAGCATATGATCTGTATCTAAAAAGGTTCCTGGCAAGAAACTGGTCTAGAAGATGGTGCTGGTAGTTATGCTTGGGTCAATTTATTTCTGATCTAAGTGCACAGGAGCATGAGATCTTGCTCAGCTTGGAGGTCAAGGATAAGTGGCAATTATCTCTGAGTTTCTGAAGAAGTCTCTACTTAAGAAAAGCGGGATTCCTTTTGTAAAGATTTTTTTCCTCCTCTCTGAAGAATCAAGTTTTGGCATGATTAGTTTCTCTAAAGAAGAGTTCCTGAAGCAAATGCAGTTCAAGGTATCTGTTAAAGCAGAATAGAGGGTGTCTAGTCTCTATGAACATGGAACTCTTGTTCTGATAGAGTGATGAGGATCTTCCAAGTGGCAGAATGAAAGCCTGAACTCTCCAGCAGGATGTCGTATCCGATGTAGTGACATCAAGCAGTAACTTCAAGGCCTTCATTGATGTTGTGGCACATCATTGGAAGATAGGTTGATGTTATCAGGTATGAATGGAATTGATACTAACTCATGCAGTTTGCAGGAGCTGTGTGAAGGAGTAGGTGTTACAGGTCCAAGTCTTGGTGTATCTAAGTTGCCTTAAAGCATGTAGGATATGAAGATCAAACTTGCTTAGATTTTCTAGAGCTCTGAAAGATGTTGAGTAACCAAACAGTGGCATTTGGTTATTTAAGCAGCGTGCCTTTAGAAAACTACTCTTGTGCAGAAGGGTAGTTATTTGAAGACCACAAAAGGTTCTAGGTCTGTTCATGCTTGGAACTAATTACTCTTGTGCAGAAGGGTAGTTGGTTGAAGACCAAAGGAGGATCTGGTTCTGGTCATGTATGATGGTTAATTGCTCTCTGTAGTTGTGTGAAGACCAAAGAAGGTTCTGGTTCTTTTCATATTTTGGAGCTTGTGGTAGAAGCCATAAGCTGTGTATGGAAGATTACCCTCTTTTGGAGATGTACTTGATCAAACTGGTGGAGCTGTGTTCTCTGAAGATCCTCAGATTGGATTACTGCTCAAATGGTAATCCAAGTGGTTAATGTATGATGTATGTCAGAACATCACTTTATTTGCTGGGCTTGGAGATCTGTTGTGGAACTCATGATTCACATTCTGACTAAGAAGTACTCTATCTTGTCATACAGGAGAATGATAAGGTAAAAGAATTGTCTTAGAGTATGATGTGAAGGTATTGTACAAGACTGGAGTGGTTCATTGCATGGAAATCTGAACTATGATGAGTTATATGGAGGTAAGTATGCACCAGTTAAACCATAAGCTTTCTAACTTATCATATGGGAGAATGATGAGGAAAGAATGTCTTGGATTATGGGGTGTCTATCTAGTTCTCTGAAGGATTTATTCATTGAAGGATTCCGGTAGAGGGACCTCTCTGTCATACGGGTCCTTTATCCAATCAATTCTCAACAACACCAACATTATTGTTCAAGGCATCCCTTACAAATCACTGACCTCAGATCAAGAGTTTTGTCAAAAGACTCTTACCATGATGGGCTATATATGGGATCAAACAGAAAGCCATTATCGATTCATTGTCAAGGCGACTACCTCTCGGTTGGAAGAATCAGATGAAAGTGATGACCAGATCGAGAAAATAGAAGAAGAAGAAGAAGAAGAAGAAGAACAGGTACGTGGACATCCTATGAAGACTGATGATCAATATGATAGTGGGTGGCTAAACCAATCACCTCATTTGGATCATGAGGATGACCAAGGGCGGGGTGTCTGGCAATGTACGGGCTGAACATTGTTAGGTGCCAACTATATGCCACAACAGAATTGGGATCATCAAGACACTCCTGACTGGAGCTATGTGCCTCAACCATCGCCGCATCCGCAACAACATACCTATGAACTCCTCGACATGATGAGGACTATGCACCTTGAGTAACGTTCGTTCATGACTGCCCAGGATGAGCGGTTCTCTCAATTGCAGAACCAATTTCAAGCTCACACGGAAAACTTTAATTCTTTTTCATCAGGTGTAATGAGGAGGATAAATAGGATTGTCGAAACTGTAACAGGTCAACATAGGACTCTCACCACCAGCTTCAACACACTCAATAGAGCGGTCTTGGAGTACACGGAAAGAGCTGATACACAACTGCCTCCGGAGTATCCCTCTATAGGACGTGGCCATCATTTTAGGGGGAGGAGACCCTGAAGATGTCTTGCATTTTGCATTTTGCATCTTATGTCATCATATGCTCATTAATAATTCTTGTTGAATGGTTCATGTACTTATTTGTGTTTGAAGACATGTTTATTGTTCATGACTGAAATAGCGATTTTTATTATTGTTCTATTACGCGTTGCTCTATTTATCCAATTTATATGATTCCATTAACTACATTATATGTGAATGTGTGTTAATGTTTAACCTGTTGCAAGTGGCTGGAACTTGCTTATCTCTTTTCTTTTATAAAATTCATTGACATGTTGTTTCTTTCTTTTTGATTTTGTCAAAGGGGGAGAAGCATATCAAGAAGAAAAATCATATGTGAAGACTTATTATCCATGTAGATTGTGTATAGACGAAGTCATCAAGTAAGGGGGAGGATGATATGATGCATCGTACATCAAGTTTCTATCGTTTGGCCATCATAAAAACAAAAAAGGGAGTATGTGAGGGAAATCTTCATAGGTAGCTACACTTGTTTCAATGATGTCAAAACTTAGATTGATAGAAAAATATACTTTGGACGGTATCATCGTGTCACATATGCATGTCTTGTCCCTCGTGAGTCAAACACTCGTCAAAAACATTATTGATGCATATAGAAATGGCTAAATCTATGGTTCATGTAGGGTTGGTCAAGCTCGTCAAGCTTACCATGTAATAGAGTTCATCAAAAGTGTCTTGATACATGAAATTAGGCATTTTTGCATATTTCAGGGCTTTGATTCGACTCAAAGCTAGCTCCAGTCGACTCATACAAATAGTCTTTTTAATGAACTACTCTTAGGAGGGCTCGCGTCGACCCTCCGGTCGACTCATACTATGACCATTTGTATTTACCTAATTTGCATGCTTTGTGTCGATGCATGATCTACTCTGGTCGATACAAGGTTCTGTATTTTGCACAATCAGGAACACAGGTAAGCTCAGGTCAACCCTCATTTCTGCATAGGTCGACCGCTCGCTGAAATTTAGTTAAAAATTTGTTATGTTTGTTAATGAGTCATGTCTTGTATATAAAGTGAGTTTTGCTCTTCCTTTCAGACAACTGAGAAAAACAAGAAAAGTGAAAATAACACACTTATTTGTTATCATCATCTTCATCCTCTTTATAGCATTTTCACAACAACTACACATAATCATTTTTGTTGTGCATTCTGCATGTTCGAGGTGATAACGTCCAAATTAGGATTGGTGTAATCTGATTTGAGTTGAGTAATCAATAGGTTTTTCTTTAATAAAACCGTTAGGATTTTGTCCTCCAAGAATCTTGGATTTTTGGGGTTTTTGCACGAATCGTTCCATCACGAATTCAGCCGAGCGAAGGTAATCGAAGAACGGGTGGTTCTGTCGGTTTAGTAGCGGTAACCGAAGGATTGTGAGTGGAAGATTCGGGTTCGACATGTGGGTGACTGAAATCAGTCGGGCAAGATTTGAAGGTCGTGGGGTTGTTCAAAGGGTGTGCCGTAGTCGGAGGTTTACTCACCGCGTTTGAAGGACTTGATTCAACTTGAATCAAGGGGCAAGAAGAAATAGGCTCTACATCAACAATTTGTGTTCGATCGTTTAATCTCTATTTGCTTCTTGTGTAAACATTGACCAACAGGTTATATCTATCTATATACAGGTCTCAATTCTATTGTTAGAATTGAGGGCAGACGTACTCCGAGCGAGGACGACGGGGGAACTGCCTCAACAAATCGTTGTCTTTTTCTTTACGTTGATATTGCTTAAATTCTGAGTTTTAAGTGAAAACAATTCTGTCAATCAAATCCTGATTTGAGTAGTGCTGAATTAATTTTTAAGCTTGTTACAATCCTTGATTGTAATAGAACACTTGAGCACTTTACTCTCATAATAGAATTTACTTGTCGTGTCTTGCACTCCAAGTGTTTGACCAATTGTGTGAACTAAAAACAATTATGTTATCTTTTTAAATTGTCTCTATTTTAAAAGCATTGAAACTAGTCACATCTTATAGTGAACAAAATCTGATTAAAGTGTGATCAAATTAGTGATTCTAAAATCTCGTTTTATCGAATTTCATAGGCTTTACACATATCCGGTTTTTTCGGTAAAGATTCGTTTTAGACTAATATAGTTCATGGACCGCTTCCACCTTAAACATTTTTAAAAACTAATTTTTCATGGCGTAGTATCTATTTTAAACAAGCGATCTATTCAACCCATTGTAAATCTGCGCCATTGTCTAACAATTATAAGGCGAGGGTAAAAACTCAAATGAACCCTTATGATAAAATTGAGTTATAAAATTAATCAATCTACTTAGGAAATTACACAATCACTCAAAAACATACAATGTAGATATGGGAGTTCTTGTTATAGGTAGATATGGGAGTTCTTGTTATCAAGACATAATTGTAATTAGAATCACCCTCTCTAAATTCACATGCTTTTACAACACCAAATCACATATAACACACATTAATAATTAGTGACAATAAATTGTTTGCAATTTATTCACATAAATTTTTTGTTACTGACACAGTATTGTATTTCAAGTTAATTAAATATTTTTAGAAAAATGGTTATTTTTAAGTTTTTACGAATAAAATGTTGGTTATATAAATAATATATATGAAATTCATATGAGTATATTGGTTATATAAATAATATATATGAAAAATTCATATGAGTTTAAAAATTTACAACTTTAATTATTCTGAATTTGATTATCGATCAAGAAATTTTTACTTTTATTTATTTATTTAAGTGTTTAGAAAATGGTTGAATATTTATTTATATATTTTATTGTAACTTATCTTTTTTTTAATAACAAATTTTTGAATCTTATCTTATTTAACTCTTTTTTAGTTTTTTTCCTATACTGTTAACTTTATTTATTAAATTTTGTCTTTATTTTTTAAATTAATAACAAACAATCAGATGTTTTAGAAGAAAAAAAAAAAAAAAATATATATATATATATATATATATATATATATATATATATATAAAACTATAAATAAAAAATGTTGAATATTGCTTTTAATATAATCTCCCTATTTTTTATTATTTTTTTCTTTGTTGCCGGAAAAAAGAAAAATTGATTTAATAAAGAATTTAATCATAATAACTTTTTACACAATAATAAAAAAAAAATTAGACCATAATATGTTTAAAACATATATCAAATTTAGATGTCAACTCGTGCGATCGACAGATAAATAATATTAAATTATTATTTATAATTATTATAATTTAAAGAATTTTCTTTTAGTATATTAGTATAAAACTTTGTTATGTTATTTATTCTTTCGATTATAATATATTAATATAAATTTTTTTATTTCTATTTCTTTCATCAATTTTTCTTTGTTGTAATAATTTTTTAAATTAAACATCATTTTTGTGATTGGTACTCTCCCAAAACTTGAGACAAATATTTTTTTTCAAAAAATGTATTTTTTTTAGTGTTGTGTACTTATAATTAAAATATACAATTAATATAGCATAAACATGAAGTTAAGTGTGAGAATTAAATATAGTAGCATAAATATGAAAATAAGTGAGAGAATAAAATAAGTTTTAAAAAAATGCTAACTTGTGACTTATGATGACAAGTTAAGAGATAAGTAAAAAAATGTTACATTGAAAATTATGCATTGATATTAATAAAAATATATCATTAAACTTTTTATTATTATTTTTCAATAAAAAGTTTTCATAAATAAATTTTTAAACTGTGTTTAAAGAACACAAATTAGCATTATCCGAAGTTTTATTAAAAAAATAAAGAAGTTACATGTAATTGAGATAATGGAGAATAAGGTGAATAGATGGAGTGATTGAAATTGACTATGCAGTCGAGTTAATAGAGACTAACGAGATAAGTGGTTATTTTGAAAAGTTATGATGTTGAAATAACATGAGAATGAGATAGCGTAGCTTAAATATGGAGTTATGTGTGAGAATTAAATAGAGTAGTATAAACATAAAAAGTGTGAGAATTAGATGTAGTAGCATAAACATGAAAAGTGTAAAAATAAAATTAATTTTTATGATGCTACATCAACATGTGAATGATAATTAGGTAGTTCAAATCAAAAACATGTCTAATCAAAATCTCATTTGCCCAATATTTTTTTTAATTTATTCTTAAAAATAATGTTTAAGTATTTAATATTAGTTGAAGTATTAATATACTTGGCGGCCAATTTATTGTGAACACATGATTATATTTTAAAATTTCTAATGTAAAATATTTATAAGTAATTAGTATTAATTTACGGTTATGTAAAAATATTCATAATTAAATAGGAAAGTGAAAACTCATTTTAATTTCTCATAAAAACTACTTAATCTAAATTAATTCCCAAAGAAGGACTCTATTTAATCTCTTAAATATTAAAAAATAAGTTATATTACTTTCTGAATAATTTGACTCACTAAAAACGCCTGTGGCACGTTAATTGAGCATTTTTTCAAAATATCATTTACGTTGATGTGAGTTTGTGTATTTTAATTTTGAATTATTTTAAATTCTATGTAATATTTATTTTATTTTTTAATTATTTTGATCTTAACAATTATCAAAATTTCAAAATAATTACTAACTTATTTTTTTTAGATATTACAAATAAATTAATATTTAAATGTGTTTAGATTTAATTTTTAAATTCATACACACAAGAGTGATTTGTTAATATCATCTAAATATATTCTAGTAAATTAATTTAATATAACATTATTTAAATGTATGGATTTCATATGTATAAATATAATATGTTAATAAATATAAATATCAATTTTATTAAACGTGTTTGAATAGTATCTAAATGTGATTTAAGTGGCTGTAAATTTTATTTAAATATTTATTTTCAATAATTTAAGTATTTAAATATGTTTGGATGACATTAAAAAATTACATTTAAATAAAAATCGCAAATAATTCAAAAACTTTGAGTTCAAACACATTTTAATAGCATTTTCAATTGGTGCTGCTAATCTCCGATACGGTGGATCTAGGGGTGTAACACCCTATCTCCCGACTCAGATAATTGGACAATAATTCAAAGTATAAATTTATTCAATAGTGTCGCACATTCTCAAATAAAACAATTTAAACAACTCGCAGCAGAAATATTAAACATTAAACAACACATTCACATGGTCTCATAAACAAAATTACTCAATTAAAACATCAGTTATGAAAAACAACTCAACAATCATCCAAATAAAAGAAAAATGTCTCATCTCCTATGTTATAATACTAAAGCGACACAACGGGTACTAAACAAACAGAAAATAATGAAAAAAGCAATAACCGACATTCATCCACATAACAATACTACATGATATATGTATCTACAACATAGGCGTAAAATCCACGCACAACAAAAATAAATAGGTGAGAATAATTCTTACAAATGTTAGCGGTGAAAGTAAACAACAAGACAATTATAAAAATACACAGATCATTCCCACACAACAACAACACAATTTATAATGCAATGTGAAATGCACCAACTTATCCGTAAATATGCATGTGGTGTCGAGTTTTGGACATCAGAGGTGTTTTACTGATTTATCCATGTCTCCAATTCCTCTCTGAATCGTATCCCTCTCTGGATATGAGATCGTCATGTTTCTCTCTGAACCTGACCTCACTTGACCGAAGTCCTACCTAACTCCAATATATATGTATGCATGATCATGGCAGAACACAACAATAAAAATCAAACAATCACCACAATCATTATCGAATTTTCATACTAAAAACATGTTCCACTCTTGAACCATAAATTCGCTAATTATCAGGTCTCACTATAATTCATCTGAATTACTCAACTCAAAATACATAATTAATTTTAATAATTATATTATAACTCAAAATTTGTCAACAACAAAATAAAGATGTATTATTACTCATCAACTCGAAAACTCATCAACATGCCAAACATCTCAACAAAGTATTTTATTATTTACTCACAACTCATCAAAGACTATAACAATTCATATATATAACTCAACAGAGTTCTTAAAAAACCCAAAAACAAATCTAAATCTCAAAAATAACTCTAGAGTTTAAGTATTCTAAAGTGCTCAACAATACTCAACTAATAACTTTTCACAGGTGATAACTTTACTGAACTCTAAGGGTTAGTAGTTTGACTTAAAATTGCTTAAAAACCACAAAGGTAACCAAAAGGCCACTAAACACTAAAATTGCTCAAAAATCATCGTACTGACCCCCAACTTGAAAACTGCTAAAACTTCTACCGAACCGCTATGACTATTAGAAAGAGATGGGGGAGAGAGAGAGAGAGAGAGAGAGAGAGAGAGATTTCATTTTAATCTAACTAAATTTTATTTCTGTTATAGTTAGTCACAATTTATTACAATTTTTTTTCTTTAAAATTGCAGAAATGATTGACCTACAATAGCAGGTGTTGAACAGTGCTCAGACTGACACTTGCAATCATGAGCCTATACTAGTTACATACTCTAATACCCCCCCACCCCCTCCCCCCACAAACTCAAAGGGAGGAAGCAACATTTAGTTTGTGCCTTAATTCTAGAAATCTAGTGGAGGGCTGAGGCTTGGTGAGAGCATCAACCCATTGATCAGTTCCAGGAATGTGGGTGATGTGAAGCTGTTTGACTAATATTTTCTCCCTGATAAAAAACAGATCGATCACCATATGTTTGGTTCTTAAGTGAAGAATGGGGTTATGAGCTAGCATGACTGTAGATTGGTTATCACATAGGATTAGAGGGATTTTGAAGGAGATAAACAATTCCTTGAGTAGAGTTTGTAACCATAGCAGATCAGTAGTGGCTTGAGAAATACTTTTATACTCTGCTTCTGTGTTAGACCTAGTAACCACGTGTTATTTCCTAGACCACTAAGAAATGAGGTTATTTCCAAAGTAAATAGCAACCCCTTAGGTACTCCTTCTGTCATTTGGGTCGGCAGCCCAGTTAGCATCATAATAGACATGAAGTGAGGGAGGAACAGTAGGAGACAGAGGAGAAACCAATAAACCATGGCCCATGGTGCCTTTAAGGTACCTAAGGATTCTCTTAACTCCCACCCAATGCATTTCCAAGGGATGGGACATAAACTGTCAGACTTTGTTGATAGAGTATCCATTATCAGACCTGGTTAAAGTTGTATATTACAGTGCACCCACCACTGACCTATACAGGGAGGGATCAGAAGCAACTCAGACCCATTTTTGGTCAACTTGCAAGTAGACTACATGGGTGTCTGGACAGGACATGTCTCTAACATGTTGGTTTTCAACAATAAGTCTTTGATGTACTTGGACTGAACAAGCAAAAAGGAATCATTAGAAAGCTTTTTTACTTCAATGCCCAAGAAATAATCAAGGTCACCAAGTTGTTAACTAAAAAGATAGCATTCAACTTGGAAATAACATTTTAGCAAAGAGAAGAAGAATCCTCTATGATGATGATATCCTCCACATATATGAGCATGTAAATGGTGTGTCCTTCAAGAAAATATATGAATAAATAGGGATCACACTTGTTGGGTTTGAATTTGAGCTAGACAAGAGTGGTTTAAAGTTTTTCAAACCATTTCCTAGGTGCTTGGTTTAGGCCATAGAAAGTCTTATTAAGTTTACAAACCAAAGAGGGATTGTCACTCTCAAAGCCTTTTGGTTGGTCCATATAAACTTACTCATGAAGTAGGCCATTAAGAAAGGCATTGTTGACATTTTGCTTAATTTTCCACTTGTGTGTGAGAGCAATAGAAAGAATGAGCCTGCTTGTGATAAGCTTAACCACAAGATAAAAAGTCTCAGTAAAGTCAAACTCATACCTTTGATGAAAGCCTTTAGCAGCTAGCTTAGCCTTGTATTTGTTGACTGAGCCATCAGGGTTCTGCTTAACCCTAAATACCTATGTGCAACCAATAACATGTCTTTGAGGAGGTAAGGGAACAAGGGTCCAGGTATTATTGTTGATTAGGGCATTATATTTCTCTTTCATAGTTATATTCCAATTAACACAAGCTAGAGCAGATTTAACACTCTTAGGTTCAGTGGTAACCAAGAGAAGTCTTGGCTTAAGTATGGGCTGAGCAAAGCCAGACTTGGATCGAGTTTGCATCTGATGAAGATTGTTAGGTTGGGGAACATAAACTACTTTGGGAGGAATGATATGGGTTATAAGTGAAGTATCAGAGGTAGTGGGTGAGCTAGATTGGGATGCAAAGAGGAAGTTTTCTAAGTTAGCAGGCTGACTAGTGGAGGCATGAGCAAACTGAACTGTGTCAAATTCATTGGGAGAATGGGAGGAACCAATGGAGTGAGAAATAGGTGAACTAGAGCCAGAAGACCTAGAAGAACTCTCAGTAGACTGGTCTTGTAGCTGAAGTGATGAATTTGGAGAATTAGGATTAGGGGCAGAAGTAGTGAAACTGCCTGAACTAGATTGATATGATGAAGGGTCGGATAAGGGGGAAGTGGAAGATGTAGGAACCATGTAAATATTTGGACACGCTTTTGGAAGGAGGAATAGAAGAGCTAGATGGGAGAAATAATTTAGGATAGGGGAACCTGAATTCATTGAAAATAACATCTTTGGAGATGTATAGCCTTCCATTATGGGCTAGGCATTTATAGCCTTTGTGGGATGTAGAATAACTTATAAACACACATTCTTGAGATCAAAAATCCAGTTTGTGACTATTATAAGGCTTGAGGAGAGGGAAACAAGCACATCCAAAGACCCTTAGGAAGTTGTAATCAGGATATGTATGAAACAAAATGGAATATGGAATTTGAAATTGAATAGAGAAAGAGGGAAGCCTATTGATGAGATAGACAGAAGTAGAGAAGGCATAATCCCAATAGGTGAGAAGAAGATAGGCTTGACTGAGTAGAGTAAGTCTCATGTCAACTATATGCCTATGTTTTCTCTCCACCACACCATTTTGATGACGTGTGTGGGGGGAAAATTACTTTGTGAATGATGCCATGATCTTTAAGGAACTGAGAGAAGGTTCTAAACTCACCACCCCAATCAGATTGGATGGCCTTAATGGGACATCCAAGTTAAAGTTCAACTAATCTTTTGAATTTTTGAAATGTAGATAGAGCTTCAACCTTGGTTTTAAGAAGGTAAATCCAAGTAAACTTGGAATAGGCATCCAAAAAAGACATGTAATATTTAAAGCCTGAGGTGGAAGGATAAGGGGAAGATCCCCATAAATCACTAGACACAAGTTCAAGTGGTGTAGTGTACGTGGTGTGTGAATCAGGAGAGTGTAATTTATGTGTTTTACCCATACAACAAGCTGAACAGAAAGTATCAAATCTTTATTTGAAAAGGAAATATTACAAGATTAAATAACAAGTTTCAAAGCATGAGAATTAGGGTGTCCTAACCTTAAATTCCACTTATTAGGTGTACTAGAATTTAAAGAAAGTGCATTAACATTAGAATAAATTTGCTTATTCAGTAGTAGGCTAGGTGAAATAGGAGACAACATAGAATAACTAAATAGAGTAATGAAGGGGAACTCATGTAAGCCATCCCTGCCAAAACTGTCTTCAAGTAAGGTAGCCTTATAAACTTGTGATTGCATAAGACATTTGTCAGCATTAAAGAGGATTTGGCATTATTATCTCTACAAAAATGACTGACACTAATCAAATTTTTTGTGATAGTGGGAATAAGCAAGAGATTTTGAAGTGAGATTGGTGTGTGGGGTTGAATTTGTGAAGGAAAGATACTTGATCCAAATGACTTAATGTGAAAACCTTAGCCATTTCCCATGAAATATGACCAGAACCTTCAAAGGGAGCTAGTTGTTGAATATTTTTGGCATAATTGGTGACATGAAAGGAAGCATTAGAATCAGGAAACCACGAGCCTGAAGAATAGGGTGTGGAATTTGCAACAAAGGCACTTAGTGCTTGAAATAAATTGGTAACACTTTTTGGCTGTAAAGGAGGTCTTGTCCAGACATTATGAGGAACACCATTGTAGCTATAAGGTAAGGTAAGCCATTGTTGATAGTTATAAAAGTTACTAGCCAAAGCAGAAGATTGATAATTCAGATTGAACTTGTACCAGCAATTGAATGCAGAGTGTCCATGTTTGGAACAGACTTGGAACTGAATGTGAGCATTAGTGTATCTACCTTTGCCCCTACCAAAACGACCTCCATGTGATACTCTTGAGCCATGAAATTGGCTAAAATCTTGTTCAGCATGTGATGGAGGAATCTGAGCTGGAGTAGAATCGACACTAGCAATTTAAGTGCCATATGCAAGAATAGGACTAGCTTGAGCCTGAGCCGAGTTAATAGATATGAGATTTGGAACAGGGGACTTCTTGAACTTGTTGAGATAAAGTTAATGAGCAAGAAGCAGAATCTCTATTTCATCCTAGTCCATGAGTCTAAATTTACTCTCAATAATAGACACAACAGGTGCAAATTCAGATGGAAGACCTTCAAGAATAACATCTATATGATGTGTATAGGATCACTAATAGAAGCAAAAGCATCCACGATAGTGCTCACCTTGAGCAAAAGTTCTTGAACTATAAAATTGTCAAGACTTAGGGTGTAACACCCCAAATTTAATCAGAATATTTTAATTAATTTATTTAATTGAGAATATTCATTTTTGATGTTTTCGGTGGTTTTGGGAATTATTGAGGAATTATGCATATTTGGAGTATTTATTTTGGAATAATAGTATGTAATATGGATTTATTAATATTATTATGAATTAAAATAAATAATAGTGAGAGAAGGGTAATTGGGACAATTGAGAGGAGTAAGTGAGGGTATAATGGAGAAAACCCAAATTGTGAGGCCCAAGACTAGGTTTGACAAAATAGAGTTCTGAAGGGAAATTGGGAGTCATTTTGTTAACTGTGAAAGTTTTTGGCCAGAGCTCTGAGGAAAGGTTGGAGGCAGAAGATTTCCGGAGACAATTATGAAAGCTTTGAATCGGCTAAGGTATGGGGAGTATAGCTTTTCGTGATTTTCCATGTATGCCTTTCGATGTGTTTATGGTTGATTTAAGATTTAATGGATTTTGGGTTAATTGTGGGAAAATAAGGAAATTGATAATGAGACCCTGAGGGTTGTGGTTAGTTGTTAGTATTCCTGACTGTTTGATGTGTAATATGAGAAATAGAAACCTTAGACCTCCGTGGCCAAAACCTTAGATTGTTATATGTCTGACCATAAGGGATAGGGATATGTGATATGAGAAATTATGATGCCTTCGAAGCAATTGTAGGGAAGTTTTGATTTAAGACATGAATAGGTTACGGGATTGGCCTAATAAACTGTAGGCTTTGGGCCTTTATCACCGTATGACCTTAGGGATGATTTAGGGAAGTTTTGGGGGCATTGGGTAAGTGAATCGTAGAGCCTTTTGAGTGAATTCATGTTCTTGTGCGTAGCAGAATTTGCTGTCATCACGCAGTTACCCTAGCGAAGAAAGCTTCGCCTAGCAAAAAATTATGTTCCCAGACTCGCCTAGCGAAGGAACTCGCCCCAGACTCGCCTAGCGAACATGCCAGCGAACGTAGCAGAGTTTCGCGAATGTTGACCATGTGCAACAATGTCGTGATGTTTGATTCTGAGATTTCTGAGATTTCTGAGATGAGTTAACACGAGTATGACAATGAGGTTTATGTGATTAATAAGTGATAGTATGAGGATTACCGCGGGTATAATTTGATGAATTAATATGAGATAATATTATGAATTCATATGTGATGATATGTGAACGCATGATGGGTTAATGTGAGTGATCGCGACTTTCTATGTCTAATACAACTTAACTGCAAGTGCACAGTCTATCGCGTAGTAATAAAAGATATCAATCCCACAGGGACTCGTAATCAAACTAGTGTTCTCGGGAGTTACTATGTTTAGCTAGGTAGATAATGTTTAAGGAAACAATTTCTGTCACTAAAGGGAACTAAAAACGTTACTCGAATTATAATTACGTGAATCGATATGCAATAATTATGTTCTCCGGGGATTTGACAAGTTACCGGTATAAGAAATATTTTTCAGAATTTATTTAAGCAGAAAATAATGATCTGAAGACTTTCGTCTCACGATGGTTGTTGACGCTAGTCATAATTCTAAGGGCCGAATATACGCTTTCGCTGTCCCATTCGGGGTTAAAACTACTTTTTGGAAATCTCTAAGTTCTAATCCATTTTAAAGTGCTTTCGCTGTTATTAAAACAAATGCCTAGTGTTTACTATCTGGTCTTACCGCAGCTGTCGCTTGTTGGTTCGTACCTTAATTAATTTCCCACTCTCGTGGCAAAACTACTTTTAAATAAGTTCTCGCTTTCACGACGAACGTTTATTTAGTAAATAAGTTTAAACACTCAGACCATAAACAACTTTTGAAAAAGAAAGTTTTCAACCGGTTATTATTAAATCCCATCTGAATTATTATTACATATCGATTACTCTGATTTAGCTAGACATGGATTTGGGAAAGGTAAAACATAAATAAAAGCAGAAACTTAGAACATTCATATTACTGAGAATTAAAGTTACAATTAACGAAATAATGAAAAACTTGTAACGTATCCAATTGGCTGTTGGCCAAATCCCAACGATGTCGGCAGGATTATGTCTTCAAACCAATAGAGCGCACAAACGAATATTGTCGAAATGGAATACAGGAATAAGGAAAGGAAACAAAAACAGAAAGAATAAAACTAAATTTTTGCTCTGGAAATAAATTTGGGCAGCACTTCGTTGTCTGAATGCGGCTCCCTTTCTCAGCTCCCATCCTTCCCCTTTTATAGAAGTAGAATTCTAACGGTTGTCATTTGAAGAAGGTGGACTTGGAGGCAGAAATATCAGGGAGTAGTGGTCCATTATTTGGGACTTGGAACTGTATTTTGCACGTTCAATTAAAGTTGTGCGTTTTTGCCTGCATGACGGTCGTCACCCGTGTGACGGTCGTCATGGAGGTGTGACGGTCGTCACAGCAGCAAAATGTGCATTCTGCGTTTTTCATGTTGTTTTCATCTGGTTTTCGTCCATATTTCATCTGTAATTGCTTCTTTTCTTCATATTGCTTTGTTTAGACATGATCATCAAATACCTGCAAAATATCAGACAAATAACATGGAAAGAACCCGAAATCGGATTGAAAACAGTCAAACATTAGTTGAATTATGCATCAATATATATATATATATATATATATATATATATATATATATATATATATATATATATATATATATATATATATATATATATATATATATATATATATATATATACGATTTCGTGTTATCAAACTCTCCTAAGCTTGAATCTTTGCTTGTCCTCAAGTAAAACAGGAGAAAGTCGGCATGCACGAGGCAGCTTCCTCATTCAGAAAGTTGGGAAAAACCGGGATTCTTAGTAGGAACAAAACGAGTACGGTGACGACACTGGACTACGAGTCTTCGGAGGTCTCCTTCTTATGCAAATCGGTCCCAGTCATACTACTGTAGCTTGGTATCAAGGTTCTCGCGTCAAGTTCACCCTGTTTGTTCTAGCGCAATCATATTAAGCTCGTTGTCCATACACTTTCATGGCAAGTCAACCTGTTAGTGAATATGATCTCATTTCTGTTTTGATCTTTTTCATTGCTCATAAGCTTATACCATTGATTTTTCAATGAGTTTTTGTACCGTTGGGCTAAATGTTCGGGTGAGGAGCACCTAACTTAGAGGGAACATGTCTCTATACTTGGGCTATATGGCTTTCTTTTCATGATTTTTCATCTTTTTGGAGATCATACATATATTTGCATTGTTCGCTCGCTTAGAAGTGATTTAGGATGGTGTTGACTGCTAGTATAAACTACTTGGGGCTGAGTTTGCATAGAAACTTGAAACTTTGGTACACGTAGGTAGTGAAACCGACTCGCATAAACCGGAGGTCTAAGGTGTCAGGACGGTACTGGTTTTGTTAGAATTTTTGTCTCGGAGTTTCAAAACTTGGTTTGAACTTGGGCGCATTCTCGTGATGCTTTTGCTTTTGAGGAACGAACGAAAATTTTTTGTTTATGTCGAATAAAGTGGGGATGTTTGCGTAACTGAAGAAGATATATAAAAGAGCTTTTATTTGCTAAAACGTGAAAATGTTCGAATTGAAATTACGGAATTAAAAGTACAAGGGAATGGGAAATAAACGCTCCGCTCCCACACTATCTCAATCAGTGTCCCCACTGATTTGAAAGAATGCGAGAGGGAAATACAAGGGAAATGAAAATACAAGAAACTGAAAATATAGTAAACAAATAAGGAAAGAAAAAACTAATCACGGCCTCTGCATCGGTCACGTCCTCTGTCGCGTCCTCTGGCTCTGACTTGGTCGACTCGGGCCTCAAAGTTCAGTGCTCCGGTGTGATAGACATAGTCGCGGAGTCCTTCGAACTGCAAGGTAAGATTCGCCAAGTTCTCAGTGATGGTTTCCTGGCCGGTTTGGAGTTATTGCATTTGGGTCCGATGCCAAGCTTCGAACTGCTCTGCTCGCTGATTCTGCTGCTGCATCATAGCGAGTATTTGGGCCTGCTGGTCGAGGGATCGGCGGAGGTCTCCTTCAGAGTAGTCGGGCTCTGGACGATGGCGGCGGCGGCGGTAGGATGTGCCTTCAGAAGGAAGTGGTTGCGATGCCTCCGGTTGCTCAGTTATGTCCAACTCGTCTTGCATTTTGTCACCAGAACCTTGGGTGTGGGTCTGAGTTGGAGCAGCGGTAGCAGCAGGGGCGTTGAGGTCAAAGAGCCCGTTGGCACGATCCTGTGGGTGCATCCGGGTGCGTGATGGCAGGATGATACTTCTGACGGTTTTGCCACGCACGACCGGGTGGTACTTGCCGTCGGCCCTGGAACGGATGAGGTGAGAAGCTCTGCAGGTTCGGTGTCGAGGAATACCGAGGGAATGGCATGGAGATGCTGGAGGCGGTCACCGAGGTTCAGCCCGAGTGCGATGGAAGTAACAATCCCGCCAAAGTAAAATGGCTTAGAGCCACGGTTACAGTTGGCCTGAATGTGGGCCAGGAGGAACGGGGCGACGTTGATGGGCTCGGAGTTGAACACACAACGGAGAAAGAAGAGCTCTTTTGAGTTCACCTTATGGTTGCTATCCCGTGCGAAGATGGTGTTTCTCAGTGCTCAGTGGAAATACCGGATGGTCGGGTTGTGGATATGCGTTGCATGCAGAGAATCCCAGCCATCGGCATTGATTCCGGTCAACTGGTACCAGAGCGCAAAGGCTTCGTGCTAAAACTGTTCGGTGAGGCGGCGATGAGCATTGTCGTCGCAAGGGAATTGTAGGATGTCGGCAATCTGGTTCTGGTTCAGTTGATAGTTCATGCCGAACATACGGAAGCATGCGGCGTCGGAGTGTTGGCTGAGGTCGCCGCTGGAAGTGAAGTAGCTGAACGAACTGAGGAACTCGAGGGTGAGCTGTTCGTACGTCGGCTGCGGATTTGTGCAGAGGTGCCAGATGCCGGCTCGTTGGAGCATCCAAGTGACGCCGTCAAGGAGGCCGAGCTCTGTGAGGGATGGGATATGCGGATAGTGGGTCGGCTGTAGCGACCGTTGATGGAAGGCGATATATTTGGCTCGCTATTTCTCGCCGGAGTCTCCGTCGTTGAACACGATAGTGCTGAGGTCTGGGGTTTCGTTGTTTCTCGCCATTGTTGGAGGATGCTGAGGAAATGTGGATTGAGTTGGTTCTGTGGAGTGAAAAAATGTTACAGAAGTGGATTAGGAAGTTGAAATGGGAGTTGGAATATATGGAGCAAGGTGGGAAAACGAAAATTGGAAGTGGGGTTTGAGTTTGTGATGATTGGAAGTTGAATAGATGGGGGTGGGAGAGAAAACACAACCTCTGTTATAGCAGATAACAGTTTTGGGCTCGTGACGGTCGTCACGTATCTGTGACGGTCGTCACCCGTGTGACGGGCGTCAGGCTTCTGTGACGGTCGTTACACCAGCAAAATCTGCAGAACGCAGAATTTTGCTATGGGGGTGTTCTTGCAATGGTTTTTAGGCCTAGGATTGATGTGGCAATGCATTATATCGGCCAAGAAACATAGGATAACGTAAAAACAGAATCAATGAATAAAGAATAAAATTGAAATAGCATGTAATTAAAATGATTGTTTGTAATGTAATACATAAGGTAAATTAAACAATGCAAAAATCAAAATAATTGAAAACGGACGGAAAACAGAAAAAAAGGTAAACTAAACTAAACTAAATCTAATATCTCAGTCTTTTCGTGCCTTCAATTCGTCAAACTTCCGGGCGTAGTAGTCGAGCTGGTCACAGACTAAGTCCATGAAGACTACGAGTTCGCTGTGTATGCTTGTGATGTCTTCTTTTACGGTGGTCAGAGTTGCGTCAACGTTGTCTAATCGGTGCAGGACAATATCCATTTTGTCAGTGGTTTCCTCAGGAATGGGCTCAGGATAGGTGTTGTAATGCGGAGGGGTCGTAGGGTCTACCTCAGCTTCTGATACAGCATCCTCATAGTACATATAGTCATGTGCTTCAGAGATGTGATCACTGTCGTACATGTAATTTTGTGGTGTTGATTGAGGTGAAGGAGGTCCCATAGGTTCATCCAATTCATAAACCCAGTTGTCCTTGTTATGGATACTTGTCATCTGATGATTTGGCAATGTGAATAGTTAGACATGTTTGTCATTGATGAGGTACTCGTAAGGTCCAGGTCCCATAGTTCTTAAAATGCGCCTGTTAAAGCAATACTGGATATTCATGGGTCGGATGGTGCCAAAGCTAGTGCTTGCATTTAGGTGGAATCTAAGGCCAAGCTCATGGGAAATCATTGTCACGAGGCCTCCTATTAGAATAGGTGATTGTGGGTCCTGAGTGAGGCGTAGGAAGGATCTCATCATAAAAGGTACTGCATTCACTGTACGGCCCTGAGAAGCGCAGAACATGATAAATAACTCTTCTTTAGATACGGTAGTAATATTTTCTTCTTTTCCGAAAAGGGTGTGAGCTAGGATCTTATGAAAGTATCTGAAAGCTGGGTTATGAATCTCATCATTATACATGCTGTTTGGGTCAGGGTGATAGTCGCCTGTGATTCTACCCCAGAACTGGTTGAGTTTAAAATCAAGATCATCATCTTCGGCACTGATGAACACATGTGGTCCGCTAGGAAATCCTAGGGGGTTAGCTAATGACATCCGGCTATGGGTTTGGTCCATTCCAAACATCCTAAAGGTGATCAGCTCTGTGTTGGATCCAAAACCATAGTTGGGTAAGTACCTGAAGGAACTAAGGAATTCGTAGGTGAGGTCCTTATAGGTAGAAAAACGGGTTTTCAAAGAGGTGTTCTCCCAGCCTAATTGATTAAACAGGTATTGGATGCTATCAGTAATTCCTAGTTTCTCCATGGTAGACTTATCATAATACAGTGTTAAGGCTATGTCTCTCTCAGTTAATGCTTCAAATCTTGCCTTTTGAGCTAATCCTCGAAAATGAACCTTTGTGAAGTCGTACGCGGACATACTCGCAGGTTAGTCGGAGAAAAATAGAAGGAAGGTTTGAAGGCTTTTAAAATCCTGAAAAGTTTAAAACAGAAATTTGA
Source organism: Lathyrus sativus (assembly GCA_963859935.3). Classification (NCBI taxonomy): domain Eukaryota; kingdom Viridiplantae; phylum Streptophyta; class Magnoliopsida; order Fabales; family Fabaceae; genus Lathyrus; species Lathyrus sativus. The sequence continues at coordinate 550,948,703 of OZ012741.1, forward strand.
AGTCAGGATTTTTAGAAACAAAAGGCGGTAAAAACAAAAATAAAACAGAAAAATAAAAAAAAATAAAAGAAAGTAAAAATAGTACCAATTTTAAGTTTAGAATTTTTGTTAAAGTTTCAAAGTAGAATTTTAAATAAAAATGAGAATAAAATACAGTAACGAGGGAAATACGGGAAAATTGGGTTGCCTCCCATTAAGCGCTGTTTTTAACGTCTAAAGCCTGACGATAGCTTGGTGACAAGCTATTCGGGTGTTTGAGTTGGAAGCTCAAGCAATGATATACTGCTGACTTGAGGGTTGTTTTCGTTCTTATTATAATGTTTTAGACGTTGCCCGTTTATGATAAACGGTGCATTCGTCTTATCGGTAATTTCAACAGCTCCACTTGGAAGTACTTTAGTCACTTCAAAAGGTCCAGACCACCTAGATTTTAATTTACCTGTGAAGAGTTTTAATCTTGAATTAAATAGAAGTACGATGTCTCCCACACTGAATTGTTTCTTGACTGAACGTTTATCATGCCACTTTTTAGTTCGTTGTTTGTAGATACGGGCATTTTCGTAAGCGTCCAATCGAAGTTCTTCTAATTTGTGTAAGTTCAAGATTCGTTTTTCTCCTGCCTCAGTATAGTTGAAATTGAGTGTCTTAATGGTCCAGAAGGCCTTATGCTCTAATTCTACAGGGAGATGACAGGATTTACCGTAAACTAATTTGTAGGGTGTAGTACCTATTGGTGTCTTAAAAGCGGTCCTATAAGCCCATAAAGCTTCATTTAGCTTTGATGACCAATCTTTCCTTGAGGTAGTGACAGTCTTTTCCAATATCTGTTTTATTTCTCTGTTCGAGACCTCTACTTGGCCGCTGGTTTGCGGATGATAAGGTGTAGCTACTCTGTGTCGGACTCCATATTTAGAAAGAAGTTTATCAAATATTCGCGATATGAAGTGTGATCCGCCGTCACTAATGACGAGTCTGGGTACACCGAATCTAGGAAAGATTGTGTTTTTGAAAAGTTTGATTACTACTCGTGCGTCATTTGTTGGAGCAGCAATGGCTTCTATCCATTTAGACACATAGTCTACAGCGACGAGTATGTAGTTATTACCAAAAGAAGGCGGGAAGGGTCCCATGAAATCTATTCCCCATACGTCAAAGATTTCTACCTCTAAGATTCCTTTCTGAGGCATTTCATCGCGTCGTGAGATGTTGCCAGTTCGTTGGCATCGATCACATTTCAGCACAGCGATGTGAACGTCTTTCCAGAGGTTAGGCCAGAATAAGCCGGCTTGAAGAATCTTAGCGCACGTCTTGGATGTACTAGCATGACCACCATATGGTGCTGAATGGCATTGGGAAATGATATTTTCTATTTCTTCCTCTGGGACACAGCGACGGTATAGGTTGTCGGCCCCTCTCTTGAAGAGTAGAGGTTCGTCCCAATAATAGTGTTTCAGATCGTGAAAGAATTTCTTCTTTTGCTGATAAGTGAGATCTGGTGGAAGTACGCCTGCAGCTAGGTAGTTAACGATGTCAGCATACCAAGGTAATGTGACTTGGGCATAGACGACTTCTACGGCTTTTTCGAGTTCTGGATCTTCCGAGATTAAGTTAGGCATGTCACTTTCTAATTTGGCTATCAAATGTTTGTACGGGAAATCGTCATTTATCGGTACTGGTTCATGTTTGATGCCTTCTATTCGGGATAAGTGATCTGCAACAACGTTCTCGGTTCCTTTCTTATCTTTGATTTCTAAGTCAAACTCTTGTAATAACAGGATCCATCTCAATAATCTTGGTCTGGCATCCTTTTTGCTTATTAGGTACCTAATGGCAGCATGGTCTGTGTATACGATAATTTTTGCTCCTACTAAGTAAGAACGGAATTTGTCAAGCGCAAATATAACTGCTAGAAGTTCCTTTTCTGTTGTAGCGTAGTTCATTTGGGCATGATCTAGAGTTCTACTGGCATAGTAAATGGCATGGAGTTTCTTGTCCTTCCTTTATCCTAGAACTGCGCCTACGGCATAATCACTCGCATCGCACATGATTTCGAACGGTAGTCGCCAATCGGGTGGTTGCATAATCGGTGTGGTGATAAGGGCTGATTTTAATGTTTCGAATGCTTTCAGACAGTTGTCGTCAAAGATGAACTCAGCATCTTTCATCAACAGGTCGGTCAAAGGTTTTGTGATTTTTGAAAAATCTTTTATAAATCTTCGGTAGAAACCGGCATGTCCTAGAAAACTCCGTATTTCTCGTACGGATTTTGGAGGTTGGAGATCTTTTATAACCTCTATTTTAGCATCGTCGACCTCAATTCCTTTATTTGATATGACATGTCCTAGAACTATTCCTTGTCGGACCATAAAATGGCATTTTTCCCAATTTAGGACGAGGTTCACTTTTACACAACGTTCTAATACCATTTTTAAGTTTTGTAGGCATCCTTCGAAACTTTGTCCACATACTGAGAAATCGTCCATAAATACTTCCATGATGTCGTCTATGAAATCTGCGAAGATTGCCATCATGCATCTTTGGAAGGTTGCTGGAGCATTACAAAGTACGAACGGCATTCGGCGGTAAGCAAAAGTACCATAAGGACATGTGAATGTAGTCTTTTCTTGGTCGTCAGGATGAATGGGAATTTGGAAGAATCCTGAATAACCATCTAGATAGCAGAAATATGAATGTTTGGCTAATCTTTCCAACATTTGGTCTATGAAGGGCAACAGGAAGTGATCTTTTCGTGTGGCTTTGTTAAGCTTCCTATAATCAATACACATCCTGCTTCCAGTCACGACTCTTTTTGTTATTGATTCGCCTTTTTCGTTCTTAACTACTGTGACTCCTCCTTTCTTAGGTACGACATGAACTGGGCTAACCCATTCACTATCGGAGATTGGATAGATGATTCCTGCATCTAGCAATTTCTTTACTTCATCTCAGACTACAGTGCTTAGGATGGGGTTCAGTCTCCTCTGATGCTCTCTAGAGGTTTTACAATCTTCCTCTATTGTAATTCAATGCATATAGATTGAAGGGCTTATACCTTTTAGATCGCTTATGTTATAGCCTAACGCGGTGGGGTACTTCTTTAATACTTCTAATAGCTTTACGGTTTCTAGTTGTCCTAAGTCGGCGTTGACTATCACTGGTCTTTTTAGTTCATCGTCTAGGAATTCATATCTAAGGTTTTTGGGTAGTGTTTTAAGTTCTAAAGATGGGTTCTTCGGACCTGGCATATGGTTTGGGGTCAGTGCTAAGCTTTCGCTTAGGTTGTCGTCTTTATACGGTTTACGCCAATCATCGTCTTCAGAAATATCGGGTATTTGAATCTTTATTATTTCTGAATACGTGGTCTCTTCATTTTCAAGTTCTCTTATGCATTCGTCAATTACATCTACTAAATAGCAGGTATCGTCTATGGTTGGTGCTTGTAAGAACTTGGTGAGAATGAACTCAATCTTTTCTTCTCCTACTTCGAATGTTAGCCTTCCTTTCTTCACGTCTATAATAGCTCCGGCTGTAGCTAGGAACAGTCTTCCTAGGATAATCGGGGTAACAGAGTCCTCTTTGATGTCCATGATTATGAAGTCGGTTAGGATGTAGAATTTTCCTATGCGTACTGGAACGTTTTCCAGTATTCCGACGGGGTATTTTACTGACCGGTCAGCTAATTGTACGGACATTTTGGTTGGTCTTAGGTCTCCCATATTCATCTTTTTGCATATAGATAAAGGCATAACACTGATACTGGCTCCTAAATCGCATAGAGCTTTGTCTATTACGAACTTTCATATGACGCAGGGTATGGAGAAACTACCTGGGTCTTTTAATTTAGGAGGCATGCGGTTTTGAATAATAGCGCTACACTCTGCAGTAAGTGTAACTGTTTCGTTATCCTCGATCTTTCTCTTATTTGACAGGATTTCTTTGAGAAATTTAGTGTCTGACGGCATTTGAGTTATCGCTTCTGTAAAAGGAATAGTGACATTCAACTGTTTAAGGAGCTCTACAAATTTCTTAAATTGTCCTGAAGTTTTGGAGTTTATTAATCTTTAAGGATAAGGGATAGGTGGTTTATATGGCGCTGGAGGTGCTTACGTTTTTTCACTTTCGGTATCCTCCTTCTCGTTGTCTTCCTTCTTCTCTAACTCGGATTCCTTTTCTGCTTGTTCAATTGGTTTTTGTTTCATGGCTGAGTTTTCGGTCCTCGGATCGATCGGTTCGTCCAATTCTTTTCCGCTTCTTAGTATTACAACATTTGCTTGACCTTTTGGATTCTGTTCGGGTTGTCCAGGAAACGTGCCAGCGGGTGCGGCAGCAGAGGCTTGTTGTTGAGCCACTTGTGATATCTGTGTTTTTAACATTTTGTTGTGGGTGGCTAAAGCGTCTACTTTTCCGGTAAGCTGTTTGATTTGCTCGCTAGTGTGAATGTTTTGATTCAGGAATTCTTTGTTTGTTTGAGCTTGAGTAGCTATGAATTTTTTCATCAACTCAAGGTTCGATTTCCTAGGTGCAGTCTGAGTAGCAGCTGGTTTCTGATATCCTGGCGGAGCAGCAGGCATTTGCAATGCATTATCGCTTTTGTAAGAAAAGTTTGGATGATTTCGCCAACCTGGGTTATAGGTATTTGCGTAAGGATTTCCTTGAGCATAATTTACTTGGTCTGGTGGGATTCCGGCCAGCAATGGGCATTCGGGCGCATTATGAGTGGTGATTCTGCATAACTCGCAGTTTGGAGTTACGGCAGCGACGGTTGCAGTGGGGTTAACGGTCAGACTGTCAATCTTCTGTGCTAGAGCATCTACTTTAGCGTTGAACTTTTCCAGGCTGCTGATCTCGTACATCCCACCTTTCACTGCGAGTTTCTCTGTTGGAATGCGTTCACCTCCCCATTGGCAGTGGTTCTGAGACATGTTTTCAATTAGTTGATAGGCTTCATCGTATGGCTTATCCATGAGTGCACCGCCCGCGGCGACGTCTACCGTTAATCTGGTGTTGTACAAAAGCCCATTATAGAAAGTGTGAATTGTCACCCAGTCTTCTAGACCGTGGTGAGGACATGTTCTCATCATATCTTTGAATCGTTCCCATGCTTCGTAAAGAGATTCAGTATCTTTTTGTCGAAATCCGTTGATTTGAGCTCTAAGCATAGCAGTTTTGCTTGGCGGAAAATACCTCGCTAAGAATACGTTCTTCAACTGTTCCCACGTTGTAACGGAGTTGGATGGTAAGGATTGTAACCATGTCCACGCTCTGTCTCTAAGAGAGAAAGGGAAAAGACGAAGTCTTATTGCGTCTGGAGTTACTCCATTTGCTTTCACTGTGTTTGCGTATTGTACAAACTTCATTAAATGTTCATTTGGATCCTCGGTTGCATTTCCTGAGAATTGGTTTTGTTGTACAGCTGACAACAATGAGGGTTTCAGCTCAAAATCGTTTCGAGTAATAGCTGGGGCTGCAATGCTACTTCTAGGCTCCATCTGAGAGGGTGTAGCGTATGCCTTCAGCGGTTTGTTTTGAGGTCCTTCGGCCATCTTTGATTCTTCTTCGGATTTGGAAATGGGAGTGAGAGGATCGGGAATGTTATGTTTTAATTGGTACTCAATGATGCGACTTCTTAAATGTAAGAAGCGCTCTAGTTCTGTGACTGACGGTTTTAAGATATCGCCTTGTGGGCGATTACTTGGCATACAATCTACAGAACTAGTAAAGGAAAAATGAAATTGTTAACCTAGTCTATACGGCGTAACAGAAGGTTACACTATTGACTAAACGTGTCCCCGGCAACGGCGCCAAAAACTTGATCGCGACTTTCTATGTCTAATACAACTTAACTGCAAGTGCACAGTCTATCGCGTAGTAATAAAAGATATCGATCCCACAGGGACTCGTAATCAAACCGTGTTCTCGGGAGTTACTATGGTTAGCTAGGTAGATAATGTTTAAGGAAATAATTTATGTCACTAAAGGGAACTAAAAACGTTACTCGAATTATAATTACGTGAATCGATATGCAATAATTATGTTCTCCGGGGATTTGACAAGTTACCGGTATAAGAAATATTTTTCAGAATTTATTTAAGCAGAAAATAGTGATCTGAAGACTTTCGTCTCACGATGGTTGTTGACGCTAGTCATAATTCTAAGGGCCGAATATACGCTTTCGCTGTCCCATTCGGGGTTAAAACTACTTTTTGGAAATCTCTAAGTTCTAATCCATTTTAAAGTGCTTTCGCTGTTATTAAAACAAATGCCTAGTGTTTACTATCTGGTTTTATCGCAGCTGTCGCTTGTTGGTTCGTACCTTAATTAATTTCCCACTCTCGTGGCAAAACTACTTTTAAATAAGTTCTCGCTTTCGCGACGAACGTTTATTTAGTAAATAAGTTTAAACACTCAGACCATAAACAACTTTTGAAAAAGAAAGTTTTCAACCGGTTATTATCAAATCCCGTCTGAATTATTATTATATATCGATTACTCTGATTTAGCTAGACATGGATTTGGGAAAGGCAAAACATAAATAAAAGCGGAAACTTAGAACATTCATATTACTGAGAATTAAAGTTACAATTAACGAAATAATGAAAAACCTGTAACGTATCCAATTGGCTGTTGGCCAAATCCCAACAATGTCGGCAGGATTATGTCTTCAAACCAATAGAGCACACAAACGAATATTGTCGAAATGGAATACAGGAATAAGGAAAGGAAACAAAAACAGAAAGAATAAAACTAAATTTTTGCTCTGGAAATAAATTTGGGCAGCACTTCGTTGTCTGAATGCGGCTCCCTTTATCAGCTCCCATCCTTCCCCTTTTATAGAAGTAGAATTCTAACGGTTGTCATTTGAAGAAGGTGGACTTGGAGGCAGAAATATCAGGGAGTAGTGGTCCATTATTTGGGACTTGGAACTGTATTTTGCACGTTCAATTGAAGTTGTGCGTTTTTGCCTCCATGACGGTCGTCATGGTGTGTGATGGTCGTCACCCGTGTGACGGTCGTCATGGAGGTGTGACGGTCGTCACAGCAGCAAAATGTGCATTCTGCGTTTTTCATGTTGTTTTCATCTGGTTTTCGTCCATATTTCATCTGTAATTGCTTCTTTTCTTCATATTGCTTTGTTTAGACATGATCATCAAATACCTGCAAAATATCAGACAAATAACATGGAAAGAACCCGAAATCGGATTGAAAACAGTCAAACAATAGTTGAATTATGCATCAATATATATACGATTTCGTGTTATTAGTGAGTATGATTGTAGTGCTATGTGATTTGTACTTGATTATATGATGATTTCTATGATGTACGAAGATGATTATTATGATGAAGTATATGATGATATGATGTGTGACGATGATTATTATGATGCGCTATGATGACGTGATATGTGATGATGATTATGATGATGAGCTATGACGTTTGATGATGATGATGAATATGATGAATGATGATGCACCTATGATGTTATTATGAGGATAATTTGTGACGTGTGCATCATGCACTCATGTGCATCCGGACTTCAGTTCAGGACCTCGATTACTTTAACTTCAATCCCATTGTGCGGATGTGGAGTGTTTTGATGTGCTTTAGTTCTCTAGTGGAATTGATCCTATTGATGGGGATCTATAGAGGGTTGATGGCCCAATGTCCATCGAGATGTGATGATTAGTACACATGCATTGAGTAGTGTCGCATTGCATTTATGAGTCTTTTTGTATAAATTATGATGTTGTGGCCTTTGAGGCATAATTGAGGAATATGAATGTGTTGAATATAATTATGATGTCGTTTATGCATTAATTGTTATACATTGATTATTATGAATTGTTTTACTCACTCTTCCTGTTTGAATGTTACCTCCACGTGGGTAACATGCAGATGACCCAGGTTAGCCGTGGACGCTGTCGAGGAGTATTTTTGAAGTTTTTGAGTGTTTTAGCCTTTTGGTTAGCTTAGAGGGTCTTGCTCTGATATGTAACATCGGGTTGGGTTCTTTGAGTGAAACTATATATCAGTGGGTTATTTTAATTATTTTTCCCTTTTGAGGAAACCTTGACTTTATGCTTTGAGTTTCGCTGTTTTATGATGTTTTGATGTATTTTGGGGAAACTCGTAGTTGCGGAGTATGGACCTATTTTGATGACTTTGAGAAATGTACGCCCTTTTGGTGGCTTTTTATTGAGATTTATTTATTTACTCTGAAATCTGTGTAATTTTGCCATGATAATTGTGGGGTAGAAAAGGGTGTTACATTAGTGGTATCAGAGTAGGTCGGTCCGTCCGGCCAAGTTGTCTAATGTTGTTTGTTCCCTTGTATGCGACATGTGTGAGAAAACACTGTCGGTACACGTTTGTTTTCTAACCTTTGTCTGCGGAAGTGGGAATGAATCAAGTGGGGGAGAAGCTTGTGCTTCTCCAGGATGCTTCAAGTGTGGAGTGGTGGCTCAGTGTGTCGATGAACACTCTTATAGTTTGGTAAAGATGGTTTATACCCCATCATGATTTTCGGCTGTCTATTGACAACTTGAGGGACTGATCACCCTTAATCTCTTGTTGATAGTGGACGGAGTCATGTTGGATGGGATAGACGTGTCTTGCAAGCTTAGATGGTGTGAGCAGTGAATTACTTTGAGTTAAGCTAAGTGCTTAAAGATGGTTTTGATAAGTCGGTGCAGGATGGTGTCGAGATGTTTATTTTTGATGGAAACTGTGAGTGTTGATGAAAGTGGGGAAGTTGGTGTTTTACCAATTAATTTTTTATTGTCCGGAGGTTTTTCCCGATGAGATAAGTGATTTACTGTCGGAATGTGAGGTGGAGTTGCGATCGACTTAGTTCCTGGAACTAGTCCGGTATTGATGGTTCCATGTTCTGTGTCTGCATTGGGATTGAAAGAGTTAAAGAGTCAACTGGAAGAATTGTTTTGAGAAGAGATTCTTTCGTTCGAGTGTGTCACCGTGGGGTGCACCAGTTTTGTTGATTATGAAGGAAGAAGGTTCTGTAAGGCTTTGTGTGGATTATAGACAAGTGAACAAGGTGACTATCAAGATAAGTGTTCACTTCTAAGGACTGATGATTTAATGGTTCATCTGGTTGTTGCAAGTGTGTTCGGTAAGATGGATTTGAGATCTGGGTATCATCAGATTCGTGTGAAGGCTGAAGATATTCAGGAGACTGCTTTTAAAGTAAGGTATGAACATGATGAGTATTTTGTAGTACCAGTCGGGGTGACTAAGGCACCATGAGGGCGTGTTGAGTATGCGGATGGGATTCTCCATACTTATTTGGTCAAGTTGTGGTTGTGTTAATCGATGATATTTTGATATATTCGAAGAGTAAAGAGGATAATGATGAGCATCATATAATTGTATTATCAGCATTGAACGAGAAGCAGTTGTGTGCAAAACTGTCAAAGTGTGAGTTTTGGTTGAAAGAAGTGAGCTCCTCGGTCATGTGATCTCGAGTATAGTTATTGTGGTTGATATGTCGAAGGTTGAAGTTGTATCGCAATGGGAAGCTCTAAAACATGTATTTGAGATTAGAAGTTTTCTTGGGTTGGCAGATTGTTATTAGAATTCGTTGAAGGATTTTTTTCCAAGTCATCTTTGCCATTGAAGCAGTGGACTAGGAAGGTTCAAGCTTTTGTTTTGGGATTCAAAGTATGAAGAAAAGTTGCAAGGGCTTTTGAGAAGGTTGTCAACAACTCGTGTTTTGATTTTGCCGAATCCGACAGGACTACTTGTGGTATATTGTGATGATTTGTTAATGGGATTGGAAGATATGTTAGTGCAACATCAGCGAGTTTAGCTTATGCTTTAAGGAAACTTAAGGTACATAAGAGGAATTATCTGACGCATGATTTAGAGTTGGTTGTTGTTGTGTTTGGGTTGAAGCTTTGGAGGCTTTAGTTATTTGGTTCGAGATTTGGGATGTTTAGTGATCATAAGAGCTTAGAGTATTTGGTTGATGAGAAAGAGTTGAATATGAGGCAAAGGAAGTGATTGGGACTTATGAAGGACTATGGTATTGGTTTGAATTACCATTTAGATAAAGCAAACATGGTAGTTGATGCATCGATTTGGAAATCCTTGCATATACCGATGATGATGGTAGAAGAGTTAGAACTGATTGAGCAGTTTGTGATATGAGTTTCGTTTGTAAAGAGACTTCTTATGGAGTTACGCTTTGTATGTTGAAGCTTACTAGTGGCATTAGTGATAAGACTCGAGAAGGTCAGAAATCTGATTTGGGTTCGTAGATCGGTTGAATTTGAGGAATCAAAGTCGAAGAGCTGATTTTCGGATTAATGGAAATGGTATCATGAGATGTTGTGATAGAGTTTGTGTTCCAGATAGTATAAGTTGAATAGGAGTATTCTTGAGGATGAATAAAGAAGTGGTTGAGTTTGTGTATGCTGGTTAGACTTGTCGAAATTCGAAGATTGAACATCAGAGACCGTTGGGTCTGATGCAACCGTTGAATATTCCAGAGTGGAGAGGGGATAGTATTCCCATGGATGTTATGTAGGGTTTGCCGAAGACTGTGAGAGGTATATGATTCAATTTGGGTGATTTTGGATAGATTGACTAGATCAGCTCATTTATATACCAATGAAGATTAACTATTCATGTTGAAGCCAGTTATGATATGTATTGAGGAAGTTGTGAAGTTGTATGAGACATCGTCGGATAGTGTGTCAGATGGAAATCTAGGATTCACATAGAGATTTTGGGAGAGTGTGCAGACGCTTTGAGTACCATGTTGAAGTTGAACTCTGCCTATCATCCGCAGACGGATGGACAGACAGAGAGAACTATCCAGTCTGTAAAGAATTTATTGAGAGCTTATGTATTGGACCAAGGTGGATTGGGGGATAGTTATTTGTCGTTGGTTGAGTTTACCTATGATGACAGTTACCATTCTAGTATCGGAATGACACCGTATGAGGCTTTGTATGGTAGGAGGTGTAGGACTCCTTTGTGTTGATATGAGTCAGGCGAGAATGTTGTACTCGGACCTGATATTGCTTAAGTGACGATTGGAAAGATCAAGAAGATCCAAGAAAAGACGTGTTTTGAGAGTTACGATGGTAACTGGTGTTGGCCGAGCTGTGGAGTCCTGGGAGCTCATACCATGTTTTGTAGGTATGTATCAGAGTAGCACAGTGGAAGCGTGGGAGAAGTACCATGTTAGATTGTTTTATCGCTATCACTTGTGAAATTGCATGATGTGTTTCATGTGCCTAAGTTGAAGAAGTACATTGATTTGGATGAATGGTGTACAAGTGAGAGATAATTTGATTGTGAGGCATTGCTTGTTCAGATTGATGAACGAGAAACAACTTTGAGGTAAAGAGATTGCCTTGGAAGAGGTAGTTTTGGGAGGACCAACTAGAGAAAGTTGGAATTGGGAACTTGGAGATCAGTCGAGGGAGTCGTGTCTGACTCTGTCTCCTTGAGGTAATTTTCGAGGGAGAAAATTCTTTTAAGTGGGGGAGAGTTGTAACACCCCAAATTTAATCAGAATATTTTAATTTATTTATTTAATTAAGAATATTCATTTTTGTTGTTTTCGGTGGTTTTGGGAATTATTGAGGAATTATGCATATTTGGAGTATTTATTTTGGAATAATAGTATGTAATATGGATTTATTAATATTATTATGAATTAAAATAAATAATAGTGAAAGAAGGGTAATTGGGACAATTGAGAGGAGTAAGTGAGGGTATAATGGATAAAGCCCAAATTGTGAGGCCCAAGACTAGGTTTGACAAAATAGAGTTCTGAAGGGAAATTGGGAGTCATTTTGTTAACCGTGAAAGTTTGTGGCCAGAGCTCTGAGGAAAGGTTGGAGGAAGAAGATTTCTGGAGACAATCGTGAAAGCTTTGAATCGGCTAAGGTATGGGGAGTATAGCTTTTCATGATTTTCCATGTATGCCTTTCGATGTGTTTATGGTTGATTTAAGATTTAAGGGATTTTGGGTTGATTGTGGGAAAATAAGGAAATTGATAATGAGACCCTAAGGGTTGTGGTTAGTGGTTAGTATTCCTGACTATTTGATGTGTAATATGAGAAATAGAAACCTTAGGCCTCCTTGGCCAAAACCTTAGATTGGGTTGTGTAGGGTGAGTATCATAATTATTAAATTTAGGGTTGCATGTGTGTTTAGAACTATCCCAAGCATGACAAATGTTGTAGTTATTGAATTTTTATTGATAAAATGGGACTGTCTAGATTTTGGGTTGAAAACAGTGGGAAAGGTTGGTAGCGAAGCTTGCAGCGAACATGACAGTATTTTATTTTTCTGTTCTAATTGTTGGACTGATCTGTCATGTGAATGCTTTTGTTTCTCTTCTGTGTTTTGTTTGCAGATGGCGTCCAGGTAGATTTCTTCTAAAAAGAGAAAGGTTGGTAGCACCTATCGACCTCAACCTATCCAATACGACACTGAGAGATTCGTGGGCCCTAAGCAAGCCGCTCGCTATGTGGCTTTAGAGAAGCGAAAGATTCTACCTAAAAAGAGGTTTCTAATTCATCCTGAGGGATCGTACAGAACTTTTGCAGGACTCATCCATAGCAAGAAGTGGGACGTGTTGGTGACGCCAACTGACAACTACAACATCGAGGTAGTGCGGGAGTTCTATGCCAACGCACTTCCTAACGATGATGAGCCTTTCACTTGAACCACAAGGGTAGCAGGCAAGCCGGTGAGCATTGATAGAGATGCCATTAATAGGGTGCTCGGAGGACCTCTCAACTTGGGTGAGGAAGAAGTTGATGAGTACCACCGAGACTTGAGACTTCATAGAAATACAAATGTCATTTCCGAGGCGCTATTGATGGAGGGTAAAACTGTGGAGCTGAACCCATCCGGGGTTCCAAGGCGGTATCACAGAGAAGACATGAAGCATATGCCCTAGTTGGTGTTGCTGCTGATTCTGAAAAACATTAATCCAAAATTCCATATATCAACAATGCCGATCCCAGTGACATACTTGGTCTATTATATTCTTACCAATGTGCAGATTGACGTGGCTCGGATAATTACCGATGAGCTGCGGTCTGTAGTGGAAATTGGATTAAAAGCAGGGGCGCGAGTTAATTTCCTTCTTGCTTTCCCCTGTCTCATTATGGCATTATGTGTTCAGGCGAGGGTGAGATTACATTTGAGGCGATAGGTGACTATTCCGGCCGCTATTGATGACAGGTACGTGGACAAGTATTGCGACCCAAGGGCTTCAAAGCAAGTTCAGCTGTTGCAGATACCAGGGCTACTGATGGCCCTGGTGTTGCTTTTTCACAGGGTTTTGATCCATTCCAGCAGGCTGTATGTAATTACAACTGGGATTGGATGGCGGCGACTCAGCGCGCCATGATGGATATACATGATTCTATGCAGGTACTTCAGCTGCAATGTCGTGACCCCTCCGTGGAGCGCACTATGATGACTCGTGAGCAGTTCTTAGAGCATGCAAGTTGGCCCGAGGTCAGGCCTATTTTCGGAGAGGGGGCGGGTGCCTCTGGTCCTGATGGTGGTAGCGCTGAGGTGGATTGTAACAGCCCAATTTTCAATAACTGATTAATGGTACTAATTAATTGGTTTGTGTGATTTATCTGATTTGAGTGAATTATTGGATTAACTGGTTTATTCTATTTGGTAGAATAATGTGGATTTACTAAATATTCTCTAATTAATGATAAGATAAGATATTGAGGAGATATAAAAGAGAAGAATATATAAAAGAAAGAAGAGAGAAAAGGAAAAGGAGAGAAAGAAAGAGGAAGAGGAGAAAAGAGGAAGAAAAAGGGAAAAGCTTGGAAATCATCAAAAACGACTTCTAGCTTCCGATTAATCGAGGTAAGGGTGTGAAATATTGTTATCTTACCAATGTATGTGATTATGTATGGATTATTTGGTTGTTTTTCCTCATTTTCCATTCTAGGGCATAAATGAGTTTAATCGGTAGAAACCGAGTTTTAACGGTTAAAAATGAGAATAAGTGGTAAAGTTTAGTCGAGGAATGTTGGGCTAAGGCTACTGGAACGAGTTAGAATTGAATCGTATAGATTTTGAGGAGTTTTGGAGTTTTGGACAGTGGGGAATTCTGAGTTCGCGGACCCTCGCTAGCAAGTTCACTAGGCGAGCAGGTCACAAGCATTCGCTGGGCATTCGTTGTGGCGAGCCAGTAGCGAACGGTCCCAGACTTGGACAAAATGGTTTTGGTGTTCTTCGCTGGAAGCGGAGGGGGTGGCGAGCATTCGCTAGGCCTTCGTTGAGCAAGTGAGGTAGCGAATCAAGTCAGTGGCTTTTGTTTGCCTTCGCGAGCTTGTTCGCTAGGCGAACAGGTAGCGAGCACTCGCTAGGAGTTCGCTAGGAGAGCAAGGTAGGGAGTGTGTCAGCATGTTGTTTTCTTGTGTTTTCCATCCAATGGTTAATTGTTTGGTTCAATTATGTTAATCCTTATATAATATGAATGGTTTGTGTATTATTGAGATGAGACGTGTTGTGGGTAGCCTTATGGCGTGAATCCTAGATTGTGAATTATGGCCTTTTGGCAATTGAATGCATTGTTTGAATTAAACGTGAATGTATGATGAATGTGATTGAGTTCGTTGTAGTTGGAACGACCTTGTGAGTACATATTGATTTTATGTGATAATGTGTGAAGAATGCATGAGAATATATGTATATATAGTGTATATATGTGCATTGCTTGGTAATGTGATAATGATGTTGAGAATATGTAAACGTGCGAGATTCTTACTCACTGGGGTAGAATGACAAGGTGTCGTTCCTAGTGTAGTAATCATCGGGGTAGAATAACTGAGATGTTGTTCCTAGTGGGGTATAAGCGATGTACCCATAATCCCAAATGAGGATTTGTGAGAGTTGATGAGTTTATATGAGTCATATGGTATGTATATGTGATTGTTGTATGAAAGTGTGAGATGTGGCCGTTTGAAAATTATGTGTATAATTGTATGTACTTGTATGAGGTGAAACACATAATTATATATATTTGTGAATATGTATGCATTTCAAGAGTGTGTGGAGTCGTTTTGCATGTGAAGCATCATGATCGCATTCTTGTATCTTGATCTCGCGTAGGATCTGCAGAAACCTCGTGTGCCCTTGTGAGGTGTGAGCGATGGTTTATTTTTGATCCCTTGGAGGATCTGCAAAAACCTCGTGTACCCTTATGGGGTGTGAGTGATGGTTTATTTTTGATCCCTTGGAGGATCTGCAGAAACCTCGTGTGCCCTTGTGGGGTGTGAGCGATGGTTTATTTTTGATCCCTTGAAGGATCTGCAGAAACGATCGTGTGCCCTTGTGGGGTGTGAGCGATGGTTTATATTTGATTGCGTGGAGAATCTGCAGAACGATTGTGTGCCCTTATGGGGTGTGAGCAGTCCTGAGACATCGTGTGCCCATGTGGGGTGTGAGCGATGGGTGAACATCGTAGGCCCGACGGGGAGTTACTTCGGTAACGAGCGATGGTTCCATTTGGTTCTTCAATTGAACCTGTTGAATGAGTCGGTACCGCATTTGCATTTGCATAGAGTCGTGAGTCGGTCTCTATGAGTTGCATTTATCATCCTTACATGCGAATTGGTGAAATAAACATATTGTGTGTGTTTATGTGAATTGGTGAAATAAACATGTTGTGTATGTTTATGCAAATTGGTGAAATAAACATGTTGTGTATGTTTATGTGAATTGGTGAAATAAACATGTTGTGTGTGTTTATGTGAATTGGTGAAATAAACATGTTGTGTGTGTTTATGTGAATTGGTGAAATAAACATGTTGTAAATGTTTATGTGAAAAGGACATGACTTGTAAAAGTATGATTGATGAATGTGCTTAATTAGGTAAACATATATTGTGACATATATGGCGATTATAATGAATTATGGTGAGAAAATATGGAATATATATATATATATATATATATATATATATATATATATATATATATATATATATATATATATATATATATATATATATATATATATATATATATATATATATATATATATATATATATATATATATATGTGTGTGTGTGTGTGTGTGTGTTCTGTGCTTGTGCATTTATATATGATTATATGCATTGTTATTATGATAATATTTCTCACCCTTCTGCTGGAATGATGTCCTACATGACATCGTGCAGGTATCAAGGTGTAGTACTGCTCGTAGTTGCGAGGTTGCTATTGGTGTAACTGTTTAGTGATTTAATTGTATTGGGTCGAGTCGTGCTCTGGTCATGTAACACTGGGATCGTTTGGGTTACGTTTCAGATGTATATTGTGATGTTGGCCTCAGTGCCTAAGTGATGTTGATTTATGTGATTAACACAAATATTTCTTTTGTGAAAAAATTGTGATATAAATAAATCCGCTGCTACACACAAAAATGTAATTTTGTAAGGAATGATTATTTATTTCAGTGTTAATGAGCATGACAAATGGTTTTTAGTAATTTGGAAGTGTATGTGTGACGCCCTTTGTGATTGCATGTTAATTTTACTCTGATTATGCTTATATTTCCGTGGGGTTTAGAAGGGTGTTACATTAGTGGTATCAGAGTATGTCGGTCCATCCGGCCAAGTTGTCTAATGTTGTTTGTCCCCTAGTATGTGACATGTGTGTAAAAACACTGTCGGTACGTGTTGTTATTCTAAACCTTGTCTGCAGGAGTGGGAATGATCCAAGTGGGGGAGAAAGTTGTGCTTCTCTAGAATGCTGCAAGTGTGGAGTTGTAGCTCAGTGTGTGGTTGAACGCTCTTATAGTTTGGTAAAGATGGTTTATGCCCCATCATGATTTCGGCTATCTATTGACAAATTGAGGAAATGATCACCCTTAATCTCTTGTTGATAGTAGTTGGGATTGTGTTGGATGGGATAGATGTGTCTTGCAAGCTTAGATGGCGTGAGCAGTGAATTGTTTGGGGTAAGGCCAAGTACTTGGGAGTTTTGTGTATTAACGAAAGTGGAAAGTTGGCGATTTGCCGATTAGTTGTGATTGTCTGGAAGTTGTCCTGACAAAGTAGTGATACACATCCAGGACGTGAAGTAGAATTGTGACCGACTTAGTTACGGAAACTAGTCCAATATTGAGAGCTCCATGTTATATGTCTAATTGGTTATCCAAGGAATTAAATTGAAGGAGTAATTTTGAGACTTGTGTCTGGTGTGTGCTACGACAACAGTTTATGAGGTCGAGTATATAAAGAAGGATGGTGATTTATGGTGATTATTAAAGAAAGTAAGAGGTGGAATAAAATATTGGTATGATTAAACCTCTAAGCATTTCAAGAGTTGAAGATGTGTTAAATGGCCTTCTAAGTGTGGAAATGTTGTTTTCGTATTCTGTCGTAATGGGAGAACCGTAACTCGGAATGACGCAGAATTAGAAGCGTTGGAAGTTACTATAATGCTCTATGTGATGGTGAAGTAGTAACATGGAATTAAGTTATTTCTTGATGGAGTACGTTTGGATGTTGTAGTAAGTACGGGAAGTGTGGGTTGTGTTTCCGCCATAACTCACAAATTGAGTGTCCGTTTGACATGGGATTTTCCATACTTAATTGAGTGAGTTAATAGTTGTGTAACCGATGATATTTGGATATTCGAAGAGTATAGAGGATCATGTTGAACGTCGGAGACTTGAGTTATCAGTGTTTGAGAAAGAGTAGTGATATGCCACTGGGAAGAAGTTTAAAGAGTTTTTGGGAGAGCTGTCAACAACTCGTGTATTGGTTTGGCCAAATCCGACAGAACTATTTGTTGTGTTTCGTGATGTTTGGTTGATATGATTGGGAGATATGTTAAGTACAACATCAACGAGTTTTGGTTATGCTTTAAGGCAACTCAAAGTACATAAGGGAATTATCTGACAAGTAATTTGGAGTTGGTTATTGTGTGTCTGTGCCGGATTTTGGAGGCCTCAATTGTTTAGTTGAAATTTGAGATGATTGCTGACCTTAAGAGCTTAAGGTGTTTGTTTGATTCGGAAAAGTTGAATATGAGGTAGAGGAAATAATTGGGACTTCTGAAGGAATATGGTTTTGTTTGAATTACCATTCGGGTGAGACGACGTGGTAGCTGAGATATCAAATGGGAAATTTCTGTATATACTGATGATGATGGTATAGAGCTAGAACTGAGGAAGCAAATTCGGGATATGAGTTTGGTGTGTGAAGAGACTTCTTTTGGAGTTGAGATTTGTATTTTGAGACTGACTATTGGTATTCCTGATGAGATCCGAGGGAGTCGGAATTCATTTGAGTTAATAGATTGATTGAATTTAATGGATAAAAGTCGAAGAGCTGATCTTCGGATTGATGGAAATGGTACCATGAGTTGTCGTGATAAAGTTTGTGTTTCCAATAGTGGGAGTTGGATAAAAGTACCCTGGGAGAAGGACGTTGAGATAAATTGAGTATCCATCCAGGTACTGTGAGGATATGACCGAATTTGAGAAATCGTCTTGGTGAATATAGATGGAGAGAGAAATGGTTGAAGTTGTATATGCTGATTAGACTTGTTGAAAGTCGAAGTGTGAACATCATAAACTGTTGGACCTGATACAACTGTTGAATATTTCTGAGTGGCATGGAATAGTATCCCCATGGATCTTGTGACGGGTTTTCCAAAGAATTTGATGGGATATGATTCAATTTGGATGGTTAAGAATGGATTAACAAGAGTAACTCGTTACTTACCAGTAAGGATGAATCATTTTGTTAGATGGGAATCTGAGTTTTTCATTGAGATTTTGGAAAGGTTTGCAGGCGCTTCTGGGTGCCATGTGGTAGTTGAACTCTGACTAGTGTCCGTGGAAGGAATGGACAGACAAAGAGGATTATCCAGTATGTAGAGAATTTGTTGGAAAGCTTGTGTGTTGGACCAAGGTGGATCGTGGAATAGTTAATCGTCATTGATTGAGTTTACCTACGATAATCACTATCATTCTATTATCGGAATGACATCATATGAGACTTTGTTTGGTAAGGGGTGTAGAAATCCTTTGATATGATGTGTGTCTGGCGAGAGTGTCGTACTCAGACCTGAGATTATGCAAGAGGCAGCTGGAAGGACCCAAGAAAGGACGTGTTTTGAGAGTTACGATAGTAACTGGTGTGGGTCGAGCTTGAGGTCTCGGAAGTACCCACTGTACTTTATTGATCTATATCAGAGTGGCGCATCGGAAGCATGGAGAAAATAGCATGTTAGACTATTTTACCGCCATCACTTGTGGAAATTGCATGATGTGTTCATGTGTCTAAGTTGAGGAGGTACACTGATTCAGAAGGATGGTGTGCAAGTGAGAGACAATTTGATTGTGGAGGCATTGCTAGTTCAGGTTGGTGAACAAGAAGCAACTTCGAGGTAAAGGGATTCCTTTGGCGGAAGTAGTTGGGAGATTGGGATGCGAGAGTCGTATCCAGAGTTATTCGAATCAGATAACATTTTCGAGGACGAAAATTCCTAAAGTGGGGGAGAGTTGTAACAGCCTAATTTTCAATAACTGATTAATGGTACTAATTAATTGGTTTGTGTGATTTATCTGATTTAAGTGAATTATTGGATTTAACTGATTTATTCTATTTGGTAGAATAATGTGGATTTACTAGATATTCTCTAATTAATGATAAGATGAGATATTGAGGAGAAATAAAAGAGAAGGATATATAAAAGAAAGAAGAGAGAAAAGGAAAAGGAGAGAAAGAAAGAGGAAGAGGAGAAATGAGGAAGAAAAAGGGAAAAGCTTGGAAATCATCAAGAACGACTTCTAGCTTCCGATTAATCGAGGTAAGGGTGTGAAATATTGTCATCTTACCAATGTATGTGATTATGTATAGATTGTTTGGTTGTTTTTCCTCATTTTCCATTCTAGGGTATAAATGAGTTTAATCGGTAGAAACCGAGTTTTAACGGTTAAAAATGAGAATAAATGGTAAAGTTTAGTCGAGGAATGTTGAGCTAAGGCTACTGGAATGAGTTAGAATTGAATCAGATGGATTTTGAGGAGTTTCAGAGTTTTGGACAGTGGGGAATTCTGAGTTTGCAGACCCTCGCTAGCAAGTTTGCTAGGCGAGCAGGTCGCAAGCATTCGCTGTGGCGAGCCAGTAACGAACGGTCCCGGACTTGGACATAATGGTTTTGGTGTTCTTCGCTGGAAGCGAAGGGGGTGGCGAGCATTCGCTCGGCCTTCGCTGAGCGAGTGAGGTAGCGAATCAAGTCAGTGGCTTCTGTTTGCCTTCGTGAGCTTGTTCACTAGGCGAACAGGTAGCGAGCACTCGCTAGGAGTTCGCTAGGCGAGCAAGGTAGCGAGTGTGTCAGCATGTCGTTTTCTTGTGTTTTCCATCCAATGGTTAAGTGTTTGGTTCAATTATGTTAATCCTTATATAATATGAATGGTTTGTGTATTATTGAGATGATACGTGTTGTGGGTAGCCTTATGGCGTGAATCCTAGATTGTGAATTATGGCCTTTTGGCAATTGAATGCATTGTTTGAATTAAACGTGAATGCATGATGAATGTGATTGAGTTTGTTGTAGTTGGAACGACCTTGTGAGTACATATTGATTTTATGTGATAATGTGTGAAGAATGCATGAGAATATATGTATATATAGTGAATATATGTGCATTTCTTGGTAATGTGATAATGATGTTGAGAATATGTAAGCGTGCGAGATTCTTACTCACTGGGGTAGAATGACAAGGTGTCGTTCCTAGTGTAGTAATCACCGGGGTAGAATAACTGAGATGTTGTTCCTGGTGGGGTATAGCGATGTACCCATAATGCCAAATGAGGATTTGTGAGAGTTGATGAGTTTATATGAGTCATATGGTATGTATATGTGATTGTTGTATGAAAGTGTGAGATGTGGCCGTTTGGTAAGTATTTGTATAATTGTATGTACTTGTATGAGGTGAAACGTGTAATTATATATATTTATGAATATGTATGCATTTCAAGAGTGTGTGGAGTCGTTTTGCATGTGAAGCATCATGATTGCATTCTTGTGTCTTGATCCCGTGTAGGATCTGCAGAAACCTCGTGTGCCCTTGTGGGGTGTGAGCGATGGTTTATTTTTGATCCCTTGGAGGATCTGCAAAAATGATCGCGTGCCCTTGTGGGGTGCGAGCGATGGTTTATATTTGACTCCATGGAGAATCTGCAGAACGATCGTGTGCCTTTGTGGGGTGTGAGCAATCCTGAAACATTGTGTGCCCATGTGGGTGTGAGCGATGGGTGAACATCGTAGGCCCGACGGGGAGTTACTTCGGTAATGAGCAATGGTTCCATTTGGTTCTTCAATTGAACCTGCTGAATGAGTCGGTACCACATTTGCATCTGCATAGAGTCGTGAGTCGGTCTCTATGAGTTGCATTTATCATCCTTACATGCGAATTGGTGAAATAAACATGTTGTGTGTGTTTATGTGAATTGGTGAAATAAACATGTTGTGTGTGTTTATGCGAATTGGTGAAATAAACATGTTGTGTGTGTTTATGTGAATTGGTGAAATAAACATGTTGTGTGTGTTTATGTGAATTGGTGAAATAAACATGTTGTAAATGTTTATGTGAATTGGTGAAATAAACATGTTGTAAATGTTTATGTGAAAAGGACATGACTTGTAAAAGTATGATTGATGAATGTGCTTAATTAGGTAAACATATATTGTGACATATATGGCGATTATAATGAATTATGGTGAGAAAATGTGGAATATATATATATGTATTCTGTGCTTGTGCATTTATATATGATTATATGCATTGTTATTATGATAATATTTCTCACCCTTCTGCTGGAATGATGTCCTACATGACATCGTGCAGGTATCAAGGTGTAGTACTGCTCGTAGTTGCGAGGTTGCTATTGGTGTAGCTGTTTAGTGATTTAATTTTATTGGGTCGAGTCGTGCTCTGGTCATGTAACACTGGGATCGTTTGGGTTACGTTTCAGATGTATATTGTGATGTTGGCCTCAGTGCCTAAGTGATGTTGATTTATGTGATTAACACAAATATTTCTTTTGTGAAAAAATTGTGATATAAATGAATCCGCTGCTACACGCAAAAATGTAATTTTGTAAGGAATGATTATTGATTCCAGTGTTAATAAGCATGACAGATGGTTTTTAGTAATTTGGAAGTGTATGCGTGACGCCCTTTGTGATTGCATGTTAATTTTACTTTGATCATGCTTATATTTCTGTGGGGTTTAGAAGGGTGTTACATGGATGATGATGATGATGATGGTGATGATAATGATGATGATGTCGGTTCTGAGAGCATGGAGGAGACCGAGTCCGAGGAGGACTGGTTTTTTGATATTTTAATCTTGTGAGCATGAATTCGAGCAACTTCCTTTGGTCGTCAAAATGAAGTACTTTTGTGCCTGAATCATTGCTTTTGTTGTTTTTATTGTATTGTTATTTCAAATATTGGTTCTTGTACCATTTTGGGGTGTTTTGTACCCATGCACATTTTTATTTAAGTTTAAGTAATGTTAAGTTTATGTTTTAAAATATTTTGTTTCTCTTTTCAAGTGGTTGTTAATATTTTCTGGCGGTTGAGCTTTCTAAAACTTCTAGATTGGTTGCTCTCTGGAAAGAAGTATCCAATGAAGATGCATCCGAGTTTGGATGGCGATGATAATAATTAAACAAGCGAGTAATGTCAAGGTACATGGTTACCTTTGGTTAGAATTTTAGAATGCATTAAGAACTTTAATCTTGTTGTGAATGAATATTGTTCTTTTGGAAACATTGTTGAATGAAGGTTTCACTTATGACTTAGAACCACAAATTGTGAGGAAACCTCAACTATACATTAAATGTTGGATTGTAATAAACTTTGTTGATTCATTTGATTCATGCTTTGTCTTTTATTATTGTGAATGTGTGGAAGCAATTAGAAATGATCAAGGCACTTGTTTTTTATCGAGTACAACCAGTTCCAAATGCAACTTACCCATGAGCAGAGAGTATTTGTGAACCCCTTGAGCCTAAATAGTGTGAATCTCAACCTGAAATTGTGCGAGATTCCAAAAACTTTTTTATTGAACCCTTGAATTTTGTGTTAATTATTCTCTTTATCTTAAAAAGTCAAGAGTATTCACTTGAGGGTTGAGTAAAAGCTAAGTTGGGGAGAACGAAAAAGAAGTATGGTAGGTTGCTACAACTCTTGAAAAATCAAGCAAGCATTGAGAAAAAAATTTGTTATGTGAATATGATTGCGAAAAAGAAAAAAAAAGGACAATGCTTGCTGATAACACGAAATCGTATATATATTTTGATGCATAATTCAACTAAAGTCTAACCGTTTTCGATCCGATTTCGGGTTATTTCCGTGTTATTTGTCTGATGTTTTGCAGGTATTCAACGATCACGTCTAAACAAGGCAACATGAAGAAAAGAAGCAATCTCAGATGAAATATGGACGAAAAAGGAGTGAAAACACAATGAAAAGCGCAGGAAGTTGTTTTTGCTGATGTGACGACCATCACAGCTTCATGACGACCGTCACACGGGTGACGACCGTCATGCAGGCAAAAACGCCCCACTTCAATTACACGTTAAAGAATCAGTTCCAATTCCCACAGAGTGGACCACTACTTCCTAAATTATCTGCCTCAAAGTCCATCATCTTCAATGATAACCGTTGGGATTCCACTTCTATAAAAGGGGAAGCAGGGGACTTCAGAAAGTGTGCTGCATTCATACAACGAAGTGCTGCCAAATTTATTTCCAGAGCATATTTTCCAGCAATATTCTTATTTGTTTCTCTTTACCTTTCCTGTATTCTATTTTTCATTCTTCTGTAATTTCTACTTTCATTGTACGATCAATTTGGCATTAGAGATCAGAATCCTGCCAACATCTGTGGAGGATCTGCCCAAAGGCCAATTGGAATATTTACAGGTTTCTCATTTCAATCGATTCCAGTTTTATTATAATGCAAATCATTATTTATTATTTTTATTTATGTTTTATCTTTCCCAAATCCATGTCTAGCTAAACTTAGGTAATCGATATGTAGTAATAATTCGAATGGGATTTGATAACAACTGGTTGAAAAACTTTCTTTTCAAAAAAATAATTTATGGTCTGAGTGTTTAAAATTGATTCACTGAATAAACTTCGTCGCGAAAGCGAGAACTTATTTAAAAGTAGTTTTGCCACGAAAGTGGGAAATTAATTAAGATACGAACCAACAAGCGAAAGCTGCGGTAAGGTCAGATAGTAAACACCAGTCATTCATTTTAATAACAACGAAAGCACTTTAAAATGAATTAGAACTTAGGGATTTCCAAAAAATAATTTTAACCCCGAACGGGATACGAAAGTGTACGTTTGGCCCTTAGGATTATGATTAGCGTCAATAACCATCGTGAGGCGAGAGTCTTCAAATCTCCATTTTCTGCTTAAATAAACTTTGAAAATTATTTCATACACCAGTAACTTATCAAATCCATGAAGAACACAATTACTACGTATCGATTCAATCATTTATAATCTAAATAGTATTCTTAGTTCCCTTTTAGTGACAATATTATTCCCTTAAACATATTCTACCTAGCTAAACATAGTAACTCCCGAGAACACTAGTTTGATTACGAGTCCCTGTGGGATCGATATCTATTATTACTATGCGATAGACTGTGCACTTGCAGTTAGGTTGTATTAGACATAGAAAGTCGCGATCACTTGCTTGAAAAAAAAGAGTAAGTTGTGAACTGAGTTGGGAAGGTTTTCAAATGAAAAACAAGGGGAAGGAAGTTGTGATGTGTAAATAACTTGTGCAGTGAATGTCTCTTTTATATCGGCAATTTCGTTTCAATGGCCTAAGATATGTCCCTTGTTTGTAAACTCGACCAAGCTACAACTGGAAAAGACCTTAGTGATCTTCTTGCTTCCATATTTTCATCTATAATTGTTAGATATTGTATGAATTGGATTGATTTTGGCACTGTTTGTTAGTTGAGTGAAATTGTCCCCGCGGTTACAAACGCGTAATTTCTTCAATCCTTATTCGAAGAGGAGAGATAGGGTGATTCATTCAAGATAACATTGTTGTTGATTGATATATGTTTTGCATTGCTTTAAGACTTTAGTTCTTATGTGTTGTTTGATTCTAACCATTGGGAACCTGTGTCTGGTTGCATTCCTTGTGTTTAAGCCATTTAATCTAATTTCAGAGAAATCTTTTTGTTGATAAAATCCTCTTGTTTCATCAAGAGGCATACTTTGCTTGAGGGAAAACAAGAATCTAGTTGGGGAGAGTTGTTAGATGCCCAACTTTGCTTATTTGATCTATCAAATGTGAGCATCTTTCACTCCTTTTTGTAAAGAAAGTGTTTGAATCACTCTTACTTTAGTTGGTTTGCAACATATTATGAAAATATCTTGGTTCCTTTGATTTGTGTGTTATTTTGCAGGAATTAGGCATGAAAAAGTGAAGATTAAGACACAAGAAATAGGACAAAGAAACCAAGTCAGCATGCAAACAACAACAAGTTCGCTGGGCGAACTTGCTAGCGAAGCTGCCACCAAAACTTCACAAAGTTCGCTAGGCGAACTATGTAGCGAAGGCCAGGAATCCAAAACAGTAAGGAAAGGGCCATAAACTCGCTAGGCGAAGGAGGAAGCGAAAAGCTCACTAGGCGAAGAGGTAGCAAACACTTCCAGACTTGAGACAGTAAGGAAAGGGCCATAAACTCGTTGTGCGAAATTTGCAGCAAAGGCTTCACTAGGCGAACATTTCTTCGCACAATGAACATTTGGATTTCTGTTTGGGGAGCTTTCACAAGACATAGGCACTTCAGATGCCATTTTGGGTGTTCGCTAGGCGAACAATTCGTTCGCACTGCGAATGTGACAGCTCAGCAGCCACTTCTATAAGTAGTATGAGCTACTTTTTGTAAAAATATCTAATTTTTTGTACTTGCATTTGAGAGGAGTTTCAGACTTAGAAAACTCATTCCTCCATTTCTCATCATCTCTTAACAATATTTCATAAAAATAAGGTGGATTCCCATCCAATCTCGATTATTCGACTCGGATGTTGATCAACCTTCTTCCGAAACTTGTTGCTCAAGCTATTATTTAAATGATTGGCTAAATCCCTCTCTTGTCAAGGTTAGAAGTAGTTAGTTCAGATTTTATGTATTCCATTTGATCTTTTGTATGTGAACAAATGTTGTGATCAATATAGATGAAGTTATTTGCTACTCTTTGTACATTTATGGTTTGGATTGCTTTAGACATGAACTTTCCAAGTCTTGACCTAATATCCTCATCTATCAACTATACAAATTCTATACATAGGTTTGAAAGTTGATATCCGCTTTGTATTGATCTTAATGCTTATTATTTCGATTGTTACTTAGAGAGATCATTTAACGGTCGAAACAATAACATTCACGAAATTGCTTTAGAAATGAACATTTTTGCGAGGATACGCGGTTATGTTGGTTAAAACTTCGTTCTCATATTTGATCGGTTGAGTATGTTTAGGACGGACTAGCGAACCCTAATCTCGACATGTTTTTATCAAACTTAGACCGAATTTTATTCAGCTTTAATTCTTGCAAACTTTAGTTACAAAAATTGAAACCATTCTAAAAACCCCCTTTCTCAAGACATTAAACTGTTGAACGACAAGCATCTATATTCTCATCAATCCCTGTGGAGACGATAAAACACTACCCCAAAATACTTTCTAACAGCCCTCGGCATACTTCTACTGCGAAATATCATGATGCACATCACTCTCTTCACCCTTTTTACTTTTATTATTTCCCCTATTTGCCTTGAATTTCACTGGTGGTGGACACATGAGAGATGTGGATGAATTTGTTAGTTCCCAAACTTTTTTCTTTATCACCCTATAACCTACAATATCCAGTATGTTGAAATACCTCTTCAACTCTTCACACTCTTCTTCTAAATCCAAATGTGTCACACTATCTTTATAAGTAGCCTCATGCTCTTCAATGTATAATTTCTTCCAAAACACATGAATTGATTCTTGTAGAATAAGCTCACCTTCTATTTGAAGATCTGCTAGTTCATACGCACAAGGTAACCCATGTGTTGTTCTAATGAAGCAACCACATGCAACTTTGTCTGAACCAATAAATTTTACCATTTCCGATACACTGTCTTGAAACGAAGCCATGATATCTGGAGTAAAAAGGAGTGTTATACCAATGCTCAATGTTGGCAATACTTTTCAAAAATGATACTCTAATTGAACCTAATTGCAACTTCAACATGGTGTTCACAGCTTCCGAACTTCTACATAAATATCCCTTGGTAGTTGTAAACATATTTTAGTTTCCAGTGAGCAAACTCAATCCTAAAAAAATCATAAATAGAAAAAGGATGTCATTATTTGATTATTAGTAATGCACTCATATATAAAGTCACATCGATGTACTTATTTGTTGTCCTGTTCCCTAAACGAGTGACTTTATTAGTCCAACCAGTAACAAATATTTCTTTATAGGGTATCAACCAAGTTCCATGCACATACTGAACAAATTTAGGAATATCAACGCATACAATCTCAAAATGATTTAGGTATACTAAAAATTCAGACTTCATATTCGAATATATGATGTTATTCTATAAATCCATAACATGATCATGCCTATGCAATTTGACATACTCCTTATACTTCATACTAAATTTTTTTGAATTATGGAACAGACACAACAAATTATTTAAGTTTGGAAACACAACTTTCACAAAATTCATCAACGTCAGTTCACGGTCCATAACCAAAACCTTTGGTAGCAACTTCTCGGAAGCGAACAACTCTTTTAGCTTCTCTAGTGCCCATGTAAAGTTTTTCTCCCTTTCATATTTCATATAGGCAAATCAAATAGAAAATGTTAACTTCGTGGATGTAACACTAACAATCTCAAGTAGTGGTAGCCAATAGGTACCTGTTAATTTTGTATGTACAATAAAAAATCAACAACTTTTAACCCAGAATCAAATAAATGAAAATAGAAGCAATTGGAGCATGCAGTACCTGTTTATTTTGTATGTATAATAAAAAATCAACACCAAATGAAACATGTTCAACAACTACACTGAATCAGGAGGCGTCCAAAAGATATCAGTAACAACATTTGAAGTGTCCCTATTTCTGGTCCAGCACATATGTTTATCTTCATGAATTAGACTCAACAGATGTTGCATTTCAGTCAGCGAACCTCTCTTACTCGTCTTGTATGTATATCTTTTCTTATACACTTTTATACCACTCGTCAGATTTTCTTGATCTCTATCTTTCAAAACAAGAATTATGTATCTAGGAGGCATAATGTATATGGTCAAGTCATTCACGAACTTCCTTTCGTTGTCTTTTAAACAACCTAGTACGTTATGACTATTTAAGTCCTTAACTAGTATATGATTGTGAAACCTAACCGTAACCTTTCAACTACTTCCACTTGACACAAATCTCAGCATAAATGAACATTTCACTTTCATACTATAACTATCTTTAGACACATTCTTTCTTTTGTAGTTTTCTCCTCTCTAACAACCAATAATCAAATTAACTTTTCTCCCTCTGATCCCATTTGTGGTATCAGAACGAATAGTAACAACAATAATATCATGTTGTTTACCAACAGACTATATCTATGCCAAAACGTTAGTTCGAGAAAGAAAAATATGACATTTACAACATATACACCATAAATTATTAATGTTAGGGATATCATAAGCCTATTAATTTTTGAACATGTTAAAAATTAAACATTTAAGCCAAATATACAACGTCAGTGGTGAAAAAATATTTAAACTTGCAGGGGAAGCATCAGAATCTAGATCGCACAAATGAAGCATATTGCGCTATCATATTTTTGAGTTTATGCGAAAAATCCGATATATCAAAATTTTCAAAAAAAACGTTATTTTCAATGTATTATAAATATTTTGAAATATCCAATAGAAATGTATTAAGCTTTTTAAAACCTCTGCTACGAACACAAACCCCTATCAAGAAAATGCAGATTTAAAAAAAGAACTGATAAAATCTCATGTTGGATTTTTAAAATTCCGATAAAAATGCATAAAATTCTCCTTTTGTGAAAATTTTTGTATCTGATATCTCGATATAACTAGCATATTTTTTGTTTTTACCAACTATTTACATAGTAATTTTTTTACATAATGTGAATTTTTAAAAAATAAATAATGCAAAAAGATATTTTTATTATTATGAAAAATAGAGAGGTGTTTGGTCAAGTTGGAGGTGACACGATAAAATCTAATTTGTTAGTGATTGATTTATACGTCACACAATAAACCAACGAATTTATTGAATTAACTAAATAATTTTTTTATAAGTTAGATTTAGTAGATTTTTAAAATAAAAATAAAAAAATAGAACATGCACCGACTATAAAAAACATTTTTACACATATCAGTTTTTATTTTTAAAATACTAATATAATTTAATAAATTTAATTTTTTTTATTAAATATCAGTATAATATTAATTTACACTAAAAATGCACCGGCTTTAAACTCTTTTAAAAATTAAAAACAAAAAAAAAAAGGCATGAAGGGAATTTACTCTCAATCAACCTAACTTAATAAACGCAAAAGAAAATAAATAAATAAACGCAAAGGATCTTAAATTGACATACGTGTATCCTCCAATGAAAGACACCCACGTAAGACCCCCAACTTTGACATCCTTGTTGAGTTCACCACTACTACTTGGTAAACTGTTTTGTTGGAAACTCTTCTGAATTCTCTCTCTCTTTCTCTTCCTTCACCGTTTTCTCCTCCTCCTCCTCCTCCTCACATCCTAATCACTTCTCAACTTTCTCTTCATTTTCTCTTTACTTTCTTCATTCTCACTTCCACCATGACATCCATTATTACCCTTAACCAAAAACCCCTTCTCCATCTTTCACTCCTACTTCTGATGCTGTTTTCTTCTTCCACCGAATCCCTCAGATTCGAACTCCAATCTGGTTCAACCAAATGCATCTCTGAAGACATGAAGAGCAATTCCATGACTGTTGGCAAGTACTCCATCGTTAATCCCAACGAGGGTTATCCTTTACCCGATTCCCACAGAATCACCGTTAGGGTACATATATCAAAAATAAAGATCAAAACTTTTTCTTGCCCTGTATTGAATTTCTCTACTTTGATTCGAATTCAATTGTTTTTGGCTAATGGGTAATTCTATGTTTGATTTTTTTTAGGTGACTTCGTCTCAGGGAAACAACTATCACTATGGAGATCGTGTGCAATCGGGTCAGTTTGCATTTGTTGCAGTGGAAGCTGGAGATTATATGACTTGTTTCTGGGCTGTGGATAACAAACCGGAGGTGAAGTTGACTATTGATTTGGAATGGAAGACTGGTGTAGCAGCTAAGGATTGGTCTAAGGTTGCTAAGAAAGGCCAAGTTGATGTGAGTATTCAAATCTCTAATATGATATATTCCTCGATTAATTCGGTATCTTGTATATAGTATTGTGTTGTTACTTGCTAAATCTAGCGTGAGTTAGTACAATCAATCAGAAACTAGATATACATTTAAGTGAGGGTTTAATTAAACACTACTTACTAAATTTGTTTTACTGACATGTTTTTTGATTAATTGTGCTTGTTATAATCATTCCATGTTTCATTGGATTAGTTTTCTAGTGTTGAATTTTGGTTGTGTTGTTGATAAAAAGTCCCCCTCCCCAAAGATTTACGTACGCTATGTTTGGATCTGCGTTGGATTTTTATGAAATTGTAGTGAAATAGTGCAGCTGCACAGAAGCTTTACATTGTAGCTTCATGAATATTGCACCCAACTCATATTTGGACGGGGGATTTCCTATGAAGCGCGGATCTAAACATATGTTTAGTTGCATCCGCACATAGTTTTTTTTTTTTTAAGGAGAACTGATATGGACTGAACTGAGTGTTACTTTTGTGGCGTTTGTGGCCATGTTGAGATTTTGTGAGGCTGTGATATCTTGTGTTTGTGATCTGGTTCTTGATGACTATGTTTTATTAAGTTCCCTAGATATCTGATGTATTAGTGGCATCAGAAACTACTAATCACCAATTATGCATTGTCTGATTTTAATGGATGTTTCAGATTTTAAGTTTGGAAAACTGAATTTAAAAGAATGTACTAGATAAATTTGAAATGTGAACCGTCTGATCTTGATTAGATAGTCCATACTTGTTCGCTGCAAAGATTCTGTGACTGTAGGAATCCTGATCCAAATAAGTAGATATAAATGGAGTTAATATTTGTAGCCTTAATGGTAAAGATATAATAATGGGAGGGGATTTTATATTTCTAAACATGTTAAGCTTTTTATTGGCAGTGATTTTATATTTTCTACTGAGGTTATGGTAATCCCTAGATATCATTTTTGTGCCTTATTTTGGAGCAAATCTGAACCTTGTCAAATTCTAATTGTCACACTCATTTGTCGTGTGAGGAAGATATGACATATCTCCTCACAACTCTCTGGTTTTCAATTACTTTGATGAAATTGTAATAATGATTTTCATTCACATGAGCCAGGTAATGGAAATAGAACTAAACAAGTTACAAGAAACTGTTACTTCCATTCATGACGAGATGTTTTTTCTTCGTGAAAGGTAAACATGCACAATTTGCTGAAAGTCCTTTTGTACACTCGTGATATTTGAACATTGTTCTTACTTTTTAATAAAAAATACTAAATTCATAACATTGACATAGGATATCATAATACGCATCATTCTTATTTTTGTTTATGTATTTTCCTTTCCAGAGAAGAAGAAATGCACGAGCTCAACAGAACAACCGTCAAAAGAATGTTCTGGTTGAGTTTGCTTTCACTCTTTGTCTGCTTATCAGTAGCTGGGTTGCAACTATGGCACTTGAAGTCGTTCTTCGAGAAAAAGAAAATCATTTAAAATTGTGATAGTTTATTTTATATGTACTCTTGTAAAATATACCGGCATTAATTTATCCAGAGGATACGCGTAATGGTAGTCAGTTGTTAAATGCAAATCAGGTGTGACAAGATGAGTTTCAACGGAATTGATATACTGCAATTTGAGGGTTAAGCAAGATGGTGTTCGGGTGAAATTGCAATTCTGCTCAGTGCTCGATCTAGTGAAGCAATGATAGTTTGCCAGAAAATATCATTTCCTTTCCTGTCTTTTTGCCTTTTTACTTATTTTATTTCACATCCCAGGTGTGGGAGCATAATTTTTCATCTAAAAATTAATTAAGTTTAAAAGCTGTTTTGCGCTTGTTTCTTTAATGGATTAATAGTAGTTAAGAAGTAATTATATTTTCCTTGACGTTGAACTTAAATAGAACTTGGTGGTATGAGTTTTGAATCTTTTGATGCTAGTGTCTGCATGTGTGAAATAACGACTCAGTTGCTATACACGTACTCTGCAATATGTTTCTATACATGAATTTTCCTTGTGCCAGTTATTATTTTACTCTATTTGCATTTGTTTTGCTAGATAAAATATGGCCTGTAAATATAGTAAAATGATTGACTCGATAGGCACATTCATGTACGAATAATTTCATTCTAGCTCCAAAATATAGAACAAATGACACATCACCGTTATTTTCTTTTTTCCGTTCATTTCGCAATTCAGGCACAAGGGATTGTGACTCTACTTTTAAGTCTTGGTGGTACCAGTCCTCAACTTTATACTACATTTTTCCAGGGTAGAGAGCATAATCAAATGAAAACAGCAAAAACCATACCAGAATTGAGAAGACATTATACAGGAATAATAACTACTATTATTTTTATTAATTTTTTTAACAAAAAGATGAAAGCACAACACGGCAGAGTGTGCGATTGGTCTTTCTTCAATTAGTTTGTACACTTGAAACATATTAAACTTGTCCAACAACTTGTGTATGTAGCTCACTTGGATGTGAAGCGGGATTTAATGAGGAAGCAGAATTGGAATTCGTAATGGTTTTGCAGGTTTTCCAGTCAAGCTTTATCAATCCACAAATCTGGAAGCAATGGTAATGGCAAATAAATCATCTGAATTTCTGAGCATATCAATGCTCGTAAACATTTATGAAGCAAACAAATTCCAATGATGATCTGAAGGTAGATTTTCCTTGATCTTTTCAAGCCGCTTAAGGATCTCTATGAAATGAGGTCTTTGATTCATATCAGCAGACCAACACTGCTGCGTTAACCTGAGAAAATGCAAGACCAAAGTGCATAAGATTACCTATATGATTTAAGCCAAAAGCTGTTTTATTAAACATTTTATGTGAACATATTTACTTGCTGTAACTTCTAATAGCCTAATCTACAAAGTATTTCAGAATGCCTAATTAAGTTTGTTGATACAGCTGAGATCATTTATATACCCCAGCATTCTAATATGTAACTTCTAGTTGATGGATGTAAGTATATGGTGATCCATACCAATTGTTCTGTTTTTAGAAGTTTGCTACATATTGTATGAGAAACTGAAGTTATTGTATGGGATACAGATTTTCTATGTCTGGCAACTGTCTAGAGAGCTAACAATAAGAGTTAAATCATATTTAAGCTAGAGTGAGTTCATAGTTCTCAATATTCTTCCATATACAATAAAGGAGCGGAAAGCCATGCCCGTATCTGTTATTTTAATCATCTTTCTATCTCATAATGTCAATATGAATAAGATGATGACAGATTAAAGCATATATTGCTACGCAAAAAAAAAAATCAAAGATGCATATAAGTAAAATAAGCAGCAACAAACTAAGATGTCTTCTTTGATTTTAGGGAAACACACAGTAGTAAAAGCCTAGTGGTGGTGTTTTGGCTTAGTTATACAGAACAGAACATACAAACATACCTAGGAACATGAGCAATTGAAAATCTTAAACAAAATGAGTTTATAACATAGAAAAGAGTTCAAATCAATCTAAAGTCGGATGTTGAAAAAATGGGACGTCAAACTTAAAATCGTCATGGATATGATTAATTGTGAGGCTGCATAAGCAAACTAGGTAATGGAATATAATAAGACCCAGCAAACTAGGTGGACTTCAAAGATCAAACTGTACCATTTTTAAGACTCCGACTCTCCTTTTCGTATGCTAATCTAGATGAGAAAATAAGCTACGTCTACATTAGTTTAACCAGACCACATGTTGCGAACATTTGAGCAGATTTAGTTCAAAACTGTCAAGGCCCTCTTTCTCAAAAAGGTTAGCTATTAGATGAAAAGCAGAACTGATTCATATCCCTCAAATATAGTCCATCATGTGGAAAAAAATTGGGCTTGGAGCAAGGAAAAAGTATCGCTCCACTTAGATAATAGCACAAATTGTGGACCACGTGCTCAAAAGTGTGATATACTAAATCAAGAACTATCATCAAAGCTTGAAAATTTTATGCAACTACAAAAAATATTTCATAAATGACTTACTCCTGCAACTCAGGGATATAACCCTTCGCTCGAAAAACAGGCCTGAGCCCTTCAGCTGCGTATTTTGCTCCATCATAAGGTTCATAATTTGCAAAAGGTGGTTCACCTTCAAGCATCTGCATGAAATGAAGACGTGATTTAAAAGTAGCTTCAAATATTGTCATGTAAAACATAAATAATTAAGCACACAAAATTACCTCATACAAAATCATTGCAAAGGAGTAGACGTCAACCTTCTTCTCATACCTTCGATGTTTGAAAACTTCCGGAGCCATATAGCGATCTTTTTTAATTCCACAAGGAAGTTACATTTAGTTTTGTATAAGAATGAAAGTTAATGATTTAATGCTTTAAAAGAACTTCGAGAATACTCACAGCTCCCAGTTTCACCAGTCATCTTGTATACATCATGAGAACTCTGGACAGTGATAAGCTTACTCAATCCAAAATCTCCAACTTTTAAATGGTCAGCACTAGAGTTGACTAAAAGAACATTTCTGAAAAATCAAAATTAAAATTAATTCATAGACTTATAAATTCCAGATGTATGTTTTTTATGACACAATAGTCTCAAAGTTGTGGGATTTTAGGTAAAAGATGAGAGAAATATTATTGCTAGTAGCTTAATATTGACTTGATACAGATGACTCAATACTGATCCTTTCTAAGATACTCTAAATTAATATAAAAGATATTATAAGATATTTTATAATATCCAAACATTGTCAATCTTAAATAAAAGCAAAATTGGCTTCAATTTATTATAACTCATAACATACTAGTTTCCGGCCTGTCATCCATATTGAGAGGATATATTCATCTTGAGCTGGAAAATAACAAGCTTACCTTGGCTTTAGGTCTCTATGAATTATAACATTTGGTTCATTGTGAAGATAGGCCATTCCTCTACCAAAAATTCACAAAAAATATATTAGCAATTTAGCATAAAGAACAGAATAAATCAAGCTGAATTTTGCTAAAGCCTTCAGATTTGCAAATGATTTTGTCATGGTATTGGTAAGATACAGGATGCTTTAAAATTGCCATCGAGTGCTCAAAAAGACCTAGTTGGTTTCCTTAACACCGAGGAATCAATAATTACAAAGTGTTCAATCACTCTAAGATGGTTTAAGAAAAATATATACAAGATTTTACTTGTTTTGCAGCTTTTTTGAACAAGTTATACATTTTAGCCTTGTTCAATGGCTTTCACTGTTTTCTGTACAACTCATAGACAAAGACTAGTTCACTTGGTTACAATATTGCAGTGGAGAACTCAACACCTCCCAATGATGTTAAAAAGTTTGAGAACACAGAAAAAATTATTGTTCACATCATATTAGAGTTACTGCCATGCAATTTCTTACTGGAGTCAGTATTTTAACATTTGCTTCAAAGCATATCTCTAATCCTCATAAGAAAATTTTGGCTCAGTCAGAAATCAAGATACAGATCAATTGCAACCATAACATAGAGTAGTAAACACCCTATAAATGAATGAGACAGGACAAGAAAGTTACGGTACCATACCTGGCAATATCCATGGAAAAGTTGATAGCTGTTGAAGGATTAAGTGAACCTTTATCTTTGAGGTACTGGTGAAGATCACCCTATAAATGAATGAGACAGAAGTTCAACTTTAAAGAGAATCTCCATTAGTTTACTAGCCCTAAATTTAGGTTTAGAGTGCTTAATTGGAAAGAATTATATTTAATTTATATACCCCTCTTAGATACTCAGTAATTAACATGAGGGGCTTCCTGTCTGTAACAGCTCCAAGAAACTGAACTATATTGGGATGTCGAAGCTTCACCAACAAATTGACCTCATGCCTAAAGTCTTGACTGTTAAAAATTAACAAACATAATAAGCACATAGATTTATAGAGAGACAGAAGACAAGCCTTTGACACATAAGAGTTAGCACAAAAAACCTAGGAGCTAGGACAGAGAAAGTATGGATTGTTTCAGCAAAGGTGCCAGCTTAATTACAATTTTGTGCACCTCTCCCTTCCCTTCATTTAATTTCAACTATTTATTAAAAAAGACACGATTACATGATTGAATATATAATGGGTTTAGAATAAATCCTCTGTTCCAAGAGAGCAAATAGGTTCAACCTGAACAAAATATCTTCAACAAATTACTTGTTTGTACTTTTTCATATTAATCCCTTGTAAGACTTCAGAGGAGAAATTGATTTTAACAGATTCATCAGCCAAGCCACAATAATTGCAAACAGATGGAAGAATAATTGCAAACAGTTTGTGCAATCATAGAACATTTATCACAATAATTGCAAACTAGTAACAACGAATCGAAGAAAAATTAGAGATAAAAGAAAGGATCTCACATCACCATTCTATCTTCTGAAAGAGATGGAAGAATGCGCTTGACAGCAACTGGCGTTCCGCGCCAATGGGCTTTCAAAATTTCACCGAAAGATCCCTGCATGGATCATACATCATTGACATGAGACCAAAGCATCCAAATTTAGTTTATCAGTAGCTTACATACAAAAGTAAAAGTGATATTGCAAAAATACACCTGGCAAGTCAAAGCTCAAAAATAGCAGCCGATAGAAAATTGAGCGCATACCACTCATTTAAAAAAGAAAGAAAATACAGTGAAAGTAAACAAAAGTAGTAGCAAGAAGAAAACATTAATCAAGCAAAACTAAACAAAAGTAACAGCAGGAACACTACAAGCATACAAGAAAGAAAACTGAGGTAATTAACATAAATAACAAACATCTTTTTAATTCTTTTTCTCAATCAGAGATAAACAAAATATAACACCTTCGTCTGCCCTTGGATGAACATGCAACAACAAAACACCAAGGGAAAGAGAGTCCGAAACTAAGTGTAGTTATACAACCTGATCTTCACTGTCAGGACTGGAGGACTCACAACTTTAGGTCCCTAGACACAGCATAATGAATTACATAATAATCCATGTATACACTAAGATACAGTTGCAGAAGTGGAGCAGAGCAAAGAGTTTACTAAAACACAAAGCAAGTTTTGAAATAAATATCTCACCACTCTCTTAAATAAAACACTTTTTTTAAAGGAAAATCAAATATATTAATGAAATGGAGTACAGCGGTTACTCTAACATCCAGCCCATCACAAACGGATAACAAGTGAGCAGAAAACAAAGAAAAAGAGAATACAACCAAAATCCAAAAGAGTCCAAAACAAGGCCAGCAGAAACAAAGATGCCTATCTATCCAAAGAGAGGGAGAGTTCCATTATACTTCTCAATAAAACACTTTCAACTGTCCTTGAATGATCACCCAACAACAAAACACCATGAGAAAGACAACCGTCTGTTAAATGGAGCTCATATGACGGAAGAGAATTTGGGTAACTTAACGGTTTTGAGCTAAGGGATCAAAGGAGTTGAAATAATTAGAAGGACCAAGGTTCAAACTCTAGCGAAGGAGAAATTACTAACAATAACAACTAATATACTAACATTTGTCTATCCATAAAAAAATGGAGCTCATTTGGCCTATACTCATTGCCAAGACAGGGAAGACTCACAAGTCACAACTCTAGTTCTCTATGCACAATGTAATAATTCTCACGGAATAACCCTAATACAAAGAGTTGACCCTCTCGAATACAACTTAAAGTGATAGAACAAATGAAATGAAATGAATAAAACGCTCAAGGTGATGATACCTTTCCAATACGCGCAGAACTTGAGAAGTCAAGCTCAGAAGGATCAACTTCCCAATCACACTTGTTAGGCAACGGTGGCGGAACCGCCCTATGTTCAAAATGGCTTCCAGTTTGACCCTGCATCACCATAAAACCTAGAAATTACTCAACTAACCGAACAGAAAGAAAGATTCAAAACAAACAAAAAATAAAAACTCACATAAGACAATCCTCCATGCGATTTCAAAAGCTCGATTATATTACTCCTCTTAGATCCTTCTGCATCAGCCAAAGGCTAATCACGAAAAAACAAAACCTAAATTTTAATTTCAATTTCAATTTCAATTTTAACAATCAAACAGAAACACGTAAGAATAAAGAAAATCGGAATCAAATTACGGTGTTCTTCCAACGATCTTGCGCGTTGACATCGGCGCCGAATTCGATCAAGCATTTAGCAACCTCGGCCCATCCATGGAGAGAAGCGACATGAAGCGGAGTGCGGTTATCGTAATCGGTAGCATTGACAAGCGAAGGATCTTCTTGAAGAAGCTTCCGAACCGCAGCGACGTCGTTTTGGTGAGCGTGCCATAGTATGAGTGAGGTGCGGCTCACTCTCGCCTTTTCTTTATCTTTGCTGCTTCCTGAACTCATCCGTTAATTCGTTTCGCAAAAGATTCAAGATTTTCAGAGAAATGGTTATTCTCTTTTAACGAAACGCGAGTGCCAAGTATTTCTTTTTTCTTTTTTTCCTTTTTCGCTTGGTGCGTGTGGTGCGTGTGGGGTATACGCGTTGATGCCTCTTTATGTCCTTTCTATTTTTGTCATTATCTTGGTAGGAGTATATTACTTGGACGGATCCTTCAACCATCTTTTCCATTTTTCACTGTTTATTTATTTATTTGACTCAAGAAAATGTGGACA
Organism: Lathyrus sativus; assembly: GCA_963859935.3. NCBI lineage: Eukaryota > Viridiplantae > Streptophyta > Magnoliopsida > Fabales > Fabaceae > Lathyrus > Lathyrus sativus. The sequence continues at coordinate 550,987,786 of OZ012741.1, forward strand.
GGCACATTTTAACGCGTTATCCAAACTCTATGGAAATATAGAGTAATAAACATTATAGTAAGCTTTTTAAAACAATTTGTGTATGTATAAATGATAAATATGGGTCCACACGCAAGTGTTTTTTTTGTCTGTCCACACACAAGTATTTTTTTGGTCTGTCCACACACACAAGTATTACCTCTAATAAGTGACTATTTACCAATTTATTTATTGGATTGACTTTTTTTATTTTTTTTATAAAAAAAATGAATATACTACTATCAACTAATAAAAGACTCTCTATCCTATCACATCACGTTTTTATTTTTAAAATACTATTATGATTTTGTAGTATGAAATATTTTGATTTGATATTTGTGTAATATTTCTTTATACCGACGATACTTTAAACTCTTTTTTTAAATACCATTTTTTTTCTTTTTTTTACACACAATTAATAATAATTCTAATTTTTTAAACAATAACTATTTTCTATAATATTCTTAATTTTTTGTAATTTATTTAACTACTCTTTATGCAATAAACGACTAAGAGTATTTTTGACAAAATCATAATTGATATTATTTTTAACAAATTAACAAAGAGAGTATCTATTATTCTCGTCTTCCCATAGGAGGGAGGGAGGGAGGGAGGGAGGGAGGGAGAGAGAGAGAGAGAGAGAGAGAGAGAGAGAGAGGGAGAGAGAGAGAGAGAGAGAGAGAGAGAGAGAGAGAGAGAGATATTTCACATACTAAAAAAAGTGAATAAATGAGAGAGAGAGAGAGAGATAACTATTTCACATACTAAAAAAAGTGAATAAATGAGAGAGAGATGTTTTTATCCAAATATTTATTATCAAGTATTGAGAGTTATAATCTGGGTCTTACAGTTTGATAATTTTCTTTACACGTGACCTTAGTTTTCTCATATAGTTTATATAGTTGGATTGATCATTATATTCACAACCAAGCTCCACTTTCTCTCCCAGGATAGTATGATAGATTCCTTTGCTTTCATTAATGACTTCAACCAACAAGTCATCTTTAATCACTTTTGTGAACCTCACCTCATACATAACATCATGAAAGTAATTTTACTTTGAAGATTTCTCAAAAAATTTTGCAACAAATTGCAAAGCCTTTCTAGTTTCAAGTTCAAGATTGACCTTTTTCATCTCCTCAAACTTCTATTGTAAAGATGATTTTCTCATCTTAAGACCTATGATGTGTCCTTGCACATATAAGTTACTAGTCTTCAACATAGTTTTTATAGGAACAAATGCAAGGTTATTTTTATCTCCTCCACATTGAATAGTTGTGCTTTAAAGATTTTTCAATAGTTTTATGACTTTAAGGACAATTTATAAGATGTTTGATTGTTTATGAATATATAAAAAATAAATTAATAGAAAGTAAAATGAACTTTGGTACTTAACAGTTGAGAAAACTTGACATGGTTAGATTTCATTGACCTATTCTCAAGTAATATCATCAATCAATAATATAAGATCGTACCTGATCAGAGAGATCGTTGGCCCACTACGCGTCTGAGCTATCAAACGGTTGACTTGACGGGCAGAGGGGGATGTACCTGAAACACACTCTGATGCCAAAGTAAGGGACGGGCAGAGTGGTCACAAGTACAAAGAGAAAGGAGTAAGAGTTAGATTACCTGACCCTCTAGTGGAAGAGAGTATTTATAATGAGCCCCCATCGCAGGCCAACGATTACTATGTGTTGGGCTGCACTGTCAGGCCCAACGGTGGTAACTGCTAGGGCTGACGTGGCATCGTGGAGACCAGAACGCGGTCTTCGCCCTAGTGTAACTGTTCCATGCTATCCGGGAGGCGGAGGATTGAATAATCAGGACACGGATAGTTACCTGATGACGTGTCTCCGCGTAGGGGACACGTTGAGAACGTGAGGGAGGTCAGAGGAGCTTCCCGAGCTGGATGGGTTCTGCCCGACCGTGGGGCAGAAGAAGGGCGAGTCGAACAACTATGAGGATCCTGCTTGACTGCCATTGGTCCGTGCCTGACGGGAGAAGATGTTTTGCCCGACAGGTCTCTGCCCGACGATGAGCTCTTATTGGGTCTTCCAACCTGGTGGGGTTTGGGCCTGCTCGACTATGGGCCAAGCGTCGGCCCAGTCCAGAATAATATACAATTATAATAAGCTATTAGTATTACCGTTCATCGCTCCCATCACAGCTCATGTTTGAGTCAACGACGTGAGATTAATTGTATTACCTAATAGATGATCTCTCATCCTATTAACCAATACAAGAGCATTAAACTTTGACAGGGAGTATATCACCCGCCCAACATGGAAATGCTTAATATAGAGTCTTTTGTAAATGTGCCTTAAAACCTTTGTTGATGAAGAGAAAGAAAATATATTTTGAAGATTGCATTTACTACGAAAATCAGACGAAAAGTCGAGGAAAAAATCGGTTGATGAATAGTGGCGTCCATACGGTGAATAGTGTTGTTCGTACGGTGAATAGTGTTTTGAGTTTTCGAGTTTTTTTGATTCGGTCCATGGATCCATCTGACTTTGGGTTTTTTTTGTTGGGTATTTGCTATTATAAATATGTATCTCTTATATGCTTGGTGTGTGACAATCTTAGAGTTTACACCAACAAGAGAGAGCAAGGGTTTAAAGGTATAACATAGGGTTTCAACTATGCACAAAGAAAACCTTGGATTACACCTTGGGTTTGAGTGATTCATATATTGAGAGTTGGAAAGGTAGGGAAACACTTGGTTAGAAAATAGGGTTGTTCTTGGGCGCCTTCAGGGTTGTTCTTGGGAACTGAAGGCGAAGGCTATTTTCTTGTAACTCATCTGTAATCTCTTGTAAAAACTTTCTGCGTATAGTGAATTTGAAAGCTGCTCTCTCCCCCAGAGTATATCGTTTGATCGAACTGGGTAAACAAACCTTCAGTTTTTCTTATTTTATTCTGTTATATTATATGTGTACCATTTATTTTGGTTGCTATTGTTATTTGCCTCACAAATTGATATTAAATTTTATCGTAGTTCATGATAAGATTTACAATAAGTGGTGCGGTGAGTATGGAGCAAAGAGACATTATTGACAAGTGAGCACCATGGTTAGTAGATGGTAGATCGAGAAATTTTCTGGTAACAACGACTTCGGGTTATGGAAAGTTAAGATGCAAGCAATTTTAATTCAAGAGAAGTGTATCGATGCTTTGAAGAGTGAATCAGTGATGCATGCAGGGCTTACACAGGTACAGAAGACTGAGATGGTGGATAAGGCCAGAAATGCCATTATCTTATGCCTCAGGGATAAAGTTCTAAGAGAAGACGTCAGGGAGAAAACTGCGGTTGCTATGTGGACAAAACTTGAATCATTATATATGACAAAGTCTTTGGCTCATAGGTTGTATCTGAAACAACAACTCTATTCATTCTGAATGATGGAGAACAAATCCATAGTTGAGCAGCTCATAGAATTTCACAAGATTATTGATGATCTTAAGAATATTGAAGTGAAGATTGATGATGAGGACAATGCTTTACTCCTGTTGAGTTCATTACCTAGATCCTTTTAGCACTTTAAGGATGCCCTTCTTTATGGTAAGGAAGGTACTATTACTTTGGATGAAGTCCAGAAGGCAGTGAAATCCAAAGAAATTTTAAAGTCGAAATATTTGAAGATTGAAGATAGTGGTGAAGGCTTAAATGTGTCAAGAGGAGGAGGTGAGTGTAAAGGGATGTCCAAATCAAAGAGGTCCGACAAGTCAAAGGTAAAATGTTTTAATTGTCAGAAAATCGGTCACTTTAAAAGGGATTGTCCTGAAAGAAAGGTCAATGAAGATTTTGTTCAAGCTGTAGTTGCATTGGGTGAGAAAAGTTATGAGGATGTTGAAGCACTAGTAGTATCGAGTTTAGAAACTTAAGATAGTTAGGTCATTGACTCAGGTTACTCTTATCACATGTGTCTAAGAATATAATACTTTGAAACTTTGAAGATGGTGCAAGGTGGATTAGTTCGCCTTGGTAATAATAAGGCATGCAAGGTTCATGGTATTGGTATGGTCATATTTAAAATGTTTAATGATCGTGAATTTCTTATTCATAATGTGAGGTATGTTCCATAACTCAAGCGAAATTTGTTATCTATAAGTATGTTTGATGATCTAGGCTATTGTACTAGAGTTGAACGTGGAATGTTGAAGATTTTGCGTGATGAATTGATTATTGCTAAAGGGTCTAAAATATGTGGTTTATATATTTTAGAAGGTTCAAATGTTATTATTCATTCATCGTTAACTAGTGGAGGCTTTCGTGACAAGGAAGAGCTATGGGATTTGAGTTTATGGCGTTATGAATACGTTAAGAAAGTTTCATAGGAGTACAATGAATTTTGTAGAAATCAAGGGATAAAAATGCATGTTACCACTGAGTTGTTATTGAGTTTTTGGGGAAGAGTTGGGGTTAAAACAACTTACTTGGTTGGAAGAGAATTTCTTCAGAAGAAGAATAGTGAAAACCAAGGGAGAAACTATAACGGAGAAAACTTAGTTTGAGATGGAGTTTCCTACTATGGATGCTAGCAGTAGTAAGAGAACGGTTATAGAGATCTCTGATTATCATTTGACTCGTGATAAGATAAGGAGGATTATTGTAGCATCTCAAAGGGACAGTTATGCTAGCCTTGGATATTATGTTTTTAATGTGGTTGAAGGACTGCAAAATAAAAGAAGAAAAACCTTCAGGGAGGCATTTGAAAACAGGTAGAGTCAAAGGTGGTTGAAAAATCATACTGTAGGCTTGTTAAATTACCTAAGCAGAAAAGGATAATTAGGAACAAGTGGATGCAAATTTTGAGATCAAGATTCAAGGGTTGCTTGAATTTGTTCAAAGTTATTAATTAAAGTTTCAACTTGGTAGAGAGAAGCAATGTTGTTGATTGTTAAATTGGTAACAACACAGTTTAAAGTCAAGGTGGAGATTGTTGTAAATTATTGATGAAGATAAAGGAAACATATTTTGGAGATTGCATTTTCCGCAAAAATTGGAAGAAAAGTCGGGGGAAAAAATCGATTGGTGAATAGTGTCGTCCATACAGTGAATAGTGATGTTCGTACGGTGAATAGTTTTGTTCGTACGATGAATATTGTTTTGCGTTTTCAGATTTTTTCTATTCAGTCCATGGATCCATGTGACTTTGGGCTTTATTTTTTGGATATTTGCTATTATAAATATGTATCTCTTATATGCTTGGTGTATGAAAATCTTAAAGTTTACACCAACAAGGGAGAGCAAGAGTTTTATGAACATATGGGGGCTTATATTCGTGCCTTATATGGATGGTTTCCAATATTTCCTTACCATTGTGGATGATTTTACATGGTACACTTGGACTTTTCTTATGCATAATAAATATGAAACACACATTCACATTCAAAACTTTATTGCCTATTGTCATAATCAAATCTCATGTAAGATTAAAATCATTTGTAGTGACAACGGAACTGAATTCATTATGCCTTCCTATTATGCTTCCCTAGGCATTGTTCATCAAAAATCTTACATTGAAACACCTCAACAAAACTCTACTATTGAAAGAAAACATAGGCACTTGCTTAATGTCACTAGATCTTTATTATTTCATCCCAAGTTACCTAAATGTTTTTGGCCATTTTCTCTTTGTCATGCCACATACTTGATCAATAGGTTATACAGTCACACTATCAATAACTATACTCCTTATGAATTGTTGTTTAAAGAACCTCCTTTTTTCACACATCTCAAAACTTTTGGATGTCTCACCTATGCCACAACCATAACAAGACATCGAGATAAACTTGACCCTAGAGCAGCCAAGTGCCTTTTCCTAGGGTTCCCTAATGGAACTAAAAGTTACGTCATTTTTTATCTTAACACTAGGGCCTCCAAAATTTCTAGAGATTGTGTATTCTATGAGAATATCTTTCCTTATACCTCTCTTTAACCCCTTCACATCAGTTCTACATCTCCTCATGACAATACCCTATGCACCACCCCCTTCATTTTTTATTTCACCCCCCTTATAGGTCATTCTAACAACCAATTCCATTCAATCTACAATATACATTTCCACCACCCCTCATAATAATCAGCTTGATATTAAGCCTGTGCCACATACTGACAACATACCTACCAATGAACATGTCCAACCTATTGATCATATGACTAACACTGAACCTTCCATTCCATTAACAACACTACTAACACTAAACTTGCTATCATTGACAGTGACCCTACCACCACATCAGAAAATACTCAACTTTCCCCTGTTAGAAGATCTACTAGACTTAAAACCTCCCCTGTATATCTTAAAGACTTTGCTTCAAAATATATTCTTTCATTTCTACAATCACTACAACGTGTGATCCCATCACATTTAAACAAGCTAGCATTCATCCTCATTGGGTTAAGGCTATAAATGCTGAAATCAATGCCTTAACAGACAATCAAACTTGGACATTCACATCTTTGCCACCAAGTAAGAAAGCCATAGGCTGCAAGTGGGTCTATAAGACCAAATTCAAGTCTGATGACACCATTGAAAGATACAAAGCCAAGTTAGTTCCTAAGGGTTTCACACAAGTTGCATGTATTGACTTTTTTTACACTTTTTCTCCTATAGCCAAACTGACAACTGTAAGATTACTCTTTGCCTTAGCTTCTTCATTAAACTTGCATCTTCATCAGCTTGATGTTCATATTGCATTCCTTTATGGAGATTTGGATGAGGAAGTGTACATATCATTATCTCAAGGCATTTCACCTTCTTATCCAAATCAGGTATGCAAACTTTTAAAATCAATATATGGGCTGAAACAATTCAGCAAAAAGTGGTTTGGAAAGTTATCCAATACTCTCTCAACCAATGATTTCAAATAATGTTTTGCTGATCATTCACTTTTCATCCATTAATCTCCTAACACATTTACTGCATTGCTCATATATGTGGCTGATTTGATCATTGCATGTAACAATTTGGATATAATCCAGAAAATTAAGCAAACACTGCATCATCATTTCAGCATCAAAGATCTTAGCACTTTGAAATATTTTTTGGGTTTTGAGGTAGCAAGGAGCAGCTCTGGCATCAATCTCTGCCAACACAAATACACCATTGACTTACTCTCCAACACTGGCTTACTTGGATGCAAACCAGCTGCGACACCTATGTCTAGAGACACTAGATTAAAAATTAATGAAGACACTCTTTTACAAGACCCTACTATCTACAGAAGGCTTGTTGGTCAACTCATCTATTTGTTTAATACACGGCCAGATATTTCATACTTTGTACAACAATTAATCCAACATATGAGTCAACCCACAACTCTTCACTACAAAGCTGCCATTTGAGTGTTGCGTTATCTCAAGAATTCTCTAGGCCAAGGCATCTTCTTCCCCACCAATTCACTTATGCAACTCAAAGCTTTCTCTGATTCAAACTGGGCCACATGTCCAGACACTCGCAAGTCAATCACAGACTACTGTATCTACCTTAGAGACTCCCTAATTTCTTGGAAATCAAAGAAGCAACCAACCGTGTCTCGCAACTCCACTGAGGCAAAATATCGAGCCATGGCCACAATGGTATATGAGCTCCAATGGCTAACAAACATCCTCAAGGAATTGAACACCTCTCTCATAGAACCAACCATCCTCTACTGTGACAACGCTTTTGCTCGACATATCGCTAGTGTCTCCTCCTTCCACGAACGCACCAAACACGTAGATTTGGACTGCCATCTTGTGCGAAAAAAGCTTCAACTTGGCTTGATTCATCTACTTCCAATTCCTTCTTCACAATAATTTGCAGACATCTTTACCAAACCTCTATACCTCACACCTTTCCTCTCAAATCTCTCTAAGCTCGGTGTTCAATCTATTTAACCCCAAGCTTATGGAGAGTATTAGAAGCTTAACTACCTTTTCACTTTGGTAGTTATTCTATTAGGTTTATAGTTTGTTTTTCCTTAGTCTTGGACTGACTTGTATGAGACCCGATTGTCGTATATATATGAATTTCAATGTATTGTAAATAAATTCATTCATTTTATATTTGAAGAATTAAATTAAAATTAACATCATCATAAATGTATTTTTATACTAAATATTATTATTATTGTTTTTAATTGCTGATTTAAGTATGTACAACTTATTTATATTAATATATCTAAAAAAATATAAATAAAAAATCAATCCTTTACAACTATTTAGTTCGATTAGCTAGTTAGTTACACTTATTAGTATTAATTACATAATAATGTCTAAAAGTGTAAGATGTCTCAACATTTATGTATGTTGTTTGACCCGTGTTAAGTCTTCACATATGATAGCGGCTTTTCGACGTTCCAAAAGCCAGCACTTTCGGCCGGGAAATTGCATTTTTTTCTTAAGTTAATTTAATGCCATGTTAAGTTGTATATTTTCAAAAATTAAATAATAAACCAAATTATTTATTTAATTTAGAGTGAACCATTAAATAATAGCACGTACATTTAGTTTTAAATATAAAAAAGAAACAAAGAAATTTCATCTCCAAATGTCATTCATACAAATTTTGTTGTATATTAATAAAACGTGCAATTGAAAAGTATAATTGAATTAATTGAAAAATATCATAAATGTTAAGTTGCTACTATACTTGTGGTGGTTAATTAGTTAATTAATTTTGTGTACTTGTTATTGCAATGGTATGAGTATAAAATTTCTAACTCAAATAAGAATTAAATCGAATATAAAGAAATTTTACAATCAAGTCCAATTTTGCCTCGTATATAGAAAACTTGACATGAGTAAGGGTGAGGCTTTTCTATGATGGAGTATCAATCACTTATTGGGATTAGGATTGTTATTAGAAAAACAAGAGAATAAAAAGTTGATGGAATTTTAATAACGCTGATTAGCATTGCTTGCTATCATGTGAACCCTATCCGCTGAAATAATTGACGGGAGACAATCCGTTTTCATTAGTACAGGAATGACGTGACTTAAGAGATAATGTTTAGTATTATTTGTTCTATTTTATATTAAGTGACTCAATTGACAATTTTATATGGATTAAGAAAAATAAATAAATAAATAAAATAATGATATTTTTATTAAAAGTTGAATTGTTTTTTTAATTTTTTAACTTAATTTTATAGTTTATTTTAATTTCGTTAATTTTTACTTATTTTATGTGGATTTTTTTTATCTATGTAAATTTAATTTTTTGGAATTATTAACTATGTGATTTTATTGCACTTCTCTATTAATTTAGGAATTCCTCTCTTTCTCTCTTCCCTTCTCCAAAATCCTAGCAGTGACTTTCTTCTCTCCTTCCCTCTTATGAATTCTTCATTTTCTTTAGATCTTGAATCCAATATTTCTCTACACAAAACCAACATTTCAAGCGCACATAAACAAATTTCAACCCACCTTCCACAAATCACCTTCAACCTCCTCAAAATAGCTTGTCTCTGAAACAATTAACAACCAAACAAATTAACAAATTCAGAAACGATAGAAGAAGAGGAATGAAATCGGTTTGTCACTGTTGGAATCGCGACCCACGTCCGAATGATTTGCTTATGTTGTTTAATTTGTGTAGATTTAATTTGTGGTTGATTCTTGCTTTATACTTTTCGTTTAGAGAATCCAAATCAAAAGTTGGATTGATATTTCAGCAAGTAATTACTTATTTTATGATTGACATTTCACTTCAGTAGTTTTCAAAAAGGAAATGAGTTTTGTTTAATCTGTAAAGGGTTAGTGAGTTTTGCTTCGGAATTCAATTATAGTTTGTTGCTTTTTTCAGGTAAGTCGGTTGATGGATTTGATTGTTCATAGTCTTTACAGTCACACTGAGGTTTTTCTCGAGAACTTGTGAGGTAATTTGAAATTTTACAACTTAATCCATTTCATCTTACACTGTTTTAAAGAATATTACAATTGACTTAACTATTCACTGCTTTTAGTTTATTAATTCTGTCTTTGTTGTGTGAAACTTCATTTGTGTTTGTTATTTTCTCTTTGACTTTTGCATCAATATTTCACTCTAGTTTGTTTTTGAAAACTTGTGAGATAATTTGTGATATTTACAGTTGGGGTCATTCTATTGAATATACCATCAATTTTTTTCATAACAATTCTTTTATTTATTTGTTATAAGTTTATTATTAACTTTGTTGTGTTGAACATCATTTGTACTTGCTTGTTACTTGGTTCTTTCATATATTACTTTTGCATCAATGTTTCACTATAGTTACATGTGGGTGCAGTGCAGCAATTTGATTATGTTTTATTGTTTTTTTCTTAAGTCCAGTAATGTTAGTGATGCTTTGGACAAGTTGAGGTTTTTAAGTGTGACAGAGCCTTCTTTGCTTGGAGAGGCTGGAGAACTAGAGATTCACATCAAGGTCGATCCGGACAATGGAATTATTACTATAACGTATGTGTGTTTATTATTGTGCCTTCTATTTTGCTTTATTATTCCTGAATTGTGTAAGGATAATTTAGTTGCGATTTTGCAGAGATACTGGTATTGGAATGACCAAAGAAGAGCTCATTAATTGTCTTGAAACTATTGCTTAGAGTGGCACCTTAAAGTGTGAATGTCATAAAGATTTCATGTTTTGTTTTGTTTTGTTTTTATTTAGGCCTAATTGCTCTTTTAGTAGCAGCACTCCTAAAAGAGGTAAGTTAAAGAGATCATAATTGATTCCAAAGATTTCATAATTGATTTGCCAAGGAGTAGGTTTAATTCCAAAGATTTCAGAATTCATTTTCCAGGGAGGAGGTTGAAGAAGCATCATCATATTTGTAGTTGAAAGGGGTCATCATATTTTTAGTTGAAAGGGTTTGAAGAAATTTTGTAAAAAGGAGTTGAAGAAATTTATAGGAAATTTTGTAGCCAGGGAAAAACAGATTGAGGAAGCGAGAAGGTTTGCTTCGCTGCAAAAGAATAGAGAATTGAAGATTGTTGGAATTGATATTAGGCGCATGAGAAGGAAAATGATAGGATTAATATAATTAAATTTAAGATTATGTGCAACTTTGAAGGAATAGATTATGTTTTAATGTAATTAGATTTAAGATTATGTTGATATCAAATGTTTTATTAATCCAAAATGCAATGAAAATGTTACCAATACAATGTAATTGTAGTTTGATTAACTTCCCTGATTTGGTCTCTTAAATAATTATAAGATTTCACTATGATCCTTTTACTGAGTCATTACACAGTTGGCACGCCACGTTGACAAAAACTAACGTTTTCTCAACTAAACTAACGGAAGGGACCAACATTGCTAACAAAACTAATATTACGGGACCAAACTGTAATAATTTTTTATTAAGGGACTAAAGCGGAACTTAAAATTAACTTATGGGACCTGGGGACTAATTATGCATTTATCAAAATATCCTGATAAGTAATGAAAATTATGAAAGTAATATTAATTATATAGTAGAATTGAAAAGTGTGCATTGGAAACTGAAATGTCTAATTCATCTTAGAACATTTTTATTTTATTTTAAATGGATGAGGAAGTAATAAATAAGAATTTTCAAAGTGCCAATGTGCCACAATTTCACATTAGAGAACTCAATCAAATCAAATATGCACTACCATCTATCTTAGACCTCCGTTATATTGATGCATAACATGTATCTCAATATGATCTCAATGATCATATCAATAAAGATATATAGCAACAAACTGGAGCGTATATATATATGAGTTCAACTCCTCTATGAAAGAGTCCACCTCATAAATATGACCATTTAACTTATCTCACTAAACCTTACTTACACGGTAGTAAACAAAATGAAAAAAATGCCACGAAGAAACAATTATGGAATTCATTTTTAACAAATGTTACAAAAAATAGATTCTTCGCAGACACAAAAAACACTATGAGGTCGGCTCGTCCCCAACAAAAAACGGTTTCTCGTCCACCATTTCCAGGTCAATGAATACTTGCTTTCGAGAAATGCGCATTGTGGAATGAAAAAAATTCCATTTGTTGCAAGACATTTTCAAATGAAACTCGCGTAACATGGAAACTGTCTTCTATTGACTTTGGATACTTTTTGGATAACTCAAAATTTCTATGACGCATCTCTCGAAGACCATCCCCACCTTCCTTCCAGCCTTCTTGAGCCTCGGTCAAAAATAACTTAAAATCCTTCACCCTCTTATAAGAATATTCCAATTCCTAGTTTGCCTATGATAGAATGACCTTATTTGTGGATAACACCGACCAAACGAACGTTAGAGCTTTATCTTTCTCCTTAATCTCTTACATAATAAACTGCATACTCTCAGCCAATAAGTATGGTTATATGAAATTATGCACTTCAGTCCTTATCTCATCAAATTAATTATCTTAGTAAGCTCTTCGAATTACTAGCCCTACTTAATAGTAAGAGCATTGACGCATTCCTCAAACACTTATTTTTTCTTATGAAGACAGTCACACAAGAAAACATATCCCCTTCCGACATTGTTAGAGGCTAAAATGGTTGATGTCCAGCGAGTTTGGTATGCCAGTTTATCCAACTTCTTTTGACGAACCACATTGTACTTGCCTTAAAAAATACATGTAATCCTCCTCAAAAATAGAAGATCGAAACTCCATAGATGTTTGCGGACCAAGATGAGCACGAAGTGAATGTGATGTTACCAGCGTGTTCGACATTGAGCATACATTGGGGCACAACTTTCCCGAGTCATGCTCGAGTGTCTTATGTTGGATAGACGACCCTTCCCCAAGATACACCCTAATAACATGCCTAGTGACAGAACTCCCTCCAGTCACAACTGATAACGAGCATGGAACACTTTATACCATAACTCGATCTGAAGAATCCCAAACTTCCACTTGAACCTAAACAGAAAGCTTAACTGCAACCTGAACATTAGGTGACCTCGTACGCAAGATTCCTCCTATAGCATGCCCATCATCAATACCTGCAAGAAATAAGGCAACCCTAAATATGGGTTTAAGCGTGTCGGAAAAAGCCGATTAAACCGATAATCCAAACAAAAAAATTGAATATTTTGGTTCGGTTTAAAAAAGAACCAAACCATTAAAAACCAAGGTGGTTTAGTTTGGTTCTCGGTTTTAGTTTCTATGAACCGCCAACCGATGAACTGATCCGATGACTACAATTACCAATTTAATTTTTTATTCAACCCATTATTACGTTCAAATTTTGTAGGTTCAACCCTTCTCCATCTTTGTTTACACTTCCTTCCTCTCAACAGAATACTTAGCCATAACCAAACTCCAAACATTGAAAGTAGAAACCATAAGTCACAAAAGTTTAATTCCACCGAACTACTTCTCTCGCCGACCACCACTATTGTTACTCTCACCACACTCGTTCTGATATGTTGTGGTCACCTTCTTGTGTGCAAGTTCTCTTTGTTATTTTTCATCTTCTTTATTTCTTTTTTACCTTTTTTGTCTCTTCTTCTTCTTCAAGGAATTCCCTATAGTCTTGTTACAAAATAGTTTTGATTTTTATTTTAGTGTGAAACATGTTAACTTAAGTGTATTGAAGTCGTTTGTTGTTATTATTGTTTTTTATTGTTAAACTTTCAAATCCCTTTTCGGCCTTCTGATGCCAAGTGCCAACTTTTATAGTTGATAGTAAACTTATTTCATGATGCAATGGAAATCATGTCACTGCTTCGTATGAATTAAGAATAACTTGTATGTTGTTTGAAAAGTACAACATTAAATATTTTATATAAAATGTATTATTTGAAAAAATAATAGCATAAAATACACCAAAAAAACACGATAACGGAGAATATGCAGATAAATATAATGTTTGGAAAAAAAGTGTTGTAAATTGATCAACCAAACAAACCAAACCGGTTAGTTTAGTTTAGTTCCATTAGAAAAAAAACTATAAACCAAACCAAGCTGATAAAGATATCATCGGTTCAGATATTTTTTTGACCAAAAACCAGTTCAAATTGAATCGATTACACCCCTAACCCTAGATGTCCTCTTCATTTGAAGCATCATTTTGTAACATTTTATCTTATCTATAAATCAAAGATTAATTAAGATAAAGCCATGATAATCATCATAGCAACTCCACAAAAAAAGGAAGGCTCCCGCATTACTCACCAAAGATGATCTGCATATCATGCTTCAAAGCAACTTCCACTAACAAGCGCACCTTTATGAACCACTTCTTTTGTTTCCTGAAGCTACCCTAGAAGGAAAAATGTTATTAACATAGCTAGAATATTCAAAGAAGGCTACCAATTTCATCTTCATATACATAAGTGTTTGCGGAGAATATAAGTGTGGAATGGTCTAGAAGTTGAGGGGTTGAATAAACTGTTCCTCTAAAACTATTTTCAAAAGCATTTTGTTCAAAATTAGAGTTTTACAAGCATAAACGAGATTTACAAATAGAAGTGAGAAAGCAAAGTTTTATAAAGGATTTGTTTGAATTGATTTTACCATTGATTCAAATTGTTAGAGAATACAACGATTGTGAGAGATAGAGATGCTTAAACAATAAATGAATCAATTTAACTAATTCAATTTATACATAAGGTTTAAATTGAATCTTATTAATCAAATATACAATCTAACCACTAAGTTTATACAATCATAATTTCCAAAATGAGGATTCAAATGATCGAATATATCACAAACCTACACTCACATGATAAATCACTATAAGCATATAAAACCTAGAAAAATGTGATTCTAGATAGAGATAAATTCCAAGTCATGAAAATCTATACTGGAATTTAAAAAGAGATAAGGAAAGAGAGATTTGTGCACTGGGTTTATACTGATTCAACGCTTTCGTCCTTGCTAGCACTTCTTCTTTGGAAAATCATTGAAAATTTGATAGGTCTTACACTATTTTTCAAGTTAATATACAAGATTTTTTTATACAAAAGAAAATTTAGACAACACTGAACACTTCAAGCCAAACGATGCTTAAGCCAACACATATCTGAAACTAGATTCTGCTTCTATTGTAGCAGAACACTAAATACTGCCAAATTGACACAATCTTTACTCGATCTTGAGCCAATTTCCTTCCTAGAACCAAAAAAATTCTCCATGCTCCCATCCACGACAATCTTTACTCAACCCTACCAGAAGCTCCTTGTATAAGTTTTTCTTCTACTGAAGGATCTTGGAAACTCCCAACCTCGTCTGCAACAACTTTCACTTGGTCTTACTAAAGTCTTTAATGGAGAAGAAATTAATATTTTTTATTTTCTAGAAGTCAGTCTCTAGACACTATAATCATAAACCGACTATTTAGCCTGATACACACAAAAAGCTTCACAAAAAAACATTATACCCATAATGTACCTTGCAACTACCACTCACACTCAATCTTTAGAATGGAACACCACAACAATGAGGTTTTTGCTTCAAGGTTGAAGATGATTGGTTATTAAATTATCTCACACAAATCCTTCTTAAAACTCTATCGATACTCTATGAATTTTTTTTATATGTTTGACTTAGGCCAAAAGGTGTTTGTGAATGAAAGAACAATCATGGTTTTTCTGGATTTGTGAAAACATGGATTTTCTAATTCTATTTTAACCAACAACATTCTATGTTGGATATCTAAGAGAGATACATAAAAGGTTTATATATGCATTATAGGTAAGGCACAAAGTATGTGAAAATTAAGTAATTGATTCAAGTCATATTCTACAATTGTGATTTGAATTAGATGAAAGAATAACTTGAATCAAGATGATAAATTTTGGAAATAACTTGTTTGATTTGGATCATGATTTAAATAACATAACCATGGGTAATTTTCAAAACAATTTACTTAGTCATGATTTGAATCAAGGAGTCTTTAATTTAAATAAGACATATCTTTAATTCAAATCACATTTACAATGCCAAATTTCAAAATTCTATTTTATTCTTGATTCAAATAAACCAAAGGTATGATTCGAATCAAGCTTCAAAATGTCTTGTTTTAAGGCTTTTAACTTGTGACTCAAGTCACATATAGTTGACTTTTTTTACCAATTTGCTTAGAAAAAATTACAATGGATTCAACCTAAGTGAGTATAAGAGATAACTCAAGCTACAATACTACAATGAATAATTCAATCAAATTTATGATAAATCTATAAAATTAAATTACAAATAAACAATAATTTGGAAATATAAAAAATGTGACAAATCATCAACATGTAGAGAGAAATTTACTGTTAGCTATAGAGTAATTTTAGTCTCGCCCAATTTTGATGTTTGAGAAGTTTAGGTATTAATTGAATAATTTGATTCCAATAACTGAGCAATACATAACCAAATCTTAAGCTCTAAGCTCTCAAGCCCTACCTTCATTCAACACTTAACATGCATAAAAATTCGATAGATATCTCATAAACTTCTCTCCATTTTACAAATATCAAAAAGAGAAAAGAAAAAAAGGACTATAACGCATAACACAAATGAAACTAATAAGATGAAACCACACTACTTACTAGCCACACAATTAAAATACACAATTCACATCAACTATGCATTTGAGCAAAACACAAAGAATAAACACAACCAGACACAATATAAACGCAATTTCAATATGATTTTTAACATCACAACAAAAATAAAATTAACATATAAGAAAAACAATAACAGATTAATAAGCAAAACAATGACAAAGGTGCCAAGATATATATCACAAAAAACTAGTACAACATAAATTTGCAAACTACGGCCATCAACCACGAAAATAACCAAAACTAAATTAAACTACATGGTAGATGAAATTCAATGAAATGATATGCATTATAGGTTGATGAAAGGTCATATGGAAACTAATAAGTGCCAAAATCACGTAGGCGTTTATTGACTTATTATGCATGCAATCAATGAAAAAAAACAATTTATAAAAAATATATGATAAAATGCTTGTATGAATTTTTCAATTGTGTATTTATTAAAAACAACAAAAATAGACAAAAGGGTACCATTCAAGCATCAAAGCTTGCTTAGCCAAGAACATGATCTTGCTAAGTCAGAAATGGGCAGCAAAAGACCAAGTAACCTCAATCAGGCACCAAAGCTCACTAGCATACATGCTAAGTGAGATATGGTGGTTCAAAAAGCTTCAAGGCTAAGTTACTTCAAGGCTAAGAAAGAGTTTACTTGCTAAGAAAGCTAGAGGCACACTAGGAGAGGTTAAGGAAGCCAATACCACTTGAAAATAAGGTTACCTTCCTTAGTGAAGAAGATTGTGGGCGTTCTAAGCAAGCTCTAAACCTCGCTTAGCGAGAATGGTAGGCCAGGACATTATAAATATGGGTTCAGGCTATTCATTTGGGGATGTCTTAGAGAACTGACTAAAAATATTGTGTCATTACTTAGTTATCTTAGTAGGGAGCAAGAAACAGAACAGAAGAAAAAAAAGCGAGAAAGGTCGAGGGAGGTGATGTTCGAGGAATCGACAACATATATTTTTCAAGATTTTTCTTATGGGGCTTAATTGTATATTTATGATGAGTAAGTGTAGCTAATTTATATTTTGTTAGGGGTTAGATGTAGTCGTCCTAGTACTCATGTCTTGATCCCGGTCATGGCATTTTGTGTAATTATTTTTAAATATTAATATTGATGATTTTTTTTCTTCTTAATGCTTGTTTTGGATTATTTACCTAAAATATATTTTTATGGCATGACTTGATATTTGAAAGGTAATGGTCATTACTATATCCAAGATTTTCATCTATTGGATATGCTAAAGTCTAGACATATATTTAGATTCAATATCCGTATGAATTGTTGAATCTTAATATTGTCATATTGATTAATAGGCTGAGAGATCGTCTATGGGTTGCGATGAGAGCAGCAAACAATAATATTAATAACTGATTAAAATTTAATATTATTGAAAAAGGATATTATATGAGAATATGTCAAATATAATCTAACCCCATCAAGTTTTATCAATTATTAAAGACCAAAATTCATTTTATTTTCTGTTATTTTACATTTCAATATTCATAAACAGTCAACCATCTCATAAACATTTTTTAAAATCATAAAAACTATTGAACAGTCTTTAAAATAAAACTTGTCCCCGTGGAGACGATAAAAACTACACCTGTTATATGCACTACAAGAAAATGGCCCCATTGATGCAGACTGATGTTTGATTTTGAAGACATTACGATAGTTTTTATCATTTTAAGTATTCAACTTATATTTGTCTATCCAAGCATACTTTGTTTATAGTCACTAACCTACTAACAAAGTATATGCTATTCTGTTGATATTTGTTTATGGAAGGTTATTTTTCAAAGTTGCAAGAGGTTGTAGACTTGAGAGAAAAGTTATCAAAGATTCACAAATGGCGAAAAGGGAAACACAGTAACCATAAAACTTCATATATAAACCCCCAAGGGAAGATGATCCATGCTATCCTCAACATTGGGAAGCAAGAACCACATCACCAACGATCAAAATCTCATCGCATGTTGTTCAAGAATACTCAAATGCCCTAGTTTAGAAGGATTCATTACCCTCAAACATAGGGACACATGTTGAGATGTGCTTGCGAAGTATTGTTGGTCACGAGGGAAACATTTAATGCATTTTCCCAATGACATCCAACATCCCATTAAGGCTCAGTTTTCTTGTATAAGAGGCCAAACCAAAGACGAATCTGGCGAAGCCCTCGTCCTACGATGTAGAAACAATGACTTGGAGGAAAATTGTTCTTGGTCGTATGTAAGGTGTCATACCCCAAATTTTACCCTTAGATCATCAAGTTCATTTCACATTTCATTACATTCTGCATTGCATTTTAACTAACCGTTAACCGGTGTGCTCAGTCTGTTTGTTTCGCAGGAAACATAACACTGTGTACGCTTTAATTTAGAAAGTGCAAAAAGGTCGTTAATTTACAGTCTGTTGATGATTACGAGGCAAAGTCATTATCAGAGATTCCTCAAACAATTAGGGTTTCTATCTCCAAATCATGCAGGTTTTTTTATTTTGAGAATGGGTTGAATTTTTGATGTCAGATCCCTCTTGACACAATACATCTTTATGCAAGAACTGGGATTTTGTCGTCAGTTGGATTTTGAAATGTTGTTTGATTCATAAACCATATGGAGTCGAGGGCGTTGAAATAAATGAATTTGGGGTTGAATCGGTGCGAGAATCGGTTTCAAGGAATTTATTCTAGCAAGTGCACGTTTTCCTGTGTTTCTACTGGTTACCCGTTAATTTTCAGAGGAGTAGTGGATTTTCGGTTTGCATTGAATTCATAACAAATATCAATTGGTTTGATCACGAGTAGTAGTCGAATCGATTTAGGTTACAATGATAGGTTATTCAGGATACAAGTTGGATTTTAAATGCGGAGTAAAGTTTATTTTTCCGTTAAATTGGATTTCTCTGTTTATCTGTTCAAGGTCGTATTCACTAATTTTATTATCAAGTGCGAATTAATTTTCAAGGGGTCCAGTTGAACTCAGAAGTTACGTCGGATGTAATTTAATTTCCGGTATTGTGCAAAGTGGTTAGTTGTCGAATTCGGATGTTGAAACGTCAAATTTTATTCAGAGAAATTTGGTCGGAAAATAAGAATTCATTTATTAAAAAAATTGAATTTATCCAAGAATAGTTACATTTGTGAAAATTACAAATTAGTTCCTAACTTTTTCCTAAAAGTTCCTAATTTTCCTAAGAATTCTTCACGCCCGATCTTCAATCTTCGAATCTTCGAACCTGCAAAACAGAGAACAGCAAAAAAATCGTCAATTGGTTAGAATTAACTTTTATCAAAAATGGTTTTTAGTTGTGGTGATACCCTCAGAAAATTATCATCATCGGGTATGTCGGGAGGGCAACAACGACAAGGTCGCCGCCAGCTCCTGTCTTCCGTTTCCGACCCCGGCACAACCCGACAATATATGTTCAAAAATTTTCTGAGAGAGAGAAAGGTTTTTGAGGAAAAATGAGTTTTGCCAGCCAAACAAGTAATAAAAATCATTAAAACTAATCTGGATATCCAAATTGCAAAATCCATATCCAACCAATACCAAATCCATATCCAGATCCAACACAATATGGATATCCAAACAAGCCAGAAAAAATCCAACGGTCCAAAACACTTGTAAATCCATCTCAAGAACAACCAAATCCGCATCTTTTTGTTTCCAAACCCTCAATCAAACATAAAAATCGTAACAACAAATCCACAAAAACAACAACAAATCCGTAAGTTTGTTTCAACAAATCAAAATAACTTAAATCGAAAAAACGTAAAAGATCCAGGCCTAGAAACCACAACAACAATATAAAGTTCTTCATTAGAACATCAAGAAAGAGGAGGCGTTTTGAAGAAACCTAAGACATTTAGAGTAGATTTGCGACAGAAATCTCAAGGGAACACCACCATTGTTCATCACAATAGAACAACATCAAAGAACAATCACCAACACAGAAGTTCATCAGAACTTCATCAGCTTCGTTCAACCGCAGATGTGAACGTCATCGCGGAATCATCACCATTTGAGCACCGTCCAAAACCCATAATAGCCATGAGTAGAGAGGCTCAGAGAGATGAAAAATCTTCGTCTCATCATCATAGCGCCACTGTCATCCGCTGCTAGCCAAATCACTTCAAACCCATAAAAAGAGGGTGAGCAATCTGTGCTAACGGAGTATTTTTGTTATTTGTTTTTGCATAAATCATCAAGAAGCTCGGAGAAGAAGAAAAGCATGCCCATGGCGGACGAAAATGAAAGAAAAACCGACAGAGAAGATGAAGAGGAATGATGCGCCGCGCAAGAAGAAGAGGGAATGGGTTCCAAACCCTAAAATTGTCAACTCTCAATTGACCCCTTCCGTTTATATTTTCTTTTTTTAATTTTTGATTTTTAGTAGTTTAATTTATTTATTAAATTCTGTTAAAAAAAAACATCAATTCTATTTAGTTCTTATAATTAAAAACTTAATTTAAAACTTAATTTAAAATTTAATTTTCTTAATTCAATAGATTTAAAATTTTATAATTTAAAATTAACATTTTTAATAAATCTAGTAATTCTTTAATTTAGTTATTAGTTTATTGATACAATTTTTTTTTTCTAATTAAAACTTTTCTTAAAAACATGTCTAACCTAATTCTCTAACATTTCACTTTTAGTTTCTAATTGAACCGTTACCTAATTGCTAATTTGATCCCTAACCTTACCCCGTTTAATTTTGTCTGATGTTTATGACATTCCTAACATTATGTCGCTATTTGTCCTTGTTTACTAACCTCGTATCTTTCCGTATTTTATTTTTCATGGTTGTAATTTGTGTGAGGACATCGCCACTTCTTATTCCGTCATTATTCTTGCACACTTTTCCATATTTCAGTATTGTTACTTATTTATTTTTCATTATATTTATCTCTCCGTTAATTTTCCTCTGAAGGATAGGTCTAGCCGTTTGACCGCCGCGTCAATAGTCCTTATTCTTGACTCTTTCACCTTTCAAACCCTAATTGCACAAGCGTCCCGCCGTGGACAATTTTACCCTTTACCCTAGCATTAGGATAAGGTGTCGCCGCACTCCATATTAGGTTTCCCGTTGTGGAATACCTAGCTTACCCTTTTCAATTCAATTTACAACGTAGAGATAGGAGTCGCTGAACTCCACGTAAATGCTTCCTTATGAACGTTTATCATCCCCTTGAAACCTTGACCATTGTCAAGAAGTTTCTCTTCCTCCCTTTCGAGGGGAACTACGATTACTCTGATTCCATCCCCTACCTCGGATACGTAGGCACAAGATGCGAATCTTGGCGAGTAAACTTAGGACTAACCCTTAGGTCTTTTTTCTTAACCTTTAACCCTTAACATATCCCTTAAGCAGATAATTTTAGCAAAATAGCAACATTAACACAAGAGGTTCCTGTAGAGTACTACAGAAATTTAGGGTGCTAATACCTTCCCTAAACTTAACCAACCCCCGAACCCTAGATCTTTCCCCGCATTGTGTTTACGATGCAAAATAGGTTTTTCCTTTCTTTAACCTTTCCTTCGGATAAATCAAAGACCGGTTGTGAATTAAAGATGTGATTCAAATTAATTAATAATTTGATATCCTATTCTCACCGCAACATAAGGCCCATGAAAAAGACGCAATAACAAGTATTAAAGAGGAAGACGTGCATAACAGGTGGACTCTCATCCTTCTTGAGGATATATCGTCATGTCTTCCATAACATCCATCACCATAATATCTAATCGAATGACAACCCGCACAAGGTGTTGGATCACACCCGAATGGTTTTAACCCGCCAGTTATATAAAGACCGTCAATTCAAATATTCAACTCATTCTCACTTTCATGCTACTTTTCACTTAGTTAGTGACTCTGAACTGATTATAACCCCCTCTCCGCCATATAAAAATCTTGCTTCACCGTACCACACCTCTACTTTATCATTTCACCACAACTTTCTGACTCTTTAACATAACAATTATGATAAAACTCAAATATCGTTAAGTATCTGATTGTGGTTAATGAATAATATAAAAATTATTAAATCCTTTTATTTAGTTATTGAGATTTTATTTACACTATAATATGTAGTTATGAAGTACCAAACTCATATACACATTACAATATATATGTAGTCTAAAAAATTCAAGATGAATCCGTAGCAAATCTCACGACATTGATTAACTCTCCAATTTTATTAGCCAACAATTTGATACACATGAATCCTACGACGTGATGACAAGGCTTCATCCAAATGAGCAATATGAAGTAAGAGTTGGCTAATTTTCTGCACCACCAAAATATGTTAAATAAAATAATGGTCTAAACTTATGATATTCAATAAAAAGCACAACACATTTGATTATTGAAAAATAATATATATATATATATATATATATATATATATATATATATATATATATATATATATATATATATATATATATATATATATATATATATATATATATATATATATATATATTAAAACTTTTTTTGTTCATTTGAACTTTATTAGGTATCGATGTGTGATGTTTATCATATCTTGAGTGGTGTACTTGTTCAATCCATTTGATTATGTATTCTCAAAAAGTTAATTCAATTACCTATGTTTCTAGTTAAAATCTAATTCATTAAAATTCATAGTTTAAGTTACGGTCGGCTACTTTCGAATCTTGCATTTTTTTTGACTTTTACTATATTTTGAATTACTTATTCCATTTTAAAATAACTGTCGTTTAAATTTTTTACATATAAATTAAAGAATGTAATAATATTATGATAAGATATTATATTTTACTAAATTAATTTTATTAAAATATTGAAATTAGTGTACAAGGTAATTATCAAATGATACAATTGAAAAAATTGTAATTATTGTTACATTAAAAAGTGAAATAACAGTCATTTAAAAACATATTTTATTTGCTAAAAAGATTATCGTTTTAGAAAATAAAATTTGTTTTAAATAATTGTCTTTTTTCACTTTTTAATGTAAAAATAATTATTATTTTTTCAATTATATTATTTAATTATTACTTTATATACTACTTATGAGTTAATTCATATTCAATTATATTATTTGATTATTACTTTAATTATTACTTTATACACTACTTTAAACATATTCTAAATGATCAATAAAGTTAATTCATTGAAAATATAATATATTATGACAATATTATTGCATTCCTTAATATGTGTATAAAAATCTTAAACGGCGATACTTTTAAAATTGAGTATTTTATGGAGACATCACAATATAATTATGAGGGCATCTGTCTCCTAGATGTAGTAGTCTTCTCTTAAGTTTTAATAGTGTTTTAGAATAAGTGTGTCATTTGTTGATCTTTTATTCACCCAAGAACTTATCGTATGTTTGGTTTGAGTGAAAGAGAGTGGAAAGAAAGTTTGAGAAAAGAAGCTCAAATTTCAATATTTTTCTATTGTTTCGTTTGCACAAAAAAGCGAAAGAAAATAATATTTTTATTGGGACACACCTTAATAATATTTCCTCTAAAAATGGAGAGAAAGTAAAATGAAAGAATGATAAAGTGAAAAAAGACAAAAAAACCCTAATATCTCATGTTTCATTTATGGGTATTTATATAATTTTAATATAAATATCTTTCTTTTCTTTCACTTTTTATTCACTTTCACTCCTACCAAACAATTTAAAAATCACACTACTTTCCATTCACTTTCTACTCACTTTGAATCCTTTAACATTCTTTTCCCTTACTTTCTTTCATTCTTCTTTCTTTTTGCATCTAAACGAAGCCTTAAGGCATCGATACTAATTATCTAGAAATTGATGCCAACATTTTGAACAAGGTTGGAAATCAATGTGATTTATGGGCGTCAATGTCGTGTTACACTACACTCTCTCTCTCTCTCTCTCTCTCTCTCTCTCACACACACACACACACACACACACACATACACACACATTTATATCAGAAGAAAAATACACTACATGTATTCAATATCATATTTCTTCACTGAAATACATCACAACTTTGGTGTTATAGTCATGCTCAAGTATAAAAGTAGTTATTCCACAAAGGAGAGAAAATAATGGACACAAATTTGGTTTTTTCATATTTATTTAAGTAATTAATGAAAGAATATTTGCAAGACTGTTTGATACTATCATCATTGAGAGGACACAATTATTTGTGGACATACCAAGGTACTGTCAAATTTATTTAGGAAATTGAAGAAATGCTTATTAGAAGGGAGCACAATAAACAATACCATACTGAGTCATACCACAGAAAAGTAGAGAATGAGACTAATATGATACAAGATGATCACTATGAGGTAAAAAGAAGACACAATCAACAAGAAAATGATGCATATGCACAAAAGGTTCAAAACATTATGAAAAAAAGTAGAAAACATGATTTACCTACAAATCCATTCAAACCCGTCCTTTGTTTCAAGCTAAAGAAGAAGAATTTCAACAGGTAAAAAAAGGCCTATATAATATGGATAAGGTTGAGATGGATGTTGATGCTGATGACTAGAGGATATTAATCATAGTGGAAGGAGGATAATCTATTAATGGAGGAGGGAACACAGTTTAATAGTAATTAATGCCTCATTATTATGCAGTGATAAATTGCTAGAGAAGTTCAAGATAATGAAAACCACGTCGATTGACCCATTAAATTTGCTTAGTTGGTAGTTATGAAAGAACATCAGGTGTAGAGTTATGGGTTTGAACCCGCTACATTCCACTTGTTCGCCTTTAAAGGGTGAATACCAGCCACTAGGCTACATGACCAAAAAAAATCCACATGGATTAAATGTCACATAACATTGGTGGCAACTACTATTCAACACATTATTACTGTGTATAAAAGGGTTTCATGATGACAAATTACAAAGAAACCCATGTAGTATGGGTAATAAAGAAAACATTACCCAAACATCAAAATTTCGACCCTCCCTCAAAAACCTTTGTAAACCCAACTCAAAGTAGGTTGAATCATAAAAAAAGATCAACCAAAACACAATTAGATGACTCGGTGTATCGTATTCCACTAGGATACATTGTTTCTTATGGTGTACTCCATTCGGTCTTATATATAAGAAAAAGTCTTCTAATTTTTTGTCTTAAATATAAGCAAATGTTAATAAGTCTAGGCTAATTTAATACCTTTTTCAAAACTATCTATGTATTAATTACAAAATATTTTAGTGGATACAATTTAACTGAGGGTATATTAGTAATTATGTTATATCTTTTATATGAAATCAAGAAAATTAAATACACTCATATGTCATTTTGAATAAGCGTGAAAATTGTATTTTTTTACTTATAAATAAGGTCGAAGTAGTATCACATCTGTCTAATTAACTACTGTGTTTTGCAAGACCATACAATCGAATAAGTTTTACTTATTAATTTTATCTCTCATCAATATGTCTTTATGTGTGTAACCCTATAGATTCTTGTGATTTGACAATTATATTAATCATACATTTAATATAATAAATAGTTAGCAGTATCTAGCAATATGTCACTGTTATCTAAGTCACAAAAATGCATTGTGATATGACAATCTTACCACAATAATGTTTATGTGTACAATTACCATCTTTTCTTCATTTCTATATTGAACACATGACATATACCATGTCACCTTTGTCCACTTCTGTGAGATGTTGGATCGAACTCTAGTATGGTTGAAAGGTTAAGCATGAGGTCGAAGTCTATTCGCATGCTGCTGTTGAAGATAATGCGTGTTGTAGTCGAAGTTTGTTCGAACATGCATTAGTCAATATTGCTAGGTTTTTAACATATTGGATTGGGCCTTTCTTGTAAGCCCAAGTGTTTAAGTTAACTTGTACCATAAGTTAGCTTGTAATGGGTAATTATTAAAAAGCCCGTTAGGTTAGTGTGATGTTTTTATTATAAATAGGATGTTAGTTTCTCAATCTTGAAAATAAGGAAAAATAGAAAGATAAAATCCTAATTTCAAGAGAGAGAGGTTATTGTTATTATTGTATACTTGTAATCTTGTTCTAAGAGTAAGGAAATAATATCAGTTTATAACCAATCCTTGTTGTTCCTTGTTGTTTTACCTTGTTTTCTTTGTTAACCCTAACCCTTGTGTATTTCTTGATCATAAAGAAACCGTTTATACTTTGTTTAAAGGTATCTAATTCACAACAACTTCAATATTGAGTCCTTAGACACTTATCCTAATACGCAGGATAGAATAATTTCATCTAGGTATGCCATGTCATTCAACATGATTTATGGAGTACCATCAGCCATCTTGATAACGATCTTGTTACATACAACGTTTGAACATCAACAAAAGACCCGACTCCACATCTAGGATCCTTATGTTTAATGGGGTCTCACGATTAAGTCACGTTTAATGTTTCATCAAACGAAATAGCTATTCTAGAGACGTTATTACTTTAACAAATATAATAAAAAAATCTTATTATTATTAATAGATAATTTGATTCGAGTAATAAATTCTAATAAAACTATTGATATTTAGGTTTACACTAACACCAATTGTGAGGACCAATCAATGAAAAAGAGATTAAATATTTTATTTTTATTTATTTTGTAGTAATTTTATTAGTTTTAATTTTAAAATTGTAATAGTTTTAATTTAAAATTACTTGATATTTAATTCCTTTTACTTATTTTTAAAAAATATAATGTAACTCAATATGAGTTTAGAAAGTTGTGTTTATGACTCATTTAAGTTTATGAAACCACTTACTATAATTAAATATTATGGAACCTCTTTCGAACAAGTTTGAAATGAATTGAAGTTTTCTTTTTTATGCGAATGGTGAGGGAGCTTTGTCTCCTCTTTAAGTTTTTGACTTAGAATTAGCTTGAATCTTATTAATGGCTTATAACTTCTTTACCATGGTGACGATTCATCTTAATTTATCAATCATTATAATTATGGCGCCTTCTTTTTCATCTCTTTCTCCAAATCAGTCTTTAAGATTTAATCAGTGATTTCTTTCACCGAAATAGCAAACTAAAAAGGGAAAACTAAAGAGCTAGAAAGAGACACACAATTCAGCAGGATTGTTTGGAAGCGTTGAAGGGAGAGACAGCCATGAACGATGTATTAACGACAAAAGAAAAGACGAACATGATTGAGAAAGCCCACAATCCAATATTGTTGAGCCTTGGTGATAAGGTTCTTCGTCAGTTATCAAAGGAGACTACAACATCGGGATCATGTGTGAAACTTGAAAGTTTGTACATGACCAAATCTCTGGTGAATCGACTCTACCTGAAGCAAACTTTGTATTCATTCAAGATGAGTGAAGACAAAGTGTTGGCTGAGCAGTTGGATATGTTTAACAAGCTGATTCTTGATCTTGAAAATATTGATATGAAGATCGATGATGAAGATCAAGCACTGTTGCTACTGTGTACTTTGCCCAAAACACATGCTCACTTCAAAGAAACTCTCTTGTATGGAAGGGAGTCCCTAACCTTTGAAGAAGTTAAATCAGCCTTGTATTCTAAGGACTTGAATAAATGAAAGGAGCATAAACATTTAACGGTGGGCGAAGGTTTAGCCGTTAAGAGAAAATCTTGCGAAAGGATGGTAAGTTCGACAAGAAGAAAGGTAAAAGTCAACAGAAGTCTAATAGTGGTGAAACATCTAGTATTCGATGTTATCATTGTAAGAAGAAGGGTCACACAAGAAAGGTGTGCCCTGAATGCCTGAAAGATCGTGGAGGTAATGGAAACGTAGCCATTGTTCAAGAAGACTTCGACTCGTCTGATGTTCTTGTAGTTTCAAGTGGCGACTCGAGAAAAGAGTGCAATATGGATTCAAGTTGCACTTGGAACATGACTCCAAATAGAGAATTGTTCGAGGAGCTATGTGATCAAGATGGTGGATCTGTGCTGCTGGGAAACAACAAATCTTGCAAAATTGCAGGTATTGGATATGTGAGATTCAAGCTCCATGATGAGTCAATAAGGTTATTGATTGAAGTCAGGTATGTACCTGACTTGAAGAGAAATTTGATTTCTCTTGGTGAATTCGACAGAAAGGGATACGTTTTTTAAGGAGAGAAAAGTATCCTAAGAGTCATAAAGGGGTCGAAGGAAGTCTTGAGAGGCGTGAAGAAACAAGGTTTGTATACCCTTGAGGCTGAGGTTGTAAGTGGTTCGACAAATGTTGCATCCATGAAACCTGTGTCGGAGACAGAATTATAGCACATGATATTGGGGCATGTCAGCGAAATAGGCCTGGTAGAATTGGGGAAGCAGAACCTGCTAGGAGGTGACAAAGTCGAAAAGTTAGAGTTTTGTGAATCTTGTGTATTTGGTAAATCCTGTAGGGCGAAGTTTAACAAAGACAAGCAAAGAACACATGGATCCATGGATTACATTCATGCTGATCTTTGGGGGCCTGCAAGGAATCCTTCACACTCAGGTGAAAGGTATTTTCTATCCATCGTTGATAACTATTCCAGAAATCTATGGGTATTCATTCAAAAGACGAAGGATGAAAATTTTGAGAATTTCAAAAGTTGGAAGATTCTGGTCGAAACTCAAACTGGCAGAAAGGTTAAGAGCTTAAGAACCAACAATGGCCTTGAATTCTGCAATGAAGCATTTGACAGTTACTGTGTTAAGTCTGAGATTGCAAGGCATAAGACCATAGCAGGTACTCCTCAACAAAATGGCTTAGCTGAGAGATTCAATTGAACAATCCTTGAAAGAGTTAGATGCACGTTGGTTAGTGCTAGATTGAAGAAAGTGTTTTGGGCGGAAGCTGTTTCGACAACAGCTTACCTGATAAATAGATGTCCCTCGTCTGCCTTGGGAATGAAGACACCTGAAGAAGTTTGGTCGGGACATCCACCTAGTCTCGACAGACTGAGAGTATTTGGTTGTGTGTCCTATGCTCATATTAGGCAAGACAAGGTCGAACCTATAGCTCTGAAATGCATGTTCATAGAATACCCTGAAGAAGTCAAAGCTTATAGGCTATGGTGCTTAGAGCCAGGTCATAGGAGGTGTATCACCAATCGAGATGTAGTTTTGAATGAAGCAGAGATGACTTTCAAGAAAAACTGATGATGCTGACGAAGAGCTGGAACAAGGAGAGATTCCTATTGAGGTGGAGCATGTTGATGCTGAATTGCGTACCCCAAATGAAGTCGAAGAAGACACAGAAGATGTTTTTGAAGATGAGGAGACTGATAATGACTACCTGCTAGCAAGAGACAGGTCAAAGAGATTCATTAATCCACCTCAGAGACTTGAGTATACAGATCTTATAGCTTATACCTTAATCTCTGCAAGTAAGGTTCTAGACGAAGAACCGAAAGACTATAGGAAGTTATGAGGAGTCGAAAGAAGATTGAATGGTTGAAGGCCATGGATGATAAGATGAAATCTCTTCATAATAATAACACCTAGGAACTGGTCAAGAAACTTGTTGGAGCCAGGTTAGTCAGTTGTAAATGGATTTTCAAAGTTAAGGAAGGAATCAAAGGAGTGGCATCAAAGAGATATAAGACAAGATTGGTTGCTAGGGGGTTCACTCAGAAATAAGGTGTCGACTTTAATGATGTGTTCTCTCCTGTTGTGAAGCACATATCCATTCGAATTTTGCTTACCACAGTGGCACAGTTCGACCTTGAACTGGAACAGATGGACGTGAAGACTGCATTCTTGTATGGTGACTTAGATGAAATAATCCTGATGAGGCAACCTGAAGGATATGTCGAAAAAGGGAAGGAAGATTATGTGTGCAAGCTGAATAGATCCTTATATGGACTGAAACAATCTCCTCGACAGTGGAATAGGAGATTCGACAAGTTCATGGCACGCATAAGTTTCATCAGAAGTCAGTTCGACTACTGTGTTTACTTCAGATTTTGACCTGGTAATTCATTTGTTATTTTGTTGCTCTATGTGGATGATATTATAATAGCAAGCAACAATGTTGAAGATGTAATGAGGCTGAAGGCTGAACTCAATAAGGAGTTCGACATGAAGGATCTGGGAGCTTCGTCCAGGATTCTTAGGATTGATATCCGAAGAGATAGAAAACAGTCGAAACTATGCTTATCACAAGAGGCATACCTATGGAAGGTCCTCGAAAAGTTTGGTATGTCGAATTCAAAGCCTATTGTGACTCTGACAAACCCTTAATTCAAGTTGAATATAGATCAGTGTCCCATCACTGATGTTGAAAGAACTTATATGAATAACATTTCATATGCTAACATAGTAGGTTCTTTGATGTATGCTATGGTATGTACTAGACCCGACATAACATATGCAGTAAGTTTTGTAAGCAGGTACAAGGCGAATCTTGGAAAGACTCACTAGCAAGCATTGAAGTGGATTCTAAGGTACATAAATGAGTCTCTGAATAGAGTCCTAATTTATGGTGGAGCCTTGGGTGAAGATAGTAAAGTAGCAATCAAAGGATATGTCGACTCTGATTATGCAGGTTGTATGGATTCCAGAAAGTCTATTTCTGGATATGTGTTCACTATGTTTGGGACAACAATCAGTTGGAAAACAACACTTCAGAAGTTCGTTGCCTTATCAACCACTAAAGCAGAGTATATTGCCCTAACTGAAGCTGTGAAGGAAGCATTGTGGCATGAAGGTCGAGTTATCACTGTTAAATGTCTAAAACTTCAAGGTCGAGTTATCACTGTTAAATGTGATAGTCAAAGTGCAATACACTTGTCGAAGAATTCAACCTATCATGAGCGAACCAAGCACATTGATGTGAGGCTGCATTTCGTCAGAGGGGTAATCGAGCGTGGAGAAGTTCAAGTGTTGAAGGTTTCGACAGATCATAATGTTGTTGATATGATCATCAAGACGTTGTCCAATTGCAAGTTTTTTCACTGTATGTTGTTGATGAAGTTGAATGAAGAAAGCTAGTTTCTTGATGTTATAGAGTTAAATCCAAGGTGGAGATTTGTGAGATGTTGGATCGAACTCTAGTATGGTTGAAGGGTAGCTTATGGTTCGACAGGAATTAAGCATGAGGTCGAAGTTTGTTCGCATGCTGATGTCGAAGATAATGCGTGTTGTAGTCGAAGTTTGTTCTAACATGCATTAGTCAATATTGCTAGGTTGTTAGCATATTGGATTGAGCCTTGCTTGTAAACCCAAGTGTTTAAGTTAACTTGTACCCTAAGTTAGCTTGTAACGGATAATTGTTAAAAAACCCATTAGGTTAGTGTGTTATTTTTCTTATAAATAGAATGCTAGTTTCTCAATCTTGAAAATAAGGAAAAATAGGAAGATAAAATCCTAATTTCAAGAGAGGGGAGGTTATATTGTTATTCTTGTATACTTGTAATCTTGTTCTAAGAGTAAGGAAAGAATAACAGTTTATAACCAATCCTTGTTGTTCCTTGTTGTTTTACCTTGTTTTCTTTGTTAACCCTAACCCTTGTGTGTTTCTTGATTATAAAGAAACCGTTTATACTTTGTTTAAAGGTATCTGATTCACAACAACTTCAATATTAAGTCCTTAGACACTTATCCTAATACGCATGATGGAATAATTTCATCTAGGTCAGTCATATCATTCAACATGATTTGTGGAGTACCCATCAGCCATCTTGATAACAATCTTGTTACAAACAACGTTTGAACGTCAACATAAGACCCGACTCCACATCTAGGATCCTTATGTTTAATGGGACCTCACGATTAAGTCACGTTTAATGTTTCATCAAACGAAATAGCTACTCTAGAGACTTTATTATTTTAACAAATATAATTAAAAGAAAATCTTATTATTATTAATAGATAATTTGATCCGAGTAATAAATTCTATTAAAACTATTGATCTTTAGGTTTACCAACTGTGAGGACCAATCAATGAAAAGGAGACTAAATATTTTATTTTTAATGAAAAAGAGATTAAATATTTTATTTTTATTTATTTTGTAGTAATTTTATTAGTTCTACTTTTAAAATTGTAGTAGTTTTAATTTAAAATTACTTGATATTTACTTCCTTTTACTTATTTTTAAAAAATATAATGTAACTCAATATGAGTATAGAAAAGTTGTGTTTATGACAAATTTAAGTTTATGAAAACACTTACTATAATTAAATATTATGGAACCTCTTTTGAATAAGTTTTAAATGAATTGAATTTTTCTTTTTTATGCGAATGGTGAGGGAGCTTTGTCTCCTCTTTAAGTTCTTGACTTAGAATTAGCTTGAATCTTATTAATGGCTTATAACTTCTTTACCATGGTGACGATTCATCTTAACTTATCAATTTTTATAATTATAGCGCCTTCTTTTTCATATCTTTCTCCAAATCAGTCTTTAAGATTTAATCAGTGATTTCTTTCACCTAAATAGCAAACAAAAAAGAGAAAACTAAAGAGCTCGAAAGAGACACACAATTCACAAGAGTGTGCCATAGTTATTCAAATTTGTGTCAAAATAACAAATTTTAAAGAAATAATCATTTTCTTTCAAATTTTAACTTTTTTTTTAAGATATGTTATTTTCATGTAAACAAAAGATGTATACGGATGGCATATACTCACCTCATCTTTCTGTCTAAGAAGATCATTCAAACCATCCAACTTCCGGCGACGCCTTTGAATCCCAAAATAAACCAACCATACCAACACCGCCGCCGCTGCGGCAGCTCCGGCCACACACGTAATTGACCAAAACGCCCCAGCACACATTGCAGAATTACGAACCTTGGAAGCCACCCTCACAAACTTCACTCTCATGGCCTCAAACCGCAGCTTCAGCAGCTTCTTCCCTTCATTGGCCCAATCTAACCGCGTCGTAGCCTCCCTATCACTAACGGAACTTCCATCTTCTTCGTGATGGGTAGGAGTGGAAGAAGAAGAAGATGATGATCGGTCTTCACCATCGTAAACTCCAGAGGATTCGAGCGCTGTGTGCTGTTCGATTTGTTGCCACTCGTTGATTTCTTCCATGTTACAAAATTGCATGGATGGCTTCAATTTTAATAGGAGGGCCTAATGATATTTAGAGGATATGGTGGGCCAAGAATTATCACCTATTTTTAAAATATCATTTAATTATTTATGTATAATCACATTAAATAAAAGATACATTTTTATCATCTATATACCTTTTTTTTTAATTTTTTTTAAATAACCACTATTTTTAAATAATATACGGAAAAAAAATCACCATTTTAAATTAAATTATCAAATTAACCATAGTTTAGAGAAAGATGAGAAGGTGCTAATCAAAATGGCGCATGCATACTACACTTACAAGGACACACCATTTGCATTGGCTTATATTCATCCCAAAGAGTACGCAACATTTGAATTGGCACATGCATTGGAAAATTATACGTATGCACCGTTTGAATTGGCGCATACATTAAAAAATAATACATATGCACCATTTGGATTGACGCATAAATTAAAAAATAATACATAAGCACCATTTGGATTGCCGCATGCATTATAAATAATTAAAATTATTAAAATTAAAAATAAAATAAAATATAAAAGATGTGCCATTTGAAATGACGCATACACTTAATGCATGAATGTATGTGTCATCTTCAATGGCGACACATACAAGCATGAGCCATTTGAAATGTCTTGTATGTGTATGTGTCGCCATTGGAGATGCTTGTAATAAATTTCTCGTGAAACATGTGTCGCCAATGGTGACTCCTCTTTCCTTCTTTCTAAAACATTGTTACTTTCGTAAATCGTAATAAATTTGAAACATTGATTTATTTGGTATTTAATTTGAAAAAATGGTTATTTAAAAAAATTCATCATTTTTATCAATTTATGGTGTGACATCGTTTGGTTCATGGAAGATAGATAAGGAAAAAAAATTTCAAGCAAAAATTAAATGATAATATTCAAATAATTGAAATATTTTTCAATCGGAATAATTTTTAAACCCGTGCAATTTAAACAAACAACCGGTATAATCAATTTTTGATTATAATAATAATAACAGAAAAATAAATTAGCAATAATATTAATTTTTTAACGGGATTACAAAAGTCTTATAGCAACATTAAAGAATAACAATCTTTATCGATAAACAATAAAGATGAAAAAAACTCACTCCAAACAACACTTTCACAAATTGTGGGTATACCAAAACTATTACGGAATAACAATCTTCTTGGATAAATAATAAAGGTGGAAAAAATCACTTCAAACAATCCTTCATAAATTGTGGGTATACTAAAATAACTCTAAGAAAAGATAAAACTACTCAACAAAAATATTTAATAAAATTAGATAAGTGATATGAACAACATACTGAATTTGTAGTTCAAACTGATAAAGTCTGCTACACACGTTTCTATGACTTGTGTCTTTTCCTCTTCCGTGATGTTCTCTGAAATCCTTATAAATTGCTTATTTATTGTGTTGCTTTAGGCATTAAAAAAATCCATTTAAATAGATGACAAATGGGTTTGTCTCAAATACAACAAATCTAATAATTTTCTTCTTCTTATTTTATTCTTTTTTTTCTTTTTCTAAATAAACGGTGGGTTCCACTTTAGGAATGAGCTCACCCATAAATCTCATGCGACTCAAGTGGGAAGGATTTGCTCCATCATGTCCACTTTCTTTTTGCAGTTGATCATCTTTGTCTCAACAAAGTCTTTGTCATCATATCTAAATTATTCTCCTCAATATGAATCTTTTCAAGTGAAAACAATTGTCTCCAATGCATCTCGTATTCAATAATACCGCATCTCAATGTGCTTTGACCCAGAATAAAACGTCTAGTTCTTACCTAGATGAATTGTGCTTTGAGTGTTACAAAACAACACAAACTTCTTACTCAACACCTAACTCTTGTTGGAATTTCTTCATCCACAAAAGTTCTTTAGACACTTCAATTGCTACAATATACTCAACCTCGGTAGCAGATAAAACAACACATTTTTGTAACCTTTATTGCCAAGACACTGCCCCCTGCAAAAGTCATCATGGATCCAGAAGTAGATTTTCTAGAATCAATATCACCGATTATATCTGTATATGTGTAGGCATCTAACTCAAGATCACAACTACCAAAGCATAAGCACACTCTGGAAGTATCTCTAAGATACCTGAGAATCCACTTTATTGTTTACCAATGATCTTTACCAAGATTAGTGGGAAATTGACTAACAGTACCAACAACATGAGCAATATTGGGTCTTGTGCATACCATAACATACATCAAACTACTAACTGCAGATGCATAAGGAACATTCTTCATATCTTATTTGTCTTCTTCACTTGTAGGAAATTGCTCAGAATTCAACTTTAAATGACTAGCAAGTGGAGTACTCACATGTTTTGAATTTCTCATGTTTAACCTCTCTAACACCTTCTCAATGTAATTTTGTTGAGACAACCATAATTTAACTTTCTCCTATCACGAGAAATTCTCATGCCAGGGATTTGATATGCAAGACCCAAGTTCTTCATTTAAAAGAACTTGCTTAACTCTTACTTTAAGCTTTGAATTTTCTTAATTTCTTAACCAACAATCAACATGTCATCAACATATAATAAGAGAATAATATAATCACCATCCGAGAATTTCTTCACAAACACACAATGATTAACAATAGTTTTACCATAACCATTTCTTTCCATGAAAGAATCAAACTTTTTGTACCATTGTCCCAGAGCTTGCTTGAGACCATACAAACTTTTATTTAATCTAAAAACAAGCTATTCTTTATCTTTGACTTCGAAGCCTTCAGGTTTCTCCATGTAGATCTCTTCCTCTAAATCACCATGAAGGAAAGCAGTATTCACATCAAGTTGTTCAACCTCTAGATTTAAGGTAGTTGTTAATTCCAACACAATTCTAATAGATGCCATATTCACCACAGGTGAGAAAATTTATTCAAAGTCAATTTCTTTTCTCTAATTAAAACCTTTCACAACCAATACTGCTTTGTATCTTGGTTGAGATTTATTTTCTTCAGACTTTATCTTGTATACCCATTTATTCTTGAGTGCTCTTCTACCCCTACACAATTTCACCAACTTTAATGTGTGATTCTCATGCAAAGAATTCATCTCTTCTTGCATGGTATTCAACCACTTTTCTTTATCAATATTTAAAATGGCTTATTGGTAGTATTCTGGCTCTCCATTCTTAGTGACCATCACATACTCATGTGGATGATATCTTTTAGAAACATGAAGCTCTCTAGTAGATTTTTTCAACTTATGTTCAACCGATGACTTAGGTAGAACCTCTTCAACTTGCTCATCATGATAAGGTTCTTTGTCATTAGCTACATTGTAATCATCTCTCTCTCTCTCTCTCTCTCTCTCTCTCTCTCTCTCTATATATATATATATATATATATATATATATATATATATATATATATA
The DNA here is from genome assembly GCA_963859935.3 of Lathyrus sativus. Classification (NCBI taxonomy): domain Eukaryota; kingdom Viridiplantae; phylum Streptophyta; class Magnoliopsida; order Fabales; family Fabaceae; genus Lathyrus; species Lathyrus sativus. Next base: position 551,024,707 of record OZ012741.1, read on the forward strand.
TATATATATATATATATATATATATATATATATATATATATATATATATATCCCATCATCAAAATTTCCACTCTGAGGTTTAGGCACAACATCAATGTAACTTTTGGCATCAGATTTTGGCTTCTCAGCTTTTTCAAAATTTTCAATAGTTTGGTCTTAGAGGAATATCGTATCACGACTTTTGATAATTTTCTTTTCAACTAGATCCCACAATCTATAACCAACTTTTCATGACCATAACCTACAAACACATATTGTTTAGATCTTTTATCAAGTTTGAATCTCTCATCTCTTAGGATGTGAACAAAAGCCTTGCAACCAAACAATCTCAAGTAACTATAAGAGACATCTTTCCATATTCATAATCTATTTGGAACATCACCATCAAGTGGAATAGAAGGAGAAATATTGATCAAATCCACTGCAGTTGTCAATGCTTCACAACCATTCCTGATTTGAATCTTGGTTGAGATTTATTCTCTTCAGAATTTATCTTGTATACTCATTTATTCTTGAATGCTCTTATACACTTAGTTAATTTTACCAACTCAAATGTGTGACTCTCATGCAAGGAATTAATATCTTCTTGCATGGCATTCATCCACTTTTATTTATCAACATTTGAAATGACCATTTGGTAGTATTCTGGCTCTCCCTTATTAGTGATCATCACATACTCATATGGAGGATATCTTTGAGAAACTGAAAGCTCTCTAGGAGATCTTCTCAACTCAGGTTCAACCAGTGGCTTCGGTGGAACCTCTTCAACTTGCTCATCATGATAAGGGTTTTGGTCATTAGTTACATTATCATCATCTACTTTTATATCTCCCCCATCAACAAAATTTCCACTATGAGGTTTAAGCACAACATCAGTGTAACTTTTAGAATCATATTTTGGCTTCTCAGTTTTATCAAAATCATCAATAGTTTGATCTTCAAGAAATATCACATCATGACTTTTGATAAATTTATTATCAACTGGATCCCAAAATCTTCATGACTATATGTTGGTGCGGTAAAGCGGCAAGTAAAAAAAGTTTTTGGAAGTATTGATCCGAGAAATTATTGTGTCCACAGAGATTAGTGTTATTGAACTAACGTTCAAAAATTTAAATGTTATTGAGTTTGGGTTTAAATGGTTTGAGATAAAAATTCAAAAATAAAAACATAAAACAAGAAAATAAATACATTTTTAAGAAATGAGAAAACTCGTCAGGAGTTGTATTTAGTTCTATCCATCATGTACTAAAAAATATATGGATCAAATGCACGCAACCTAAGTCACTCGTCAATATCATCATGTATCACTCACAACAGAGGTTATGTATAACGCAAAGTTGAGAGATCAATCGTATCGTCTCATCGGTGATGTCTCACGAAACTCAATAATACGGAGCATTAAGAACTGATACCCACGTGAATATTAGACCTAAACCTATGTCTAGAGTTTAGAATCTAACAGGTGTTCATATTAGATCGAGTTCGAACCATATATGCTTATAGAAATCCAAACCCATTAAGTAAAAAATCAAAGATAACCATCGATAAAGAGTTATAAAAGAGATTTTATACAAAGATCCATAAATATACATACAATCAAGATAAACTTACATACAAAACCCCCCAACAAATAGAGGGTACAAAAAGAAGAGAGAAGAAGAACACAAATCTCACGGTTTGCCAACTCTGATTAAAATGGATTCGACTTCGGATCGTCAAGATATACACTTCATGTATTGTTTCTAAGCTAAATCTACTCAAGAATGAAGGTTTGATGAGTTAAGAATAAATACCCCAAAACATAACCTAAAAAATATGTTTTTACCCCTTTTAATGTGTTTCTGCCCAGACAAATTCGCTCCGCGAAGCAACAGTTGGCCCGGTGAGCTAAGGAGGCTTTTTCTGCAGCTTCTGGAATTTCTGGCTCGCCTCATGCTCGCCCGGCGAGTGCTGACAGTAGAAAAATTCAGCATCTTATTTTCTTCATAACGTTCGAACCGTAACTCCGTTTGAGGCCCGGTCGGAAGCGTCGGAAAGCTTATTCAATGCTCTATCTAACAATGACTAAATATCAATGCTTAATATCTACAAAAATGATATAAAAAAATTAAACTTATTGATATTTACACGAAAAATACTAGTATACACTAAATATACACTTTTACAAACAAAGTGGGGTTTTATTCAAAGAATTCAATACACATGAAATGATAAGTGCTGCAAAACTACTACTCAAAACACGACATTTTGGCACTTCTGCGCTGAAAACTTCATAGTTTCGCCGAAAACTTCATGAGCTCGCTGAAAACTTCATGAAATTCGCCGAAAACTTCATGAACTTCACGAACTCCCTAGAGAAATCACCGGAAAATGCACAACTCGGCAAAAAGGAACATAAACTCAAAAACGATAGGGGGCTTACTTGTGTAAGGAGTCTGGAGTTGGACGGTGGAGTAAGAAGCTAACTACGACGACGACGGCGAACCGATGAGAGGAGAGCAGCGAAGATCTTGAGAAGTTCTTTGAGTTGCAAGGGAAGCGTGCAAATGAACTAGCCTTCCCCTATATTTAAAAACCATAGCACGAAAAGTGAGGTGTTTCGTAGGCACTCAAGTACCCTACTCATAGCCGTCATAGGCATTGATTACTTCTGACATGTGGCGTCCAGAGATGTCTTACGCGTCACTTCGCGTCCCCTCGCACGGCTCGAGGAAATGACGTGTCAACCCTTTTCACTTTCGTCATACCATCCAACATGTCGAGGACAAGGCTCCGACTCCTGCGCTGCCGTGAACACCTCCTCGAAAGAGGATGAAAGCAAGCCTTGAGTGCGCGGGACGAGCGTTTTCCCTCAGGGGAACAAATGGCCAACCTTGTCGTCGACCCGGGTCATAACTCACTTTCAAACACAATTAATGGCTTCTACATCTGGTCCCAGACAACACGACAAGCCCAGCGCCTCAAGCACAAGTGATGCACGACATATCCTTTCCTCGACACAAGATTTGACTAAGTCATTACTCATACGCTTCGGAGGAACAACTTAGGGGGTTCCTATTCTGGATTGGGCCACAGGCTGGCCCACCGTCGGGCATGGCCGAACCCAACTCCACGTCAGGGAGGGCCCAATGAAGGCCCCAATATCTAACTCACACGAGAAACACTTACACGTCTTCCCAACGATCTCCACGTGCTCCCCAAGCGGGAACTCGTCATAAGTAACTACCCGCGTTTGAAAGAACAGATCACCCACCTTCCGGAGATCGCGGGGCAGTTAAACCAGGATGAAGACCACGTGTTGGTTATCTCCTACGCCACGTAGACCCTAGCAGTTATTCGTATTGGGTTTGGTGATCCAACCCAATGCAAAATAATCTTTGGCCCAGCGTTGAGAGCACATTATAAATACCCTCTTTCACTAGAGGGTCAAGTATTATATACACAACTAGCTTTTCTGTACTTGCTTCCTCTTACTCTGTTTCTTACTTTGGCATCGGAGTACCTTGCAGGTACACCTCATCCTCTTTTCCACCACCGGCGAATTAGGAGCTCACGACGCGTGCTGACTGCTTATCTCTTTCTGGTCCGGTAAGATATATATATATATATATATATATATATATATATATATATATATATATATATATATATATATATATATATATATATATATATATATATATAGAGAGAGAGAGAGAGAGAGAGAGAGAGAGAGAGAGAAAGAGAGAGAGAGAGAGAGGATCAACTTACTTCAAAAGTAAGCTTTTTTAACTTACTGCAAATCATAACCTTTGAATTGAATCTAATCTAATGGTTAGATTAGTCTTTTACTTAATTAATCATTAGATTAGATTCAATTCAAAGACTATAATTTAGAATATGTTAAAAAAACTTAATTTTAAAGTAAGTTGATCCCCAACCATATATATATGAAACCATAAAAAAACTAGTTGATCCCAACCATAAAAAGTAAGTTGATCAACTTACTTTAAAATTAAGTTTTTAAACTTAATTTTAAACTCAGTATATATATATATATATATATATATATATATATATATATATATATATATATATATATATATATATATATATATATATATATATATATATATATATATATATATATATATATATATATATATATATATATATATATATATATATATATATATATATATATATATATATATATATATATATATATATATATATATATATATATATATATATATATATATATATATATATATATATATATATATATATATATATATATATATATATATATATATATATATATATATATATATATATATATATATATATATATATATATATATATATATATATATATATATATATATATATATATATATATATATATATATATATATATATATATATATATATATATATATATATATATATATATATCAATAATTCTTTTAGAACAATTAAGAAAAAATATAAGTTCAAAACTAAAAGATAATAAAAAAAATGTAAGAGAAAGAAAGAAAAGAGTCAAAATTAAATTAGTTTACCTTTAAAAAAAATTGATTTAAATTATTTTAATGAATGACATAAATATAATTATAATTTCTTTAAAATGTTGTTTTGCTATCTAGTTAAACAAGCTTAATATATAATTACGTAGATATATCTATGACAATTTTACCATTTTTAATGAACACCTGTAAAATGATTATAATGTAATAAGTAGAGTACAAATTCACAGAAATAAATAAAGGTATATATATGGGTAACTGGCGTGGGTATGCGCATCTTGTTATCAATTTTGCTCTATATTTATACGATATATATTTATGTATTTTAATTTATATCTATATATTTTAATTTATATTGTTATATGAAGATGTTTGTTTATTGATTATAAATGATATAGCAATGTTATTATAGATTAATTATTTAATTAATCAAATATGGATTGACATAATTAATTATTAATTAATTATATTATGGTCTATTGTTATTAAACACTAAATAGATGAATTGTTTGATTGAGTTTTGTGTCTGAATTGATCGTAATGGGTTGAATCATTCAGTTAAGCCCAATGAGAGGTCTCAGCCCTCAGCCGTTTACCTATTTAAGTGTCTCCCCATTAGACAATTAAACTACTCTGAAAATCCTAAACGGCAATGAGGGTAGTAATTCTCTCATACTCACAAGCTTCGACAACCATCTCTTCAATCTTATAAGGTACACCGTTTTAATTATTTTTGATTATTGTTAGATTTGATATAAAGGTTTTTTTTTTATTTCAATAATAAAATTTTTGAATTTTATTTTATATTTTTAAAATTTTAAAATAATATAATATTTCATAATTAATATATTTATTTTTAATAGAAACGAGGATAACAAATACAAATATAAATACTTGCATACTCATTGAACAGGATTTTGATACCCAAGTGAATATGAACTTGGATATAAGATTTTTTTTAAATCACATGTATGAAACGTTTTGGACATTTTGTATGAATATATAATTATTATATTAATTTGTATTTTTTATGTTTCTCAAGTACAGTACATACTTCACCGTAGACTTTTCCCACCACGTGGAACCCGCGTCGGCACGATCCCGATCGATTCAAGTTTAAACAATGTTGTTATTCTTTCAAACCCAACCAATTACTAAACGACACGAGTAACAATCTTCGAACATGTCAATGTTCTTGTCTCTTTACAACACTTGTAAACAATCTATCGATCAATTCAAACCTTTTCAACAAAGAATCTCTATTTTTTCCGCTCATGCTTTTCCTTGATTCTTCGAAAACATGATTGTTTCTGCTCTTTTGACATCCGTTGGAATAAACACCGCTCTCTGTGTTTTGTTCTTCACACTTTACTCTATATTGAGAAAACAACCTAGTAATTACAAAGTCTATATACCAAGATTGCTTGCTGAAGGAGCTTCACGAACAACACCTTTCAATTTGAAACTGCTTATACCTTCCCCTGATTGGGTTGCAAAAGCTTGGTCCCTTCCCGAAGAACAATTATTCTTATCGTCAGGTTTAGATGCTCTTGTTTTTATGCGTCTCATAACCTTCAGGTACTTTTTGTTTTCACTCTAAGAAACTATAAGCGCTTATTATTAGCAGAAGCACTTATTTAAGCTGACCTGTGTTATGCAGTTTGAAAATATTTGCTTTTGCGGGGGTTATTGGGATCTTTGTGCTTCTTCCTGTCAATTGTTGGGGAAATCAGTTACAAGATATTGATATTCTTGATTTTGCTGGCAACTCTTTAGATGTGTTTACTATATCAAATGTAAACAGTGGCTCTAACTGGTGAATAATTTCTCACTTTTTATCTGTTTTGATTCTGCTGTTCTTGGAATTGGAATGTTATTCTTTATGAATTATGATTTTTGTTTCAGGTTGTGGGTTCATTTTTTTGCTGTATATGCTGTTTCTGTATTCACATGCTTTCAACTTCATCATGTAAGTAATCACAAGTTATGAAGCATGGACACAAACACATACGCGATACTGACGCTGTGACACGTTGACACCAATAAAAATTTGAAAAAAATGAATAATTTAACGTACACTGACACACCTTTTTGCAAAGGTGTCGGTGTTACATAGATCACACACCAAACTTGTAAGATACTAATATTAATTTTGTAAGGGATTTCCTCTTTGGTTTTTCTTAATTTGGCTTATTTACCATTAAATTGTTGATCATTCGATGCATACTCATCATTAGAAATTATTTGGATCCTCAGGAATATAAATACATAGCTTCGAAAAGAATTTCGTATTTTTATTCCTCCAAACCTCAGCCGCATCAGTTCACCATTTTAGTTCACAGTATTCCAACTTCGGTAAGTTGCAGTATCAGTGACAGTGTTGAGAGCTTTTTCAAAGAGTTATACCCGTCTACGTATCTCTCACATGTCGTTATTCGCCGTACAAACAAAATCCAAAGTCTCATGGTAAGCATGATTAAATTTAAGTACTTTGGTATGATACATTTCTATTTAATTTTGATAATTATGACACTTAGACACGCGTCTTTCTCTTAAATCTAGAATAAGTCGAAGAGTTTGTATAAAAGGGTTGCTCAATTACGTGCAAATCGTACTCAAGAAAAGTATAAACATGGTGGTAGTGTTCTTGGACTTTTTGAATCTAAAGATAGTCTTATAGATCATTATGGAAAGAAGTTGGAGGACATTGAGGAGACTGTGAGATTGAAGCAAGCAGAGGCATCATTGATAGCAGAAGTATGCTTTCATTTCTCCAACATTTTTTACCAAAAAGAACAGATTCTATAAATGCATTTTGTTTTGTTAATGTGAATTGTTGTTCGGTGTTGAAGGAGGCTCGAGCTGCGTTTGTGTTCTTCAAGTCGCGTTACGCTGCTGCAACTGCTTTCCATTTGCAACCATCAATCAATCCAACTCAGTGGATTACCGAGCCAGCTCCGCAACCTCATGATGTTTACTGGCCTTTCTTTTCTGAATCTTTCATGAAACAATGGATTTCTAAGTTGGTGGTTATAGTTGTGTGTATTCTTTTCACAATCTTGTTCCTTATACCAGTTGTAATCGTACAAGGGCTTACCAACTTGAAACAACTAGAAGTTTTGTTTCCATTCTTGAAAAGCATTCTAGCCGTGTAAGTAAAATCACTTTCTGTAGAATCAATTAATCTGCTTATGTGATTTTCTCTGTCTAGTCAAACTCATACTATCTTTCTGCAGAAAATTTGTTACTCAAGTGATTACAGGATACCTTCCGAGTCTTATTCTTCAGATGTCTTTGAAGTTGGTGCCTCCTGTTATGGGCTTTCTTTCCTCCATTCAAGGATACATTTCACACAGCGATATAGAAATGAGCGCATCGAAAAAAGTACAATGGTTCACAGTATGGAATGTTTTTTTCGCAACCGTATTTTCTGGCTCGGTTCTCCATCAGGTCTATATCATCCTTGACCTGAGGGAAATTACTGGTAAACTAGCTGTTGCAGTCCCGGCGCAGGTATACAAAACTGCATACTAAATGACCAAATAATTATGATACAATCTTCTTTTTCAATTCGATGTCTCTAATGCAGTTTATATTGATTTTACTGTAGGCGTCGTTTTTCATTACTTACGTTGCGACTACCGGATGGACAAGCGTTTCATCGGAACTATTTCAGATAATTCCTCTCATTGTCAGTTTGATGAAAAGACCCTTCACAAAACAAGAAAGTGAATTGGAAGCTCCTTCTATGGCTTACCACAGAGATCTTCCAAGGATCCTTTTCTTTGGACTTCTTGGTATTTCCTATTTCTTCTTAGCTCCGCTAATTATACCGTTCCTCCTGGTCTATCTCTGTCTTGCATACATCATTTACCGAAACCAGGTCAGATTTTATTTCTTTGTGTGCTTATCTTGCAGAGTCATTTTATCGATGGCTCGCACTGACGCGATGCTTTTGTATTACTCAGTTCATAAATGTATATACAGCAAAGTACGAAACTGGAGGGAGATTCTGGCCTATCGTACACGATTCAATGATATTTTCTCTAGTTCTTATGCAACTCATTGCAGTGGGAAGTTTTGCTTTAAAAAAACTTTCCCCAGCTTCGACATGGACGCTTCCTCTACCAGTACTCACTCTTATCTTTAATTATTACTGTCGAAGACGATTCTTGCCTATATTTACCGCATATTCAGCAGAGGTAAAGTCTTTCGCGACTATCACTTTTCTGAACTTGTTGAATATCTGCTTCTGGTATTGAATACCTCAGAACTGATTTGACTTGTTTGTGTTTGTAGAGTTTGATAAAGAAGGATAGGGAAGACGAAAACGAAAGCGCGATGAATGAATTTTACAATGAATTGTTATCTGTATATAAAGATCCTGCTTTGTTTCCAATTCATCACTCATCAAGTAGTGATAGTCTTGTTAGTCCACTTTTATCTTAAGCTCAATACCAAATATTCTACTATATGTGATGTAAAGATTCATATTTCTGTATATTTTGAGTGTGATGAGTGAGAGTATAGTAGCCATAGAGATTAGAGTGCTTAATTATTGTCATATTTAGTTAGAATATGCAACAACTATGTCATTAGGATTGTTTGTAAATTATAATGGTAGAAAACATTTTTGGTATAGAAAGCAAACATCATTCATTATGAGATATTGTAACTAAAATTCACTTCTATTGGATCTTCAATTGCTTTGAAAGTAGAAGAAATAATGATAGTTCAAAGGCAAGATTGATTTAAAATAGTTTATGGACTTATTCTTTGTATTTATTGAAATTAGAATGAAAACACAACATAGATTTTGAGCAAACAAGCTCAGTCCTACAACTGAATGCAACTGAAAAACATGATTAAAATTAAAGAAACTGAATTGATTAACTATTCAGGTACCAATAAAATTCACTTACAAATTTTTTCATCTAACAAACTCTTTGCAATGTGGTAGTAATTTTAGCAATATTTGTTTTTTTTTCTCATAAAAATCTACTATCAATTTTTAAAATTATAAAATAGAAATCAAAATAGCTTAGAAATTTCTAATACCGTGAAGATGTTAGAATCCATAACATATTTTTATTATCGTTGTAGAACTTAGGAATGACTTCAAATAGTTCACTAAATAGAATTACATTCTCTAATATAGAAGAGTATGTTTTGTGAAAAGAGAATATGAAAATCTTAGTAGAGGGGATGGATTATGAAATTTGAAAGGCCGTTAAAAATTATCTTTTTATTCCTACTCATCAAGTAAAAGGTGTTGTGGAAAACAAATAGAGAGAAATTTGGATCGAAGAGAATAATAAGAAAAAAGTGTAGCGCAATTTGAAAGCAAAGTCTATCTTCATTGTTGCCTTAGGCATTGATGAGTTTTTGCGTATTTTTCATTGTGATAATGTCAAAGAAATGTGGACACCCTTCAACTTACCCATGAAGGTAAAAATGGCTAGAATGAACGCATTGCCCTCTGAGTACAAATTATTTAGAATGAAACATGAGAAAAACATTTAGGACAAGAGAAAAACATTTTATTCACATTGTGAATCATGAGAATTTCGAGTAAATTTTTTTCAAAATGAGGATTTTGTTACCAAAGTCTTTAAATACTTAAACCACCGTTGACAACCTAAAGACACTACGATTTACTAATAATCTAAATATTTGTCTTTTATGGATTTGGCTACATTATTTAGAAAATTGCAGGAATATGAAATGAAATTAAAAAAGGTAGCTAAGAATGAAGAAGACGGCAAAAAGAAGCAAAATCTTGCAGTAAAAGTTACAATGGCCAAAGACATGGAATTAGAAGATGAACACTGCCAAAGTGAAAGTAATGAAGACACGGATCTCATGTTTTGAAAATTCGAGAAAAGTGAAAGTGATGAAGACACAAATCTCATGTTTTAAAAATTCGAGGAACTTCTAAGGCACAAAAAACAATCTCCAAAGCTCTAAAAGCAAAACTAAAGAAAGATCAACTTTCATTCTAACTTTCTTCCAATGTGAAAATAAATGTCGCATAAGATCAAAATATCCGCATAATTAAAGGAAACCTAAAAGGGATAAAAGACTAAAAAAAATTTAGAAAGCTTACATTTTTTGGGACGAAATCAACATAGACTCCTCCGATGAATTTGAAAAATAGGAAGAAACTCACCCAAGTCCCGTGACATATCATGAAGAAATTAAGGTAAATAATATAACTTCTGAATTTACTTATAGTGAGTTATTCGGCATTTGTAAGAAGTTAGATAATGAATCAAGTAAATTAAAACGTCGTGTTTTTGTCTCTAAATCAACCATTTTTTTCTTGAAAAAGAAAATAAAAAGTTTATTGGAAGAAATAAATAAGCTTAAAGAAAATTAAAGTATTGTAATATAAAGTTCTTCTTCTCCTTCTCATTAAGACCTCGTTAAACTTATTAATTGTGAACAATGTAGTATTTTAGAAAATAAAATTGAAGATCTATAACACACTTAATAAATTTACTAATAGAAGAGGTAATTTGAATCTCATTCTAGATAATCAAAAAACCTTATATAACAAAGTCAATTTATAATAAAAATAATTGTAAAAGAAAAACTTTAAAATGACTTTTTTTGCGTTTGAGTAGCCTCGGTTTTGTCGAGGCTATTTAGCCTCGGTGTCGGTGGCCGAGGCTAAGCTCGCAGCTAAAATGAAGTTTTCTAGTAGTGTTAGGTTATAAACCTAAAATAATTCTAAAAGTTTTAGTAACACATTTCGTGCAAATAGGACATCTAAATGTAATATGTTTAAATTATAATAAAAATGATCATGTTGTTATATGCTGCTTTATTTGAAATAGTCATATGAAAGAAAATAATTATTATCCAAATCATTTCTATAAAGTATATCACGAAAGAAAAATGAGAAATATGTTTGTTTTATCTCACTTGTATAATGATAATATGTATTCCACTAACACACAAAAACGCAAATAAATTTGAATACCAAAGGTCAAAATGTTAAATTTTGATGCAGATATGCATGATAGCTTGAACTCAAAATGTCATATTAATAATGATTTTTTTTAAATCATATTACTAAAGATATAAATATCTTCTCACAATCAAATTTTTTTCTAGATTATAAAAAGGATTGTGAAATATTCTGTACCGGTTAATGGCCTAACTGACTAAGACTCAATCATTTCAAATTCACTCCACTTGACTCAAGGTATAAAATTAATTCACATACAAAGAGCATGGTACATTCTTTGATCTTCACTTTTCAGATCAGTCATCGTAGATCTTGAACTGACTTGAGTATTAGAGTGTTAACCATGCAGGTCCACCCCACGCTACCATAAAGGATATTAACACCATCGTTCTAGATTATCATTTATTCAATTGCATCCATTTCCGGTTCTTGAACAGAACAGTGGTGTCGTCTGTGAGAAACGACGTCTGATTCCTATTATTTCTACAATTTTAGATTAAACCTCGGATCTACCTATTGATAACCTCCTTAAATCATCGGATATAGAGAATTCAGAATCAAATGCAGATATTCGTCACAGTAGATCCAGGCGGTTACCATCTCAGCAATGATTCACTAAATCTCCAAATCTCTGATTTCCCTTAGGAGCTTCACAAAGAAGAATGAGAAAGGATCCTAGATCCAGATCCAGAGTTACGCTGGAAACATCGAAAAATGAAGGTAATTCCCTCAAAAAACTTATTGAGGATTCATGATATAACATCTTCTAATATAACATCTCCACCATTTTCTGCCGCCAACACAGTACCAGTTAGGGCGACGATGAAGATATCACAAGTTCATGATTAATAACGTCAAAGATACTTCAAGTTCATAGTTAACTCTGAGCAAAGATCCAACACCGAAACCCCTTATATGGGTACCAAGGGATCTTCATCCAACCTCTGGTTAGGTCCACTAGGCCGCGACGGAAGATGTCGTCTATGCTGCATTTTTTCTTCATCACTTAGGTCAGGAGAGTAGTTGATTATGGTAGCAACCTACTAATGAACTACCCATTCCATCTGACCCTAAGGTGGGACATCGAGGAATATAATCGGTCAATGAGATATACTACACACATTTCTGCATAGCTAGTGCACCCATTTCAGATCTAGCCAATCCAAGGGCGTAGGCGGTGGAGTCTAGAGACATCCACCTCGATCTGAGTCATGCATTAGGGGTATGGACGATGATCCTACCCTTAGTCGGGGAACAATCTCTGGGACGTGGAGCACAATACAAAGATACAACCATATTAGGCCGAATTCATTGGTCTCAAGCATCACTATAGGGAACATCGTCAACTCTCCAAACATAATGCACGAATAAATACATTATTACTACAAACGCTAAATACAATGAATAAACATAGCAACTAAAAACGATAATAACAACATTCGATGTGTTAACTGAAAAATTAGAAAAGCAGAAAAATTCAAAAGGCATATCCCCGTAAGAATTTTAACGAAAGTTAACATCCCTAAAAATAGATCTAATAATATACAATTGTGATCGGTTATTATTTTATCAACGTATTTTTTATTCTTTATATTTTTTCTCTATCATATAATAAATAGCATGTTTTTGTGACATTAAAAGGATTATATTTAATTGAGATTTTAAAAAAAATTTAGTAGATTATAAAAAAATTTAGTAGATTATAAATCATGTGGTATTCGGTGAGTCACCTACTATGATTTCTGCTACCGGATCACCCACCATTTATTTTCACGCTCCAGTTGTCTAGTCTTGAGCGTGAGAGAGGTGTTAAGAGTCTCATATCGGTTAATATATGATCTGAGCATGTGTTTATAAGTGAGAGCAATCTTCATCCTATCAACCGATTTTGTAGGGCTGAGTTAGGTCTAATCACACATTCTTAACAACTACAATTTGTACCTTTTGAGTTTAAACATGATTTTTACATTGAAATTTATTATTCAGCTCATTTTTACATAAATGTTTCCAAACATAAACCATTTTACATCTAACTCACTTTTAATCATAATCAATTCTACAAAATCAATTCATTTAGAATCAATTCTACCCACCGCAAAATTAAACATACACTAAACAATAAAGTAATTCGTGAGTTAAAAAATTAAGTAATTGAATAACATATTAGTATTTTTATGGAAAAAAAGAATTAGTGATAATAATGAAGTTGAATCATAGTTTGTAAAATGATACATTCAATGATTTCATCACATTTTATGATGTTCAGTCATTTGTGACTGAGACTAAATCTCGTGGTATTTGTCAACAACATTGAATATAAGCAATGGTTTACTAAGACTTTATTATGTCTAAGTCGTCATTAACACCATTACACTTCAAATAAAACGTTTATTGTTTACCACTGAACATAATCCTTTATGTCTGAAGTGATTAAGTAAATAATGTATGTCTACTTGTGATTTAAGTGATTAGTTTTTGAGATCTATTTACAAAGAACTACCTCAAATTTAAAAACGAATATTTAACTCTAAGATTATCAGATATAAAATTGAAAATATAGCATAAACATACAAGAAACAAACATGGCATAAAATAACATTTAATAACATTCAAGATTACTTATTCAAATAACTTCATATTATCTAACAAATAAAATTAGCTCATAGTAAGTTTAACAACAACTAAGGATTTAGAATTTAGATTACACATTCTTAAACAAAGAGTATAAAAATGATAAACCTAAGAAGCCACAACAATCCCTTGAAATCTTGCAATTGCATGTGATCTTTGGTGTAGTAACTCTAAGTGTCAGCTTCTATAGTATAAATAGGGTTGGTATGTGACGTAGTAAGTGCAGTCTCCGACTATTCTTAGGTATCTTCCTAATTATTGATGGTGTAAGCTTTTCTTTCCTTTTAGAGATCCTCTTTTTGGTACCTATGTTGTCCTATTTTATCCATTTAGTCATTGCCCAAAGAATAAATAATATATTTTTTCTATTTCAAAATCTTTTTGTTTTGGAGCTGACCATTTAGAAGGAGTTATAATTTTTCTAGGAAATTCACAGTGCATGAGAGGAGAATTACCCTGTGGGAGAATACAGATGATCCAACTCCCAGATGTATCCAACAAATCCCCTTATCACACACCTAACAAATAGTAAGTCGCTATAATCACTAGATTATATAAAGGGAAAGCGTGTCAGTTCTAGGTACACAATTTCAATTTCCATTCACTCTTCTCCTTCATATACTGGCTTGAGCATTTGAAAAAGTGTTTTCCTTGCACGTCATCCCCTCTTCCACTGCATCGAAAGCTTCATTCTGTCGTTGTTCATCACAACCACCGATTCGCCAATCAATTATGGTTATGCAGCAAAATAGTGGTGTCATATGTGATAATCGACTATTGATTATTGTGTTTTTCATAAATCGCACATTATTTTTTATCCACCGTTTCTAAACCTTTTTAGTTTATCGGATCAAGAGTTATCAAAATGGAACACGAAGATCCATTACATTCAACCAGATCAAGCAGCATGTCAACTTTGATTTCTCGAATTTCCACATGAATTCCAAACATTTGAATAATGGTTGGATCCCAAGCTACTCGATCTACCACAACACACAAAGTCGTCGCTCAAGAAAAAATCAATCAACCGCCTCCACCTCTTTCACAAGGTGTCGTAAATCAAGTAGTGGATACTCTGATAAATCCAGATCTCCTCCAAGCTCCTCAGATCATTGGATCTACTCCAGTACCTTTGATCAAACCTCCAATACCACCACCGAAGACCTAACCAGAAGTATCGTATGCCTTCTAACTATTGCAAGCCAATCTCAGAATACAAGGTGTCAATGAATTGTTGAACAACATGTACAGTATCGTTTGGCAACAAAATTAGAGGCAATGGAAGAGAGGTTACTTTATTTCTAGGAAAGTTTGCACAACGCGCCTCCACACGGAAACACTACGCAAGAAGTTATGTCAAAAGAAGCCAAGCTGCCATCCTTGAGCTAACCACAACAAGAAGAGACGAAACTTTGAAGTCGCAAAAATCATCAGAAAAGAAAAAAGGGCGAGAGTCCTCCTCAGAGCCCCGAGGAAGATCGGGGCAACCATGATCCTCTATAGGACCAGGTTGAGAAGCAGCCACTAAAGAATCCACATAAGCATCCTATATGCACCCATATTTTAGATAGCATAACACTGAATTCGATGGAGAAACTTTTTAAGTTGAGTGAAATACAACATGAAAGGAGATCCAGACGAGCTCATGTACTCATCAACGAATAGTTCAATTACTTCAACGCTTACGAGGCCTCAAAGTGTAAATTGTTCACACTAACCTTGATTGGACTGGCTAGGATATTGTTCAACGCTCTTTTGGATGAAAACATAGAATCCTAAAAGAACTTATGTGAGAGATTCATTTTTCATTTCACTTTCTGGAAAAAGGCAACCAATGACAATAACTGCCTAGAGAGGGATCCCTAAAGAAAGGGTGGAAATCCTATGATCTTACATCGACTGATTCACACAGGCAATCGTGGAAGTAGAGGGAGCCTCGAAAGATCTCACACACTGGATATTCGAGAATAACGTGTTGTGTGATAGCCTTTTCAGACATAAGTTAGGAAGAAAGGAAAAGCATACCATGCATGAACTGTTGAAAAATGCTCAACCTTTCATCAACCATGAGGAAAATTTAACACCCGGTTTGATATTTCGGTTGCTTCCGACACCAATTCTAGCCTCTTGACGGGGAAGAAGTCTCATCGACGAAAAGATGAATTCGACTGAGGAATGCACGGTCGAAACAATAAGTATACTCTATTTAATGCATCAAGGGAAAATATTTATCAAGAGTGTGCCAACACATCGTTCTAAAAGGAGAAATTAAAGCCCCTTTCACATTAGAGAATCATCTCGAACAAACAAGACAAAGTACTGCCGCTTCCGCAAGGGCCAAAACATCGACGACTGCGTACAACTGAAAAATGTTAATGAGGGGTTGATAAAAGTAAGTTGATTTTTTCGAGTACATAAATGAAGAAAAAGGAGAAAGAGAATAGTTATCTAAGAGTAAGTCCCCCTTAAAAGTTGCGGATGTTAACATCGGTGGAGAACATAAGGAGGCTAGCAAGGAAAAACGCCAATACATTACACCCATCATTGGAGAGGAACGATGAAAAGAAAGATCATTGAGATGTTGGCCGTTCATAGAAAGGATGGAAGTACATCAACAAAATCCCGGGACAGTAGAAAGTCGGGGAGCCCCAAACAAAATATTGTCATTAATGGTAACAGTTACAAACGAACATTTTGATGTTTCATAATTCTGATTGAATGTGATATCTTGTGCGGTATCATGTACTCTGAGCTTTTTTTAAAAGATGGTCCTCGAAGGTGGAAGTTTATAGTCTTACGAAGGCTCGGATTTGTAGGCGTTCAACAGTATAATGGCGCGACCATAAGTATACATCGAGCTACTGATATTTGTAGGAGAGGAGAAATCTAATATGTTAACTCGTTGTTCCCTGCATAAGTAATTGCAAATGCATTCTTAAAAGATATTCACAATCACCTTAGATGTTATAGCCTCACTAGTCAATCTCAATCTCAAATAATATAATTTTTAAAGAGAGTTAGTCACAATCAATGTCTCAAGAGTATACTCAAGTGGGATCAATCAGAAAAAAAAAACGATAGAAATCAATATAACACCTCTAATCAACCAGCTCAGAAGCATGGATATCCAATCTTCCAAAAATAAGTGATAGTTATTCCACCCGATTATATTTTTAAATTTACGTTTAACATTAGATTAATGTCTAATTATTATGAATTATTACAAATTCTGAAATATTTATTTATGTATAATTATCACCCACACATGCACACATGCATATATAAAAGATAAATAAACTTAAGTGAAGACCTCGTGAATTTGCACGGAATTCGGAACATTGCATGTGTGATTAGACACACATATCTCAAATAGGTAAAAACAAAAACATACCTATTTTTTTATTACAAATATATGTTATACTCAAATGTGACAAAAAAATGCCAAGAAGACTAACCCAGGAAAATGAACTTCCCAAGCATATGATTCAACAAAACATGTTTTCTTAAAATACGTAGAGGATAATAAAAATGTTCAACTTGCTGCAAGAGGTTGTCAAAAACTCTAAAACGACCTTAAAGCTTAAAGCTAGCAAGAGAACACTTGGTTTTAAATATTGAATTAAAGAATTATTTTCGATACTAAGATAAATCTTTAAGAACACCTTGCAGCGGCATGTCTAAATATTATTATATTCTTAATTAATATATAATTTTAAAATTTTAATTGAAATATAATAAAAAAGATAAATTGTTAGATGTAAATAGAATTATAAATATTGGATATAAATTTTTTTTTGACTTTTATTATTATTTTAATAACATAATAGTGATGAATTAAAAGTACAAACTTGCAGTCTCCTGTCTAAAATATCATTATATCTTTAATTGATATATAAAATTTTTTTTATATAGATGTTAGATTTATAGATGTAAAAAGAAATTATAAATGTTATATATTAAAAAAAAGTTGACTTTAATTTTAATAACTAATAGCGATGAATTAGAAATGTAAATTCATTGCATACTGATTAATCTATAATTTTAATTTTATGTAAATTTATTTGATATTTGATAAAACATATTTTATAAAAAATATATAATATTAGTAAGAGAGATTTAAGTAATTATTTTGATTTTTTTTTCAGTTTGAAAATCAATTGTCATACTTTCATTAGTATAATTTAAAGATAATTTTTATATATTTTTTTAATATTACACATTTTTATTTTAAAAATTTATGAAGATTCTTTTAAAATTATGTTGAAAAATAAAATAAAAAAGTTAATTATTATTATAATATTATTTTAGATATTTTATCTTTTACAATAATATTTTTGGATACTAAATTTTTCACAAAATCACTTACTAATTCATTTAAAATTATTTCAAATAAATTTTTATAAAAATTTGAGATAATTTTTTGAAAAATTATAATTCTGACTGCAATATTTATGTTTATATAAAATCAAAATTAATTTTTTAATTTATAAAAAGCAAATTTAAAAAATTATTAATATTTAAAAAGCAAATATGAAATTCTTTTTAAAAATATGAAGAAAAAAAAATCTATATTTTTAAAACGAAAACTAGTGCAAACTAATCCTAAAATTAAAACAACATACTCACCCGCTCCATTGACAACTCTCAATCTCTAAATTCTAAATAATTTTTGTATTTTTTATTTTTCCATCCTAGTCTTTATTATTTATCAGTACTTCCTTTTTTATTTTTTCAATCTATTACTAAGAATTATATAAATTATTTCAAAACTTAAAACCGTTGAATATTTAAATGACATATAAAGGTAGGATTAAGCATTCCCATCATTAGCTATCATCAATCAATTCATCATAAAGGTTCTACAAAATAAGTCATAAAAAAGACACATCAACAAATCATAAGCAATTTAAAACAAAATACCGTGGCAAACTTGCAATTTTATTTAAAATGGCAAAAGCCCTTCCATATATGATGATCAAACTAAAGAGAAAATAAAAGACTTGACACATTGGAATTGTTTCGAACATACACCAATTTTAAACACAACAACAGAGACAAAAGGGACACACAAATGCAAACAAACATACTACAGGGACACACAAATACAAACATACATACTACAGGAACACACTTAGAATCCACCACGGAGACGAAGAACAAGGTGTAGGGTTGATTCTTTCTGAATATTGTAATCTGCCAAGGTACGGCCATCCTCCAACTGCTTTCCTGCAAAAATAAGCCTCTGCTGGTCAGGTGGAATACCCTCCTTATCCTGTATTTTTGTTTTCACATTATCAATAGTGTCAGAGCTTTCCACCTCCAAGGTAATAGTTTTCCCAGTAAGTGTCTTCACAAATATTTGCATCCCACCACGAAGCCTCAAAACCAAGTGTAGAGTAGATTCCTTCTGAATATTGTAATCAGCCAAAGTACGACCGTCCTCCAATTGCTTACCAGCAAAAATTAGCCTCTGCTGGTCTGGAGGAATTCCCTCTTTGTCCTGAATTTTGGTCTTCACATTATCAATTGTATCAGAACTTTCAACCTCCAAAGTTATGGTCTTCCCGGTAAGGGTCTTCACAAAAATTTGCATCCCACCACGAAGCCTCAAAACCAGATGGAGAGTTGATTCCTTCTGGATGTTATAATCAGCCAGGGTCCTTCCATCTTCAAGTTGTTTCCCTGCAAAGATAAGCCTTTGTTGATCTGGTGGGATACCCTCCTTATCCTGAATCTTAGTTTTCACATTATCAATGGTATCTGAACTCTCAACCTCCAAAGTAATAGTTTTTCCTGTCAAAGTCTTGACAAAGATTTGCATTCCACCTCTCAATCTAAGCACCAAATGAAGGGTAGATTCCTTCTGTATGTTGTAATCAGCTAGTGTTCTTCCATCCTCAAGTTGTTTCCCTGCAAAGATAAGCCTCTGCTGATCTGGAGGGATGCCTTCCTTATCCTGAATCTTAGTTTTCACATTATCAATAGTATCTGAACTCTCAACCTCTAAAGTAATAGTTTTTCCTGTCAAAGTCTTAACAAAGATTTGCATTCCACCTCTCAATCTAAGCACCAAATGAAGGGTGGACTCCTTTTGAATGTTGTAATCCGCAAGGGTCCTTCCATCTTCAAGTTGTTTCCCTGCAAAGATAAGCCTCTGCTGATCTGGAGGGATCCCTTCCTTATCCTGAATCTTAGTTTTCACATTATCAATAGTATCTGAACTCTCAACCTCCAAAGTAATAGTTTTTCCTGTCAAAGTCTTAACAAAGATTTGCATTCCACCTCTCAATCTAAGCACCAAATGAAGGGTAGATTCCTTCTGTATGTTGTAATCAGCTAGTGTTCTTCCATCCTCAAGTTGTTTCCCTGCAAAGATAAGCCTCTGCTGATCAGGTGGAATACCTTCCTTATCCTGGATCTTGGTCTTAACATTATCAATTGGTCTTAACATTATCAATTGTATCCGATGATTCAACCTCAAGGGTGATAGTCTTCCCTGTCAAGGTCTTGACAAAGATCTGCATTCCACCTCTCAATCGAAGCACAAGGTGAAGAGTAGACTCCTTCTGGATATTATAATCAGAAAGGGTGCGGCCATCTTCCAATTGTTTCCCTGCAAAAATAAGCCTTTGCTGATCGGGTGGAATCCCTTCCTTATCTTGGATCTTAGATTTCACGTTGTCTATGGTATCAGAACTCTCCACCTCGAGAGTGATAGTTTTGCCGGTCAATGTTTTCACAAAGATTTGCATCTGTACAATTTAACATAGTAATAAACATCATAAACAATCACAACACAAACCCTAATCAAACGAAATTAGAACAAATCACAACACAAACCATAATCAACCGAAATTAGAACAAATCACAACACAAACCCTAATCAACCGAAATCAGAAAAAATTTGTACTACAGAAAATAGAAAATCAATTTAGAAATTAGGGGAAAAGCTTCACATCTGTGACAGATCGCAAATCAGAAACACGATCATGTGATAAACCGAATTGATCAAAATATCGAATCGCAGAGGTATTAATAGAATAGAAAACCTAAGCATGTTGAATAAGAAAAAGAATACTCTGAATTTGAGAGGAATAGATAGAAAACAGTAACATACCTTTAATCGGAGAAGATTTTTCGAAGAAGAAAATAAGAGTGTTGAGAATTTTATCGTATAGCGAAATATGAAAATGGAATGAAGAATTCAATTAGGAGGAGTCCTTTTATATATAGGTTATGCCGACTCAATGACAAAATGGTTCTTTGAACTTCCAATAAAATTTTGCCACGTATAATGTTAAGCTGGCCAAATAGGAGAAGTTTGGTTTTCCTATGGACGATAGCGTGGCTTCTGCAATGATCTAGAAGATTCTTCTATACCAATCTGTTTACTAGTGATTTTCTTTTCCTTCGAGTTGAACTTTTCAAACATACTTCTATATTAAAAAGTGTATATTTAAATTCTAAAATTTAAGGAAATGTTTGGGTTAATTTTGTAAAATTGTGTTTTAGAAATTAAAATAGTTTTAGATGATTTGGTTTTTATTTCTAAAAATTAGGAAGAAAGAAACAAGAAAAATGGTACATTTTTAGTGAATTTGTAATATTGTGTAGTTTCAAAATGTAAAAGGAATGTATGAATTATCTTGTTTTATTTTAGGAGTGTTATATAATTGATGGTAGGTTGAAGTATAAGAGTTTTTAGGACAGAGGTAGAAGTCTTTAGGGATTAGAGATGGAGATATCTATAACGTTAGCACTCTAATATTTTAGTCAGTGTTTGAGAAGGTGAAATTATGCAAGCGCGAAAATGAGAGTAATATTTAGGTGTGACTTTGAGACATGTTTATTTAGGGTGAAGAGTTATAACCATTATCGAGTAATTTGACATGGATCGTGGGAGGTTGTTGGATGCATATCAACGCTGAAGATGAAAGTAATGTCGAGCTTTAATGCAATGCTCTAACGGAGGTACACTTGTTCGCCAGCCATTAGAATAATTTATTTGGATTGAGCCGCATAGTTGGGTCTTTGACCACTCTATAATAGTTGTCCCTAAGTCTCTGCTATCAAAAATATAATGAAAAATGTTAGATGTTGAAATTATAAGACTGGTCTAAACATGAATTTTGATGAGGAGATAGGCCCGTAAAGAGGATCACTTCGGGAAAAGGATGAGACTTCGTCGTGATTCTGAGTGGAGTAGGTGGTTTTGGTAATACACGTATTTAATGCCCATCGTGTCATTGTAGTGTTGTTTTGGGCAAGGCCACAATGGGCCCTCTCATGCCTAGGGTAAGGGAATGATGCACTTAAGACACTTGAATGCACTTGAGTATTATTAGAAGATTAAGGCCTCATCCTGATAGTTGGTTGTGGTTTTGTATTTTCCCTTAACTTTCAACAATTGATCTTTGCGCTCTTTATGCCTATAAATAGGGAGGTTGATGTTGGTTTCTTCTTTTTAACTTCTTTTACTTTGAACTCTATCTATTATCTTCCACTATTTACGACTCTAGTCTCTAGCAGTTGTAGTCATAACTTTCGTGGCTTCACTTTATGTGTTCTTCATTGCATTATTTTTCATTCTCTAGAATCTGCAAGATTATTGTTGCAACTATTTAGGCTTTAACTTTTTTTTCTTTATCAATTTGTACTTCGTTGCCTAGAACGTGCAAACATATTCAAGGTACTTTTTCTTACCATTGGCTTTCTCTGATTTGCATTAGCTCTTTAAGTTATGGCCAACATAAGAAACCTAAATATTCCTTAATTGACTTAGGTAGTGATGTCAAAAATAGTTACGCATAGTCCAAGGCCGAAGCGGAAGTAATAAACTAAAATGTTATAAACCTAGATGAATAGCTATTAGAAAAAAGAAACTCATAACTGGACATCGTTGTAATTAGAAATTTTGCCCCTACTTGGTTGGATATTAGGGAAGTTGCTCGAGGATTTGTGTTTTGAGTTGGCCAAATGCCTAATACGGGTAGGACCCCGGTGCTAATCCCAAAAACACAAAGCCCATTAAAATTATACATCATATATAATTGACACACGTAAGACATTGTAGTTGCATGTCCCTAATACATTCCGAGAGAGCGCCTTAATACAATTATTTTGTTGCTTGTCTTATCGCTTTCATTTTGCTTTACTTTCCATTATTAAGTCTTCTTCATGACTGCACCTCTCTAGATCAAGTTTTGAAATGATTTGTTTTTAGCATGCATAAACCATTGGCTAGGTTTGAACTTGATCATTATGATTTTAATCAATTGCATTAGTCACTAGAATAAGATTCATATATGTTATTGATTCAAGTTAGGAGGAAATAAACATCTCAAAGTCTTTTCAAAATTATGGAAAACTGATATTTTGTGTGTTTGATTCGAATCAAGCACATATCCTGATTTGAATCACTTTGGACAGAGGTAAAGCAGAAATTTTCAAAACACCTAGATTCGAATCAAAATTTACACATGATTTGAATCATAAAATTATGGGTCATCTTTGCTAGAATTGATTCAAATTAGACTTTACACCTGGTTCAAATCAGGCAGTTTTTTCACATTTTTCTGTTGACTCAACTTGATTGATCCGAATCAGACTTTGCTCTTGATTCAAATGAACTGAAAAAATGGGTTAAAACTTTATTTTTCTTTTACAGGTTGATCACAATAACCAAATAAAACTTTTCCAGACGGAGTTCTAGAACCAAACAGAGATTTTAAGACTGGTTAATCTCAAGAAACAAACTCAATTCTTTAAGAGTATTGCACTCTTGAAAATAAAAATGATGGCACGACACTAGTACAACTCATTCCTCATAAGCAATTTTCACTCACAAGGAAATAAGGCAACTTTGGTGAAAATAAAATATTTAGAGAGAGAGAGAGAGAGAGAGAGAGAGAGAGAGAGAGAGAGAGAGAGAGAGAGAGAGAGAGAGAGAGAGAGAATAGAGAGAGCGAGCGAGAGAGAGAGAGAGAGAGAGAGAGAGAGAGAGAGAGAGAGAAATTGCAAAGAATTAGAGAAATCCTGAATTCTGGTGTGAAATGAAGTGAGGAGACGTCTCCTTTATATAGGGAAAATTTTGCATGAAAAAGGAAACGATCCATAGGTAAATTAACTCACCTAATCGATTAGGTCCCAAGTCTACACGGATATGTACTTCAAATAATATATTATTCGTGCTCAGTATGGAAGGTTTGGAATGAGAGTAATTACCAATCATTAAGATACTGTTATAATTTATTATACACTCAGTTAATCATCATCTAGTTAATTAGGTTCAAAATCTAATTGATTAGATACTTGAAAAAATTGTCTTAATCAAACAAACAGTCCCCTAATTAATTGGATAAGCCTTGAAAGCATTTTTAGGTGATTTTGTCAAGTAAAGAGAGGCCTTAAGAGTATTTTTGGTGTGTGCATGTGTGTGTGTGTATGCCCGCGAGCAAAAGCGCGCGTGTGTATGTTTGTGAAGGGCATTTAGTGAATTTATCAAGTGTGTTTTGAAGATCATAAATTTTATTTTTCAAAATGTCACATTGATCACACTTGATAAATTCCTCTAAGACTTTGTGAGAAGAGGAAGAGTTTTAAATTAGATCATCTTGTCTCTCTTTACGTCTTTCTATTTCTTCTAATAAGTTTTTTTTTAAAATTTGAGGGAAGAAATAATATCTTTGAAGGTAGAGATAATTTGTTATAATTGACTTGTTTCTTTTGTTAGCTTTTCACATATGTGAGACAAGTCTTGATAATAAAAAATAAGTGGTTACATCATCTTCTTTATGATTTTCCATAAGACATGCGGTTTCTTCTTCCTCGTCATAGGATTCTACATCATTGTTATCCAAAGATATGTAGGCTTCTTAACGTCTTTTCGTGGTTTCTTGGATCTTCTCTGATTTTGAGGGAAATTTGGTCTTATGTGTCATTCCTTTCCGCATTGGTGACATCTGAAAATGAAGGAGTATATTTCTTTATTTTCCTCTTAGAAACTTGAAATTTATTTCTTCGTGTCTTTGGACTCATTGAATTTTTTAAACATGAGATTCATGTATTTGTTAATCTTACTTTGACAGTTTTCATCTTCTTATTCTATATCTCTGATGTTAGTAGTATTTAGTGTTATACTTTTCCTCGTATTTTTGTCATCTTCTTCGTCATCAACAAGTCTCTTCAACTTCATATCATGTTCCTTCAATTTACTAAAAAGAGTGTGTATGTCCATGGTCGCTAAATCCCTATATTCATAGATAGTAGTGATTTTAGGTTGCCAACTCCGATTTAGGCATATAATAATTTTCACAACCAATTCCTTATTTAAAAATGTTTTTCCTAGAATTCTCATATGACTCATGAAATGGGTAAACCATGTTTACATTTTATTTATGTTCTCTTCAGTTTTCATTATGAAAATTTCATACTCGTGTGTTAATGGGCCCAACCTTGCCCTCTTTACTTCAATAGTTCTTTCATGGATAGTTTATAGGATCTCCCACATTTCTTTTGCAGTCTCATAGTGAGAAACTTGCAAAAATTCATCAAGAGCGAGAGTGATGGTGATGACAGTTTTTGCATTTAACCACGTTATACATTTTCTTTATCATATTTGGTATAAAACTTTTCAATTTTATCCACTATAACATTATCGACATCGTGTGTAGGAACAAATGGACCATCTTTCACAACCTTTCAAATGCCACGATCCATCCATTCTATAAAAATTTTCATTTTCTCTTTCCACAAATTACAGTCTTCTCCATAAATTGTGACATTTAAAATTTCTAATAATTTTATAATTTTTGTTACTTTAAAAATAAGTTGTGTTAGTATTTTGTAAGATTTATTCTATGTTTTAAAATTTGATATTAATAATAATTTGAAATTTATACACTATTAAAAGATTTTGATGTGAGAAAAATTCTTCAAAGTCATTTCCTTCTTATAATATTTAATTCTTTTCATTTATTTTTCTCAAAATCCTTTCTCCCCTCCCTCGACAAAAGGTCAGGACGAATTCTTCCTCTCCTTCAGCTTCTTTTTCTACTACTCATATGGCTGAACGAACGTAGAAACTTTCATGCGACGTTGAGGGTCCATTAGAGACTCAATCTTCTTTGGATCTTTTTGCTCATGGACAAACTTCCTCTGTTTGGATGGATAAGGGGCCAATAGATCGAGCTTTGGCTCGTGTTGATGACGCTAAAAGAGGTTGGGATTCAGATGTTTCCCGGGGGGAAAGTCTGAGTAAGAGGCTCAAGATATCAAATTCTTCTCCCGCAGGACTTACTATTCTTGGGTCTGGGACTTCATCCACTCTCTTCAAGTTTCCTGATGTTTTTCGATCTCTGATACCTCACAATTTGAATGAGGCATAGGCTTGTGTGCCCAAACAGGACCTTGCTTTCCTCCAGAGATCTTCTTGATGTAGAGAAGATGAAGTTGATTTCAAGGGTCGCCTTCCATATGTTATGTAGCACTTCTCTGATGTTCATTTCAAATGCGGGTTAAACGAATGTCCTTACCCATGCAATCCCTCTAAGGAGCGAGATATCTAGAAGGGGAAATATGACATGGCTACCCATGACCGAGTGCGTATCTAAGAAAATTGTTTAGCCTCCAGAAAGAGACGATTAGGGTCTCTAACCTTCAAAAAGAGGTGGATACCCACGACTCACCCTCTATTTTGGTTGCTAGAGGCTAAAGATTGTTAGACGATAGGCTTCGATCTAGAGGAAGTTGAATAGATCATAAATTTTAAAATAAAACTTTTGGCAAAAATTGTTTTCAAAAGTTTTATGGCACAACGAAAATGACCCGAATCGAATCGTCTAGCCGAACATACTATTGAAAAGCTCAGATATGCGTAACGTAAACCAATTGGATGATAATGAACACAAATTGTTCAACAACGATTAATTCACAAGTCAATTAAATGTTAAGCTACTCGGAGAGCTTATTTCCAATGAACAAAAATCAATTAAAATACTCAAAGGCAATTTATCGAACACTTTGTGTGCAATCGATAACATTTGGAAATTCAATTTATTATGTTGATGTTAAAAACCAATCACAATCAAAGTGATTATGATTATATTAACAACAACACTTTAAAAGATAATTGAAAAGCAAATTTCAATTGAATTGATCAAAACAACAATGAACTCGATAATTTCCAAGAACAACAATTTAAAGAGATATAGAGAGATAGATAGAGAGACATAAAGATTTGTTTAGGCAATTCCTCAATCGGCCTCGTTATAGGTATGTCTGCCCTAAATTTGAAATCGAATTGAGATACTTGCAATTAACCTTATCTTTGCAAAAATGTTTATACAAGAAATGAAGAACTCTAACCCCACAAACCCTATCGTTTGTTGTTGATTCTACCACCTCCAAACCCTTGATCAAAGTTTGATCAAGTCATCAACAATGTTGCTACAATCCACTAGTTCTTGATTACTTTCTTGCAATACCTCCTCATTTTCAAGGTTTTTACTCGGTCGGATTAATCCATAACACGCACTTGTTGAATCCAAGATTCACGAGCACGATTCACTATCTCGCGCTACTCCTTTGCAACGAACCACCTTGTCCCAAGGCCTTCACTCGGCCGAATCCGTATTTGCGTGATCTTATCCAAAACCTTCAAATCACAATGATCTTGAAGGAAACCCCAACTTGATTTTCTTATTTGAAACACATAAAAATCTCAACCCAATATTCTCGGTTACACAAATCTAATTGGACGTTATCAATCCTAATTTAGATGGTCACTCAATCAAAAAATGATTATGTGTAGTTTGATTGTGTATATGCATAGAAGAAAGGTTGAAAAAGATGGGAATTCTTTGTAATTCTGGTTTCGTTTAGGTTTTATACTAGTACCTTGCTAGAATATAATGCATGTATGAGTATATATAGGTATGGGAGAAAATGAGCAAAAGGAATGCAATTGGATGGAGCAAAAATTAATTTTTTTGAGAGGAGGCTTCATATGTGTTAGTCTATTAAAGCAATAAGTCGGCCTATGAAGGTATTCAGGTCAGCCCATGAAGATTTCAGGTTGTCCTGTGAAGGTCTTGTGTCGACCATGTGTCGACCTAAGTGAGGCGAGCTGAGGCAGTGACTACAGACTTTAATATTGATCAGTGGGAACCGACCTGAGATGACCATGTGTCGACCTATACTGAAGTTGAAATTTCTATAGGTCGACCTGTTTATGCATGTGTCGACCTGAATTGTGTTGACCACCCAAAAACTTGTTTTCAATGTATTTTTCACAAAAAAACTAAGTTTTCAAAGCATGTAGAATGTAAACTCCTTTTCCAAATCATTTGAATGCTTCTTAATACTAAGATGCTCATATAGAATGGAAAGATACCGTTCAATATACATAATACTACATTATTCTAATTTTAACATCATTTAAAATCCAAAAGTACACTCACAAAGATAAGGCCCTAGAGGAGGCGAAGGCTTCTTTGGCGACCTTGACCTCCCAACTGAATGTAGCTGAAGACACCCTGAAGAAGGAGAATGACTCTCACGCCAATGAGCGAACGACTCATACTAAAAAGCAAACAACATCGCAGAAGAAAGTCAATGAAGCTATGAATGAAGGTCTTAAGGTTTACTTCGATTCTTTTGAGGATGCGGCTTATCAAGTGGAGCTATTTTGTCTGAGTGACGTGGTTCCTCGACCGGAGCTGGATCTAGGGAAAGTGCTCTGAGAAGGAGTCATTGTGAGAGACAACGAAGACCCCAAGGAGGATCCCTGTGTATAATAGCATCCAAAGTATCAATTCACCTAGGATGACATGGAAATATGTTTCACCGATCATGTTTTGACAATCTTCTTAAAAAAAAACATTATTACTTTCAGGGATGATACAAAACTCAAGAAAATGGAACATATATCATTTGAGCTTATAGAAATAAGATTCAAAACCAATCGAGTTAGATGATACCTTAGTCAGATCAAGAACCGATTAAGTTAGATGCTATCTTATTTAGATTTGTTCAAGTCTTGTATGATTTGTTCGTATGATTTGTTCAAATCGTGTATGTCCCACGACTTTTGATGAGATCAAAATATGCATAGTTGAGTTGATGGAGAAGTGACTAGTTTATCTGATCTATACCTAATCTATGATTTTGTTTATATGTAATAGATGTTTTTAATTATCTGCAACTTATTGTTGGTGTTTGACATACAAGATGTGAAATTTCATCTGATTTAATGGAGTATTTTGATTCATTATGTTTTTATTCATAGGTTCATTAATTTCATATTCTAGAATCTGAGTGCCTCGTAAACACTCTCCAGATTGCAGAATCTAGATAACATTTTTCTGTCAATTTCTGAAATTTCTAACAGAATATAAAGGATAAGAAAAGAAAAAATCACAACATTTAATAACAAAGTGTAAGATGTGTGCAAATACTTGGGTATACATAAACAATGCTCCCAACAGAGTTCAATGGTTCTTATTGTAAAAGCACAAGGGTAAAAGAATACTGATAAAGGGTGATTTCTACAAGGTTTGTGACGCTTTGACAAATGGTTTTCATTTGCCGGAAATTAATCTAAATTTATTTACTATCCAAATCCAGTTAAAACAAAAGTCTGCTACAAGAACAAAACTCCAAATTATTGGCAGATACTATGGGTAGAATATGAGTAGAGAAAGTGAACAAGATCTTTGATCGGAAATGGATTATATGCCGTCAAAAAGTAACTGTAGATTGACCTGACCGCGTGGCCACAGCAGATCCCATTATTTCGAGTCTTTCAATATTGTAAAAATGACAGTGATTCACCTGACTGCATGACCACAGTGATTCACCTGACTGCATGATCATAGAGGATCGCAACCTTAGGCAATCTATGTCCATCTATAATGCTTGTACAAACATAAGAGAACACTTAGCATGTACCTGTGTTTTAGTGGTGCATCACTGCGACGATAATCTTAACCTTTGAATGAAATCAATGACTTGCAGTGCACCAGTAATGCAAGAGCAATACAACACAATAAAAGACGTTTCCACCTTGATATCTCCACTAGAATGAAAAGGAAGTTCTGGACAGTTCTGAAGTTGTTTATTAAGAAAAATAAACGGAGGAAATCCGAATCCAAGGCAGAAGAAAAGGGTAGCTACAATACAAGCATTAGATGCCCCTTAAGATCTCACTCTCAGAACTAAAGAGCTTCTACTCACCAATCATATAAATGTGTAAGTTCTCCCATTCTGCAAAGCACTATACCAAAAGCAAAAAATCACACATTATGAACTGAAAAATGGTGAACAAGAGAAAAGTAAGAGAGTGTGAAAGAAGGGAAGAGAACAGTGAAGAAGAAAACACCGAACTGATACAGATAAGTGAGGAGGCAGCATCAGTAGCCGCTGCTCTCCTAAGAGTTCGAAGAGCGAAAAACCGTTTCATTGGGGTGAGGCAAAGACCTTCAGGAAGATGGGTGGCTGAGATCAAAGACACCATACAGAACATAAGAGTATGGTTGGGGACTTACGATACTGGTGAAGAAGCTGCCAGGGCTTATGATGAGGCTGCGCGTTTGCTTCGTGGTGCAAACACCCGCACAAATTTCTTTCTTTGTCAATCTTCTCATTATGTTCCTGCTCTTCCCCCAAAGATTGTCAAACTCCTGCTTCTTAGGCTCAAAGCCAGAAACATTGCCTCTTCTTGTGTTCCTACGAGTAATACTACTTCTTTTCCTACTAACCACTATGATGAGCAAGAAACCAACGCAGCACCTGAACCACATATTTTTCACCAAATAGAAGAAAACTTTCTAGAAAGTTACAGTGGTGCTTGTTATGGTTCTACTATTGACTGTGGCAGTGGGATTAGTGAAGAAGATTTTAACCAAGAGGGTGGCCGAGAGGATTTCAGATCGGGGTATCATTATGCTAACAGTGTTGATGATGGTGGAAACAACCAGATTGTGGGGTGTAATGAAGAATTTGAAGACTCTGATGCTGGCGTCATTGACTTCCAGTTTCTGGATACTGTTGGATCATTAAGCCACTCTTACTCTTCTCCATTTGAGATAGCAGAGGAGATGGTGGGGCCAATGGTGGAAGAGAAATTTGATGTGGATGATTCACTGTTACTTAGAGAGACTTTTAGAATGAAGTATGAACGTAAATTCTCAGCTTGTCTTTACACCTTGATTGGGGTGTCTGAGTGTTTGCGACTACAAGTTGGAGAAGAAAATGGAAATGAAATATGATATTTTTGAGGATGGGGACAATGAATTAGCAATTACCAGAATAACAATACCACAGAATAGGAATAAAGTGAAGAAGCATAATAGCATATCAAATGGAAACGTTTAGACTTACTAATAGGAAGAACGGAATTTGCGCCCATTCATTTGGAGCTCTATTCATGGTATTTATTCTGTGAAGTCAGAAAATACAATTGAAATAGTTTAGGTTATTCTTTATAAATTAAGGATTGCAAGTTATCCCATATTCTGAAATTTCAATATACATAAAGCTAATATGGTATCTCTACATGTACATGAACATTAGCTTTCTATCCTATAAATTCTTAAACCCTTTCCTCTAGATGTTACTTTTCTGTAATATTTGGAAATAACTCAAAATTCCATACCAATCACAAGAATCTTGACTAGTATTTTGCCTGAAGAAAAGTGAAAACGATATGTTCTATTCTATATAAACTCCCTGAAAAATAAGCATC
This sequence comes from Lathyrus sativus, assembly GCA_963859935.3. Lineage (NCBI taxonomy): Eukaryota > Viridiplantae > Streptophyta > Magnoliopsida > Fabales > Fabaceae > Lathyrus > Lathyrus sativus. The sequence continues at coordinate 551,056,565 of OZ012741.1, forward strand.
TCTATGAATAAAAAGTAAGAAAAATATAAGATAGTGGATCTTCTATTGCCACAGAACAAAGTCCGAGTGCATATAATATATGCCCACTACCATCAAATATTTATTAGTGTATATATCCATATATAAAAGAACCTTGCAAGACTAGAGCTCGCCCATGTTCAATAAGGTGAAAATACTCGAATTGGAGAGCATTAGATCAATTCAACCGTGCTTGATCAATAGTTATGCTATGTACAGAGGGTACATAGCCTTCCATCCTTCCCTCCGGGCCTTAACGGGCAAGGCTTGAAGGGCGATCCATTCCAGTTACATTACAGTAGTTTTTGACCTGATGGAATAACTCAACCAGTAGGGTATGGGAGCAAACAATTCAATTGCTGATGAACTGGTTCAATCTGAGTCAAAGTTCCTCATGGAGACATTTGGATATACAATTTCACTAAATATTCATCTAATACACATTTATCATGTAAGAACTATTATAAACTGAGTTAACAATCAATGAAGGGATATGGGTAAATTCTGTCAAGTTTTTGTACAAGCTATCTTATAGATCTTATGAAAATACGTTAAAAACAACTTATAAGCAAATTATAAACTATTTTTATAAACTCTTCCTAATAATTACACAAGTTTTTATTTTATAAGGTAAGTCCAAATGAGCAGTTCCAAACACTCCTGAAATACAAAAGGTTGCTAGTGCATCCTACACTCTCTGATCTTCAGTTTTGGAAAAAAAGTGTTGGGTGGTAAAGCAACCTTTGTTTTAAACATACTGTTAAAAAAAATCAACAATGTCAGTTTTTCAGTCTTTTAAATAGACAATAGACTTTGCTATGCACTCATTCAAGTTCGCTCCTACTGTAAACCCAAACCTATGATAAAAAACAAAATGAGTTCTGTTAGGAACCCAAAAATTAAATTGAAAAAGTGACTATTTTATTGAAAGAATAAGAGAGAGATCTGTCCTCCAAGAGTTTCCCCTTCCACAACAGAGTCACTTCTCCATTACTCAATGTCTTCCCTCTATCAAAGTATCCTTCTATGTAAACGAATTCCCCTTTATTTTATATCGTAATAAGTTCAGACATAAAGCATTTGAAATATGAAAAAGAGGATGAAATGCAAGATACCATAGTAAGACAATTAAACCTTAAAAACACCAACCCTCTTCACACCGCATGCCCTAGCATCAGAAGACTCCTAATTAATTACCTGAACACCCCCCAAAAAAACTATTAAAATCAGGAGATATTTGTAATAACGGGGGCAGTTAAGAGACAGAAGTTAATATACTAACCTAACACCTCTCTCAATTAGTCCAGAGTCCAGACTATTAGTAATGAATGTGTTAGTCTAAAAATTTAAAGAAGCTCATCAATGTTTGAAATTAACAATCAATTAAACATAAATCTCCACAAGTTCCCCACCACAGCATTATGATAGAAGATTCAAAAACATTGGAAGTAACTGTAATATATCTTACCTATGAAAAATAAATGTATTCTTTGATTCGAATTAATTCCTTCCGTTTGTTTACAAAAGTATTACCTTGGCCACTGACATAACAAGAAACTAAAAACATCAATTACCCTGATTTTAAGTTTCTCTGTGTTTGTAAAGTAACTAAAAGAAGCCTTATCCATGTACTAAGAGCTATCTCATCAAGGTGAAAGCTATTTAAAGCCGTAGCTATCATATCCATATCCAATGTTCTGAATAAGTATTGATCCAAGGTTCCTCAATGACAACACAACTTGCTGAGAACAATCCATACCGCTTCTGCTTCTTCTTATTAATTCAATTGATATACTCAATATCACACAGGGAATTATCATTGCATGCCTATTGTTTCAGCAGAAATGGCCATAGTTTCTAAAATTGAGATGCCTTCGCCGTTTGAGTTTTCCATGCTAGAAGATCTACAACTGAAATAGAAAACTGCACTCATCATGGAATCTACAAGCACCACAAACGAATACATTATCACCAAGAGCGGCCCTTCCCACATTCTTGAAGATCCATCACCATAACTCAGTATCTTTACCCTGTGCTCAAAAAGCCCCTCCACAAAGGCCATCCCTATTGTTGATCCAAGATATATCAGCAGACCCACCTGAGTCTGACCCTTGATTAAAATATTAGACCGCAGCATCGCCTGCGCCCCCGAAACATCATCAAGCACCGAGATCACCAATGCGATGTTGCAAATGATTATGGCATTGGCAAAAATAACAGAGAAAACTAGCCCAATCATCAACGCAGCATACACAAGAACATTAGGAGAAAACCCAAGAACAGCCAAAGCACTGCAGAACGCAACAAGGAAAACACAGAACATAGTAACACAACCAACTATAATCGTACAAGCCCACATATAAGTCGAAAGTATCTTCCTCCAAAACTTAGCAACAATCACACAAAACTTAGAAGAATCAAACTTCTTTTTGGAATTACTACAATCAACAGAATACACCACCGCAGTTTTCGACAACAATAACAAAGTCGTATACAAAGGAAAACACATCGCAGACGAAATAACAGTCTCGGCGAATCTCTGACAAGACTGTTTGATCATAGGTCTCAAAGGAAGACCACTAGTTTCAGCAACCAACATAAGCCTAATAGTGAGATTCTTAACAATAGATTCATCCACCAACACATTAGACAAAAGCACAGCAGAAACAGGACAAATAAGCAAAACGGTGATTATCATGAAACCCCATGAATTAAACCTAAGAATCCTTATAGTCTCTCTGAGAATATCCAAAGCATTCATTGATTTGATTTCATAATTGTGATCATCAGAGGGTTGCAATTCAAAAGCTTGACGTAAACGTGATTCATCTGATCCCTCTCTTTTCAAATGATCTGACCTAATCCTAGGAGAACAACCTCCACTGGAAATCTCCATTTTCGGATGAAAACAGAAAATTAACAAAAAAAATCGATTATTTCATTGCAAATGAGTATCAATTTACTCCAAATTGAACGTGAAATCCAAGATCTGAAACAAGTGGATTAAGCGAACAAGACGTGAATCACAAAGTGAAATGCATTGTTGTCGGCGATGAACATTGAATAGAAGGGAATTGAAGATATACAGTACCAGGAAAATGGGTACAGAGAGAAAAAAAAGGAGCAAAGTGCAGCGTTGAAGAGTGAGATTGTGTGGAAGAAGAAGAAGAAAGGAATTTGTAAGAAAAAGGGGCAAAATATTCAGATTTGCATTACATTGTTGAAGCTGTTTACAGCTCGAGAATAATTTTCACTTTCGTTTTTAGGAAACAAAATGTAGTAGTAATATCTTTATAATAACCACTTTAAATTCTCTAAATAAATAATGTAAATATATTAATATATTTCCTCTACCATGAACTTGGTAACATCTTAAATAAATTAATAAAAGTGCCAAGAATAAAAAATGTTAGCTCTTCATCTTTTATAGAAAGAGTTTTTTTTTTACCTATCTAGGAACACTATTTACTAGATACATATTTAGAGAAGAAAAATTATGGGTCCCCTAGATACATATTTTGAAGATGCTCCTTCAAATTAGACTAATATGAATCTATATAGTTTAAAATATGCTTCTGATTCCTTAAATTGATAGTTTGTAATTTTTAATTTTCTATTTTAAAAACAAGTTTTTTTTTTCTTTCTCAACTTTACATAAAGTTGGCACTCATTAAATTTTGCACAAATAGTCTCCTTATTAATGCCGTGATATTGTACAATGGAATCAACTCATATTTCATTTTATTTTAAATTAAAATTATTTGTTATTTATTTTGTAAATTAATACCAACTTTTTATATTTCAATTTAATAAAATATTATGGTAATTTTAATTTCCAAAATAGCATCATGTCATATCACAAATTTTACACTTAAATTCTATAATCTTTTATTTATCATTTTAGGTCAATTATTTTTCGCATACTTCCAATTTATTAGCGTGAAAGAACTTGTTGGATTTACAGCCGAATCGGTCAAACCAAAAGTCAATTGTGCGTAAAATTAATGGACGGAGAATTTTAAAATCGAGCCTGCAGGCGCCAACCATCTTAATATGTGTTTCACGTAGTTTAATCTGCGGTGCTTATTTAATTTTTTCGATCACTTTTCAGTTGTATTTTTGGACAGTTTAAGTCATTTTAGCGGGTAAAATTAATTTCGAAATTTGACCAAACGCTATATTTTTCCAATACGTATATTTTTCGCTGATCATTTGAGTGTATTCATTTTATTTTTCTGAACAGTTCAATATCAGTCTAAGTACTCGTTTTTACCGTTTTTTTTATTTCTATTCTTAATTAATAATTAGTTTTATTAATCAGATTTTCATTTTATTAATAGCTTATTTATTTTATTATATTTACCATTTTTTATTTTTAATATTTAAAGTTTTGTTTTTTATGCTTTTATAGAAACACTTGTTAATTAAGGTTTAATAGTCTGTTTGTTTGTTACTATTTTTATGGTAAATTAGTTGGCACATCTCTCTCTTTCTTATGCACCACACGATAGGTCTCTATTTCACATTGCATGAAGGATCACCTGCTTTGGATATTTTACTCTTATGGAAATTTAAAAGTCTGCATATGAAAAATGTACAACACATACTACTTGCAAATACTCAACTCACTACTTTTCCATATCACTACCCTCTCTCATGAATCTCTTGGCAACATTACATTACAAAAGACACACAATTTTCTACTAAATAGAGAATCCCCCACACCTAGAAAAAAGCTAGTGGACCACACCTTTCAGGATTTTTCTTCTGCTTCCATTTTAAACAATTCCACTTTTTCATAACCAAAAAAACACCATCTTCAAATCCCTCACGTACAGAAACAAACCGCAGCATATCGAACCATCACATATACAACAAAACAACACGCCATACTCTTTGACTTGCAAACTACTTTCCTCCTCATCTCATTCTACCCTTAAACCGTGTAAAAACACCAAGAACTCACTTTTTTTTTTCTTCATTTTACACACCATAATGAGACCCCACCAGCCTTACGTAGCTTTCTCACTAACAACTAACTTTCTGTTAACATTTGCGACTTAGGATTGGAGTCGCCTTGCTCCAGGTAGTCGTTCCGCCGTGAACATTTTCCTATTACTTTTATTATAGGACTTGGAGTCGTCGTGCTTTATTTAGTCGTCCCGCCGTGGACATTATCTTCCTTGCTAATTTAACCTTAGTTTAGAGTCGTCGCACTCTATGTAGGTGTCTCACCGCAGACATTTACTTTCCCCCTGGAACCTTGACCACAGTCAAGAGTTCTTCACTCCTATTGAGGGGAACTACGGTTGCTCTGATTCCATTTCCGTCAGGATACGTAGGCACGAGATGTGATGTCTTGGCGAGCATACTTTGTATATACTTTAGATCTTTACCTTAGCACTTTTCCTTTGGCAATCACACTTTACCATAACACAAATACTAACAAGAGGTTCCTGTAGAGTACTACAGATACTTAGGATGCTAACACCTTTCCTAGGCATAACAAACCCCCGAACCTTAGATCTCTTAGCTGCACTGTTACATAGTGCACTTAGGATTTTCTTCGATCTTTACCCTTTCCTTTGGATAAATCAAAGCTCGGTGGTGAACTTCATGATTTGTGATTCAAGTTAATATAATAGCTTGATATTCGATTCTCACTGCAACCCATCATTTTCTTAATCTGTCATAACCTTAAATCCATTTTTCTTCAGTTCACCATTGTTGCTCAAGCACAAACTCTCAAGCACCATTGTTGGTAATTTGAATCTAAGTTCACTATTGTTGCTCAGAAACAATCTCTCAAGCACTATTGTTGCTCATTTAAATCTAAGTTTACCATTATTCACTGTTGTTTCTCAAGCACAATCTCTCAAGCACCATTTTTGTATTTGCAACATTTGTTTCTTGGGAATCGAAGTTCGCGAAGATGAGCAAGGGGCGTTTCGATAGTAGTGAAAAAGTAAAATTATGATTAAGGTATGTTTTGTTGTCCCTTTTGAACCATCACCATGCTCCATTTTTTGTTGTTGTGTCATTTGTATGTTAACTTGTGGTCCACCATGATTTTGTTATGTTAACTTGTGGTCCCAACTATTTTCTTGCTTTATTTGTATGTTGTCGTCCACCATGTTTATTTAGTGTTAAGTTGTGGTCCCATTGCATGTTAATTTATTCCATTATTTTTCAATTAGTTCTCAGGTCAACTAAGGGTCATAATGTTAAGTTAAGAATACACCATATGGGGAGACTAGTTCTTGAACCTCTTAAGTCGTGTGTTGATGGAGATGTATCTGAGATGAATTAGAAGTTGGATGCGGATTACATGTCATACATGAATTTGGA